>CM071941.1:4192500-4847500 GCA_036784905.1 Acrossocheilus fasciatus
CAAACCACACACGCACCATGTGGCCCTCTTAAATGAGTGATCTGGAGGTTTTCGTCAGACTTACTGCCTTTCCTGCATTTATTGGTTTATTCAGAGGGTTTCTGGGGTCGTGTAGCAATACAAATGAGCTGTGAGAAACATGGGGAGGTCTGTCAGTGTTCAGTCACAAAATCCTGTGGGCAGTGGTTTTTTCCACCACAACGTCGCTTCTAGAAATTGATGAGCATCAACTGGATCCTGGTGAGTGCTGCTTATTTGCTTGACAGTGAGTATGTGCTGAATAATAACAATAATGACTTAACTACTAAGGGTGGGTGTTTTTTACCCACATGAAGATTAAGCAGAAATTGCCTTGTTTACGACGTCTGGCTGACCCAAACTGCACTGATCTGAAGTCCAGGCTGTTTTGAATTAAGTCATTAGGATGTATAGTCTTAATTTAAGGTTTTGCAGAACATCTAGGTCAGGACTGACCGTGGGCCATGATATCTGGGACAGAGTAGCTAAACATAAGAATGAGAAAAAGCGCCATAATGCAAGTGACGGATGGAAATCTGTGACTCTTGGACACAAAGGCCTTTAAAAAAAAAAAAAAAAAAAAGCCGAAACATTAGGTCAGGGGTCACTGAATCTGTCTGAAAGTATGCCACAACATTATGCCTCCTGTGCTGAACAAGTTTTAATGAGGACTATGGATGCACAATGAGTCCAGAGAGCATCATAAAGGTCATAGCAACTGCTAATATGAACTTTTCATAAAAAAATTTTCCAGTGGGAAAGACAGAAAACAGACAGTTGAAGGACATTGAAATCGTTCATTATTTTTACACTACTTCCCAAACTAATTTCAGTAAGCAAAAAAAACAAATATTTAATCCATATACATTTAAGCATATAAATCTGAAATCCGACATAAGCACAATATACAGGTGTTCTGAAATGCCTTGATTTTATTTCTTTTAAATATCTAAGATTGGATGCTTTTCAATCTTTAGCAAATCCAATGAATTTTTTTTTTTTTAATGTAATCTCTCATTGTAGCAGCCTGGTAAACATTTTAATTCCCAGCAGATTTAATTTTTTTTTTTTATTATTTATTTTTTTTTTTTTAAATATGTTTATTATTATTCTTAAAACTAATCTTTAAGGCCAAAAACCCCACAGTGAGTCCAAGCTTGATTTTAAACCAGGATTAATGTTCTACAGACCCGGCGAAACCTTAAGAAGCTTGAACTACTGACACAGTTGGACGCATAACACGACGCACACACAGAGAGACGAGGCTACGGATGCCGGCGTACCTATTTACAAGCAACGTCATGTATCAACTAATAAGTCCTAATTTATTGGGCTAATTTGCCTAATTGCATTTCATGCAAGACAACGGCCCCAAGCAGTAATGTCAAACAGACAAGCACAACCTACATTTTCCAAATGAAACGCTCTGAGGCTCACCTTGTGTGTGAACAAATGAGAACTTCCTGGACAATATATTTACTGAACATATGCTTTTTACATACAGCAGCGATCGCCAGTATTTACTACTGAACAGAGCACAATGACGACATTACACTTGACCTTAGGCAAAAGGACAAGAAACCTTTAAATGTTGTTACACTGTGACTAATGTTCAGTTACGTGAAACCAACAGAGCAAACAGAGATCTAATTGTATTAGCCCGAAATGCCCTGTCCAACAGCAAGAGGATTACAGCAGTGAGAGATTGCCGCATTGCTCATGCCGACGACCCCGTTGTGACCACCCCACCCAGCTGAGCCCCTCTGAAAGACACATGGGCCATTTACAAATTAAACCGGCTCAAATTCTCACTAAATATGCATCCGTGCATGTGTGATTGGGCCGCAAGTCATTCTTTCAAAGCTATTGACAGGAAGTGGTAATAGAATAGAGGGCAGACAGAGAAGGATTACATCACAATGATACCGTTTAAGGCAAGACATCCGAGGTGAATAGGGTAAATAAAAAATAAAAAAAGTAATGTTAGATATCACCATATTTCCTAGGTTTATTGATTACATTAAGAATAATAAAACTGAAATTAATCCATTTAAATATCATTTTAATCATCTTTCTTTGCTTTTATTCTTACTAATATTCCTTTATGCATTCTAATTTTATTTATGCATCTTTTATTTTATTATTATCATCATATAGGTAAAGCGCTTTCAATGACTGAGGTACTATCTAATTTATTTGCAGAAATGTCCAGAACAGAAATCTGAACACTGGAGAAAGCCAGTTTCAAAATTAACATTTTAGAGTTTAGGTTTAGTTTGTTTTTACAGAGGATGCTTTTGATATGTCTTTTTATTACTCAGAGTAAGAAAATACTATCAATAGCCATTAAAAAAAAAAAAAAAAATTTTATATATATATATATATATATATATATATATATATATATATATATATATATATATATATATATATATATATATATATATATATATATATATATATATATATATATATATATATATATATATATATATATATATATATAAACCTTGCAAACAATGGCTCAATCTACACAATATATTGTTCTATATTGTTTATGAAATCTATGCAGTAGATGAAGTGCAATAAAAACACTATAAAGCATTGGTCTCAAACTCAATCCCTGGAGGGCCACAGCTCTGCACATTTCTGCTCCAACCCTAATCAAACACACCTGATCCAGCTAATCAAGGACTTCAAGATCCTAGAAGCTTCCAAGCAGGTGTGATTTGGAGCTGGCTGGAGCTAAACTCTGCAGAGCTGTGGCCCTCCAGGGATTGAGTTTGAGACCACTGCTATAAAGTGTATTTTAGATGTTTTCTTTCCACTAGTCTGAAATAATTATGGGTACCCAAGTAGTGCATGAAAAATGTTTTTACCTACAGTGTCTTGCCTTAAACAGACCGAAAAAGAACATTCAAAATGTTAGCACAGTTCAAAAGGGGAAAAAAAAACCTTCCAACCTTACAACTAGGGAGTGTAATATAGAAACTGTAACACAAGCAGGTGGAAACAAGGCTCTTGAGAGATGGAGGTGAGAATGAGAGGAGCGAGAGAGAGAAAGAGAGAGCACCATTTACCGGATTCCCAGCTGCCATGGCTGACAGTAACCTCTGCCTCCATTTGTCCTTCCCCAGTTCCCCGCTCTCGTCCACACCTCTCTCAGGCTGGAACACACAGATCTGAACCGTCACACAATCACTGGCGAAAGAGGGCAAAACTCTTGCTAACAATGCAAATCTCGGCTTTCCGGAAACCAAACTGGATCCACATGACTCCCTTTTTTCTTAGGCATCACCAACGCAAAGCGCAGCCTACAAGCCCCAAAGCACCAGTGCCAAATGCTTCAGGCCAGAGCAGTGCATGATGGGAAGGCTGTGCAAAAAAAGGCCCACAGCATTTGGCACCCCCTCTATCTGCCCCTACAACCATGGCAGTTCCCTTTTTGACTCTTTTCAATAAAGCATTTGCATATTAAGCCAGAAGCCAAAAGGGAATATATTTAGATCTTTTTAAGTCAGCCATTAATGAAACGCATAATGCATAAAGCACAAAAAAAAAAAAAAAAAAAAAGCTAAATACAGCCTGCCCACCTCATTTTTGTTCTTTTTATTTTTCTTCTTCCTCTGCCTCTTCTGAAGGAGAATCGTTTCGTATTTGGGTCTGGGATGTTCCTAAAGAGAAAAGGACAAAGAGGCAATTGCTTTCTACTCCATGCGAGACCCAGCGGACAGCTGCAGACAGAGAGTTTCAAACCATTCAAACAGGTCAAAAATCCAGGGCAACACAAGGACACAAAGACTCAACATCTCAAAGAGCAGCAAGAAGAGAGTTTCAAACATAAAACTCAAACCTTCGCTTTTTCCTGGCGGGAAAGATTGCATTTAGAGAAACAACAAGTTAACATATTGGTGAGTCCATTTTTGGCTGAGACCACATGGGGACATTCACATACAGCGTTGGGGGATAAACATTAATACTATTGGATAGGGATGCCACCATTGTGTCACATCCCATAACAGTCAGCGTTAGTCATTTTCAGTTGGTCAGTGTTAGGAAACACTGTCATTGAAATCAGCTCTTGGCCAGTGCACTGGAATCCAGACAATACTAGTGAGTAGTGAGTAATATAATGTGACTATGTACGTGTGTGAACGTACCTCCTCCTCCTCCATGCCTGTCAGATCCCAGCTATAGTTCAGACTGATCTGTCTGCGCTTCCAGTGCTCTAGAAACATGGCAGCTAAAGAGAGAGAAACGAGGCATTCAGCAAATGAGTACTGACAAATATGAGCCTAGTGGGAAGAGAAAAGCAAAAGATGATTTATAAGGGGCAAAGTCTCATTTCTTAATGTAAGATAAATCACATCTCACTTACAAGACCATTAAAGGAATGCTCCAAAAATAAATTATCCTGCTAGTTCAATTTACTTCAATAAAACAAGTTAATCCAACATAATTCTATCAGGATTTCATCATGTTCAACCAATTTACATAATCCATTTAATTAAAATTCCAGATATTATTTTTGTTGTTAAAGTAAAATAGGAACATGTTTTCCACTTCCCATCATGCTTTGCAATGGGATGTATAGGGAGTGTAAATGTTGAACTAAGTGTTTAATGCTTTTTTTTTTTTAGCAAGATGAGGAAATGGGATGACTTGTTAATGTGTAATGTTTCATTATGTTGGTATATGAGAGGCTTTGTTATGTTGGTGGTTTTGGGAGTTACCATTGTTGTGAAATGTTGAGATTGAGTGCTTGAGTTGAGTAACTATTAGATTTCGTGTAATAAAACAACAACAAAAAAAAAACACTTTGGGAGTGTCATGGATAACCATTACCATTGTTTTGCTAATATATGTAACAGTTTACTTCAAAATAACTTGATTCTGTCATGTTTCTATTATATGGAACCACTGTCTATCATTCAATTAAGTTCAGCCAAATGGTTACCATTTTGTGCAAATAGTTATCAAAAAATTACATTGTAATTATTTACCCACTTTCATATCATTAAAAACATGCATGATCTTTTTTCTTCAGTCAAACACAAAATGAGACGTTTAGCAGAATGTTCTTGATGCTCTTTTCCATCTTACAAAAGTAGTCCATATGACTTATATTAAAAACGTACTATCCCTTTAAATCCACACTAAACCAAACAGCAAAGACCAAGGCAGCGTGTGTGCTTCGAAACAGCATTGCATGGCTAATTAATACATCTTAGTACCTACATATAAACAGATGCAGTCTCTCTCTGCACACTGCTGGGGGTCTCTGTATGAGTAATAATGTATAGCTTCTGCTACCCCACGCAGGTGCCAAAGACGGGGCAGTGTCAGGAATTGAGCGGTTTCACAATGCCTCCATCAGCCGGGCTCGTGGACGCAGGCAGTGACAGAGAGAGGTAACACTACTCTCTGGCCATTCAACATCTCTTCAACTCCATCACTATGGAGACAGCAGCACTTCTGCACGTTAATGCTAGCCGCTCAAACTGGTCTCATATTCGACAGCACTGAATGACAGGTCTAAGGCAGCTCTTCAAGTAAATATACAAAAGTGGCTAATATCTAAACTAGGTTTGTTATTCTTATGTTCAAAAACAAAGCTAGAGTGTAGTGGACTGGAAACATTTGGGTCCTGAGATGTACCATTTAAAATGCGTGCTTTCCACTACACAAAATGTTACAAAAAAAAAAGGTTCTGTAGATTTTTAAAATGTTCTGCACATTATGTTTTTTTAATAACTGTTCACTGAAAGGTTCTTTTGTGAATCAAAAATGGTTCTTCAATAGAATTTCTACGAAAACTCCCTTTTGGAACCTATTTTTAAGAGTGTAAGTTAATCATGTGTGACCATGGACCACAAAACCAGTCTTAAGTGTAAATTTTTCAAAATTGAGATTTATACATCATCTGAAAGCTGAATAAATAAGCTTTCCATTGATTTATGGTTTGTGAGGATCAGACAATATTTGGCTGAGATACAACTATTTGAAAATCTGGAATCTGAGGGTGCAAAAAAAAAAAAAAAAAAAAAAAAAAAAAACCAAATACTGAGAAAAATCGCCTTTAAAGTTGTCCAAATTAAGTTCTTAGCAATGCATATTACTAATCAAAAATGAAGTCTTGATATTTATGGTAAGAAATTTACAAAATATCTTCATGGAACATGATCTTTACTTAATTTTTCTTTCATGCCAAAAATCATTAGGATATTGATCATTTTGACCCATACAATGTATTTTTGGCTATTGCTACAAATATACCCCAGCGACTTAAGACTGGTTTTGTGGTCCAGGGTCACATATGTTGATGTACAGTATAAACCATCAGATCAATGCATGTAATGGGATATAATGGTATAAAACAATAGACAGCGAGATAATGAAACGAGAGGAATTACCCCAGAGGGACATGAAGATGGCGAAGAACACGGTGGCCGGGTTGTCAAAGAGATGGCTGGCACGCGCCGTGCCACACGCTGTGCTCAGATGCCAGTAGTCACATGCTCGATCACAAAGGGGACACATAGTGAAGTTCTGATCCTCGTCACACATCTCCTGGCTGGCAGAAACGCACAAAAAAACCCCGACATGCACACAATTAGACACGGTCGTGCAACAGTCCAACGAAATAAATTAATTATGGCCTTGATATGGTGCAGCGTGTTCATCCATCAGCATGGCTCAATGTCTAAAGTATCAATTAAAAATGCAACACTATTTTATCTTGTGACCTCAGAAAATGCAGCTGCACTGGACAGAAACATTCACTGCGGTCTCAAAAATAATACCGTCTGGCTCACTGTGTACTCAAACAAGTACTGACATTTAAAAGGATCACAATATTCCCTGTTCTCCCCAGGGATGTCGTTTCAGTCACAAATGCATGCTGAGCACATTCTTAAAGCACTTGCAATTCTAGCATAAATTAGTCCCATGAATCAGATGAAACCACATAAACACCAGAACTATGTTCCTTGATTCTAATTATCACTTTAATATCAGCGGAATATAATAATCACAGTCCGTTACTCTCAAGCTGGCAGCTGTCGCGTGCCCACCCACAACAGGGACCCGTGCCCAGCCCTCGGTGGGCTTTATTGGCACGTACCTAGGTATGTTTGTTTCCACAGTGGCCCAGCCATAGAAGAACACGATGATGCCCACCACAGACGCAGGGATCAAAAGCTGAGTATAGACACCAAGCCAGGCAAAGTAGAGACCTATCTTCTCCCCAAAGTACTTCCTAAAGGTTACACACAAAACATTGGGAGTGTGCGTTGCATGCGGCAATCAATCAAGTATTGATCGACATCAGAGGTGCCCAAACTTTTTACTACAAAGGACCGTGTGCTAATAGTAAATGTTGTATTATATCCAACTATGAATTAGACATGAAGATATGCATAAAAAAATAATTCACGGTTTTTCCAATTTTATCCTGACATCGGGCCAAATCTGTGCCGCAGGCCCTGGTTTGGGCATCTCTGATGTGTCAAAGTGATGTGAGAGTTACCTGATAAGATCAACAGGCTGATACTTGTAAAAAGCACCATATCTCGCCCATTCATCATGTAACAGCTGAAACCGGTACAACAAAAATACAGAATTGAATCACATTCTCCCTTCTGATTCATTGCATAAAAATGCAACAAAATAGCAGCATACTTGTCTGTCGTTCTTCCCCTCAGCTTGTCCACTGGGGTGGAAGTCTCCCTGTAATAATACAAAAACACATTTAAAGTTAACTTGACAGCAGAACAAATGGCAAAGGAATCCAGAAAAAACCCAACTCACATCGTGTAGCGGGAACGCTGAATCATAGACCCCGTTGGCTATCAATGTGGTGATACCTGTGAGGCAAAAAAGAGGGCACCTTAAAATACCCAGGAATAATGATCGACTGCTTTGACTTTAAAGTGACCCAACTTCATTGCTTTTGGAAAGCCGGCAGCCTGAGTCCTCAAGGCGGAAGACAGCTGACATGTGGAACACAGGCTTTAATCAAAGTAATTAATCAGTCCTCAAAGGAACGACACGTACGCTCTGGTGATTAGCCCTCAATTAATAAAAGTAGCTCCCCAGCAACAAGCTGGAAAGACCACCACTACCCATCACCCCCCTCTTTCCACCTCAATGGACCCGGCTTCAATTCGGATCCCAATCCCAGAACTTCGTGACCCAATTTACTCAGTTTGTACAAAACCAAGTGAGAGAAAGTATGAGAGATGGAAAGAAAAGGAGGGGTACGGCTGGAGAACTAAAGAGAGCACCAAGCCGTCCCTTCTGCCGGATAGCCTCGATCTCCCAGTAGCCCCCGGTGGTCCGTCTGCGCGGTGGCTTGGTCCAAGGGAGCATATGGCATGGGCTTGTGTTGCACCCTGTCCTAACTGCACCGTGCCCACATCCAAAGCTCTCATTCTGGCCCTGACTATCTTGAGGATTCCCCGAACGCTAGTCCATGCTTAGATTATGGATTAATGTATTACTAACCCATGGTTTGGCAGGTCCGTGTGCAGGCGGTGCGTCTGAGGATTTCATACACCTGGGACAGACAGTGAGAGAGAAAGAGTGAGAGAGATACAAGCAAACAAGAAACCTGAAAATTGTTCCAGGAAAAACCCCCGTGGAATTGGTTTCCTAGAATGGTGCCTAGAGACGGCAGTCTCCTGCTGCTAGCAAATAACTTTTGTTCCCTCTTGTATATCGTGTTCTCTTCTCAACATCCAAAGAACACGTATCACATTGTACCATTCCGGCTGAAAAGAGCTTTCACGAGCAAAGCAATAGAGACTCACTATTCGGCTCCTTGTGGCATTGTCGAAGAAGGTGTCCTTTGACTTGATGTTGTACCTGCAAAAAGGCCAAAAATAGCGATGAGACATCCATGAATTACCCAGATTCCTTTGGCATTCAAACAAATCCTGTCAAATCCTCTAAGAAAGGAACAAAATCCCATGTGGCCCCTGATGACATTTAACCCCACATCACCCCAACCACGGCAGGTTCTCACAGATGGAGCTTGTCCCGGGAGAAACAGTGCGAAAGGAACTTGGTACGGCTGTGTTCTTGCTCCTGATGGGGTACTTTGGGCTGGAACGGTTGATTTAACTTCCGCCACACTTCGTTCATGGTGGCGGCCAGACCTTTTTCTTCCCTTAACTCGTAACTCTGAACAAGAGAAAAAAAAAAATTGCCAGCAAAGCATTAGACCAACAATCAGCATCAGTCATTTGTGCTTTTCCCTCTCTCTCTCTTACATACATAGACACACTACATAACGCATGCAGGGACTTATGAGGGCTTGTGGAGAACTCGCACAAGGACATCTCGAGAGACTCGGGTCTGTCTGGAGAATAAGTGGGAGCTCTGCTGTGTCTTACCTTCTTGGTAGGAACCTTGATCTTGAGAAACTCTGCCTCTCTGCTCAACACCTGCCAAGGCGCATGTAGTCGGATGAAAGCATGACCATGAGCCTTGTTCTGGGGAATGAATTGAAAAGAAAGGTCTTGACACACTGCCTCCAATTTGATTTGTCTCATTTTATGAATTAAAAATACAATCAGAGAAACTAAAATAGTTCTAAACCATCCCAGCAGGCACAGAACGTCAATATAACATCAAGTTGATGTTGGGCATGACGTCAGAGGGATCCACACTTAACCTTGGATTTTGGTTACACAACCTAAATATATTGGACAAATTAACATTGACATTAGACATTGAATTGACATTAAATATTTGGTCAGGTGACCAAAATTCAATCAAACATCAACATCTTATGATGTTGTGTGCCTGCTGGGATAAATGACCTGTTCTTAGTGCTGCAACGGATCACAAAACTCATGGTTCGGATCATATTACGGATTCTGAGTCACGGATCGGATAATTTTTCGGATCAGCAAAAAAAAAAAAAAAAGCTTTTCATTTAAGCTTACTTTAAGCACTTCTATACCACAGCAAAAACTACTAGCTGAACTAATAAAGTCACTAATAAAACAAGAACAATTACACAAATTACAAGCCGATGAATACAAAGTTACTAATAAAGTCAATAACACTATTCAGGTGCAGAAATATAATTAATTGTAAAAATAAACACAATAGTGCTCTTCACTGCATAAGTTAAATATAGCAGACAGAAGCAGGTATTTATAGGCTGCTGTCTCTTCAAGACCAAATGCACGTCCCTAATACTGACACGCATCCGGTTTCGGTTCACTTAAGACATAACGGACTGCATTTGCCAGACTACTACAGATTTGTGAATTTTAAATAAAAGATCAAAATGATTAATTGATCATCAATGCAGATCAATTTTCACAGCCCCCTTTGATCATATTTACCAAGGGTGCCGATATTTTTGGCCATGACTGTATATGTTACTTGAGCTGCAAAATTGTCTAAATTGTCCTTCTTAAGGTGAGACCATTCTAGTTTATAGATTCAGTTACAGCAGCCTCACAAGTGTTGTGGTTATATTTTAAGCGCTAATTTGCAGTGCTGAGCACTTGCCTCTTAGGTTTCTAATTGTTTTACCATAAACGCACTTCATATTCGTTTAAACATACTGTGGAAATTATTGCCTGTGGTAACTGACAGCATGCAAACAGACAAAATTGAAAATAACCTAGAATAGGCAGTATCAATGTATCAAAAGACTGGCAGATTGTCATCGAGCCCATCCAAGAGCCCCTAAAGAGGGACTCTATATGTATATTACACAAACTTGGGGGGTATGGAAATGATCTCTTTTTGCAAGTTGTAGCCATGAAACCTAACACTGAAGCTGCATCGTGCCCGTACAGAGATGACAGTAACCGTATCTGTCTGGCATTGGTCAGCCATGCTATCTAGAGAAGCATGTGTTAAGAAGAAAGGAAGATGAAACTGAAAGAGACATTGAGATGAGAGTGATGAGACAGAAAGAGATGATGGAAACCTGAGGACATCCTCACCATCCCCTGTGTTCCAACACCACGGGTGTTTTTTCTCTGCCCCCTCCACACACACACACTCACAAAGGAGAGATAAAAATAACATGTGGATCTGAGAAGGTTAATTAGGATAAGATATTCCAATTAGTATTTCATCTCAGCAGGGTAAGGCAATTAGGTCGATTTGAGCACAGTCTGAGCAGGAGCCAGCGCTACAGAAACCGGCTGCGACTGACATTTGAGGGGCTCCTGAAGACCCGTGAGCGGAAACGGTTCTTCATGGCAGGTTGAACCCTGTCTTTGACATTTGGTGTAATTAACTCAAGAAAAGAGTTGAGAAACAATTCCTCTGAACGGATACAATCCTAAGAATCCATGGCTTACATCAGTGATGCAAACTCTAGCCTCAGACTCAAACTTAAGTCGCACTTAAATAGTTTGACTTGAGACTTGACTCCAAATTAAAGACTTGTGAACAGACTTCAGCTCCACAAGAAGACATTGTTCAGATAAAAGGGAGTCTCTTTTGCATGCCGTAACTCTTGTGAGATTGGTAACTTAAACTGGTTTAATGTCCTAAATTTTAAAGAAAATAATGAGAGAAACACTGGCATTTACTTTAGAAAATGCTTGCATATCTGAAATTATGCTACATAAAGCATTATAGAAAAATTTAAATATAAATGTTAAATGTAGGTTTAGCATAGTTTGGCTTGAGGCAAAACAAATCCTAGTTACCATAGTTAACCCTTCATTTACTATTCAGAAAATAAATTTTCTGAGTGGATTTATAGATTACTCAAATTAGCCTGCAATACATAAAAAATGAGACAAGATGTAGCTTGATTTGGACTCCACCTCAAGGGCATGAGACTAGACTCTACGTCAGAGACTTGCGAACATGGTGGTTCACTTGTTATTGACAGCAATGATGCTGATAACACGTCGAAAGAGGATAAAAATGCTGAATCTTTAATAAACCGTCTGTTAATGCATCATGCATGAATATTCACACCATTGAGA
Source organism: Acrossocheilus fasciatus (assembly GCA_036784905.1). NCBI lineage: Eukaryota > Metazoa > Chordata > Actinopteri > Cypriniformes > Cyprinidae > Acrossocheilus > Acrossocheilus fasciatus. Next base: position 4,204,491 of record CM071941.1, read on the forward strand.
AAGGCGCACTAGTTATACCCTAAAATAGACAGGTTGTTTTGCCATGGACCCCTACAGAAAAAAAACAATCACTAGCTGTGCAAATTGATGCCAAATTACAAAAAAAACAGCAGGAAAAGCTCTCTCACCACATCGTCCCTCTGATTTTTGTTGTTTTTAGGCTTGTTTTTTTATTGCCATCATAGAAAGCCAATGTTATCCATCAGACCAGGGCTATTAAGACAAACAAACACAGCTAACGCAGCCACTGAAACATGATACCAGCAGCAGCGACGTCCCCTTGAGCATTGAAGATATTCAAAACAAAACTTCACTCTCTATAAAGTCAATCCACCAGGCACCTCATGCATGAAACAATAAACCAAAACTAGACTATTCTAGAACGCCTGAAGTTATTTGAGATAGCATATCCGCCAGAGTGATAGTAAACTGTAACGATGTGCGGAGATAAGAGGAACACGCCAGGTGAGATGTGGTTCTAAGGTGTGACTTGACCCGCTGTCCCTGTTCAGACTGTCTTCAATCAAACTTCACTTACCGGCTGAATAATTCAGAGCGTCTGACCACAGGTATTTGTAGCGGTTACAGAGCATACCTCGAAAACACCAGCTGTGGCAAAACATCATGTAATGACTGTGATCAGACAAAGCAGGAGAAGACTGTTGAATTAAGGTTCAGTGATCACGATAATGATGATGATGATGATGATGAAAGCCATCATGACAAAGCGTGTCACCGCAGGCGCATCTTACCACCTTACTAGGCTTTCCATGGGGAAACAATGCTTTGGAGTGCATTGGTTAATACCTGTTTTTAAATGCATGATGCATGATAAAAACACCTCAGATTAAGAGGATTGAGTCCAAGTTCAAAAAGGGGGAATCTATCATTTACAACAATGACAAATAGCAAAGCGTTAAATTAGAGCCGAAATTTGGTCCCTTTCAGGATAGGGTACAGTTAACTCAGTGTGCGGTCAAAGGCTGGTTCTTCAGAGAGAGAGAGTAGACAATCACTACTATTACCAGCCTGATAATCTTACTTGGCTTCACACCACAAGCATTCACAGTCTAATCACCCTTACAGATGCAGTACAAAATGATCACAAAGACAGAGATGAACAATAACAACGTATTTTCTGCTATTGTCTATAAGAGTTTTTCATTAGACAAGAATGCATGTCAATTAGCTTTTTAAGTAAGGAGAGTTCACCTGATTCCCCAGATACGATATAAAAACAAGTTCACTAGCAACAGATGAAGAAGAGTTCATTTGGGATCATTAATAATACCACACAAAAAGAGTCCAATTACTCCATAATGGGCCATCTTTAAGAGTAATGGCTTACATAACAAAACAATGATACATGGATGATTCCCAAGTTGGTCTGATGCCCTGTGAAATGGTAACTCTATCCAATACTAGGCTGCGTAGTAGGACTTGGAAAGACTGACTAGCTCATAATTCACACACACACTAAGTAAACAGTCTTTATGAAAACCAAACTGGAGTAAATTTTCAGTCAAGATCTTATTTCCTAAAACTTCTAGAACATGAATAGAAGTGGTCACTCTTGAAGATCATGACTGATATTGTTTTTGACCAGGCACGACTCAACTGATCTAAAGTGACAGCTTTCTGTAAAATCAACACCAGATGTGGCCGTTACAAAGATCAAAAATGCAATTAGATGCATCTGGCTAAAGCAAAATCAGTTCATTCTCAAATGATGGAATGTAAAACCCACACAAATAAGACCTAGTCAGCTTCTACTCACCTCTTTATCACGCTCAATTTCCAGCCCAGCGTCCTTTAAATTACCCTCGAACTCCTCTCGGATCATGATTTTCTCCCCATCGGCAGGGTCCGGGGGTCCGACATCCACCACCACCTCCACAGGTTCATCCTTCCCTCCCTCTGGGTCTTTTTCCTCTACTCCCAAAGGATAACTACCATTGGAGATGATGGACAGTCTGTGTTGACTAGGAGACCCCCTGACAGAGGAGCGTTTTCGGTAGTGGTACACCAGAACATAGTCCACTTTCCTTCGGCCGTCAGCAAAGTACAGCCGTTTGTGAGGGTCCTGGTCCATGTCCATCAGGTTATTGGCCACCTGAACAGGTGAGAGGAGAATACAATGTACCCAGGCTCAATGTTCATCAGCAGTGTGTGTGCATATCAAATTCAACTCAGGAGAAAGGGGGGAGGGAGTATGGTGAGGATAGATGTAGGTCAGACTATTGCTTCTTAATTTGGCTGCTCTCAATACACTTCAATTTAGATTGAAATTGTAAAGGAAATAGCCACTTTTCATGGATGCCATTATTTCTGGGTTATCGTTCATTCAAGTCACTGGCTGTAGATCTAATGCTTAACCTGTTTGAGTATTGCAGCTAGAATTCTAGTAGTACTAATCTTGAGAAATCAAACGCATACTCACGTGTATCTTGTTGTCACTTGTCTGCAGCATGTTGTCACACTTAAAGAAAAACACAAAAACAATAAGAAACAGCAACAGTTCCTCGGCGTTCCTGGAAAATAAGATGTCACCCTACAGAGACGCCACCATCCATCTTTCCCTCCGTTTATCCATCGAACTCGCAAAGCATGAAATCCATCCGTCTGTCTGATTTTGGCACCGTTGACTGGGAAGCGCAAAGCTTTGCTTCACGCACAACAGAACGCATCTCCACAGAAACTTCTGATTTGTCCCTGTCTAATTATCCCTGGAGGAATACCTGCGCGTCTCCAAGCGCATCATTACGCGCCAGAGGGGATTTCGCGCGTGCGTAAAGATGGAGTCGCCAACAGGTTCAAAACCCAAAAAGAAGTCAAAATACATTCTGCAAACATCCGTTTATTGCATCGTGAATCCCTGTTAAAAAGCGCTTGGTTTGAGCTTAATATTTAGGATTCGGGGGGCAATGTGCTTACTTCTAAATGAAGAAAAATTGTAAAGTAGCCTAAATTAATAAGATTTTTATTAGCTGTTGATTAACACAAAAGAAATAACAGAAGTTATAATAATAATAATAATAATAATAATAGTTATTGCGAGGAGTACAAAGCAGATGATCAAACGAACAGAGTCTTTAATAAAGCCATAAAGGAAAACAACCATATGAACGACGTAAGACAAGACAAATAAACTCTAGAAACTGAGGGCTTATAAAGACAGGCAAACCAAAGGAGCAAAGGAGATGATGAATTAACACAGGTGAACAGACTGAAGGTGATTAACTAATAATATGAATGGGAACTAAACCAAATATGGACAAACAGGAACTCAAACACGTGACAGTTATTTATAGGCGAATAATAATTCACGAGTTCACACTTACATACAATTATATTACACCCGGATAAGTGTGGTAAGAACTCAGGAGCGGAGAAGGGATGTTGATTAACCGTCAATGGATAGAGGTGTGTCAGCTGTATTTATACCCATGCTTGATTAACTTGAGTGTGTTCCTCTTGTGTTAATTAGGCTAAGTATCTGACGTGCTCCTCCAGAACTTTGTATAACGTGTACTTTTGAGATTTTTTTTAACCTCAGGAAACACTTAAAAATGACTTAAGGAAATAGTGTAGATGCCCTGTTATTTTCAATCACATTTGGCAGTTGGAAAGTGTCATGTTCAAAACTTTTCCTGCTTTTAGTGAACAGACAGTAGTGTAGACATTTCATAATTTTGTTGTTGTGGCATTTGTTAGTTGTAGAACTCTTGTGCCATTATAGCCAACTATACTATTACACATAAAAACTGAATTTATTTGCCACATAGACATGTTGAGCAGGCTACTCACATGATGCCAAGACTCTTCAATGAAGGCAAATGGATCATCAAATGTGCAGCTGATGGAGTTCATGAATTCAATCTCAGATACTTCCTTTAAATCACTGCAGATAGAGGAGGACTCACTCAAGGCAGTGCTGACTCCATTCAGAGCACAGTTATTCACCTCTGTTGATGGAAACGGTAAAGTTTTAATAGCAATTGATATCCATACATTTAACATTTATATTAATCTTTCTCCAAGACTGTGACTACACAGGGTTAAGGCCCTTCCTACAGCGCTTTGATCACACATAGCAAAAAAAAATGCAATCTATTTGCATAAACAATATTCAACACCCCTGACATGAACAATTTGCTATATTTCTATTCAAAACAAAATATTTATAGTAATATCTAAATATAAGTCATAAATATTTATAATTTAAATTCAAATAAATGTCACCTACACGGGCACTCTGAGTCGTATAAATCATTAAATATTATTATTCATCATCATACATGTACGGTTTACTGTTGTCAACAGCGTGTTGTAATCCAGACATAGCACAACGGTTCGGTTAAATGCCTCTGGTACAATTTATAACTAAAGACAGAAGTTTTTAAAGCGCTGTCAACGCTTGTATAGCCAATTATCTGTCAACAGGTTTTGTCATGACTTACCTACATACGAACAGGATTTATTCACAGCCATGTTGCCGGCGAGCTGAAGTGCAACCAGGTATGGGACACTTGGAGACTGTGAAGGTGCAAAATCCTCTCCAGGCTTTGGCCAGGCTTAATTTAATACCACGACTGCTGGAGAGAGAGAGGGCTTATGATTGTGCCAAACTTTAACTAATTTCCAGGACCTTCTGTCACGGGTGAACAAAGCCCACTTGTCATCCAGGTCCACCAGAAATGGACCCATTAAATACTGAGAGACCTATTAAAAACTGAAGCAGATTCTGTGGAAATGTCAAAGACGTTATTAATGTCTTGGAGTGTTTATTTTGGATGACAGCATCATTAGGATGATGCACCTGCCCCATTCACTGCAATTATGTCACACACTAAAATATCAGGCCCGGCAGCCTTTATCCCAGCAAACGGGAAATGTTCTCAGAACTTTTCCTAAGGTTCTGGCAAGGTTCTCTCAAAGTTAAGAAAATTCTCATTACGTTAAGAAAAAATATTGCTTAAGAGAACATTCCATTTTATAATTTCGCAAACATTGTTACTTTTGAATATTCTCTAAATATTCTAAAACATGTAATAACATCTAAAAAATGTTTCAGAATTTTTTTTTTTTCATGAACAATGTATTGATAATGTTTTTGTGCTATAGTTTTCAGAACATTATTAAAGATCAGATAACTTTGAACAAATGTTCTACCAACATTACTGGAAGAATGTTTGTTCATAACTTGCCAAAACATTAGCCAAAGCATCATGTTAGCAGGATCGTTATCAGGTCTTTAAAAACATTATTAAAATTTTAGCACAAAAACATTATTTATATATCATACATGGAAAGGTTTTCTAAAACATTGTGGTTTTTTAAACATCACATTCAAAAATAACATTTTACCTTAATAGGATCATTTTTGTTAGCTGATATGTGATGCCCTTTCATACAGAACGTCAAACATACATTTGAACACATAATTACCATGATTTTCATGTTGCCAAGTTACGTTCTATATCTAGGTCTATAGGAACTCTACACATTCAGATCAGTGAGGAGACGTGGAATTTCCTCCATTCAGAAACGGCGCTTATAGCCCTCACCAGCTCACCCACACAACTGCTCTCGATTTGCTTGATTTCCTCTTGGAAAAAAAGAATATGTCACGAGGGAGTATGTCACGTTTAACTCTTCAAAAACCTGCCCGTTAAATCAGCCTTGATGCTCTCATTCATTTCACACCTTCTACTTTTAGACGTATATGCTTTACATTACTCACATTGTTCTGGAGGGTACAGTTGGGATAGATTTGGCCCACTGGAAAGGTAGGGATTTGCACTGTAAAGGCATGAATGTAATATGTACAGTATGTATTATCTTAATCCATGCTCTGTACATATAGTGGGAGGTTAAGGCAAGGTTTTGATGGAAGTCAACTGTGCAACAGGCAAACCAAGACCTGTGTAAAATGAATTAATAACAGAATCCTCTTAAGAGGTTTGGGGATGTGGATTTGATGCAACATTAGCACTCTCTTGTGGTTAAAAAAACGGTTGGTTGTGCTTTAAGTCATCAGAATTTTAGCAGTGTGTGCCCTCATGTGGTCAACAATCAACATTGCAAACTAACTATCACTCATATGCCTAAAAATTACCAATAGTATGTTCCTACCCTTCTCAAAAATTGTACTTTCTGAGAACCACAAGAGGGCACCATTGACTAGCCTCCAATGTCCCGAACTCAAAAGAGCACTTTTTTTTCCCAAAACTGTCTTTGTGCCACTATGAATACAGAGTTGTTTTGAAGAGAGGTCCTTTCACAAAAGACCTTTCCTTTTCCATTCTCGTTGAGAATAAATCTGTTGAATTTCAAATCCAGCTGAGCTGAGGAAATGTCAAGGAACTTCCTGAACATTATAAATATCACCACAGAAAAATGATATTTTCAAAGAATGTTGGTAACCAAACCGTTTCCATTCCCAATGACTTCTGTTGCATTTTGTGTCCTTACATTGATAGTCAATGGGAAAGAAAACTGATTAGTTACCAACGTTCTTTAAAACATCTTTTGCGTTACACAGAAAGAGAAGTCATGGCACTAGACACCAGAGTATGACTAGAAAATATATGCAATAGGTTTTCTCAGCAGAAGAGGATGTTTGGTTATACCATGACGTAGATAAATTTAAATGTCATTTTTTTTGCTCAGTGTTTGAAAATGTGGAAATACTGAATGTGCACACATTCCATGAAACCTATACATGCATGAAATAGCAGTTTAAAAACTAATCTGATTTTATTGTTTACAAAACCAGACGTTGTTCACCCAGTAACCTCTCTAAAAATTAAATTACCGGTGAAATGTAACTCTGAGGTCAAACAGGTCTTGTTGTCTGAATTAATTGTCTGGAATTTCATACCTAAATGATTAACCTCCATTTGTGAGCAGAGGCCATTGAATTTAATGTGCATCTGGGATGCTGAGGTGAGAAACATTGCGACTCAGATCTTCATCATTTGCCTTGTTGATGGGCTTTGTGAAGTAAATAGAATTTCACTTCATTCCATAATAAATATATGATATTCCGTCGAGTCCCTGGCAGTATGATTGACAGTCATTGTTTTGTGGTTGCTAAGGGTGACGTGCATCACAGACGGAGATGGACGGGTGTCACAACACTGGGGGATGAAGAAATGTGCTGCTCTGACCATGACAATGGGCTCCATTCATCTGCAACGAAATTGTCATCCTGACTGTACTCGCCTCTCCGCAGAGCCAGCACCACCAGCTTTAGGAAAAATCAATCAAAGCAAAGAACTTCTATAATTAGACAGAGGACAGACTCTGTAAACAGAGCAGAAAATGTTCAGTGTGGAAGCAACCATGAGTAATCATTGCATAAGGTAGCAGTGCATGTTAATTATCTGCATTATCTGTGTTTTCCACAAATGCCACATGTGGGGTGCAATGCTTTAATAAGTATGACTTAAACTGTGAGTTTTGAGGATTTAGTACCTAGACATTGTTGGAGAGGAAACCACAACTGACTAAAGGTTTGGGCCATAGCTGACGTGTCATGTGATGTTGACATCCTGTTAACATCCGTTAGATCATGTCTTAGAGAGAAAAGCATTATCTTCTGTGCTCTCATCTGACATTTAAGGTGACATTTTGACAAATGTATCATTTATAGTCTCCCAGGCAGCAACCCGTGTGAAATCCATGCGGGCCAGTTGTGGGCCGGATCTGGGCCGACACTCCTTGCTGATTGGGCTGTTAATTGTTGTAAATTGCTAGCATTTCTGGAACAAAAATATATGTTTTAAGAACATTTTGTGTTTTGAAAATTTATTCCGAAATGCTCACTGAATGTTCAAAATGTGCAGTCTTAAAATGTTTTAATTATTTTTATTTTTTGTCATCTGAACGTTAAGGGAACATTCCATTTTAGCATTTTGCAAACATTATGAAGACCTTAATTTTGAATGTTCTCTAAACATTCTAAAATACTGTGAGTACCTAGATTTAAAAAATGTTAGACAAACGTTAAACTAAAATGTAAAAAAAAAAAAAAAAAAATACAAAAACTGCATGAATGATGTACAGATAATGTTTTTGTGCTAACGTTTTGAGAACATTTTTAAAGACAGCTAACTTTGAATGAATGCTCTGTTAACCTTACTGGAATAACTTTAGTGAACATGATGTGAGGGAAATTCTGAGAATGTTATTATCTAGGTTTTTTGCAACATAAACAAACATCAACTTTGATCAAATATCATAGATTATATTATGATTGCAGATCTGCTCATTTGTTAGTGTTGCAACAATTTGAAGAACTGGTTTTGCAGTTTTTGTGCTAGTTATGCTGATAACCACTGACAGCTTAAAATTTAAAATCCGGTGAGAAATACCACAGAGACGTGCAAAGTACCATGTTAGTACTCTGATCACAAGACGAGACGACAAATATCTTGTGCTGCAGTCTGTGAAAGAGCCACACTGTCTAAAAACAAGCACAGAAAACAAGATAGAGGGGTCACGAAAGGACAATTTTAACATGTTCTCCAAATGCCATTATCTTTCTTTTTTGAGTAGGCTAAATACAAATGCATTACTTGATGATCATTTCATAACAGGTGGTCATCAATAATAAAGAAAAACAGAAAGACAAGTGAATGTGACTGATTCCAGAGCTTCTCCCTTTCTCATGAGAGGTGGGAGTTTACCGTTATAAACAGTCACTTCCCCTGAGGGCAGCAGCATTGAGCCACAGGCGAGCAACACAAGGACAGACACAGACCTTTGGGAATTTAAACATCTGAGAACAAGACTTCTGTTTCTGCATATTTGATTTAGAAATTGGATTTACATGATGGCTAAGTCAGGTCTGTCCAGTGGAGAGCAATGCATCAAATACCTCATATTCGTCTTTAATTTCATATTTTGGGTAAGTGTAACACAGTTCACTCCTAAATGTTTATTTATTGTGGAAAAAAGTGTACATGTGTGACATAATGTCTAATGTAGACTTGCTATTCTGCCTAAGCAGTAGGCTAGTCTTTTAATTTGTTTTTTAGACAAACTTCTAAAAATACTTTTTTGATTATTTAACATAAAATTTGCTACAAATATACGATGATATCTGATTTGCTGAATTGATTTGTCACTGGCTCTCGTGTCGTTTCGAAAAGCGCTGTCTCCTACTATGGTGAAGGAACAACTTATTAATATTGATTACGTAACGTATTGTACGGCGTCTGGATTGGTGAGAAGTGGACAGTGCGTTGGTATATGATCGCAATTGCGTTGATCTGTTGGAGAATTAATTTCTTTATAACACTCCCCTAGCTAACTTATTCGTTAAAAAAAACTAAAAATCACTGGCTTGTTATTCGAAATAAAAATGCGAATCGACTCATGACTATTAATTAGATTACGTGAGCGTCATCTCCAGGAAGGTTACCAAGGAACGTCAGCATGCCCTGATTAATATTCATGAGCTGAGACTTCTCCATAGTGTGATTCAAAATATGGCGTTATGGGCAGCGGGTGAGCAAAACATGTTCAGAAACTAAAGACAAAACAAATAACTTCCTATTAACTCTGTTGTTTGTTCTTGTAAATATTTCTTCGAGAGATTTTGGCCTATTAGTGGAGCGGTTCACGAGAAGACAAGTTTCAGGCTAAAAATTGATAACGTAACTTGTTAATGTCTAGGATGGTAATTTGTTTGTATTGAGAAGAACAAGTCAAAGTTTTGCATACCTGTTGCTAGGCAACCACATCCCTAATCCATCCCATGAATGAGGTTAAATTTAGCCCCAGGGATGAAATGGAAACATATGTAAACTCTAGATCTCACAAAGAAAGAAATAAGGACTTAAGGACAGAAACCAATTACCTAACGTTATATGTAGTCCACATGGGGGGAAATAGAAATATATATATAAATAATCGATATTAGCACTGACAGGTTTGGTTGACCATTTTGAATATAGAGGAAGCAAATGCTTCTCCTGCTTCGGCTAGAGACTTTAAACAAAGTCTGTTTACTTTGATTCACATAATTTGATACCCCATGGTTTCGTCTCAGAAATTGGATCTTCTGGACTGCTGAGATTTGTCCACACCTACAAAAGCCCCATAAAGCCTGATATAAAAAATAATAGTAATTTTTTAATGGAACTTTATTGAACCTATAGACAAAATATTAAAAATATGTGTTTGTCTTTTTTTTTTTTTTTTACCACATTTAATACATGAGGTGTTTATGACCCATATAGTATGATACAGGAGAATATGGAGCCTGATATTTACATTGGCAAAAATATGAAATTCTGATAGCTTGTAATGTGAATCAACAAGATCTCTATAGCAACAATATAGCACACTACTTATATAAAATGCATGTAAATATCAGTTGTCCCTTTATATCTCCCAATAATGTTTTAGTCAGATGATATATAAATATATTTTATCAATTTAATGATTGAGAGATGTGCAAAAATGTTCCTCAGAAGCCTGAATTTTAACAGGATTTTTCTAAAAAAAAAAAAAAAAAGAAAGAAAAAAGATGTATAATCAAGTAAAACAAAGTTGCTTCAATCCAATAAGTGTTCATCTTGAAATGTTACTAACAAGAAGTTCTATAAATTCTAACATTTACTTCATACGGATCATTAATCAAGATTTCACAGCAAAAAATACCTGTACCACAACCTTAAAAATGGGCGTTTTTAGAATAAACGAACAATTAGAGGGCATGTAGAAGATTGTGTACAGGCTGCAACAGGTTTTCAGCACAATTTTAATAAAAGCTGATCATTTGGAGGCCTTATAAAATAATGCAAGACGTATGACACAGCAGGCTTCATAGGATAATATTCGGTCATCTCCCTGACCTCTGTGTCTAACCCGTCTGTTCACTTTAAGAGTGAAAAGGTGTTAAGCAAAGGGACAATAGCTGTGTTCTGACTTCCCAGTGTTCCTGAGAGACAGCTCGAGTTACATGAAAATTTAAACCTGATAAGCTTGTGTTGATGCCGTTTTGGCAACTAAAGTGCCGTGTGGATCTTTAATACTTTTTATACTCCATTTATATATTACTAAACTGTGTTAGCTCTTTTTTCCGCCTGACAAAGTGGCAGGTAACCTTTTTTCTGCAATCGTCCTCTACACTTTCCTGTGACACGGAAAATCTAAAGTGGTTTTGCCCCTCCTCCTTTTTCTTCTGACAAAGGCCAGGTAGGAGGGTGCGGCCTGCTGGAATTTTTTTTTTTTTGTTCACTCCCTCTGTTTTTTAAGGTTGAAAACCAGCACGTTTCAGGTGCTCAGTATCGGGTGTTTTCTCTTGAAACTGCGCTTACTTTTTTTAGCCATGGCAGCAGGTGGACTTCAGTGTGTCAAATACTTGCTCTTTATCTTCAACTTCATCTTCTGGGTAGGTGTTTTTACTTCATTACATGAGCACATGTTAATTCAACTGTATGTTTGTAGAGTAAAAAGGGAACATAGTCACACTGAAATGTAAATGTGATGTAATGAGGGTATAAAAGTTTTTAGTTGCTTGTTTACTTGTCATACTTTGTGTTTGTTTGCTTACTTGGATTGTCTATATTTGATGTGTGTTTGAGAAACTTTGCTCTTTGAGAGACACACGCTCCTTAACACATCCATCACTGCTTGAATTAAGTGTGAAATGAGTTTCTTGTTCCCATGCCTTTTAAACAAGCTGTGGTCAGTCTGTGCGTTTCTAAAACATACTGTCTAGTATCTATTTTAGAACATGTAGGGATTAGTTGCTCGTGACCATTAACCACATTTTTTGTGAGCCTGTTGAACTTCTACTTTTACTGTTGACTGAAAATATGTTTGGAAAATGGTTTAGCTTGAATGTAAGACATTTTAACCAACAAACAAAATAAACGAATGCACACATGTAGTTACAGCCCGTTAAATTTTAAAACGCCACAAATAAGGTTTGGTCTGTAACATTTATCTTGTCTTAAAGTGCTTTGAAATGACATTTTGAAAGTGTCTTGGTATTTAGGCCTGGCCTTAAGTTAGTTTTGTGGTGAGTGAACACACTAGCAAACGCTGAATCCACCCATCAGTAATTCCTATTGTGTGTGGATGGAAAAAGTTGGGATCAGCTTGGGAATCTTTGAGGGACAAGCCTCCACACCCCTGGCAGTGAGTCACCGTGAATCATATTTGTGACTGCGTTTTCCAAAACAGAAGGGAGCTGGAGGATTGTAATGCAATTTGTCAAGTGCCAGAGATGCTTGTGTGTATGTGTGGGTTTTTGGTGTCATCTAGTTTAGCTTGTATGGTTTGTTTCTTAGTATTCATTGCGTCATTGGTCAAAGCACCTCTGGAAATTGACTGATCCACCCTTTGTGCAGCTTCGTAGAAGGCTGAATGATAATGAAAAGTTACACCAGCTCTTTTACATGCACAACAATGAAATATGAACTGTCTGTAGACTATCAAAATGATCTGTTTTGACTATAATCAAGTCTAAAGGTGTTTTTTTTTTTTTTTTTTTTTTTTTTTGTGTGTGGGCTGTTGATTAACTTTCGTCTGTGAGAACATGTAGGAACAAGAACGATTAGAATCTAGTACGTTACTCATTCATGGAAGCCACATTACAGTGTCCTGGGAATTGCTGGAGTCGGTCAAGACAAATTAGAGTTCGTTCAGCATATTTTTGGACAACTCTTTCTCAATGTTTGCACTGGGGAAGTAAAGTCTTGCTGTTAGAAGCAGGCTAGCAAGATTATCAGGTTGGTCAACTTTTTGTTGAAGTGCCTTTGTACCATAAGGCTTGTAGGACTTCATTCTCTGAGGAAAAAGAGTGAAATACTTAGTTTTCGGGCCTGACTTCCTGTACACTCTGCCTTCGAAAATAATTCCACGCTTGGCCTGCGGCTGTGTTTCCTCTATTTGGTTGTTCAGTTTGCCAATGTCACTGTAGCTCAAACTAAACAAATCCCTAGATTTATTCAATCTTTTGTTTGTTTCCTCAGCTCGCAGGTACAGGAGTTCTAGCTGTTGGTCTCTGGCTGCGTTTTGATGAAAGAACTAAAGGACTCTTCACTGGAGAAGGTTCCCCGTCGGTGTTCCTCACAGGTGAGTTTGGACTGGATGTTTAGGTTACCCTTCCTCCATTCTAAATAACTTCCAAGTGATTCAAAAAACCATCCTTATCTTAATAAACATTCGCATAGCTCCTTTTATCACCTATGTGATCAGGTCTTTGTAAGTTGATGTTTGGGTATGAGGTATAATGGTGGTCATGGAAACCAGCCACACCTATTTCCAGACACCAGACCATCTGTCATGTAAACGTTGCGTCACAAACACTTTGATTCATCATGAAGCAAATGAAAGGTGAATCAGGAGGTGTTCTGGCTTCTGTACAGATGATCAAAAAAATTAAACACACCTCACCTGTCAAAAGAATTAAGTTTCTTATTCTCACCATTTATTTAATCAAAAAATACAGTAAAAGCAATAATATAAAAGAACTTTTCTATTTGAATATATATATATAATATATATATATTAAAATGTAATTTATTCCTGTGATGCAAAGCATCATTACTCCAGTCTTCAATGTCACAAAATCATTCTAATATGCTAATTTGCAGTTTGATATATTTTATGATTATATAAACGCAGCCTTGTTGAGCATGAGCAACAACTACTATTTTTAAATCATTAAAAAAAAACTCAAACTATTGACGGACAACACCCTGACTTGGTCACTGAACATTGACTGAACAGTCCTGTTCTTAAAGCGACACAAATAGCTTGACCACTACAAGAACATGTGTAATATTCAGAGCGCTCTATCTATTCTTCTAGGCTGTGTTTGTTTTATGAAAGGCACAAAGACTGAATTCCTTGTTTCTGGCTTGTGGAGGAAGACCACAAAACAACCGGCAAAATGAACTTTAAACCGAAAACCAACCCCCTGATATAACATCCGTCAGTTTTTGAAGGGTGGAAACTGCCTAAATATAGTGACGGGGTTGTTGGGTTTCTCTCTGCGTGTTTGTTTTTTAAGAGGCAGGTTTTTTGAGTTATAATGGCAGTGCTGTTTTGGAGGAGGCTGTCTTTGGCCCACACGATGCCAGCTCTCTGCCCCTTCCCATCATCCCTCACAGAGCTGCCTTTCTCCTGCTCTCCAACAGAACCCGCATTGTTTGCTCCCTTCCCACCTCCTTTTGTTTTGCCCGCTGTATTTTCCTTTCTCGAGAATTGTCAGAAGATTTCTCGCCTCCATCGATCCAGAAACATGATCAACTCGGTAGGCATGTGTCCAGGTGTCTGTCAGAGGATTTGAAAGTGCTTTGAGTGACAGCAGGGCGTCCTGCAATGCCAAACATCCTAGTGACAGACAGTCCAGAAAAGCAGCTACATTCTTGAGAATAAACATTCCAGAAGGGGGTTTTGAAGAACCGTTTTCGGTTCCCCAAAGAATGTTTTAATGAACTGTTCTTAAAATAACTTTTTTTTTTTTTTTTTAAGTGTGGAGAATATTTTGATTAATCTGATAACTCTTTTTCCACTAAAAACCTTTTGAGCAATTAAAAAGTCTTTAAAGGCTCTTCATGGAACCATAGATTCCAATTACTAAACGTTCTTTTTAAGAGTGTGGCTGGGCGGTGTTTCATTGTTTCTATGGATACGGCACAATCCTCTTGCGTGGAATTTTGTTTTGCATATCTTGCTTTGCATAGCTTATTCTGATAAACTAGCTGAAAGAAAAAAAAAATTATCATTCATACGCGGACGTTTTCGTCAGGTTTAATTTATTACAACCATACACTATTCCCATTTACACTAAATGTTCTTGATTTCAAGTTTTTCTTTTTTTCTTTCAGAGGAATAGTAGGACAAATGTAATGGTACAAGGAAGTAATAAATGTTCTCTCTTTCTCTATCCGTAGGGGTCTACATCCTCATTGTGGCAGGTGCCGTCATGATGGTGGTCGGGTTCCTCGGCTGCTGTGGAGCAATCAGAGAATCGGCTTGCATGCTGGGACTGGTGAGTCCTCCCGTATTCTTCTACAGCACAAAACATTTGTATTCCTGATGTAGTCACACTGTTAAAAACAAAGGTTTTAGTTATTGCTGATGCACCTCTGACTTTTTCTTGCTCTCTCCAGTTCTTTATGTTCCTGCTCATCATTTTTGCTGCAGAGGTGGCCGCTGGTATCTGGGGATTGTCCAATCAGGAAAAGGTGGGTGACGTTCATTCTCCTGAGAAACAAGTCACATTTATTTATATAGTGCAGATTGTCTCAAAGCAGCTTCACAGAAATAAAAAGGAAGATGGCAGTGTTGTAGAATTTCAACAATATAAATGACTTTGATTTCAGTTGTAAAACACTTTAGAGAAGACGGTTGTCTTTTCAGTCAGTTCAGTGTTGATTTGATGGCAATGTTGCAAAGTTCATCATTTGTGAAGCAAAAGTGTTAAAGCAGCTCTAGTGTCACTGTACAGATCAGCTGAGTTCAACATTTTCAATTCTGTTCAGTAATTGTCAAAGTCCCTCAGTAATGGAAGGACTTTAAAGACGGCTCTACTGAAGACAATAGTGTCATTATTCAGTTCTCATCCATTAGCTTCAGTGCATTTCTGAAAATTAATTCTCTTTTAAGGCCCCTCTCATGATCATTTTCTCACAGTGTGACCTCTTCTTTCTTTCTGTCGTCCTCCTCAGATCGTGACCGATCTCCAGCAGTTCTATGAGGTGACGTTCAAAACCTACAAAGACACTAAACAGGAAGCACTGAGAGAATCTCTGCGAGCCATTCAGTACGGAGTAAGTGCTCAGTTTTATGGTTCGTTCAAACCATAACATCAAAAACATTGAATAAATGGAGGGAAATAAAGCTTAACGTTAATCCAGCTGAATATATCCGCTCTGTTTTTAGTTGGAGTGCTGTGGATCAACAGGAACGGTTTTTGATGGAGCAGCTGATACTTGTCCCAAAAAGGAGGGACTTGAAATCTTCGTCACAAAGGTAGAAACGCTATGAATAATTAATCTTGTTAAGCAAAATCTCTTCAGTTCAATGTGTTTTTCCATGGGCCGGTTGTTACCTCTTGTGTTTCTGCTCCAGAGCTGCCCAGAAGCTATTAAGGAGATCTTCACCTCTAGGCTCCACGTGATTGGAGGAGTTGGGATTGGCATCGGTGTGGTCATGGTGAGGAGATACTCGTGCATATGATTCAGTGCATTTTCACCTACAAAGCTTGTCTTTCTCCTTGGGTGACACCGCAGTCAGATATTAACCGTGTCTCTTTCATGGGCAGATCTTCGGCATGATCTTCAGCATGCTGCTGTGCTGTGCCATCCGACGAACCCGGGACATCGTATGAGCTGCCGCTGCCGCTGCAGCCTGTCTTCTGCTCTGTATTTATCTGTGTTTGTAAAGGTGTGTGTGTGTGTGTGAGCGTGTACGTGTTTGGAAAATCGCTCTTACAAAGATAAACTTCTAACAAATCCCAGCATTAGTCAAGCACTCTCAACTGTTACAGGTCATGCATACATTGAGTGGAAAAATAAATTGCGCTAGAGGCTGTTTTTAATTTCTTCGGTATTTCAACTAATGTTTATTTTCCTCTTTGAATGTACTTCAAGCTTCTGGCATTCTTTTGTAACGTTTTACGTGGCTTATTTTATGTACCCATATGGGTGTCTGGAGAGAGTAACACCTACTGTAGTAAATTACCAATAAAGTTGATTACTAATTGACTGAATGGTGGAGATAATTTTTTATTTTAAGAGAGCCAGATCTCTTTCTTGACAAAGTAATAAACAAACATATATATATATTATATGTTCTGCACTGCCCTCTGGTGTTTTTTCTGGTACACTAGCATGCCAAAATGATCGTTTTCCTTCAAAACTTTTTTTCTTAAGTCCAGGCCTAAACTTTTTTTTGGAACCTCTGCATTTAAGTTTATCATCTTGTATTGAGTTTCAGAAAGCCAGTTGGGAGGTTTCAACATTTATTGGGTTGTAACAAGTTTTATATGATGGGATAAATAAATCAAATGCAACATTTTACAAATCCATTTTTTGGCTAAAATTAATCAAATTGGCCACTTTATAATGCAACAACTGGCCATTGAAAGAAGTGAAATAATCGAATAAATAAGATATTTGTGTTGATTATATTTACAGACAGTCTAATTGGCACAAAACTACATTTCATTTTTTGCTCTTTTGTTTTTTGCCCTTTTTTCCTTTTTTCTTGGTGGCTCCAGTCCAGCCAAATCCTCTGAACTCCAAGCAGTCCACTGCATTATGGGAGATGTAGTAGACGTTCTCCATGGCAGCTGGACTCAGAATATCCACATCTGTCTTTGTGGATTTGGCACTGACAGACCTCTTCTTGGAAGAACGCTTGCTTTTGCTCTTTGCTGCAGGCTTGGCACTTTGAGATCTTGACTTTTTGGTACCTGAAGGCTATAAAGTGTATGGATTTTTGGGAATGTATGCAAGTAATCTTCACAGATTTCAACCAGATATTTCTCTTTCTGTCTTCTATGAAAATGAGAAGTGAATAGAAGTTAAAAATATCTCACCATTTTTAGTCCCTTCCGCTCACACAATAGTTAGACGCTTGAATACACTCTGAATAAACAAAACAAAAAAAAACCCTTTGTTTCAGAAAAACTGTGAACTGACCCTCGTCAATGCATGTGAAAATGCTTTCCTAGGTTTTAAACTCATTTTGCAATCAGCTTTAACAGGAATTCTATCCAAAAGTTGCCGTTCCTCTCCAGTGTGTTCCTGGTTTATGAGGTCTTTTGTTGTGTGCTGTTGTTTATCTAGGGTTGTCCTAGTGACGGGTCATGGGAGCTTTTACATGGGACTCGTCCACCAGCTGGCTTTTCAGGTTAGACTGGGATCTTTATTTGCTGTGACCCCCCACATGAACCTGCACTGTTTCAGTACATGTAAGAATAACCTGATGTCTGATCATATAATAAGACTTTGGAGTGATATTCATAAACTGAGAAACAGGAAACTTCCTGAATATTGAAATAACTAGAAAAAAAGAAAATGTTAAATAAAATACCCCCCCCCCCCCCCCCCCCCCAAAAAAACAACAACAACATATATAATAAGAAATAATAAATATTAGTTTTTTTAATTAATAAAGTTGTTGTTTTATTGAATAAATTTGTACACAAAAACGTATAATTATTCAAATCAGTTGGAGGATATATAAGGATGTATATCTGGCAAGCATACTGAAATATAGTTGGGTATTTTTGTAAAATGATAATATTATAGAAGTAATTATATATGTAGTAATTACAAATGACCGTGATTGGTCCATTCTGACGAAGCGCTGAGAAAAGTAACAAACAAACACATACTTCTTCGTCTTAGATAAACAGAAACGAGTTTAGATCGGATAAATACTTATTCATACAAGAACCAGACGGCTCAGGAGGAAAAATAACAGCGAAAAACTGTATGACAATCGGGGAAGACCTAAAAGGTACAGTTTACTTATTTAGCTGGGCCTTGTCGCAGCGATTTCCTTGAAAAGGACGCTAGCTTACAATTGACTATGTTATACAAACTTGTTGAAAATTAGCACGCAGGCAGGTAATTTATGATCTGCCGAGTTGTTTATACAAAATATTCAGTCATAAAGTTGAGAGTCTCCCTCTACGGGAGGAGCTCTGATGTACTTCACACGTTTCACCACAGGAGGGCGTTAATTTGCGTTTCGCTGACTGCTTTTGTAATTTTTTGTACTAACCAAAAGAGATGATTTAGCAAATGTAATCAACATCTAGTAAATCACAGGGTAATCAACAATTTATTCAATGATATTAAACAAATAAAAAATAATAATTAAAAAGTATGACCTTTTTTTTTTTTTTTTTACAGTATGACCGCAATAAATAGCAGTAATGTAACTCACACAATTCACCACAGGAGGGCGTTTGGTTACGTTCTATTGATTCGCATGTAAAAAAATAAAAATAAAATGATAATAATAAATAAATAATTAAATTAATATTAAAGGTCAAAGGACATTTAGTGTACAGATCTATGAAAATATTTTTTCTTATAAAATAAATGTTTGCCAGAATGGTTTGTTGCTCCATATAATAATCAATAATTTATTAAGGAATCTATGCAGAATACTATAATTCAAGATTTTCCTCTGCCTCGAGTTATAGCAATAGCAACGAAAAAAAAAAAAAAAAAAACACACACATCGATGTAATTCACTTTAACTCACCACAGGAGGGCTAATTTATTGGATAACTATTTCTTAAAAAAATAAAAAAAGCAGATCTAAGAATATATTTGTAAGGTTAATCAACATCTGCAAAATCAAAGGGTAATAAATCATTTATTCGATGTATTAAATCAATTCAAAATAATTAGCTTTTGGCATGAATTACAGACCATTTTTAATGAAAAGTAATATTAAATATATATTTCTTCGAAAAAATAGTTGTTTTCCGAATATCTGGTTGCCAATAATAATTTAAGTAATTTTGAAGCTTCCAAAATAATTAAAGGTTTTCATGTGATTTTTATATATATAGCTGTAACTCGAGTCGATGTAATTCACTCAATTCACCACAGGAGGGCAGCCGGCTCAGGAGGAACAACAACAGCAAAAAAAAAAAAAAAAAAAAAACTGTATGATAATCGATAAAGAGATAAAGGTCATAATAACGTTGTCGCAGCGATTTCCTTGAAGCGGACACTTGACTATGTCATGCAAACGTGTTTAAAATTAACACTCAGGCAGTTAATTTAAGCTAAAGTTGAGAGTCTCCCTTTACGGGAGGAGCTCTGATGTAATTGACATATTTTACCACAGGAGTGCTTTTCAGTTGCGTTTTAGCCATAGACTGTTAAAAAAATGGAATATTACAGATCTAAGCATATATGTCTGCTGTGATTTGGAAAATTTATGTGATATTAAATTAATTAATTAATTACCTTTTGCCTCGAATTACAGTCATAGAAAAAAACAGCGTAATGTAATTCGTGCGCTGCTCAGTTGATCCATAAAAAGACTATTTTTAATTTAAGTTAATATTAAATGTTTTTTGTTTAGAATATATTCTTTTAAAAAAACAGATGTTTTCCAGATATCATGTTGCCAATAATAAATTAAGTAATTCTGAAGCTTGCAAAATAATATAATTCAAGGTTTTTCAAAGACGTTTTTTTTAATGCTGTAAATCGAATCAATGCAGTTCACTCCATTCACCACATGAGCCACATCCTTTGATTCACATGTTTTAAAATGCATGTATTTTAACAAATAACACAGTACAGGGAAAAGCACACGATAATTATGTAATCCACGCAAATTTAAAAAAATGTTTTTTGTTTTTTTTATTTATTGTAAAGAGATTTTACAGTGTTCTGTTTACAGATTTAAGAATAAATTTATCCAAAAAAAAAAAAAAACATTTTTAAAAAATTATTTTC
Source organism: Acrossocheilus fasciatus (assembly GCA_036784905.1). Classification (NCBI taxonomy): domain Eukaryota; kingdom Metazoa; phylum Chordata; class Actinopteri; order Cypriniformes; family Cyprinidae; genus Acrossocheilus; species Acrossocheilus fasciatus. The sequence continues at coordinate 4,224,962 of CM071941.1, forward strand.
ATGCACGGTGTAATCAACAATATATTAAGTTATATTAAATCGATATAAAAAAAAATTGTTTAATGCCAACTCCGACTCGAGCAGTAATGTAATTTTCACAACTCACCACAGGAGGGCGTTTGGTTAAGTTTTTTTTTAATCGCATGTTTTAAAAATTTAACAGATCATGAAATATAACACAAGAAAATCCTGCAATTCAATTTTTAATTGATAATAAAACTAATTTACAGATTTAAGTAAAAAAAAAAATAATAATAATAATAATAGAGATATTTTCTAAATATTTCTGATACTGAATAATCAATTTAGTACTTGTTTCCAGCAACTTATTTCTAGTGTAATAAACACACACAGGAGGGCATGAAACAATCATAAATGGTGTCTAAAAGAAATGACCCTTTCTTAAGTAACAGTTATATGTAAGTTAAAGATGTGAAACATAAAAATAATGTACGTTAAGTCTGTCTGAGTTCATCGGATGTTCTGGTGTGTCTCTTTTAAATGACTCTTGAATGAATAAATCATAAATCAGTTCAAAATGAAAACGATCTTAAATAAATAAGCTTCACGGCTGATCAAATGTCACGAGTCCTGAGACTCTCTCAAGGCTTTGAGGATGTTTGGTAGTTACAGAAACTAACTAGTTGACAAACCAAGATTACATGAAGATCAGTGTCTCAGTAAACTGCAGGGTTTTTGTTGTTGTTTATTTTTTGCAGGCTTTAGAGATGTGTGCCGCCCTTCTGTGGAGAATCCTGGTTCAAATCTTGTGTGCTTTAAAATGATTAAGACAAAACTCCACACACACTGGGTTTCAAAACGATTTAATACATAATTGCTTCAACAAAAACTTTTATCCAACTTGTAAAGCAGCAAGGTGGTCTAGAATCACTAAACCGTAGACAATAAAGGGGGGGGGGGGGGGGGGGGGAGTATACTGTTAACAGTCCAGAGATATTTAGACTACAATTTCAAAAGTGACAAACAGCACGATTCCTTATTATTCCATTTTAAAATATATAACTTCCATTTAAAGATTATAAAGATAACCCAACAACTGATTCATTTGTCTGACAGGTTCAGCAGGAAAGCAGCATAAAATAATAATAATAATAAAAAAGTCTGATAAACCTTCATGGAAGATGTGAGTGTCTGAACACATTGCTAGCTGTCCAATAACAAACATGAAAAAAAAAAATTATGTTGGAAACGAGTCTCGTGACACTCGTTTCCAGCATTTTATCGGACTGTGTGTCAGTTTTGTTTACAGTTGAGCTGAAATATGTGCTGTTAAAGTGACATTTTTAATTTAAAACCAAAATAATCTGCACGTGTTATTGTCTTATTTATTATGTCTATGGTCACAACAACAACACGTGCACGTCCTGCAGATTATTTTGGTCTTAAATTAAAAATGTCACTTTAACAGCACATATTTCATTTTCATTTATTAAATATCTTTATTATGTCTATGGTTGTGACTGTCATCAAGCAGCTGAGGAAGTCAGACTGAATGACAAACTCGCTTGTGCCGCCTTGTGGTGCGGATGAAAAATTATGTATATTGTGGATGAAAAGTCATATTTATATATGGAGAGACATACAACTGTTACTGTGGTATCAAATCATTTATCCTATGAAACAAGAAAAACATCACCTTTTAGTAGAAATAATATCTTAGACCTCTAAGCTGAGTAAAAACATGGCAGCTTAATGAATATATAACCTAATAGATATAAATGTAAGTAATCATTATTATTATATACTTCAAAATTGTTACAGAAGAACTTAGCTGAATGTTGCTATTCTGTAGTGAATTATATGTATTACACTAATGCACTTATTTTTATTACACCTTTTTTTTTTTCTATCCAAGCCAAAATAAAGCCTTTAATTTATTTTTGATTTAAAATTGTGTCCCTAATGTTAGAATAATTTAAAATATCACTGACTGGAAAAAGGAGTATTCATTTTTATTATGTAAATATAGAAATTGCATAGGAACAAATACATAGTGACTGGGACTGTCGATCTTCAAAATGGTTTATACTTTACAAATTGGTTGTAAGAAATCACTTTTCAAACTTAGAAAATGCATTGCGTACCAACAAAGTGGTGAAGAGAACATTACCAAGCACTGGTTGTGCAGATAAGACAATGTACCAAATGTAAATTTTCCCATTTGCAATTTGCCTAAAAGATAGCTTTTGGTTACAAACAAATGACAACTAATTCATCTCAAAGCAACATTTTTTGTTTGTTTGTTTTGTTTTATATGGGTGGAAAGCTGTCCATTATTATAGCTGTTAAAGTGTACAAGCGGGACATGATTATAAAAAATATACACCACATAAGCCTGACATCCTTTGATATACACTGGGTGAATTTGCCAATGGGACACTTTCAACTGGTAAAATTAATCCCAACATTTTATAACATGTAAATATTCAAAAAATAATTAAGTATATGTATTATATATTACAATGTTTTCCATCGTGGTATTATATTTTATTTATTTAATAGGGGATTCAAATCTTAATTTTCATTTACTTGTTAAACAGCTGGAATAAATAAATTAGAAAGCTGTATTTGTTTTCTTTTACAAATATTGTACATTTGAAATAAAACATCTCATTACAATTACAATTTCATGAGAATAACAATACGTTTTCCAGCATGTCAATTACATTTTCTTGCAGCCTTCTTTTTCTGGGAAACTTCCTGGAAGACTTTTCCATCTTTCTGAGTTTTCCAAGTCAGAGAGAAAGGTCTGCTAATGTGCAGCTTCTTCTCCATCTGTGAGATTCAAATTCATGTAAATACAGAGAATCAATAGTAACATCAACAGCCAGAAGATGTTTGCAGAAAAATGCAGCTCATTGTTACTCCTGCCACTGCTCACCTCCTCTGAGAGTTTACTCATGGTTCTGGGATCATTTGGGTCGAACATAGGGTCGGTCTGCACCTCAATCCTCAACAGGACTTTAACACTCGTTTCTGAGCCCTGGACAGACTCTCCAGATGTGGAATAGGACTCTTGACTCCCTGAACAGTGTGCAATATTTATATCAATGTAATCTATATAATAAATCATTCCAATTATTTTTTATATTTATTCTTTTATATTAGTAATATATTACATCAAATATATTATATAATATTAAAATATTATATAATATAATATTACTTTAATATTCTCAAGCATACAATTCAAGTGTAAAATAAATTATAAACAAATTATAGGCAAAAGCTCAACAATCAACATCATTTTTATTCACTGGCAATATAGATTTGCACTACATTTGATGCTTTAAAACACAAATAAACATTAGCTTTAGAATTTACTTCAAGATATTTTTAAATATGAATATTTGAATATTCAAATTAGTGCTGTCAAACAATCGCATCCAAAATAAAAGTATTTGTTTACATAATATATGTGCGTGTGTGTGTGTACTGTGTATATTCATCATGTATATATATATATATATATATATATATAAATACACACACATGCATGTATATATTTAAGAAAAAATATGTAATGTTTATATTTTAAATATATTTATATATACCGGTAATATAAAATATATGAATATAAATATGTACATGTAAATATTTTCAAAATATATATACTGTACGTGTGTATTTATGTATGCATAATAAATATACACAGTACACACATGTGATTAATCTTTTGACAGCACTAATTAAAATTTGATTGGCACTCACCACTACAAATGACTCCAGCATCATGCAGGTGATCGAGGTTGTAGTGTTGCCAGTGATTTATGTTACACTGTATGAGTGAAGGCTCATTTCCAACGCAGTCAACAGAATCCATCCATACTGGGCCAGATCCCTGTCCAAAATAAGCACCACCTTTCGCCTCTACAGCATCTCCACAGCCCAGTTCTCTGCAAACCACCGCAGCGTCTGTTAGATCCCAGCCATCATCTGACACGGTTCCCCACTGACCGTCATGAAGAACCTCCACACGTCCAGAACAAATACTATTCCCATGCACCAGCCTGACCGGGACTAATGGCCACACCGACGAAAACAACAAAAACATGAAAAACATATGTATATGTTTTATTATACATATCTTATATAATGGTTATTTGTTGTTGTTAATCCATATATTTATATTTCTGGTCATTACTTGTTTTGTGAACAGCGCTTTGGCAATATTGCATGCAAACACATTTATGACAATAAAGCACTTTTTAAAAAACTATTAAAAAACTAGCTTAGTCTGCTTAATTTATTGATTTGGTATCCGGCAAAACCTTTTCAGATCTTTCTGTTAGCATACATATCAGTGGATCTGAGAATGTGCATTAATGTTTTTGGAAAATATGTTCTGCAAAAACAAATATTCCATTTATTCTTGAATAATGTTTTTTACTCATGATAATGCATGAAATAAAATAATATTATTTTAGTTTAGTTTTTAGGCTGTTTCTTCAAGCATGCAAGATAAACAAATGATAAAACGAATGAAAAAACAAGTAAAGTGTCAATAATCAGATGATTTTTTATTTACTGATTTATAATTTATATAATGCAATATAGATTTGTACATAATGATTTAAAACAAAATTCAATTTATTAATTCAAAATGTGTGTTTGTGTGTGTGTATATACATTATATATATATATATATATATATTATAATTGCCACTCATAAGAGCTTTACAGATCTTTATCTGAGAAGGTGCAATAATCTGTTAAAGGAATAAGTGCAAGGACAAATATTCTGTCCTTAGTCACTCACATGCATGACACCTTCACTGAACATTGAAAAGAAACAGGAAATAATGACACAATTTTGATTTAAGTTTAACTTGAATTGACAATTTGCAACTTACGGTCACACACGACTCCAGCGTGCCTGGCAAAAAGACAGTCATGAGTTCCCCATCCCCGAAATGCACAGGTGCTCAGAGCTGCCTCTTCTCCAGTGCAGTCTACATTGTCCATCCATATTTGTTCAGATGTAGCTCCAAAATAAGCACCATATTTGTAAATGTTCCCACAGCCTATCTCTTTACATACCACTGCTCCATCTGATGCACCCCAGTCATCATAACACACGGTTCCCCATTTTCCATCATGGAGAACCTCCACTCTTCCACAACAAGCATCAGTGCCTTCTACCAGCCTCATAACAGCTGATCACCATGCAGAAGAAAACAAAAGAAACGGCAAGCCATTACAATCATATTGATTGTTGTTTACTTTAAAATTTCAATCATAAATACAGAACAAATCTATGAATGTTCATTTCTGCCACGGAATTTAAAAAAAAAGTTTTTAAAAGCGATTCCAACTTTTTCATCTCACTTCTTTAAAATTTGTACTTTTTCTCACAATTCTGAGTTTATATCTCACAATTCTGACTTTTTTCTCAGAGTAGCGAGATGTCAAGTTGCAATCATAGAAAAAATTCTGACCTTATTTCTCGAAATATCTCACATGTCTACATCCTGCCACGAAATACAAAAATAAAAAACAATAATTGCTACCTTTTCCTCATAATTAATTTCTCTCACAATTGCTAGTTTATATCTTGCAATTCTTTTTCTGACTTTTTCACAGAATTTTGAGTTTACCTCTTGAAATTCTTTTTTTCTATGAATTTTGACTTTTTTTCTCAGAACTGCGGGTTTCTATCTCGCAATTCTTTTTTCTCAGAATTGCATGGAAAAAAAGTCAGACTTGTGAGACTTGCCATTTTTCTAGCCCATGGCAGAAAAAAGCTCTCATAAAAATCATTTCTTGCAATAGTTCACTTACACTGACAGACGACTCCAGCATCCTCTGAATGACTGCAGTCATGCATTCCCCATTCATGGTATTCACATTTGCTCAATGCATACTCATTTGAAGAGCAGTTTACATCATCCATCCATATTTGTCCTAAACCTTCTCCAAAATAAGCTTCACTCTTTGCCTCAATTACATCCCCACAGCCCACCTCTCTACACACCACTGCAGCTTGAGACAGATCCCAGCCATCATCACACACTGTTCCCCATGTTTCATTATAAAGAACCTCCACTCGTCCAGAACAAAAGTTGATGCCGCTCACCAGCCTGGTTCTGGCTGATAAGACACATTAATAAGAAACAACATGACAACTTTGAGCACATGATATGTAGTTAAATATTCTGTTAAAGGTTTTGTACTCACGCTGACAGATGACTCCAGCATAGAAGTCATGTAGGCACGTATTTTGACCCCATTTGTTCGTTCCACCCACTGGACATTCTATCAGTGAGGACTCGTTTCCAAAACATTTCATCTTAGTCATCCATATTTGTTCTGGGCTCTTCCCAAAATATTCAGCTAACTTCACCTCTTTCGCTTCCCCACAGCCCAATTCACCACACACGACATTGGCGTCTAACAGATCCCAGCCATCGTAACACACCGTTCCCCATATTCCATCATGGAGAACCTGCACCCTTCCTGAACAGGAGCTGCTGCCGTCAACTAGTCTGACTGAAGAAGCTTCGCCTGGCGTGAGATTTCCCAGAACTGCTTGTCATGAGAGAGAAAAACTTTATATGCTGTATGTAGGGTGAAAGTAATTGAAATAAAATTAAAATAAGCTCTTACTTTGAATAAAAATGAGCCATGTGGTACACAGCAGCTCTGCTGTAGAGAAACTAAGAAAAATGATAACACTGAAAGATATGTCAGAGAAATTAAGAACATTAGCTGATTTATATGAATAATCAATTGTGACCCTGGACCACAAAACCAGTCTTAAGTAAATTTAAAATTTTAAAAATCTTAAATTTTTCGAAATTGAGATTTATACATCATCTGAAAGCTGAATAAATAAGCTTTCCATTGATAAGACAATATTTGGCTGAGATACAACTATTTGAAAATCTGGAATCTGAGGGAGCAAAAAAATCTAAATATTGAGAAAATCGCCTTTAAAGTTGTCCAAATGAAGTTATTAGCAATGCATATTACTAATCAAAAATGAAGTTTTTATACATTTACGGTAAGAAATGTACAAAATATCTTCATGGAGCATGATCTTTACTTAATATCCTAATGATTTTTGGCAAAAAAGAAAAATTGATCATTTTGACCCATACAATGTATTTTTGGCTATTGCTACAAATATACCCCAGCGACTTAAGACTGGTTTTGTGGTCCAGGGTCACAAATATAAAAGACTTGAAGCCTTTGTATATAATGCATTATGAAACATTTTTAATGCAATAAATATGACTTGTAATGCACCTTATATTGTATGATTTTAAATCATTAAAACCATATTAATAATACGTTATAATACTTATGTTACACCTTTAGAAAGTAATTTTAGTATGACAAACATCCAGTTTTAGAAGTAACAAGGAACCAGCAAATGTTAGGCTATAATACATTTTAACTTTGGTTACAATTATTTATGAAAAAGATAAATGCATTATAACGTACATTATGAATACAATTAAAATGGTTTACGTAAGGTGTTCCCAAAGTTTCTTATTTTACACTTCCTTATAAAGCTATAAATATAAATAGGCTAAATCCAACGAAATGGACCACTTTTTGACATTGAGAAGACTGTCAAAAGTGTCAAAATGTACTTATTACCTTATTTAGCCTACTTATAACGATACTACAAATCAATACCATTTTCTAATTCTTTGTATACATTAAATATTTTTTAAAGAGAATCATAACTTAGAAGCAATCGTTAGAACAAATGAATAAACATTTACATTTAGTAATGTAGCAGACAAATAGTAATAGTAAAATAAAGACAAAAAGTTCAAAATATGACTAAGGGGTTTAAACCTTTTGAAGTGTCCCATGGATGCGGCTGTCTTCCTTCTGAATCTGAAATATAAGTTTGTATGTTGGAGATTTATAGTGTATTTATGTAGAGGTACATCCTCCAGCGCCTGACTCCTCCCTGCAGATGACCCTGACAAACACACCTTTTCAGGGTAATTTGCAGCACATATGCAACAGGTGTAAAAGTCAGCCTATGACCCATGACCTATGCAAGGCATGAGACATAAAACATAAAAGATTTAGGTATTGGTGTTGGTCACAATAGTTATTCATAAAGCTGGGTTTTAAGGGGCACCAATCAAGGTCATTGTCATTGTTTGGAACTGACCGAACTGTTTAGTATTCCCAAAAAGTTGAATCCTGCTCAAACTTTTGCTCTTGCAAACAAATAACAATGGCACTAAACAGAAGGTTGTTCATTTTTTCCATTTTGTTTGGTTGTTCAAATGAGTTTTTCCACCCTAATTACTCTGACAGGCCCCATTAACAGGATGCAAACTGTGAACCTTTTGAATATTTACCTTCCACAAATAATTCTGGATCATAATAAGACTTCAGTGCTTCATTCCATGCATTTTGAAGCATTCCATGTCTTAAATTAAAATGTGTCTTTATTTTATTATGCACTGTTGGGCCTTCACCCTGTTTTTGAACTGCGATAAGTTGTTTTTCCTGCTAAATGCATGCACGTGTCTGTCTCAGTTCATTACCCATTGCAAATGGTTTACAAAACGATTCTGAAAATACTTTGGCTCATTCTTTTTGACAAATGAGAAACCGGCTCACCAACCACGAGACCAGATGCTTTTTTGTCATGGGTGGAAAGATTCATTTTTGTTTCAAAACCTAAGCAATTACCTACATATGGTACCATATTTACATAACAGCAATCACAACATGAATACATTTTAAGCATAAGTATTTTTATTTATTTTTTTCTGTAAAACAAGACTAAAATACAGAAATTGGGACCAGAAAGACTAGAGTTACAACATCCAGAAATATTATTCTTTAATCACACATTATTTATGTTTATTATGCAACCATAAATGGAATTGGATTAAATGAAATTATTATTAAGCATATTGTTATTATATGTTCGTTCAATTACCTCCAGACAGGTTTATATTGAAAATATATATACAATATTGGCTATATCAAGATTACAATATATTACTTTTACATTTAGCAAGTTAGAATGTGACACAAAGATACTTTATCAGTATCAAAACAATGTCAGCATCTAAACACAAATATTAGGCTTACATTGTCATTAGGAAAAAAAATGTACAAGGATATGATATAAAGCACTGTTATATGTGGAAAAATATGTAAGATAATTATTAATTGAAAGACTGAAAGAAGGATGTAGCATTCAATGCCCTACAGTGTTTGTTTGTTTGTCTTCTCCTCTGTACTCCAGAAATGACCTGAGGAACCAACAGCAGTGTATACTGTTATTGTGGAAAATATTCAATTAAAGATTATGTTGAAGTCTTACCAGTTTGTCAGGGTCCAGCTCCTGTTCTCTTATGGAAGATTTTTCCATCGGTCTGAGTTTTCAGTGAGAAAGCCCCATTTATTTGTAGCTTCTTCCCAATCTATGAGATTCAAATGAATGTAAATACAGAGAACAGAACAGTAACATGAATAGCCAGTAGGTGACAACAAAAAGTAGTGAAAAGATACAGCTCAATGTCACTCTTTCCACTGCTCTCACCTCCTCTGAAAGTTTATTTATGATTCCAGCATCATTTGGGTCAACTCCAAGGTTAGCCTTCACTTCAACCCTCAACATGACTTTAACAGCTGTGTGAAATCAAAAGTCATCAATCTCTCCATGAATAAAACACATTGCTGCATTATCTCACTCACTAGAATGAAAACATCGGCACTTACATCCACAAATGACTCCAGCATCTTTCTCATGGCCACATTTGTTTGGAGTTGCATTATATGAACAGCTCATCAATGAAGGCTCATTCCCAGAACAGTTTACTTTATTCATCCAAACTGTTCCTGAACCCTTTCCAAAATAGGCAGCACTCTTTACTTCCAAAAGTGTCCCACAGCCCAGTTGTTTACACACCACTGCAGCATCTGATGCATCCCAGCCATCATCACACACTGTTCCCCACTGACCGGCGCGAAGAACTTCTACTCGTCCATAACAGGGGTTGGCGCTGCTGACCAGCCTAACGTTTTCTATTGCTCACACAAAAGAAGAAAGTTTATATATAATGACAGGTTGACCATAAAGCACATATACAAACACTTCAGTCCTATATTGACTACATCGTATGCTGTTAAAAGGTTTGCTCTCACCATTACAGATGACTCCTGCATCTTTCTCATGTCCACAGCTGCCTCTTCCCCATCCACTTGATTTACAATCTCTTAGTCTTGAGTCAGTGTCAGAACATTGTAAATCACTTATCCATACAGGCCCTGATCCCTGACCGAAATGAGCAGCGCTCTTCGCCTCAATCACATCCCCACAGCCAATCTCTCTACACACCGCTGCAGCATCTGTTAGATCCCAGCCATTATCGCACACTGTTCCCCATATTCCATTATAGAGAACCTCCACTCTTCCAGAACAAGAGTTATGTCCATTAATGAGCCTGAGAGAAGCTAACAGCCACATAAATCAAAGCAAAAGAAACACATTCACTACTTAAAAACATATTTAGGATGTTTTCTCCATTAGCAGTGACTATTAATTATTTATTTTATATAGGTCAAAGTCCCACCCATGGCTGCATTAAAGAAATAGTTGACCCAAAAATGAGAATTTGCTTAAAGGATCCTATGCAGTGAATGGATGCCGTCAGAATGAGAGTCCAAAACAGCTGCTAAAACATCGCAATAATCCACAAGTAATGCATGCGACTTCATTCCATCAATTAACATCTCGAGAAACAAAAAGCTGCATGTTTATAACAAACAAATCTATTGTTAAAAACAAACTGCTGCTTCAGTCTAACATACGAGTCCTCCATCTATAATACTGATTTCTTCAGTGAAAAAGTAGTCTCTTCTGAATCAGTAGAGAAATATGCACAGACCAAGCACCATTTGCAAGTGAAAACAAAGTCTAAACAAATATGTTGGTGGATTTTGAGAGGACAACAAGGGATGGACTTTTTCACTGGAGGAAGTGTTATTCTGGACTCACATTTTGCCAGATGCAACAGTTTAACACTTTAATGATGGATTTGTTTTTTTTACAAACATGCAGCTTTTCATTTCACAAGATGTTAACTGATGCACTGGAGTGGTGTGGGTTACTTGTGTATTATTGTGACGTTTTTATCAGCTGTTTGGACTTTCATTCTGACGGCACCCATTCGCTACAGAGGATCCAGTGCTGAGCAAGTGATGTACTGCATTGAAAAATGAAAGAGAGAGTGTAGAATATGAGCACATTGCACTTACGGTCACAGATGACTCCAGCATCCTTTGAATGGTCATTCATTCCCCATCTACGTGATTCACAATTGCTAAGCATGGTCTCATTTCCAAAACAGTTTATACCGCCCATAAATATTTGTCCCGCACCTTGTCCAAAATAAGCACCACCTTTTATCTCTATAGCATCTCCACATCCCATCTGTCTACACGCCACTGCAGCATCTGATAGATCCCAGCCATCATCAAACACAGTTCCCCACTGATTGTCACGAAAAACCTCCACTCGTCCAGAACAAGAGGTGATGCCGTACACCAGTCTGATGTTAACTAATGCCCACAAAAATGTGAGTGTTACCAGTGGACAAAATATGATAAAGTTTATACTGTTCATTTTGTGCACAAGGTTTTGTACTCACGTTGACAGGCGACTCCAGCATCCTTCTCATGTCCACAGCTGTTTTGTCCCCATCCCTTTGAATTACAGTTTCTCAGAGTCGAGTAACCGGCACACCGTAAATCACTTAGCCATACAAGTCCGGATCCTTGTCCAAAATAAGCACCACTCTTTGCCTCTATAGCATCCCCACAGCCCAGTTCTCTACACACCACTGATGCATCTGACTGATCCCAGCCATCATCGCATACTGTTCCCCACCGGCCATCAAAAAAAACTTCAACTCGTCCAGAACAAGAGTTAATGCCATTCACCAGCTTAACAAGAGCTAATGGCCAGACAAGAATGAAGATTAAAAAAAAAAAGCTGTTAAAAACATATTAGGATAGTTTACTTAAATACAGAACAGAAACTTTATTCTAGTTTTTCCCTACAAATTCAATAATAATAATGGACCTTAAGCAACCTGGGGTTAAATGATGACAACTACTATTCATTGACAATATTTTCTTTTCAATATTCTTACATGGAGCAACTTACATTGACAGATGACTCCAGCATCCTTGTGATGCAAATTGTAAGATTCTATTCTGCTGGACTCACAGGCAGCGAGGGTGAGCTCATTTCCAGTGCAGTTGACATCATCCAAAAATATTATATTCCCACCTTGTCCGAAATAAGCCGCACTCTTTGCCGCTACAGCATCTCCACATCCCATCTCCCTACACACCACTGCAGCATCTGATAGATCCCAGTTATTATCACACACTGTTCCCCATTCATTGTATCCCCAGCGATTATAGAAAATCTCCACTCTTCCAGAACAAGCACTGAAGCCATTTTCCAGCTTAATTCTGCCTGAATAACAATATAATGAGAGCTGTTGTCAGTAGATTATATCTGATGCAGTTTCCCAGTTTCATATAAAATAAGACTTGTGAGTCAAGCAATATTCTGGATTATGTTTTACAACAAAATTTCTATGCACAGCATTTGTGGCATGATGTAAACGAACAAAATTATATCCACTGGAATTATGTTGGTGCTATTTATTTATTATTTAAACTGAATAATTCATACAAGTGCTTGAAATAAATATATGCTTGATGTGCTATAAACTAAGGAAGGAGTAAACATATTTTTCTGTGGTAATCAACTGCATAACACAATGTGTAGTGTTGTGTGTAAAAGATTTTATACTCACGTTGACAGGCGACTGCAGCATCCTTCTCATGTCCACATGAGTTTTGTCCCCATCCCAGTAAATTACAGTGTCTCAGAGTCGTTTCAGTGTTAGGACACTGTACATCACTCAGCCATACCAATCCTGAACCCTGCCCAAAAAAGCCACCTTTCCTTAACTCGAAAACATCCCCACAGCCCATTTCTTTACATATCACTGCAGCATCTGAATAATCCCAGCCGATCTCGCACACTGTTCCCCACTGATCCTCATTGAAAACCTCCACTCGTCCAGAACAGAAGTGACTGCCATTCACCAATCTGACAAGGGCTAATGTCCACACAGAGCAGAAAACAGAACCAGAAATAACTATTAACTACACTCATAGAGCATCAAAACAGCTGTATTTCAAGTGAAATACCAGCAACTTACAGCGACAGATGACTCCAGCATCCTTTGAATGGTCACAGTTAAACTCTCCCACTTTCTTAAAGCTGCAACTGCTCAACGTAGACTCAGTTCCAACACAGGCAATATCGCTCATTAATACATTTTCCCCACCTGGTCTGAAAAAAGCACCGCTATTTGCCTCAAGAGCATCCCCACAGCCCATCTCTCTACACACCACTGCAGCATCTGATAGATCCCAGCCATCATCACACACTGTTCCCCACTGATAGTTATAATAAACCTCCAATCTTCCAGAGCAAGAGTTATTGCCATTTACCAGTCTCATTGATTCAGACGCACTTGAAATGGTATTGCCTAGAACTTCATGTTACAGAAAAAATAAGAAGAGTTAAAAACACTGGCATTATCTGTAAAAAAAATGCTTGATTGTGTTAGTATTGCTACTTACTCAGAAATAGAATGAGCCACATGGAGCACAGCATTGTTGCTTGTCACTAAATATATAGACACCACTGGATTTCTCTGGGAAATTACAATTTCCACTTCTACAAATCTACATGACACAAAATGACAAAAACCAGACACTAATATTAAAGTTGCCACCAGCAAGAAGTAGAAATACAGATTCTATGTTATATTATCAAAATCCATAGAACAATCACTGAGATTCTATTTTTGAACTGAAATTTTTAAACTCACTGCAATGTTCACTCCTGCTTTTGCTTTTCTGTCCCTAAATTGGCAGGTCCACTCTTGTTAAAGCACATGATTAGAATCAGGCATATTTAAATATTGAGGCTGCCTCCTACACCATGTTAGGACATAGAGTTGAATTTGAGGTTGAGTTTGGTTAAATCTGTTTGGCTCTGGTTCCTCCCACTGTCTGACTTCAAAACACCTTTTAACTAAAAGTCCAAAAAGTGAATTCAATTGCGTCTCACATATGAGCATGACATCAAAAAGCAAATGCATTTAAGAACATCAGTACATTCCTGAAGAAAACATGATATATATTCAGATGCAAAAGCCTCTGTGCCGTCTGAAATTTTCTTCTTAAATGAGCATTTTTATCAGGCTCCTATTTCTAGGTTCAGTAATTTTACTCTAATGACAATGTATAGGTGCTTTTCTATGCAAAAAAAGAGAAATAACTGAAAAGAAATATAGGAGCCTGACAAAAATGCTCAATTTAGAAGACAATTTCAGATGGCACTTAGAGGCTTTTGCATCTGAACTCTTCATATATATATATATATATATATATATATATATATATATATATATATATATATATATATAGGCTAGTCATTGTAAATGCAACTGGCATGGCTGAAATGAAGCGTGTGTCTGATGCCTTGTGCTGCTTTGAGTACCATTCAAATTGCATCTTAAATTCTCTTAGATTTGCTTCACTAAGTAAGTAACTTTGCATTTAGTCTTAAATTTGACCACTAATCCCTCATGATCCATGGTGTTAAATTTCATTTTAGCTGAAGTGGTATTTTCATCTGTCCTTTTACCGAGAATCTACATAGAAAGACAAGGAATTTTTTTCATTCTTATCGTTATAGTCTTTAGGCTAATTAAGGTCTAATTTAATAACCAAATTTTCATTTAACTTATGACCACTGAGATTCTTGTCTACATTCTTGTAATACATGCAAAAGAGTTTTTTTGTTTGTTTGTTTATGGAGAGATTGTGCCTGTTTTTTTATCCCAGAAAAGTGCAGATTCCACATACTCCAAACATGTGTTATTTATTTAATATGCACTTAAAAAATATTAATTGACATATAAACATTTGAAGTAATTCCTTAAAAATAGTGTTTGATTGTAATGTGTCAATTATTAAAAGTAGTTTAAGACAGCTATTGACCGATAAGCACATGCAGTTGCAGATTTTTTTTTAAAAACAATTTTCAATTTGTTTTTTTAACTGTGTATTTGCCTTTAAAAAATTTTATGGCATATCCAGTGTGAAATCCATGGCTCACACTAATCAGATGCTTTGAATATAATTCAAATAACATTTAAGGGTTTTAGAATAATTTGCTCTGCTGAATAAATAATGCAAAGTACTTTGAATCGGTCCACAACGCCTTCAGCTTTTCAGTTTTAGGCTACAAATGTACGTGTAATCATGTTCAGCTCGTTATATCAGAACTATACACACAGAACTCTTTATATGGCCGGACAGTTGTACACTGTTACTAGTATCACAGTGTTCAGATGAAGTTAATGCTTAAACTCATCGCACATGTCATTTAGATCTCATTTGGTAATGTGGTTTGTTTATACTGAGTCCAACTACTTGTGGTTTAAAACTGTGAATAACAAGAGGCAAAAAACATGACATTAAGAGAACATTTATTAAAGAAAATATTGTACATAACATTTTTTTAAAGAGTCATCTGAACTGATCAATTTGTGGCTAAATGTATTTGCTTTCATATATCTGTTTTTAATTAAATATACCTCTGTTTCTCACAAAATGTATTGTATGGAAGATTTCAGAAGACTTATATAAACTACTTTTATAGTGCTTTTTTGAGCTTAACAATATAAACAAAGGCAACAAATTTCACTGTATGCAAAACAACAGCTTGGACAGTCTGTTAAACTTCTTTTTTCTACTTTGTGCAAGCTATTCAATTTTGAACTATCTATTAAAAGTGATAAATGCATACTTAAAGAGATGTGTTTGTATGTGTGCACAAGACACTCCTTGTTATTCAAACTCAGACAGGCCTGCTAAGCTGAACATCTGAGTCTTCATTGATCAGATAATTGCAGAGATAATTGAAGGGTAGTTAAAATATGAATCATTTAACCTGTTTCTCAATGCCATAAAACATATTTTTAATTTCTGCATTATCTGATAACCAGGAGTGTTGTGTGTTGCTCAGCCTCCCCCAACACTAACAAACCTGATCACGACAGAGAAACACAAGAGAGAATGTTTGACATTTTCTCTGGCTTTCTTTCTGTTTTTGGGCTGTGATGTTTGGGAGGCTTTAGGATGATCATGTGACACAGACTGTTCTGGCCCATGCAGGAGGTTTACTGTTGTATGGAATCTGGCGAGTATGATTTGCTGCTTTTCTTTTTGTGTTCTCCTCAACTTCCTGTCCCTTAAAGATGTTGCCATCAGCTGGGACTGACCCACTTCCTGCTGACCATACTGGACGCTCCAGATCCGGACTGACCGAATAAGGGTTCTCCAAAGCTTTAAGCAGCTGTTGAACCTGAAATTTATTTATTTATTTATTTTTTTTTAGATGAATACACCACAAAATGTCAATGTTTTAATCAGTGCATTTAAATCAAAACCTCTGACCTCTGAAAAATCACCCCTTTCAGCTGCTTCAATTGCATTCTGGGCAATGTAATTCCGCAGCACAACAGCAGGATTGGTGGAGTTCATATATTTGACCCGTTCTTTCTCTACCTCAGCAGGGTCACTTGCTTCGTCACAATCACGGGCCAGACGTCTCCTAATGTGATGACCAGAAATATCAAAAGCCTTGGACTTTCAATTCATTGTCATTTAAATAGATTTTCTTTGCTTTTATTCAGTCACTAAATAATGAAAACTTGTTATTCCTTAATATTATTTATTTATACCTGTATTGTTTGACCCATCTGTGCCAGTGATCTCTCTGTTTGATTTTTAGCTCCGCCTCATTGATCATGAGAAGCTCCTTCAGCCTGCCAATCTTCTCCAGTTGCTTTGCAACTTCTGGCTGATTGGCTACCATGTTAAACATACCCGGATTTGTCTCTGCCATGGACAGAATCATCTCCAACTCACTAAGAATGGACAAATGAATGGATGAAATGAATGAATGAAATTGTCTAAATGGTTCCATAAAGAACCTTTAACATCTGAAGAACCTTTTCTGCTTCACAAAAGGTTCTTTGTGGTGAAAAAAGGTTCTTCAGATTATAAAAAGGTAAAAAATGGTTCTTTGTGGAACCAAAAATGGTTCTTCTACGGCATCGCTGTGAAGAACCTTTTAAGCACCTTTATTTTTAAGAGTGCAGGATTATTAAAGTTACTGTAACTAAAACTATAAAAAATAATTTACTTGAAATAAATGTTAACTGAAATAAAATAAAATAAAATAAATTTTTAACATTTCTCATTTTAATTTAGTTTAACTTGATGTACAAAAAAAACTAAAATTGAACTTAAATAAAAATGAATAAAAACTATATAGGCATATATAAAAAAAAACTATTAAAGATGACCATTCTATTGAAAATAATATTTAAATGAAAATTCAAATGAAAAACTGAAAATATAAAAAGTGCAAAGTATTAATAAAAAGTATCAGAATATTTCAATTATTGCACTGGTCTCGACAATCCTAAAAAAGATAGAACATAATGAAAAAGGAATATACGGCATACAAAGGATTTGAGAGAAATACCTAAAAACAAACACACATTATGTCAATATCCATGGCAAATAATTGTGCATACATATTTTTACACTCTTTACAACCTCTCTCAGTACCTGTTTAGAGCTCACTTTTTCAGCTCTGTTTTAAATGTCACTAGAGACTAACCAATGCAAATTCATTCAGACAACATACCAATTCTCTTGCCTTGCCACCCTTGCAATGTGCTGACAGCATCACATTAAGAGAAGAATGCAGAGTACAAGGAAATGAAATTTTGGTTATTTTTCCTCAAAACAACAGATTCTAACACTGCACTA
The DNA here is from genome assembly GCA_036784905.1 of Acrossocheilus fasciatus. Taxonomy (NCBI): domain Eukaryota; kingdom Metazoa; phylum Chordata; class Actinopteri; order Cypriniformes; family Cyprinidae; genus Acrossocheilus; species Acrossocheilus fasciatus. Next base: position 4,242,917 of record CM071941.1, read on the forward strand.
AAAATAAAAAAAATAACTGCGTATTTGTTGATAGACATAAACTGGTGAAAAATACATGAAATTTATTGGTATGAAGATTAGAGCCTGAGAGGGTGTATATCCCCTCACCCGGGCTGCATTGTAGGATGGTTGGCCACCTTTAGTTCCTCCAGCGAGGCACACTGTTCCACGATCAGTTCCACTACTGAGTCTGTGCTGTCTTTCTGTTCACCTACAGGACAGGACACGGCACTCAGCAGACGAAATGTGTTTGTGAAGTCGGCACCTAGTAATGGAACAGTGATAGATGAAAACACTAGACAAGTAATTTGTTTTTGAGCAATCTGAATCAACTTCCTGCCAACTTTCCATTTATATTCAATGCAAATGTAAAATATTTCCTCCCTTTCACTGTACCTGTGATATGCATGGTCTTCAATAAATCAGCCACCAGTTCCACATCCTCTGGTTCTTGATGTCTCAGAAGACCCAGCTTCTTTCTCATGTTGTCCATGTAGAAGTCCTGATAAATGGTCATGAACTCATCTAAGATGGCCCCTGCTTTGGCTGACTGGAGCTCCGCGCCAAGAGCTTCTGCCAAACGTGCCAAGTTCCAGCGGCAGACATACGGCTGAGCTTCATAAGAATAACGGCGTTTCTTATCAGAGGCATTGCTCACAAACTCAGGGTCAAACCTGCAATTGACAACAATGTAAGTTTTTAGAATACACTAACATACAAGCAATTAGTTAAAGCACAACTTCTTTCAGGATGCAATTCGGTTGCGTTTCCTGCTTATTATTTGCATTGTCCAATTCAATGCTCAGTTTCTGTACAGCTAAACAAACCTGTCCATGAAGCCAAATGGGCCGTAGTCTATAGTAAGGCCCAAGATGCTCATGTTGTCCGTGTTGAGAACTCCATGGCAAAATCCCACACTTTGCCACAGGGCAACCAGTTTGGCAGTCCTCACGGTCACCTTGCAGATCCACAGAATACATTAATATCAATACACTCTTAAAAAAAAGATTCTTTGTTGGCATTTATGATTCCATGAAAAATCTTTCACATCCATGGAAACGTTTCAATGCACAAAAGATTCTTTAGAGTGGAGAAAGGTTCTTCTGATTATTAAAATGTTTTTCACACTAAAAAAAGGTTCTTTTAAGAACTATTCACTGAAAGGTTCTTTGGGGAACCAAAATGATTTTTCTATGGTATTGCTGTGAAAAACCCTTTTTTGAAACGTTTATTTTTAAGAGTGTACATACAAATTCTTGTTTTAAGGTAATAATGATAAAAGTAAAGCTTGTCTTGACAATATGCATTATTGTTAAAACCTCTCTGAAGAAGGAAGCATTCCTCTCTAGGCGGTCTAAATGTCTTCTTTGTATTTCAGGGTAGAATGTTTCAATGACATAATCCAGAAGTTGTGCTCGGATGTCAGGTCGTCCAACACTAGGGCCATGTCTACCTGTGAAGTCGTCCACAGGGTGGAAGATCTCAAACGAGCCAAATCTGGTGAGAAATATAGAGAGAGTCATTAATGCAGACATTCAGTACATTTTTATGAAACTAAAAGTGAGGACCGATTTCAGAAGATCTCATCATTTAGCCATTAATTGTCTCTAGGGTTATATTCGACCGGTAGATGGCAGTATTTAGGTATTCAGACTTTATTTTGCATACTCTAAGATACTTGGACAAGCTTGGACATGAGTTACATCTAAAAAAAGGCCTCATGAGAGATCTATCACATCTCAGCATGAACCTGCAATAAACAACTTCTCTACAACATTTGCTGATGAGCTTTAACACTAAAACCCAGTTTTAAGACAGCAAAAGTCAGTAAATAGATTCTTTGTTTAGCAAACCTCAGAATTTTAACTTTTACAACTTGGCATGATGAAAAAGTAATGCAAGAAATGCATTTCTATGTGTGTCTGGGGGTACATATAAATAGAAGTGCTCAACCTGATAAAGGTGGGTGCTATTCTGAGAACGACTGAGCACCTCTCTGGTCTGGGATTGCCACTGTAGAATGCATCCCTCTGGACATAAAGGTCAGAGGTCACCAGCGATCCTGCTCGTGTTGTGGGAATTCCCAGTGCAAACATGGCCTCACTGCACAGGAACTCTCGAATGCTGGAGCGGAGCACTTTACGTCCATCAGATTGCCTACAGTACAGAGATACTGAAGCTTCATTTTTTTTTAAAAACAAAGCACATGGAAATTTTTACCCGTTTTTGTTGGGTGTGTGTTTTTTTAACAAGCTTTATTTTCCTTCTGTTTCAATTGCATGTGTCATTATGGGATTTAAGGGGATAGTTCGCTCAAAAATGAAAATTCTGTCACCATTTGCTCACCCTCAAGTTGTTCCAAACCTATACGAGTTTCTTTTTTTCTGTGGAGCACAAAAATTGATATTTTGAAGAATGGTGGAAACCAGCAGCTGTTTGGTTACATTCTTCAAAATATCTTCTTTTGTGTTCAACAGATTTCAAGGTAGGTGAATACATCTATTGTTATGAGTTAAGAGTGGATTTAGACTCATTACTCATAGTGAAAGAAAGATCAACTTGAGTTAGACCACAATCTAGCTATTGTTAAAATTGTAAAATCCACATACAGCACATAGAGTCATGTTCTTAAGAATTACTCTGGAAAAAGAAAAAGAAAGAGAGTGAAAAAGTGCTTTTGGAGAGTGAAATGGAGTGCTTTGTATCAACAAAATCTTATATTGTTTAAAACTGCAAGAAAAGTATATGATAATCAGTGAATCAGATATTTAGTAAATAGAGTGAGATGCATTTAACAATGTTATTTTGTAGTTTTTGTCTTATGCATTTTGTTTACACAAAATATTATACCTACTTGCATGTAAAAAATAAATAATCTTAAAACTTTTTAAAGCATTAGTGATGGCTAAAAATGCATACATTTAATTAGTCTATATTTTTAAAATAATAATTGGATTTCTATATAATATGTTTATACATAATACATTTATTATTTTTATCAAACAATTAATTCACTCTTTCTAACCCTAACCATATTTAATTAATATTGCTCAGTAATGAAAAGTAGAATTACACTGTAACAAAGCATAGGCTTTACACTTAATCCAGAGAAACCAAAGTAATGGTACCGAGAATAAGGCGTCAGTCCAGCGCCTTTAACCTGAATTTCCCACCGACCACAGGGGCTTCTGTTGGTCGGGACAGAACTTTGCTCAGCCTCCACCTCCCCCAAATAACACACAGCACCGTCACCCAGCTGCCCGGCGAACTGGCCAAACTGGTGTCCGCAGTAGCAGTGCGCAGCTGGCTCGGAGCCCGGAATCACCCGAGAGCCGCTCAGATATTCAGCCCCGTACGGGTCACGTAAAACATCATCCACGTTCAGACCCAGTAAAGCGAGAGCCGGCTCGGATATCGCGACGAAGGCTGGCTTGAGCAGTGGCTGCGGCTGGACACGGGAAAAACACGCTCCTGTCACGGTCCGTGAGCCCGGTTCTAGTGACGAATCCAGCGGGAGTTTTTTCAATGCAACGTTGTTGAACTTTAGTCTTTGCAGTGGTGTGATACTTTGGGCCATTCTGATACTAATGAGAGTTTGTCTTGCACTAGCAACTGTGATCCTTTTGCAGCTCTGCTCAAGAATAACATAATCCTTCAAGAGATTAATGACTCAACAACACTGAGCGCACAGAGAAGCTCGACAAATCTGTCTACCTCTTCTTATTACCATACACCATCTGCAGTAATAAATTTTATAGCAAGAGTAGTCTGAAGGATCTTATCATAGTTGTTTGCAGGTTGAAACTGAGATAAATTTCAATCCACTACGCGGCAGACCATTAAAGAGACAGCACTGACTGTCCCAGATCCCAATGATTCATCTCTCGCTTGTGATTGCAGCAGGGGTTGTGATAAAGAAATACAGACTATCATAAATAAGCTTGTTTGAGATCGCAGATTGAGGTTTGGTCAGCTACCTTTCAGGAACCAAAACATAAATCAAGTGTCTATCCAAAAAAAGCACAATAAAATGCACCTTTTTGCATGAAGGTGTGCATAGTGCTTTTCAAAGTGGATTGTCCACAAAGTTAGTACCTGCTGGCATGATGTTGTCCAAAACATTTTTTTTTTTTACATGAGAAAAATGATATGACGTACTTCAATTCATGTTTTTACTTTTACGCTTTGCTGCTCTTCAAACTCATATTCGATCTGGCTCCATTCATCTAAGTACTGACCAGTTTTCATGATTGGGAATTAAATCCAAATTAATGAACAATTGGGTATCAGATCCTAATAAACAAAGAAAACCAAGTTCGGCCATGCATTTTTCTTGTTTAATATTCTGTTTGAGAATATTAAATGAAACGGGTTGCAAGTGGAAATTCACAATTATGAATAATCACATTATTGTTACTAAAACATCAAGGTTTAATGCAACTACATTGTGCACATGGTCATGCATTCTGTATTAGAAATTAATTTAATATTGTTAATATTTTATGTTTATTTTTAAGAACAAGACATATTTTTGTCTTTTTTCTTTTAATTGACAATATTTTAGTGTTGTCAAACGATTAATCCCGATTAATCGCATCCAAATAAAAGTTTTTGTTTACATAATATATATGTGTGTGTGTGTGTATATTTGTGTATGGAATATTTATGTATATGTATATTTATGTTGTGTATATTCATTATGTATGTATAAATACACACAAATGCATGTATATATTTAAGAAAAATAAGTTGTTTATAAATTAAATATATTTATATATAATATAAATTATATTAATATAAATATATACATATAAATATTTTCTAAATATATACTATATGTGTGTGTGTTTATATTTACACAATAAATATACACAGTACACACATATATTATGTAAATACAAACTTTTATTTTGGATGCGATTAATCATGATTAATCATTTGACAACACTAAAATATTTATATCGATGTACAATCACAATTACCTGCCGGTAAAGCATTCAATAGCAAATGCACTCCACAATCAGTGTAACATCTCTAATGGGCCATTAATAGAAAAACTATTCAAAGAATACATATGAGACACACTATATAGACAATTTCTAACCTTTTACACATAATATTTCAGGCAGTAATGGAAGCTAAATGGACTATTGGACAAAAACACAGGTCATTCAGAGTCATGCAAAAGTTAATTATATATAAGATAATGCACATTTTTTACTCCATCTTTAACATTCAATCTAATGTTTATTACACACTTGCAGTGTTAATTGTTGCATTTGTCCAAAATTTTCTTGCTGGTCTCTTCCACAAAAACTGATCTGAACTCAAGAACCTGTAGCAAGTATATGAGCCTAGATGAGGCAAATTCACAATGCTTTTTTTATTTCAACGGGCTTGTCTTCGCAGTCTGGGCGAAAGACGATTGGCAAGCAGACATGTGAGGGCTATACCTGCCACCTGGGTGAAAGCAAGGCCCAGGACTGTTGCTGCAATATGAAAGACATTGTCATTTACCAAGCTGAAGACTTTGCGGAAACAACCGTGAGCATGAATCCCTGCGAGCTCAATGTCGCTGAATACACTCTCTGGCAATGGCCTATTGCGACAGCCTTTGCGTTTTATACAGCAGCTGTCTGGCAGCGACACAGTGGAAGAATCATTCCCCAAACCTCCTGTTGAGTAAACAGTATCTTGAATAGCCCAATCGGACATGAGCCAATCGCGCCAACCCTCAGCGCCACAGCAATCAAGTGCCCTCTGCAGGCTGTCCAGTGCATCTGCGTGGCCCTCATCTTCTCCATAGTCCAACACAGCTTTCTTAAGCCCACTACGGAAACCTTCGGCAATATCCTCCCTGTAAAAGAGCCCCGAGAGACCCGCCGCTAGTCCACCCATGAGTGTGGCCAACTGGAAGAAGCCGTATGCCCGCAGAAGGTAGGGAAGGTTGGCAGCCACTCCCAAACATCCCAAAAAGCCCCAAGCAGTCACAGCAGCACCTGTGGCTAACAAGATGATGGGCGCGTTTGGGTAGCGGTTCGCCGAGAGTAGCATGTAGTCAGACAGCGAAGCCTGCGCCCAGATCCCTAAGGTGAAGATCGCAAGGCCTGCTGCCCAAAAAAGGAAGCTGAAAATCAGGAGCGCAAGGCGCAGCAAGGGCATGACTCCCACTGCCCGGCAGCAGGCTGGAGCAGGGCCCACTGCAGGCACAGGGGGCGCCAGTGAGGTCTCTGAGCACAGCGATAACGAAAGACGTTGCTGTTGGTCAGCGTACTCTTGGGAGGGTGAGAGCAGATATCCAGGGAGCGCTGAAGGCCGTCGGGAAACGGAAGGTAGAGCCGGTTGAAGTGGGGACGACAGTCTTTGAGCACCGTGCAGCTCTCTTTCCCACTCTTTTGCACGGCAGGGGCTTGGCCGAGCTGGTAGCGAGTCGTAAGGCGGTGCACAGCTCATGGCCCCGTCTTGCGCTTTATCCACAACCATTTCACTCTCTCTCTTTTACTCCTCCCTTTGTTTTGTCCTTCCTCATCTCTCCCGGCTGTGTTTTACGGCCAGTCGTCAACCCACCAAGGCCTATTCACACCCTCGTTTCACCATAAATCGTCTTTGGATGAACGCATGGCACGCTTATCTTCGCCTGCAGATTCTCCACCCTCTCTCCGATGTTTATTTGCGACATTTCTTACACTCTCTTGATGCTGCTGCAATGGCCATCTGACTACACTGCGTCTCTGACGATATGAAGGGGGGTTGGTGATTATATGGCTATGATGCTGTTAACCCACACCGCCCTGATCTCCCTCTACTGGTGCAGGAGCCACCGGTTCAGGATCATAAATGTCTGTTCTGATCGATATGTGGCCTTTATAGGCCTTTAATAATCTGATGTCTTTACTACATCGGTATTGATTAGTTTTTTAGATTAAATCTTATAGATTTTTAGAATTACTCATTCATGTTATGTGTTGGTGCATATTCAAGGACACACTTTGTAGGTCTTTAAACAGGACTTAATGACATGTATGCTTTGACTTCATTGGCACATTCACTGGTATTAAAACATATAACACTTTTAAACAGCACTTGAAAGAGTTTACATGCATGCTGACTTGTTGGTTGCTTTCCCTCACTATCAGGTCCCAAACTATTTTTAATTTCTATTTAATTCTAAAAATATTTGTAAGAAATATTTGCAGGCATAATGTACATTTGATGCATTTAAGCACATAAAAAGGAAGAATGATGTTTGACATACCTTCACTTTTTCTCTTGCTGTGGTCCATGTACTCCAGTTCATCCAAACCATGTAAGACAGTAAAAAACTAAGTTAGGCCACAATATACTCAGGTAAGATGACAAAACATCATCAAAACACAGTATAAATTCTCTAACCTCCTGTCTTGACAACTTATAGCACAAATTACACATTTCCCCCCCATAATAAATGTAATAAATGTTCCATAATAATCATTTGCATTTTTATTTATCTTATGCACTTTGTCACACTCCAGTCAGACTTTGCCTTTTGCAACCACACGCATTCACAGAAGTAACAATCAGTACGCCCTCCTTAATAGTGAAGATCCATATTTATAAAACCTATGAATAAAGCAGTATCTTCATTGGCAGACATTTGAAACAGCTCGGGAAATGCGACCCCCCTTTTCAGGAGCACCATTCGTCTCCATCATCACATCATTTCCTCCTTTCATGGAACCCTTTATTGTCTCCTCCTCTAATTAATGTATTTATGAATGGAGGTGCTTCTCAGAAATAACATCTGTCAGTAAAACGCAGTGATGGGTTCTGGGAAAAATGAAGGAAAATAACAGAAAATGTGAGAGAAGAGATGCAATATTGTGATTGATTACAGTTTCATTGTAACTGTATGTACTGTATCTTGAGTTACTTAAGACTCCTTTGAAATACCCAAATGTCTCCTGCTTTCTACTAATGTGTATTTGCTGTTACACTGTTTGATTGTACTTACACTTGAGCCAGTTCCTTGCTGGACAAAGTTGTACTTTACTTAATGCCATGCACACTTTAATACACTTTAAAGATATAAATTGGCACATTTTGTTTTACAACAGGTGACAGCGCACCCGTTCTCCGCCAGACCTGATGCGGTGTTGTGCACGTTCAAACATCTTAAAAAAGCGCGGAATAAAGACCTACTTCCGGTTACTTCCGGTATCCCGGTTGAGCGTTGTTGTTCGTTGCTTCGGTCAACTTCACGACAGTCGTTCGCTAGTGCGTTTAACTGCTATTATGGTTTAATTCTGTGTCATGAGGCGTTCAGAGTTTGATTAAAAGGAAAAAATCGATTTATTTTAACCTTAAATAATGGAAATCCTTAACGTAGAGAGTCGCGAGGCGGGTGAGTTTTACTTAGCTTGTGAGCTAAATGCTAAGAGAGTGAAGCTAGCACAACCAATCCTATTAAAGTTACTCGCACACACACATACACACAACTCAGAACACATTTGGTTATATTATTTTTAAGAAGGGCCCGGTAAAAAAAAATCATATTTTGTTCTTTAATTTAACATTATTCGAACTGTATTATTGTTGAAGAATATTTCTAAAAAGTGTCAATGATGAATAATGACAGAATACATTTATAATCTAGTTAGATTCAAGCTCTATTCACATTATTACTTGCAAGTATTCATTAAAACAAGATTTAATTTGCTTTGTGATTAATATTTGAGAGTAGTTAAGTTCTCAGCATGCATGTAAAGTTTAATGTACTATATTATTATTATTATTATTATTGAGCTGTGTAGATGTTGTACTCCACCTGTTACAGATTAACTTGTTTAGCATTAACACAACTATAAACCTGATTTCCTCAAGTTGTTAAAAAAATTGTTACAGATAAATTGGCGTAACTAAACTTCTTTAAAAGGAGAATTTGATTTTTAAATCAAACAACAATTAAATGCATCATAATAACTCAGAATTATTAAGATCTTTTCATATTATACTGTGATAATTATCTGCACTGTCTTCATTCCCCCCCCCCCAAGCTCTCCCTCTCTCTGCACTGCGTCTGGTTGTGCCGCCTCTTCGGCTGATGTCAGCGTTTCTGTGGCAGGTGGTTCAGCGTCGTAATGTGACACAGTATGGGAAGCTAGAGCAATTTGTGGTGCTGGTGACCGAGACCGTGCCAGACATCATGAGTCGAAGTCTGGTTAATAAACTGATCTTTCACCTGCGGAAAAAGGTAGTCATAATTAAGCTAAATATTTAATATACTTATTTTATTTTTTAATATTGTACAAACTGAGACAAGTAACATGGGACTTTTTTCTTTTAGGTGATATTGGAGCTTTGTCTAAAAGATAAAATGCCAGACCTGTGGATCATTCAAGCACATCTGGATTCTCTTCGAAATCTCACACATAAAGTAATTAATGTTGCTTTTGTTAACCATATACAGAAATTCTGTTTTAGCAAGTTATCAGTGTCTTTTTTTTTCCAATTTGTTCCAGTGTAAAGATGTGGAAAGTGAGATCATCAATAACAAATTTATCAGAATGGTTCACAACATTTTAGAGGACGCAGAAAAGAAAGAGAATTTCATCCAGGTTAGATTTGCTCACCTCTTTCTTGTTTTTTAGTGCATCTTTCCTCTTCACATTTCTGTGAGGTGAATGAACAAAGTAAGCATGAAAATGTTTTTCCATGTTTCACCCCTGTCTCTTTGTCTTCAGCATGTCTTCCCTGTAGAATATGGATCCGGATATGATGCAGTATTACAGAGCCTTGCATGGGAGTTCCTGTCTCGAGTGGAAGATCTGCTGCCGGTGCCCAACCTCAAAGAGGTGTGTCCTCGATGAAAGATTGAAGAAAATGGTCCAGCTACAATAATAAACCAAACATTTTAAACTGAGAGGTAAATCTGATTTGAAATCTGATGTCGACTTTCTCAGACAGCATCGCGGCTTTGCGGCGGTCTCTCGATGATGGAGGAGATTGTGCAGCCACTCTCCGATCCAGCTGAGATCAAGGATGTTCTCCAGCATTTCAAAACCAAAAGACTGCATGCAAGAAACAATGAGCAATCTCAAAGTGTTATCAGTGAAAGTGAGCTTTACTGTTGCTACAGAACCATATTTGTTTGCATCTGTTGAATAACTAAAACACAGTGAGACATTTTATTTATATTTAATCCTAATGAAACTTTCAAAACATATCTGGGTCATATTTCACCCCAAAATGAAAAAAAAAAATTTATTCTGAAAATAATCTTAATTTGATGATTGTGATTTTTTTTTTTAATATACATTTATTAAGTACATTGATTTTTGCTTTGAGACATTATTTTAAGACAGGCTAATTGTAATTTCTAATATTTATTATTTTGTGGTGAAATGTGACCTAGTACATATTAGATACTATTGTGGTTTATAGTTTGTTTTTATTTTCAATTTTAGTATTTAAGTAAATTTTGTTGCGTATTTGTCATTTTTATTAGTTTGTTTGTTGTTTTGAAAAAATGTCTATATAGTTTTTATTAATTTTAAAGGCTTTTTAGTTATTTTATACAAGTTTAAGCTAAATGACAATGGGAAATGTTGCCTATTGTCTATTTCAGTTGAAGCTAATTTTATTTCAAGTAACAAAAATATTTTTATGATATGGTTTTAGTCAACTATAATAAGATATTAAGACATCTAAGTATTTTTCTTAGGGGTTTTTTTTCTCTCTTTTGGTCTACAGTGTCCATTCCTTCTACAGCTGAAGTAGTTTGTTTGCCTCATCCAATCGCACAAGAAACCGACTCGCCTACCATTACCATTGAACATGAGGAAACTTTGCCCCCCACCTCCATTGCACAAGAGACAATTATCATTGAATCAGAAGGCACAGAGAACCAATCAGAATCGGATCATGCGGCCATCGCCATAATGAGCCCTTCTCAGAGTTACACAGAAGAGGCTGAGCCTTTAGCAGACAGCGAGGAGTTCACAACAATAGATGCCACTGAAGAAGCAGAGGAAGGCTTACAACAAGAAGAGGTACTTTGTGAAGAGAAAGACTCAGGTGTCTGTGAAGTCCAGCAGATCTACCTGACCTCGGACGGCTCCACTGTGGTGGTGTCAGAGTTTGAGAACGAGGGAGAGGAGGCGACTCAACTGCAGTTTCTAGAGCAATCAGAGATGGTGGAAACATCTGGTGTGAGGCAAGTCAGTTTAGAGCAGTGGATCTCAGAATTAACTGGAAAGGGCATCTCTCTACCAGTTTTGCCTCCAACTCCTGTTGAGATCGTGAGGGAGGAGACAATCTACGTTCCTGTCATAGAAAGACCACCGTCTGTGAAGTCTATCATCCACAGAAAGAGCAGTCCACCTCGAGCCGCAGTTTCCAAAAAGGCAACGGCCACTCCTTCTGAGTCCCACACAATGCAGGAGGAGAAAAGACACAGCTGTCCCGAGTGTCACAAAGAGTTTCGCTTCGAATGCCTGCTGAGAAATCACATGCGCACTCACACGGGCGAGCGGCCGTTCCAGTGTTCAGACTGCGGCAAAAGCTTCAGGTGCCTCAGCTTCTTGACGAATCACATCAAAACGCATTCACTCGCCAGACCTTTCAAATGCATACAGTGTGTCAAGACCTTTCGCAAGAAAGCAGACCTCATCAAGCACATCCGTGTGCACACTGGTGAGAAACCGTACAAGTGCACCATTTGTGGCAAAAGCTTTTCTCAAGGCTCATACTTGAAGATTCACCGCGAATGCCACACCTCAGAGAACCTGCACCAGTGTCCTCACTGTGACAAGAGTTTCCCGACGGCATTTAAGCTGTCCATTCATGTCCGCTACCATTCCATGGAGCGCTCGTATCAGTGCAATCAATGTGGGAAGAGCTTCATCTACGCCAGCCTCCTTCGAAGACACAAAGGTTATCATGCAGGTGAGCGCCAGTATCTGTGCTCCATCTGCGGCAAGTCCTTCGTCTACATGTTCGACTTGAAAAAGCACCAGCGCAACCATGAGAGACCACGGATCAAGATCCCATGCACCCTTTGTAACAAGACGTTTGCGGGACCTGAGATGCTGAGGTGCCACCTGCGCATACACACCGGAGAACGTCCATTCCGCTGCAAGATCTGCGGAAAAGCATTCTCTCAGATTGGGAACATGAAAAGACATGAGCGCGTGCACACGGGCGAGAGGCCGTTCACCTGTGAAAGATGCGGGAAGACGTACAAGCACTCCTCTCACCTGAAGAACCACATGCTCAGCCACACGGGCGAGCGGCCGTGGCAGTGCTCTCATTGCGGGAAGAGCTTCAAGTTTGCTGGGCCTCTTAAAAAACATGAGAGAACTCACTTGGGTGAACGAGGAAATCGTAGAAGGAGCTACGACCAAACACGTAGCCGTATGAAATCAGAACACAAAAGCCCTTAATTGAATGTAGGGATCTTGCGGCTTAACAATGATCAGCTGACACATTAACAACTAGTCATTACTTTAAAAGATAATATAATTTTGTTTTCCAAACCATGCTTTATGCAACTCATAATTGAAACTGCTCACAGAAACACTTTATAAATTCATACTTTACATAGTTTGTGGTATTTGAAGGAAATAGTTTTTTATCCTTAGGTCATCCATGATGTACATGGGTTTTGGAGAAATTTGGAACAGATTTACAGAAATTTGCTCACCAATGGATCCTCTGTAGTGAATGGGTGCCGTCAGAATGAGCGTCCAAACAGCTGATAAAAACATCACAATAATCCACACCACTCCAGTTTGAAGTTGAAAAGTTTTGATGAAATTGTCACACGCAGCTTTTTGTTTCACAAGACATTAACTGTGTGGATTACTCGTGGATTATTGTGATGTTTTTATCAACTGTTTGGACTCTCATTCTGACGGCACCCATTCACTGCAGAGCATCTACTGGTGAGCAAGTAATGCTAAATTTCTCCAAACTGGTTCCAATGAAAAAACACTACATCTACATCTTGGATGGTCTGAGGGTGAGTAAATTTTCAGCCAAGTTTCATTTTTGGATGAACTAATCCTTGAGTTCTTCAATCCAGAAGGCTTGTTGTCATAGTCATTGTGATATCTCAATCAAGCTGGACAAGTCATTTCAACAAACAAACCAATAATGTTTATTGCACAGTAAATTGTCCAAGGACAAAAGCAATGTGAGATTTAAGCCACTCGATTTTATTGGTTGTCCACTTCAAAATTTTAGAAGCATATTGGATAAAATCACTGTAACAACAATACTGTCTGCTTTTCCACCATCACTGAATAATGCTGTTTGTTTTTGTACACACAATCCCTGTACCAATTCTGACTGGATGTAAAATTCATCCGTTATTTGGCTCATGCCAATACAAATTGGATACTCTTAAAAAGAGATTGAGATTTGAGCAGTGAGCTTTGGCATCATCCTGTGTAACAGTAACTTACATTTGTATAATGTATATATTAAATTTTGTTAAATCTAGCAAATATACTTTAAAAGTTAATGCTTTTGTACAAAATGGAAATTCTTTTCAGTGTTTTTCCCCATGTAGCACAAATTTGTTTCTTTTTATGATACAAATATACAATATAAATTCATTTTCTGGAAGTTTCTTTTTTTTTTTTTTTGCACTAGGAAGAAAAAGATTTACTAAATTCCCTCCAGTTATTCCATCATGTTCTAAAATGATTATTTGTTACAGTGAAAGAGCTTTGCTATAAGTTCAGACTTGGTTCTTCTATTTCCTGTTACTCGAGTCAGTTTGAGGTTGTAAGGACCTTGTATTGTTCAGTAGACCACTGGCTTCAGTTCTCATCTTACTACACAAATCCATCCCACTCACATGCTTTAATGCAAATTTAAGTTCAGTGTTAAAATTTACCCTGTGAAAACATGATCAACTGAGACCACATGAGAACAGCACCATTAGGCAAATGTCTTTCAGATGTACAGAAGAGCATAATACAGTGCCAGTGTGCTGTATATTGTGCACAGAGAACCTGCACAAATAAGGTTCTGTATTGCCGTTGCTTGGTAGTGGAAGTGCTGGATTTTTCAGCGACAAGTTCATGCCTGAAATTCCGCCGATTAAAGGTTTGTGTGCGTCACCGTCCTCCACGGTCCACATGACAGAAAGTACCTCAGATCTGGTTTATATTCCTCAGCCCAGACATCCAGGAGAATATGGTTCTCGCCCACTCCAGACTAGTGTAGCGTAGTCAGACTGAAAAAGTGCAGTAGCAAAATATGGCTGATTACCAACAAGTGTGTTTTTCTTCAAACATTTTTTACTAGTACATTTGCATTAACATTTGTCATTAAAAGGTGAAGTGTGTACATTTTCTATGTTATAATAAAATCTCCATTTATATTTTGATGCCCCCATCGTATGTGCACATAATTTTTGGTGGAAATTACACTTTTACAATCAGAAATAAGAAACATTTTCACAGTTCAGATTTACCTGAGCTCTGTGCTTTTGCAGACCTGTTAGGGTTTTTTCTCCCAACTGCCTCTGGCTCCTGAGCCGTGGTGGTTTCGGCGTCATCAAGAGGGTATTTCTCAAATATTTTATTCAGCTGTTTGAAGAACTTCCACTCCACCTGCTCCCCTTCATTTCTATGGGTTGTGACGACAAAATATATTTAATTTTAAGATTTAAATACTCCACTTTAGAGGTCAACGTTGTTTATCTACCTGTAATTGTCAAGGCACTGGCGGTAACTGGCCTTCAGTCTTTTGATCCTGGAGCGACACTGTTCATCTGTTCTGCTGTAGCCCTTCTCAGCCATGACCTGTGCGATCTGCTGGAATACAGGTTTGCGTTTGACGCAGCCTTTCAGCCTCTCCTGGATGGCATCACTCCCCCAGATCGATATAAGAGTGTGCGTCTCACTGTCACCCCATGCCAGCTTCGGTCCGTCCGCAGTGAGAGGTTTGGAGAGAGCAAGGGAGTCTGGGCATGCCAATACATTTCACAAGTACAAATGCATCAACTGTAAAACTTTACAAATTATATTCAAGCATTTTCACATCATGAAGAACTGATATCAATTATAAAGGGAGACTATATTTAAAAAACAAACTGATACCTGAATCAGAATCCGTTATGGATTCCAGCTCACTGATGTCCTGGCTGTCAGATGTTCTGTCCTTTAAAATAATCCGTTCCAGCTGATCATAGAATTTACACTCCTCCCTGCTGAAAAACACATTAAAAGGCAGAAACAGAATTCAAAATATAATACATTTATGCTCAAAATAGCATGCTACCACACTATATTACATATTATACATATACATCGTATTTTAATGTTTTTGAAACATCTTGAATATGCACACTCAGGCTGCATTTGATTAAAAATACAGTTAAAAAAGTAATATTGTGATATGTTACAATTTAAAAGAATAGTCAAAGGTTTGGTGTAAGATAGATTAAAAAAGAAAGAAAAATACTTATATTCAGCAAGGACAAATTAAGCTGGTCGAAATTGACAGTAAAGACTTTTATGTTACAAACAAATGCTGTTGTTTTAAATTTAACATTCATTATAGGATTATAAAAATATATAATATTAAGCAACACAACTGATAATAATAATAATAATAATGCAGCTTTCTTGAGCATAAGATACTTATCTTAAATCTTAATTATTCCAAAAGTTTGACTTGTAGTGTATGCTGTGCAGTACACAATTATTGCATTCTGAACAAAACCTTTAAGAACTAGTCATCAATGCAATAACTGATTGTAACATCTTGTAACCAGTACTAAAGCCTGCTGAGTTTGGTCCTCACTCACCCATCATAATAAAACTGAGACTTGAGTCTCTTCACACGAGAGTGGCACTGCACGCCTGTTCGGTTGAAACCCAGTGCCATCATTCTCTTTGAAATATATCTGTATATGTGCCTGTTTTTCGGGCAGGACATGAGGCTGTGCTGCACTCGGTCATCACCCCAGATGTCCAGCAGGGCCTGCGTCTCCCGGTCTGACCAGGTCATCTTCCTGCCGGACTCAGATACGGCTACCATGGCTGCCTGCTGGTATTCTGACGGAGAACAAGTGGATGAAAACAAAAACACTGAATACAGTAATGATGATCATTAACTATAATTATAAGAAAGTCGAAAAGAGACTTGATTGTTGTAACTTAAAAAAAAAATGTTATTTTGCGATGAAATGTGACCTGTGAGATCCACCCTAAACAAAATGAAGTAATGAATAAATGGATTTCAAAGTCACAAACCTGCATCTTGATCATCTTCATCATAGACATCCATGGAAAAGGCCTCATCACCCAGAACCTGCTCCAGTTTATCATAGTACTTGCAATCTACTTTCTCTATGCCACATCTAGATGAGAACGATATGGAGGAAATTATTAAACAAAGTGGATGAAAAGTTAAAGCCAGTGTCAAAAAGCAAAAATATACTCACTTTTTCCTTTCATAACACTGTCGGAAATTCTTTGTCAGGTTCTTGATCTTCCATCTGCATTGCTCTGGTGTTTTGAAGAATCCCTGATTGTTCAGTTTCTCTGCTATATCATTAAACAAGTGGATGTTATGGACGGATCCTCTCAGGGCTCCCTGCACCTCATTTTCTGCCCAAACACCTATTAGAGCTACAGTTTCAGAGTCTGACCAGGATGTTGTCTGGTCCACACTGTTGCAGGTGTCCTGAGATTCTGACAGAAGGAAATACTTTATTTTCACTGGTGTATCAAAAACAGGCAGTGCTACAATTTATAAAATAATTATGTGCTGAATTTTTTGGGGAAAAAACATACTGTAATATATAACCCTTATTTTATGTACTATGATAGAACATTTAAACAGATTTGGAGAAATGTAGCATTCCATCACTTGCTCACCAATGGATCCTCTGTAGTGAATGGGTGCCGTCAGAATGAGAGTCCAAACAGCTGATAAAAACATCACAAAAATCCACAAGTAATTTACACCACTCCATGGATTTGTTTCTTACAAACACAGCTTTTGACTTCACACAGCATTAACTGATGGACTGGAGTGGTGTGGATTATTGTGATGTTTATATCAGCTGTTTGGACTCTCATTCTGACGGCACCCATTCACTACAGAGGATCCATTGGTGAGCAAGTGATGGAATGCTAAATTTCTCCAAATCTGTTCCAATAAACATACTCATCAACATCTTGGATGGCCTGCAGGTGAGTAAAGTAACGAATACACATTTGCACACTATAACTAGATGTTTAATAAAAGTACCTGATTTGATGGCTTTGTTGGATTCGTTATCTCCTGACCCTTTAGAAGAATCATTCCTTTGAAAAATATCTTCCATCAGATCATAGAACTTGAATTCTACACGTTCAGCTTCAGGTGAACTGCACAGAAAAAAAACACAAACTGAAATTATATTTAGTGCTCAGGCCATTTTTATAAATAATGTGCTAATTGCATTTTAAGCTGTATAACATAAACCCCTTTGGAATATCTTCACTGACCTCATGCTGTCCCTGCACTGCCTGTAGCTGATTTTGAGTCGTTTGATTCTGGTGTGGCATTGCTCAGCGGAGCGGAGGTATCCATGGGCATTCAGTTTCTCCGAGATCTCTGAGTAGATGTGGCCATTGTGAGGGCAACGTTGAAGGTTCTGCTGGATTTGTTCATTGCCCCATAACTGGAGGAGAATCAGTGTCTCGGCATCGGACCAGGCGACCTTCTTTCTATCGTCCATGCAGTTCATTGCTGTTTCTATGTTGGGTGATGACAGGAGGACATGACACAGTGACCCCAAAAAGTATAAGACACTTAAAAAATCTATAAATCCCCATACATGATAAATTAAATGGCTAGAAGATGAGTTTATGCAGCGTGTCCTCTTTGTGTGTCATTTAAAAAGGTTTGGGGTCGGCAAGATTTTTAAAAATGTTTTTGATCAAATATACAGTAAAAACAGTGAAATATTATTACAGTTTAAAATAACTGTTTTCTATTGTAATACATGTGATGCAAAGGTGCATTTTTAGCATGATTACGCTGTCACATGATCCTTCAGAAATCATTTTTCTATGCTGATTTGCTGCTCAAGAAACATTATTATTATTATCAGTGCTGAAAACAGTTGTGCTGCTTACTATTTGTGTAGAAAACATTATTGTTTTGCAGGACTTTTGATTAATAAAAAGTAAAAAAGAACAGTATTTATTTGACATCTTTGGTAACATTCTAAATGCATTTACTGCCACTTTTGATTTAATGCATCCTTGCGTATAAAATAATTTAGAACCATAGACTAATACAATACAACAGTTTACAAGGATGACAGAAACAAACCTATTTCTTGGTACTTGTACACCTGATATTCAATGTCCGTTGACTCCTCCTCTTTGATCTGTGATGAGCACGGTTCTTCATTAGCCATAATTCTCTCCATTTGTTTATAGAATTTAAATTCAACCGGCTCTTTGCCTTCAATGCTGCAAAAGGAATCAAGAACAGTGCTTTCAGTTCTTTAAAATAATACAACAGTGCACTGAATTATATTCACTAGTTTTTCATGTCAGATGGGTTTGCTTGTATTGTAGCAGGAATTTTCCAACAATGATGTTGGACAGCGCTCACTGTTTACTCTCGTAAGACTGTTTGAAGCAAAGCTTCAGTCTTTTGACTCGACTCTGACACTGCTCAGCTGTCCGGATGTAGCCGTGAGCGGCCATCTTTTTTGAGATCATGGCAAAGATGTGTCCGTTCTGGAGAACCCCTCTCAGCTCTCGCTGGGTTTTGTCCTCTCCCCAGATCCTGATGAGGGTTTGCGTTTCCTGGTCTGTCCATGGGATATTCCTAGTGCCTTGAGAGGGTGTAAATGAAAATTTGGTTAACAACATATCAAGTCTTACGTAGTTCATAGAATATGTCCAAAAATTCTGAGTACCCTCTAGTCCGACATGACCAAGAACATCCCAATCAGTGTCATCTTCTGCCTGCTGTCCTGAGGACTCTTCTGGAATGCTGACGTCAGTACCAGTGTCTTCCTGTTCTGTAGATTCTTTACGGCACAGAATTTTCTCCAGCACATTATAGAACTTCCATTCTGGTTTCTCTCCTTTCATACTGAAAACACACGTTCAGTTCACTTATAATCATGGGGGGGGGGATCAGTTTCACGTTTCAAAGATTCATATACCCTTCTGTTCAAAAATATAGTTAAATCGGTAATATTCTAAAACAATTTCTATTTTAAAAATTCCTGTGATCAAAGGTGAATTTTCATCATCATTACTCCAGTCTTCAGTGTCACATGATCCTTCAGAAATAATTCTGTTGTTGAAAAGAGTTGTGCTGCTTAATATTTTTAGTGGAAACTGTGATAAATTTTTAAAGAGATTTTTTTAAGAATAGAAAGTTCAAAAGAACAGCCTTTTATTTTTAAAATGTAACATCATTTTTTTAGTCCTAACTGTCATTTTTGATCATTTAAGGCATCCTTGCTGAATAAAAATTTTAATTTCTTTCAAAGAAATCTTACTAATTTACCTTTTAAACTTAGTAAAGGTCATGTTAGTGTCTTGTGTAAAAACAACATTAAATGACTTTCACAGTAATAACAATAAAACCAAAAATATTCATTAGGAAAGTCTATTTCATGTTGACATCAAATGCATTTATGAATGAACTCACATGTTTTCATGGCATTGTCGAAAGCTCATTTTCAAGCGTTTTATCCTGGTGTGACACTGCTCTGCTGTTCTGGTAAAGCCTCTCTCGAACATCTTCTTTGAGATGAGGTTGAATATGTGTCGATTGCGGGCGCAGTCTTTTAGACTCCGTTGGACGCTGTCTTTGCCCCATATGTCAATGAGGCTGAACGTTTCTTCCTCTGACCAAGGGACTTTTGAAGCGTCAGAGGTCTGGTAGGAAGACTCTTCTGAGTAAACGAAGCAGAAAAGAGTTTAAATCTGCTGATTAATCAAATTAAATATTTCCAATCGTTTCGAGGAACTGACCTGTGTATGCACCCAAATGATTGATAAATGTGAACTCTCTGGACACGTCTGTACTGTCGTCTCTTTTCTTTTTAGAGGATTTTTTAGAGGTTTTTTTAGTGTGTGTCTGATTCAGATCTTCACCAAGAAAGCTGTCAACGTAACTGTTCATCTTTTCTCTATATCCGGCCCCTGTGATTGGCCAATTCTGATCATCATCATCCTCTTCATCCTCTCTCTCCTCTGTCTCTACTTTGAATTTTCTCTTTTTAGCCGTCCAGCAGGACGTATCGGGATCAGACAAGGTTTTAGAAGCGTGGCAATCATCTTTGTCTTGAGCATCTACATCGGCTCCTGATTCAGACGGGTCGCCGGATTCTGTGTGATCGCTGGAAATGACGACTCGAACCAGCGGAGGGAGAGACTGAGATGAAAATGTACAGCTGTTATGAGCAGAGTGAAGAGACTCTACAACAGAGAAAGACAAAAACACAAATAAAAGATCGTCCTTACAAACACTTGTCGGGTGCTTGTGGGGAAAGTAATTAAGTAAAGGTGTTTTGTGTAGCATACTGTTATTTGATACTAGTTTAATTAAGAAAATGATAATTAGGTGCTATTTTATGCCTTATTAATTGCATTTTGTAATGTTCGCTTAGCTACAAAGTGTTATTATAGATTACAGACTGGTATTTTGGCCAGATGCAAGAGTTTAAAGTTGAAATCTGCATAATAATGGATTTGCTACTTATAAACATGTAGCTTTTCATTTCACAAGACATTAATTGCTTTGATTACTTGTGGATTATTGTGATGTTTTTACCAGCTGTTTGAACACTCATTCTGATGGCACCCATTCACTGCAGTAATGTTAAATTTCTCCAAATCTGTTCCAATGAAGAAACAACCTCATCTTCATCTCGAATGGCCTGAGAGTGAGTACATTTTAAGCAAATTTGCATTTTTAGGTGAACTATTGCTTTCAGACTTCCCCAAATGGTTATCCTTAGTGAAACTGTCCCTTTGTAATTCGGGTTTCATTTGTGTCATTCTGATTGTGTAAGACATCTGGTTCACACCTTTACAAACACAGATGCAACTAAATGAGAAAGTCAAAACAGCATCTTGTATTTACACAACACAGAAGCATCTGATATATCCTTTCACATGGATTTTGCATAATTTAACGTAAAAACCTACCACTGTCCTGAAGACTTCCATTAGCTCTGTGATGTTCAAGCAGGGTCTTCATCTGCTTTGGGACAAAAACTGAATGAAGACATTCCTCCAGAAGAGACGGGCAGGTCCTGAGCCAAGAAACTGTCTGAGGAACAAAACCAGACAAACTGTAACAGAAATAATACAGTAACCGTGTTCAGTTCTTATGTTATGTTTATTGATGTACCTGTGAAAGGTCTGGGACTGACATCATCCGATCAAACTGCAAGAGGAAGGTTTCCATAAGTGTCTTTAGGTTTTTGTCAAACTTGGGGCCATATTCCTCTGGGAAAATGTTCTGTTAATTACACAGGTTGGGGGGGGGGGGGGATAATTCATTTCATGGCACAGAAACAAAACAGAAACAAATGTTGTGAGAATGTTTATGTGTTTGCAACCTGAAAGAAATGCTCTCTCTCTTCAGGGTTGCTAATGAGGCTCCGAATGAGGTCTAAGAAACAGGCCTCAGATTCCTCCATGTCTTCACGAACCACCTGTAATGTATAAAGTCTATTAAAAACATGTATAAATTTTAATTTAAGTGCAAGCGTGATGTTTCAACAACCTCCAAATGGGGTTCTGAGCATGATTTGACCTCATTGACACGAGGAGCACGGATTCGATCCAGGTAAGGCTGAATGTCCTCCAGGCTGACCTGACGTTTACCACGACACAGCTCCAGGAGACGCTGTGAAAAATAAGAGATACAGCTTTGAAAGCCCAAACTTTTCATGGTGGTTCCTAAATATTAGCTGTTTTTGTGTACCGTGATGTTTCTTACCCTTGCTCTTAAACCAAGTATCAGCTGGGTTCTTTGATTGTAATTCAGAAGATCTGGAACACTCTCTGTCACCATGGTTACAAACTCCTCCAGCATCCCATAGTGCTTCACCTGTCTCTGTTCAGTCACCTGCCACATGGCTGCAGACAGTAACCTCGACGGTGGAATGGTGAAACTCATCAAAGAAAGAGGGTCTGATATAAAAACAAGACAGATAGGAAACAAATGCAAAGAGAGGCAGCATATGCATGCATGTTAATCAGTTTTGACTTTACATTAGGCATTAAATTAGGATATCTTGTAACTTGCATTGTGTTTTGAAAATCCTTAGAAATTAAATTAATCAAAATGCATTTAATACCTTATCCTTTCATCTAAAAGGAAGTTGCGTGATAATCATGAAAATTATTGAATTCATTACATTGCTTTCACTTTAACATGCTGATTTGCTGTGTTGTATTTTTACCAAAATGGAAAAACAGACAAGAAAAAAAAAAAAAATTACTCACCTTCGATTTTCTTGGTCCAAAGCGCTTCCATTGTTTACAACTTCAATCAAGTTCAAACAATCTCGAAATTAATATTTCACAGCAGCTGTGTATCATAATTCAGAAGAAAGCCGCTATCAAACGGGATACTTTTTAATTTCGATGCGCTTTCCACCTGACCATTTCGTTCGTTTCAAAACACTGGACTGAACGACACTGATTCCGGTCTAATCCGCTTTGGTCTGGTCTACAGTGTAATTCGAGTTCTCCCTCTGGTGGTGCAAAACCACATTATACTAGTTTTGCAAGACCATCTCCCAAACCCAGCTCCCAAACCATTCTTTCCTTTCGCTGTTGTTTTGTACGCGTCTTACTGTTAGTGTGGTTTAATCTAGACTGGTCTGGGGCATGGGGTCCAGAAACATTATGGATTTATGTTCATATTTTAAAAATTGGTCAAATTGATGCGACTTTTATTATGAAGGATGTGGCCGCGGATTTAGCTCATGAATATTTAATTTAGCCAAGCCAACGTTGCTTTGGTAACCCAGAGCCATAGTGGTAACCTTCCTGGAGTTTCGATCACGTGTCCTTATTAATATTCATAAGCCACCATACCACCGCATGCCATTGGCTAAGGTTACGTAATTGACGTTAAGGAGTCTTCGCCATGTCATTTAAGAATTTCGGTGTCTGGTATTTAGATCCTTATATTATTTAAATATAAAATAGATATAATTAATATATTGACTAACATTTTTGCACTTCTTATGAGCATTTTTTTTGTACTTTGTAAATGTTACAAACGAAACTATTTTCACCTTCTTTTAAAATATAGACACATAACTGTTTAATATAACGTTATGCATAAATACATTCTTATCAGCTTCTTTTAAATTTGTACAGTAAGAACCAAAGAACAGTATAATACTTATATGGTGTAACTTAAAAATTAAAATAAGACCAGAGACTAATACTTTTTTATAAACTACTTTATTTCAAAATCTGAAATATGGCTACAGACACTCTGAGGGGAAAAAAACAGCACATAAGCAAAATCATTGGTCTTTTGAAACTAAGTGGCATATGTAACATTTAACCACCACTAACTTCACTAAGTCGAGAGTAATGTAAAATCCAGAGGTTAAAATAGCACCAAAGACAAAATTCAAAGAACTTTAACTTCATACTAATCAGACACATCATATATCCTTGTAGGTCAAGGTATTTTACAAGCTTCAAAACGTTTTGCTATAATCAACACTGAAACAATGTTTATTACAGTAGTTTGGCAGGGTTTGTCATTTAGATAACAGTCTGAGTTTTTTTTAAACATTGCAAATATAAAGTGGAATGAGAGCTTGAAATTATGATTTTTAGTGATATTTTAGTGTCAAAATCTCATTTCAGGTGACCAATAACAGCAGAATGAACCAAAAATCACAAAACAATTTATCCACGACTCCTTTCAATGCGTGCCTGCACCACATATATTCCTATATGTGGACCTGTATTTGGTTTTTAGAAAGGAAATACTATTCTAGGACTAACAGGACTAGATCCTTATGTGTCTATGCAAATGTATATGAAACTGAAAAGCTTGGAGCCCTGAGAAACCTGAGCTACACTGCCAAATGCAAGGTAATAGGACAGTGGTCACTTCCCATGGCTGTGTTTCGGATCTTGCTGTCACACAGACCTGGGAGCAAGGCGGACGACAGCAAAAAGTAGTCCAAACGCCAGCCGACGTTTTTGGCTCGAGAGTTCATCATGTAGGTCCAGAAGGTGTAGGCATTGGCTTGTTCTGGATACAGCTCCCGAAAACTGTCGGTAAATCCGGCCTCCAGAAGTTTGGTGAAGCCCTCACGTTCCTCGGGGGTGAAGCCTGCGTTCTTGCGGTTACCCTTGGGGTTTTTGAGATCAATCTCTTGGTGGGCCACATTCAGATCTCCACACAGCACCAGGGGCTTGCGCTGGTCCAAGCCACTCAGGTAGTCCCGGAAATCCACATCCCAGGTCTTACGGTAGTCGAGTCGCACCAAACCACGGCTGGCATTAGGCACATATGCCGTGACCAGGAAGAAAGATGGAAACTCAGCAGTGATAACCCGACCTTCTTTATCATGTTCCTCTTTACCTAAATTGAGGCAGAATGAGATTTTTTAAATTATAGAAAATTCAAGATTATAAGCATTACATCAATAAAGAAATATTACTATTGCAATAAAACTATTGTACTGTAAAATAAAAAAATAACAAAAATAATAACTGATAAACATTACAAAAAGAAACATTTTCCTCCCATTCAATATTATTAGTAGTATTTAAATGCTTATTGCAATACTATATTTAAAATAAAGTAAAATATTTTTAGACTATAACTACTGCTGCTGCTACTACTAATAAAAATAATATTATTAAAATCATAAGAATGAAATCAAAGAAATACTTCTTACTATTGCGATAGTACTATTGTAGTGTAAAATAAAAGTATTTACTACTACTAACAAGTAACAACATTAATATTATAATTAAATTATAAAACTTAATGAAGAAATATGACCTTGCAATAAAACTATTGTACTGTAAAATAAAAACAAGTAGCATATATAAATACTACTATTACTACTACTTCTATTAATAATAGTAATTTTAGTATAGTAAAGACAAACCTCAAATTACAATAGCCATCTTAATTTCTTTGTGTTCAAACACAGTGCTTTTGTTTTGTTTGAAAACTGCAGGGAGACCTTACATCAAATTTGCTGATAAAAGATTTATAAACAATTCTCATTACAAATTTGGAAACATGGTTGTGTGCATTGTGTTTTCAAATGCATACTATAAGCGAAACAAACTGGCAGCCGTTGCATAGATGGAGATTATGCAGTTCACATGGGCCATACTACATTGAAATCTGTATAAATATGAAAAAAAAAAGAGACACACATACCAATACCATAGGTGACATTGAGCGGCTCAGTTTTGCAGAGCATGGCGACTCCGCTGTAACCCTCCTTGTCCTCTGATCCAGCCCAGAACTTGTGTGGATACTCGGGCATGTCAGTGATCTCAGACGGCAGGGCTTTCTCAGCGCACTTAGTCTCCTGCAGACACAGCACATCTGGATCCTCCTTACGCACCCACTGCAAACAGACAAAAAACAAAGAAATCGAAGAGTCAAAATACTAAATAAAGACACAGAGACTGGCCAGACTGTTCAAAAAGGACCATGCAGTACACATTCAATGTCTTGTATGTTGAATTCTCACATCAAGGCCTTTCTTTTTGACCCATGCACGCAGACCGTCCACATTCCAGGAGGTGATCTTCATGTTGGAAGCACGACCATCCTTACTGGTCATCTTATCTGGAGGATCTTCATACAGAATCGGGGCCTCTGGCTCTTTCCCCTTTTTCTCTTTCTTTGCAGGTTCTGTGATAGAAAACTCATGTTATCTGATGCACTCTGTGAAGATGCTTATTTTCTTATATGTAGTATTAAAACTCTGTACCAGCTCCATTGCCAGTATCCCCATCGACAGCTTCCTCATTCTTCTTGGCTCTTTTAGGCATGCTTACAGTTGTTTTAAGACCACACACACGTAAGAAACTGACAGCACACACACGAACACCTACAAGAAAGGACATGCGCAATGGAATGTGTTCAATGCATCGGTCGCTGCAAACCTCTCAAAACAAAGGCTGTTAAACTTATATAACTCGCACACAAGTGATTAAATCACTTACATAAAATGCGTGAACTGCATAAATCAAAATGCATGAGCTTGCAGTATGCTGCAATAGCGAATGAATATACATTAGCCACGTTTGTAAACTGGTCAAAAGTGCGGCCTTGAATGAATGAAACAATAAGAACAAATGACTCGGACGCTCTGCGTTTATAACAGACAAATTTACATTGACCGCATTGAAAACTCTTTAAGTATACATTTACATCTCACTATATACAAATAGCTCTTTCTTACCTAACACTTTAATCGTTAGCTGCGTTTATAACGAAACCTCAACCTGTGCAGAACTACGAACTGCTCTGCACGGATGAGAAGCCGAAGCAACGTGCATGAGGCGCATGTTTTTCCATCAAGAGGTGTCTGAATTATTGCCTGACTAAAACTAAAGGCTAAAACGTTTTTAAAACAAGATTATGTATTTATCATTCGTATATCAAATTATTGACAAATATTAGCTTTAAAATATATTTCTATAAATGTAACAATTTGTTAGCCCGAATATCTCCATCAATTTCATCCAGGCATTTAGTAAAAACCACATTAGCTGTTGTTATGGTCCTACAACCAGCGAGTGCGCGGTAAGAGTGGAGAAGCAGTATTAAATAAGAGATAAAACAAACAAAATATATAATTATTAGTATACAAATTAATATAATTAACCCAAAACATGTCAAACCCGACAATTTAATCTATACATGTTGTTAATGATCGGATTGTTTTATCCAGCAGCATGTGTCGCAGATCTCTGACAGCCAGACATAACAGATTTAACTTTAATTGTAAAATTTAATTTTGAAAATTGTAAAAACCTTTTAAAAACACACATACTCGCACTTGTTTAGTATTGATATTGAAACATAATAGAAATCGATTTTGAGGGGAAAAATGGTAGACATGGTGTAATAGTGTCGTTGTATTTTGTGTATTTTCCTCAAATGATTCCAGTTTCATCCTCCCAGCAGAAACCATGACTGTAGTGATTGGATTTGAGGGCAGTGCTAATAAGATTGGTGTGGGTATCATCAGAGATGGGGAAGTTCTGTCAAACCCCAGGCGCACTTACATCACCCCACCTGGCCAAGGTGAGATCATCAGACCAATCGTTACCTCTAATAGACATCTTCATATATATATATATATATATATATATATATATATTGCCAAAAGTATTGGGTCACCCCCTTCTAATGAACTGGTTTGACTTCTTTAGTAATACAAATGACTTGTACATATGGATGGACATCTTGGCTTTCTGCAGACCAGTCAAGTTCTTCCACACTGACTCAATCAATCATTTGTTTTTGAACCTTGCCTTATACACCGAGGCATCGTCATGTTAGAATAGAAAAGGGTCCTGTCCAAACTGTTGCTTTAAAATTAGAAGCACACAATTCCCTACAATATCATTGAACGCTTAAACATTAAGATTTGTACTCATGGAAATTACTAAAGTAGTCAAACCTGTTCGTTAGAAGGGGGTGTCCCAATACTTTTGGCAATATAGGGTATATATATATATATAAAAGTGCCGCCATGCTTGCGTAGTACTATTTTTATATTTCTCTCTCATGATCTTCTCAGGGTTCCTACCCGGTGAGACGGCCAAGCACCATCGTAGTGTGATTCTCACTGTGCTCCAGGAGGCACTAGATGAAGCAGGGCTGAAAGCTGCAGATATTGATTGTGTGGCGTACACTAAAGGTGAATATTTATTACTTACCCGTTATACACTGTGCATTTTTCCACATTACTCCACTTATCAGATATGTCCTGTTGTACAGGGCCTGGAATGGGGGCTCCTCTGGTGACAGTGGCGATTGTGGCCAGGACAGTTGCCCAGTTGTGGGGTAAGCCATTGTTGGGGGTAAACCACTGTGTCGGGCACATAGAAATGGGCCGTTTGATCACCAATGCCCAAAACCCCACTGTTCTGTATGTGAGCGGAGGAAATACTCAGGTAAGAATTGAGAAGTGAAGATTAGATAAGATTTCAATCTTAATTTGTTTTCACAATTATATCAAGAGCAGACATATCAATATCCTTGAAAGAATTACATTGACATTCTCACATTTCTTTTAACATAAACAAACATATTGTTTCTACAGGTTATTGCATATTCTGAACATCGTTACAGAATATTTGGAGAAACTATTGATATTGCTGTAGGAAACTGCCTTGACCGGTTCGCCAGGGTCATCAAGGTCAGTAATTAAAAATGAGTTAATAAGAAAATTTAGTACGTTTATAGAGCCTTATGTTTATTTGGTATGTTTCTGTATTTTTTTTGTGGAGGATCGAAAAATATACCTATGATTTGTCTAAAAGTTATGTAATTTTAAGATTGCAGTTTTCACATGTATTCACAGATATCAAATGATCCCAGTCCTGGTTACAACATTGAACAGATGGCAAAGAAGTGAGTTTCCATGCGCTTTAACATAACTAATGTGTAAAAGCATTTGTTTGATATATGTTAATATGCATATTCATTCTTCAGGGGCACCAAGTATATAGAGCTGCCGTATACAGTGAAGGGAATGGATGTGTCATTTTCTGGGATTTTGTCCTATATAGAGGTGAGATGAATGACTGGGAGATGTCTTTAGATTCTGTTTACATTTCTTTAAATTTCAATAATTATGTTCACATGCAGGATGCCGCTCACAAACTGTTGAGTACAGGTCAATGTACGCCTGAGGATTTGTGCTTCTCCCTACAAGTATGTACTTGAACCTGTGCTCACTATGCTTCCAATAAGACACATTACTTTATGATTATGAAAAGTGTCTAAAAATAATGTGATTGACAGGAGACTCTGTTCGCTATGCTGGTGGAGATCACAGAAAGAGCCATGGCTCACTGTGGCTCTCAGGAGGTTCTGATCGTCGGTGGAGTCGGCTGTAAGTGTTTTTATGCTTATTTGTTTACATTCGTCTCATAGCGAAGACTGGGTCTCTGTATTGCAGTTTTGTCAGCGTCTAAGCATGCGCTTTTTTGCAGGTAACCTGCGACTGCAGGAGATGATGGGGGTCATGTGTAAGGAGAGAAGTGCTAAACTTTTTGCCACAGATGAGAGGTAACAAACATTGCCGGCTTTTCATTGGTCACTGCTGAAAGAACTCGCAACATTCAGTGTCAGTAGTTTTTAATCTCTTCATGTTAAATCGTAGGTTTTGTATAGACAACGGAGCAATGATCGCACAGGCTGGATGGGAAATGTTCCGCGCGGGTCACGTCACAGAGCTATCAGACTCCTGGATTACACAAAGGTAAACAACTTAACAAATAGCCATCAAAAACATTGGAACAGATTTGGAGAAATTTAGCATTACATCACTTGCACAAGAATGGATCTTCTGTAGTGAATGGGTGCCGTCAGAATGAGAGTCCAAACAGCTGATAAAAACATCACAATAATCCACAAGTAATGCACATGACTCCAGGCCATCAATTAATGTCTTATGAAGTGAAAAGCTGGGTGTTTGTAATAAGCAAATCTAATATAAAGACCTTAAAACTTAAAAGGACCATAATTCATTATAACGCTTCCTCCAGTGAAAAAGTCTATTCCCTGTTGTTTTTCACATCAAAACCCTCATAAATATTTGTTTTGAATGGTTTTGCACTGCTTTCATTTTTGGGTAAACTATTCCTTTAATAAAACCTTTTGCTTTGTGTCACAGATAACTATGCTATTTTCATCATTAGCCCAATGATTTTCCATTGCATGCCGAGATTAAATATAGACCTGAGATAACTTCTTGTTTAGCTGTGATGTTATCATTTATAATGGTCTATTGTGTTTTTTAGGTACAGAACAGATGAAGTGGAGGTCACATGGCGGGACTGATGTTTGGACCTGGTTATTTAGGAATTTCAGTGGCACTAAATGTCAAGTTGTACTCCTTGATCCTATTATTCGTCCTCATGCAATATTCATTTTTACATCACGGACAGAAGTAGTTTTATATCTCAGTTAAAGGAGAATTGTCTAATATTTTTGTAAAAACACTGAATAAAAGACACCTATTGACCTAAAGCCTCAAATCATTTGATTGTATATGATTTGGTGAAGTGCTGTATAAAAGCAGTACTAAAATCACAATTACATTATATATCACTAAAGGAAGTTCAAAATTAAAATGTCCTAAAAACAATGTACTCACCCTCAGGCCATCCAGGATGTAGATGAGTTTGTTTCTCCATGGGAACAGATCTATAGAAATTTAGCATTACATTACTTGCTCACCATTTGATCGTATGCAATGAATGGGTACCGTCAGAATGAGAGTCTAAGCAGCTGATAAAAAAAGTCTTTATGGATGTAAATTGATAGACTTGAGTGGTGTGGATTGTGATATCTCATCAGCTGTTTGGACTCTCATTCTGATGGCACAAATTCACTGCTGAGGACCCACTGGTGACTAAGTGATGTAATTCTAAATTTCATCAAATCCGTTCTGATGAAGAAAACTCATCTACACCCCAGATAGCCTGAAGGTTAGTGAATTTTCAGCACATTTTTATTTTTGGGTGAATTATTCCTTTCAATATTAGATTGATTGACAACATGGCAGCTCTAAAATTAAGTACAGGTGATAAATCAAGCAAGATTATTCAAAACAGCAGATTTTCAGTTGTGGTACTAAAACACCCTGTGACTTTACATAGAAAAAGTGACTTGGAAAATGGATAACAGATTGATAACTGAAATACTAAATATCCACATTTATACAAAAACCAAAAGACCTTGAAATATTTTAACAAGTTTATTCATTTTTATTATGCAACACTGTTCGATTAAATCTCTGAACATCTTCCAGTGTAAATTATTTGTATGTTTCTAAAAAAAAGAAAAAAAAAAAAAAGAAAAAAAAATTAGGTCATACACAGCAACGGATTCCTATTAGGATTTATGACCGACATTCAATCTGGGTGAAATATATATATTAAAAAACAGCATTAAGACCAATAGACATTTGAAGGTGCTGCCATAACGTGCCAATGGCACCTCTGTAAACTTCATGAGAACAATTTGTGTGGCAAGAAAGGGATTATCACCGGAGGGAAGACTGAAGAAGACATTCTGGATTTGGTTCTAAAAACGAGCTCCGTCTTTAGAGAAAGGGATGATGTGTTCAACTACAGGTTAGAAAGTGCTTGATTTAACCACTTGCATACATGTAGGAACAAGGGAGGAATAAAAGGGATTTTTTTAAACTGTAAAACTGCAGTTCACTGAAATAAAATTGCAGCTTTTTTTCCTTAAAAGAGACAATTCTCCACCATTAAAATGACAGAGGTATGCAGAGGGACTCTGCGCCTGAGGCAGACTCTGTTGTAAGGCAACCGAGAAGTCCAAGACATCTATCTTCATAGGGGAACAAGTCCTAAAGTGTCTCGGCAGAAACGTTGAGGGGATGAGAACCTGAGTGCAGGGTGTGTGTTTCGTATGTATGTGTGTGTGTGTGTGTGTGTGTGTATGTATGTGTCTGTTTGTGGAGATGTGTTAGTGTGTGCTAGGCAGGCGACTCCAGGGCATTCTTGTACCAAACAACCTTTGCAGGGTCTGAAAAACAAAGCAAGCCTGTTAAAATAGTGAAAATTATCTAAAAATAGTCATTCTGCTTGTTTTATGGATAGTAGGGCTACATAATATTGGAAAAAAACTGACATTGCGATATTTAGTCCTTTACCAGATTACTTGAACGAATGAATGTATATATACACACTTATTTGTGTTTGTTCGTTTACTCTTTACAAGAACCAACTCAAACCTCTTTTAATAGAGCAAACTCTTACAAGTTATAGCTTCCCTTGAGATTTCATAGGGAATATTCCAACTGTTTTTGACCAATTCTATAAAATGACTTTAAAATAACTGATCTTATTGTGATAAAATAAAAAAAGAAATTTAATGTAATAAGTAAATAAATAAAATAATATATATATATATATATATATATATATATATATATATATAAATAAATGAAAATTTAAGAAAAATTAGTATAATATAGTAGTTTAATATAAACTGATTTTATTGTGGTCATAAATTAAATATCAAAATAAGAAATTCACTTCAACATTTTAACCTTAACTGTAAAATTACAATACCTACATTTTGCCAGAAAATTGATCCATACTCTTTCAGGTTTCAGAATGAAACTCAGAACGGTGTTCTTTTGCATGCAAACAGCATGTAGACTGGTGTTTTCAACAGAACCAGAGATGCTGATGGGCAGAGCCACTCTGAAGCCGGTAGCATATATATTTAATCACAGTCTGTGTGATTTAACAATTGCCACAGAGATACTGATTTCATTTCGACATATCATGCAGCCCTAATGGAGATGAATAAAATATAGTTAAACACCAACCTTGTTTTTGTCTCCATAATATTGCTTTCCATTCTGTGGATCAAAAACAATTACAGTGAGTTAAGAAATACAACCGAGAAAAGCCTTTTGCAACCTTAAATGTATCGCCTTACCTTGTGTGTGATACTCCAATGCTTCCTCCAGGTGGCGACAGCTAAGCAGCAGCTCCTCTGAACTCTCTGAGCCTCTCGTAACCTGACCGGGCAGAGACTCTGAAGAGGCATGGGCCGGTTTTACAGTAACCTCTCCAGCAATTGGGTGGAGATCCGGAGTTTTCTCCTGGGGAACATCTGCCTCCGGCCCGTCGCTGATGAAGCTGAGTCCCCACTGGTTCTGCAGCAAAACCCCAATACCAGGGGGCTCTTCGGCTGCCCCAACAGAACCTCCCCCTGCCTTCACCTTGGAGGCGTAGCTGACGGCTGGCTGCAGTTTGGCGGGACTGTCCTTTACAGGGAAAGCAGGAGGAGGTTTGAGCAAAGACAGGCTGTTGTCTACCCATCGTTCTTTCTGACCGGTTCTGGAGTGTCTCTCATCCGAACGTGGCCCCGGTCTTGGGCCATCACGCCGAAAGCTTCTTGATTTATTTGGGACACGACGCTCTCTCGACGTGAAGGTGTGGGTGTGACCCACCCCATTCAGAGAACCTTCCAGGGTACTCGGTGAGGCTTGACGTTTATCCATCCCAGAGGAACAGCCCCCTCCTCCCCCACCGCAGCTGCCAGAGCCGGGGGAGAGGCGACGGTTTCGGATCTGTGGTTCGGGTTTAGAGGGTGACACTAAGACGGCTGGATCACACAAGGGGTCGGACTCGCACACTGCATTGCTTGACTCCCAAGTACCTAATGAAAGATTCAGATGCAATTATTCAATGATAAAACATGCAAACCGTTACAAAACATGTTAGATTGAAACCTTGAGTTTCTAATGCAAACTCAATCATATTAACTCTTCTAACAATTTCCCCCAGCTGCTTTATTCACATTTTGGTGTTTGCATCAAATTAAATTTGCAAAAGTGACTATTTATTTATTTAATTTTATTGCCATAGCAGCACGTATGGCTATTTTCATGGCCAGATCAGTGTATCTTAAGTTTAACACACACAATAGTAATGAAAAACAACAACAACAACAACAACTGACAACTCACATCGTAAATTCTAAACAAGATTTTATTTAGTATCCGATTAAAAATAATTATCCCTGGTGAAACATTTCTAAAAACATCCAATATAGAACTTTCTGAATAAAAACTTTGCCCGTTTCAAGTAACTTAAAATAAAATTTAAAACTTCATTAGTGAAAAAAATCTTCCAACGCCATTCAGCATAACAGATATTTATCTTAAAATGAAGCAGCATACTTATTCTGACCGGTACTTACTTAAACAAAAGAATTTGATCAATAATAAATATTTTAAATTGTTTTGAAATTTTTTTTTTTTTTTTTAAACCTAGTAGTTTGAAGGATAGTGTCAAAGATTGGTAAAGATTTACAATGACAATTAATTGTTATTTTGAGGCTGCACAGTGCGTCTTTTTAAATCGAATCTAATAATGATTTTTGCCCATCCAGCCACTAAATAAAGATAGTACATAGATATGCACATGCATACAAATGCCCCAAGCAAAGCAGCGAGTCTTGAGTCAATGAGCCAATGAGCCAAAGCAAGATGTAACTGGAAATTTCTAGTCGGCGCCTCATTCACATCTGCAGAATCAGAGAGAACTACGACAAAAACTAAGACGAATCTGTACAAAAAAAAACTTCCTACTCATAAACAACACTTAATAATAACACATCTCATTACAGTTCGGTGATTTCAGTGCCTTCTTATATTCACGCACTTTACACAAGCCTGGAAACGACACAAAGCGTAGATACTGGCACACATTTTATATAGTCTAAATGAACAAAATAAACGTGTTTGTATGTCTAGGCCATTATTATATCGTCAAATTTTGAGACAGAATAGCATTAACGACATTTAATGGAGATTTCAGCGTGTTAAGATTGCTAACGCTAACAGCAGGCCGCTTGTGTTTGGATGTTTAGCGCCCATAACAACCGCCTTTACACCGGTCAGCAGCACAAACTCGACACGGCGGATTAAATAAGAGCCACTGCTTATAATTTCAGATCATTAAACATCTAAATGATAACAAAGAAAGATGCTACCGACAGAAAGATCGAGAATCAAAAGTTTCATAAGTCTCATTCACATTCCGTCCCACTCGAGCACAAACAACTTCATATTTCTAAACACTCTCACTATTAACCAACCAAATCGAGCAAAATATACCTTAAAGCCCTCTCTTACCTGTTTTGATATGCATTTCGGTGTGATAAATCCGGTTTTTAAGCGCGGTTTGGACTTTAGTGTGTGTACGTAAGTATGTCGCGCAGCGGCGTGTTGCTTAATGCGATCATACGGAAGTGACAGTCACCAGGGAGAATTGGGGCGATGACCATTTCCGGTGTGCTGCAGGCGCGAAGAAGAGCGGGAACGGCGCATGACCAGATTTTAAATTATACTAGAAATAATAATAAGAAAACTGATAATCATTCATGTTTTATTTGTAGTTTACCGTTACATAAGAAACAAAAAATATACAAATGTACATTTATGTACAATTAGACACAATCACTGTTTAAAATGAGATAAAAGACTACACTTGTGTCTAGTAGGCCTATGATGTGAAATATGGTTTAAAGTTTAAAAGTATAACCAACAACTCCAGCATTTTTATGCCCAGAAAGGAACACAAAAAGATCCCATAAAAATTCAAATATAGTACATAGATTAGCTATTGTCTAATCAAATGCAAATGAGAATCTCCCTAATAGATTTACCTTGGAGCTGACTAGCAAGCAAATCATGTTTCATGAAATATAACTACCGACAATTGTCCATTAAAGTTCATTGTGTCTTTGAGGAAAACTTTTTAAAGAACTAAACCATCAGTATACACAAATGCATGCATGTTGTCTCACCTTCAGTGTCCATCCTGTCCACTTTGTCAAAGTGCATCTTTCATAGACAAAGAAAAAGTTCCATATTTCTCCTTTCAAGATTCTAGTTACTTCTTGCTTTGCTGCCCTCTTCACAGGAATCTCTCCTGCCTTTTTTACTTCTGAGTTTTGTTGTTTTCCCTCAGCTGATTGATCTTTTGCCTCATGGTGTAGCCTACATGATCAAGCTGTTTATCTGTGAGGTTATCAGTGTTTTTCTGTTTGTATTGTATTTCGTCACTCACTTGAGGAGGATTTGCTGATTTATTCAGGTTTAAGCTTTAACTGTTATACTGGCTAATGAACGTTGCCCTTCTCTCTATGATCAATCTCTGTTTGCAAACTCTGAAACAATCACAAACAATGACAAAAATGTAACAAAATGACAGAGCAGAGTTTGATTAGTAAATTCATGTTGATATCCTGAGTAACAATAATCAATGCAATAGTGACGTTACAATATATTTCATATTTCCTGTTCAACGCCCTAATATATATTAAAGGGGAACAGAAAAATTGGTTCTGAATAAACACAAACTAAGCAAAACTTCAGAAGTATATGTCTTTATTGTGTATGAGGGAGTGGCATTTTGGTATTTCACAGGTTTATTACAGTATAAACTTTGGACCCATGGAATAGGTTGACATTACACATTCCAAAACACACCTAATGATGATTCACTCGGTCTCGTCTATTTCCACTGGAAACATAACCAAAATAATGCTCCTGCATGACCCAAAATAAGCCTGCATGATCCATTATGGCCTTAAAAGGAACTTCTCAGAATCAAAGTAAGTTATTTTATTTCTTTATATTTATTTTGACACATATACCTAAAGATAAAGGCTATCAGTTTGTTGGAAAATTAAACATTACAGAGTTCGGAAAAAGGTATATTATTCCATTTCTTTTTATTTATTTTGATGGATGTCCAGAGACAAAAGCTAGGGTGAATTCAGGTAAACTGGGATACATTTTGTCATTGAGATGACTGGGAAAAAATTTAATTATCCTGAATTAAACTAATGTTGTTAATATAATTATTGGTTCCAGGAGGAAGAATTAAACTTTACTGACTTTGCTCTTATCCCTTAGGCCACATTTTCTCACATTAA
Organism: Acrossocheilus fasciatus; assembly: GCA_036784905.1. Classification (NCBI taxonomy): domain Eukaryota; kingdom Metazoa; phylum Chordata; class Actinopteri; order Cypriniformes; family Cyprinidae; genus Acrossocheilus; species Acrossocheilus fasciatus. The sequence goes on from CM071941.1 coordinate 4,279,637, forward strand.
AGTGCCTCGTGTAACTTTTTAGCAGTGATTCAGAAGTGTGAGTTACAGTTGTAGGCCATATTTGGGTATGTCTGTATAATCTTTGCACATCTTATATGGTTATATTTTAACCATGTCTCACAGTCTAGTCCTTTTATTGAATTATTAATCTGCTACTGGTTGAGGAAAAAAAGAAACATTGCATATGTATTTTTGAAGACGCCATTACTAGCATGTTGTATATTAATCTGAGCTTTGAATAATATGTTTTCTAAACTGAAATATTACAAATATATCACACTTGTCTTTTAATCAAGGGAATGTGAAGCATCTGTTCGAGTTGCGGATCATCCTTCTTGGAGGTCGAAATTCTGGAAAGAACCTAGTGGGAAATGCCATCTTAAACCAAGAGGAGTTCGTCCTCCATGAAAGGACCACATGCCTGAAAAGAAAAGCTGAGGTACAAGGGAGAAGTGTCGTAGTGGTGGATACGCCTGGTTGGTGGTGTGACTTTCCAGCACAAGACACACCAGAGCTGCTCAGGAGGGAAATCAGACACAGCGTCTCCATATGTCACCCAGGGCCTCACATCTTTCTCCTTGTGGTGAAAACAGATTCTATGTTCATAGAAAAGAGGAGGAGAGCCATAGAAGAGCATCTTGAGCTCCTCGGTGGGGCGGTTTGGAGTCACACTATGGTGCTGTTCACAAAGGGCAAAAATGCAGGAAATAAATCATTTGAGGATCATGTTCAGGCACCAGGTAAACCCCTCCAGTGGCTCCTGGAAAAGTGTAGCGGCAGGTTTCATGTTTTTGATACCCAGGAAACATGCAATGCCACCCGAGTAATGGAACTGATGGGGAGAATTGACAAAATGTTGGCAGAAAATGAAAGATACCATTTTGAAATGGATGTAAAGACTTTACAGGAGATAGAGGACAGGAAGAGGGAAGTGGAGCTTAAGGCTCATCAAAGACTGATGAATATACAGAAACAGAGATCTCTGAAGGGTGAGTTTTAAAATAAGGTATTACACTCTTAAAAACAAAATGTACTTTACTGGCATTTATGGAAGAACCTTTAACATCCATAAAACCTTTCCATTCCACAGTAGGTTCTTTATAGTGGAAAAAGGTTATTTCGAGTTTTTAAATGTTCTTAAGAAAAAAAAAAAACGTTTCTTTTAAGAAACGTTCAGCAAAAGGTTCTTTGAGGAACCAAAAACTGTAAACACCCTCTTTTGGAACCTTTGTTTTCAAAAGTGTAGTATTTTATTGTAAAACTCAATCATTCTATTTCTTCCTCCGCTCAGTGCACTCATCTCATCAACAAAATATAAGACTCATCTTGCTTGGAGCAAAGGGCTCAGGGAAGAGCTCAACAGGAAACAGCATTCTAGCCGCAGGAAGTGGCCTAAGCTTTACAGCAAACAAGCGGACCACACAATGCATGAAGAAATCATTCACATTGGCAGGAAGACAGGTAACAGTTGTAGACACACCTGGCTGGTGGATGAACTACTTTAGCCAGGATTCTTCAGCTTTTGACAAAGAGGAAATAGTCAAGAGTGTGTACTTGTGTCCACCTGGTCCTCACGCTTTCCTTTTGGTGGTACGGGTGGACAGGTCATTCACAGAGATCTACAGGAGAGCCATTGAGGAGCACAGTGAGCTCATTAGTAAGGACGTTTGGAATCACTCTATAGTGCTGTTCACCTTTGGGGACTGGCTTGGCGACACAACCATAGAGCAGTACATTGAAAGCGAAGGTAAGACCCTCCAGTGGCTCGTGGAGAGATGCGGAAACCACTACCATGTACTAAACAACAAGAGCCCTGGGAATAAGTTCCAGATCACAGAGCTACTGGAGAAGATAGAGGAGATGACAGCAGGAAGCCACTTTGAAACAGATGATAGTCTTTTTAAAGAGATGAAGAGAAAACAGCAAGTAGAAGAAGACAGGGCAAAGATCCGGCGTGAAAATGTGCTGAGACGAAGACAAAGCTTGAGAGCTTTTAAGAGTAAGTCAAGAACCTTCCAGCATCATCTAATCAATTATACTGTGATACAAAATTTGATTGTGAATTAACTTTGATTCTGAATCAACCCTCATCTCATTTCAAACCTTAAGACTTTCATTCATCTTTGAAACAAATTAAGATATTTTTTAATGAAACCTGGGAGGTTTCTGTCCCTTCATTGAAGGTCTATCAAAGATCCAAAAATATCAAAGGCATTGTAAAACGAATCCATGTGATTAAATAGTCTAAATCTGTTCATTATAGTGTTCATATCTTGGACTTAAATTACTTGGATTAAATTGCTCAATTCGTATGGACTAGGCCAGTGGTGCCCAACCCTGTTCCTGGAGATCTACCTTCGTGCAAAGTTCAGCTCCAACCCTGATCAAACACGGCTTAACCGGCTAATTAAGATGTTCAGGATCACTTGATAATTAGAGGCAGGTGTGCTGAAGCAGGGCTGGAACTGAACTCTGCAGGTATATAGGTAGATCTCCAGGAACAGGGTTGGGCACCACTGGATTAGGCTCATGACACTTTTTTGGATCTTCTAAGTTTTGGTCACATGGACTTTCAATTGAGAGAGAGAAACCACTCCAATTTCATAAAAAATATCTTTTTAAGAGGAACCAAAATCTTACTAGTTTGGAACGGCGTGGGTGAGTAAATGATCATGAACTATTCCTGTAAGAGTTTTTTTCTTTCTCTTTACAGATAAAGTACAGTTGCCCTCAGTTGTAAGAGTATTTTTTCTGGGTGGTAGACACTCTGGTAAGACATCTTCTGCAAGTTGCATTTTGGGTAATGATGGACAAGAGACCGACAAGCAAAACCTCATGAGAGGTACTGTTATACTCAATGAGACAAAAGTTGAGGTCATGGACACTCCAGGCTGGACAACTGAGTGTCCATATACTGCAGAGTTCAGAAGGCAACTTCTCCATGACTGGGTTTGTGGTTCAGCCAGTGGGATCTGCATCCTTCTGCTGGTTGTCAATGCCAGTACGTCATTTACGCCAAGGAACCTGAAAGCCGCTGAGGACCATCTGCGTGCTCTGGGAGGGAAAGTATGGAGCAGCACTGTTGTGTTGTTCACACATGGAGACTGGCTCGGTGATGTCAGTGTGGAGCAGTATATTGAAAGTGAAGGAGATGCACTTCAGACGCTAGTGGAGAAATGTGGGAATAGATATCAGGTTTTCAACAATAAGATCAAAAACAACGGCACTCAGGTCACAGAACTGATGCAGAAGATAGAGGAGATGGTGTTGGAACAAATATTAAATAACGCTAAAAATCGAGGGAATATTCAACGACCTTTGGTAAATGACGAATTCAGGTTTGGTGGGAAGGTACAGATTGGGGAAATGCAAAAGACACCTCTTAGAAGCTCTACAAACCTCTATCGTGGTGAGTTGTTACATTTTTACCATTAGTTCTCCTCGTTTTACTACGAAAGCTTGTTTCCACCATGCAAGTTTATATCTCACAATTTGTACTTTATTATCTTACAATTCTGCCTTTTTTTCTCAGAATTGTGAGTTTTTAATCTCTCAGTTCACACTATTTTAACTCACAATTACAAGTTTATATCTCACAATTCAGAATTTTTTTTCCTAACAATTCCAAGTTTATATCTTGCAATTTTATTTCCTCAAGCTTCTGAAGGAAATCTTCTGCAGCTTTCAGAAGATTTTCTTGTAAATTAAAAAATAATGCATTACTTTACTAGTTACCCCCAACACTGCTTGATTAGATGCGAAGGTTTATATATTTTTTTGCTTGATTTTGGTACTGGATGTTTAAAGTGTTTATTACTCTTTTCGTAACAGGTGATACTGACATTCGAGGAGAGCATCAAATGATTGAGATCTCTGAACATTTGCTCCCATCTACATCCAGTGATCCAAAAATTACCACCACAGACTCCAGCCTTTCACCAAATGAAAATCAAGCAGTGGCCTGCAGGAGTATCCGATTATCAAATAGGACCTCATTACCCAGAAACCTTCATCAAAGACTAGTAGTGGTGCTCAACACCTCCGAATGGTTTCACCCAAATGAACCATGGATTGGTGAGAGTAGGAGAGATGGGCCTGAAACAGGTTCTCTTGCTGCATTCCATGTTTCAACAACTGAGCAGCCAAAGAATGTGCAACGATTATTCATGAACGAATCACAGGGGGAAAGGTTTTGTGGGCTATCCCTTCCATATTACCACAGCAATACACCTTACACAGATCAAACGGCAAAAGAAAGAGCCTTTATGGAGTTTATCCAATCAGAGAACCTGCAGAACCTAATTGACCAATGGGGTGACAGTAACATTGAGGAGCTGGAGGCATTTATAGATTCTTATTTTGAGATGGTGTGGCAGGAGGCTATGAATGAGCCTAAATGCAGCAGCATGAGTCCAATCAACTGGGAAGGCTCAGGCATCACTGAGAACTATCAGGAACATCTGGCCTCAATTGACAGGAAACTGTCAAAGCTTGACATCCTGGAGGGAGTACAAAGAGACTTGCGGGAGCTCAAGCAAACAATCAAGCACTGTAGTAGAATATTTCAGGAACCAAAGGACAGGAGTAAAGAGACATACGACCCCAGCCGACCCTCTGAAGCAACTGCGTCAGCAGAAAGTGAGGAAACGGGTCGATCAGATGAAAAGTGAATGCCACTTTTCAGTACTGAAATGGCAAAAATAAAAAACGTATTTGTCAAGTTGTGTCATGACTATAACTTCACTGTTTAAAGTATAACAAGATGTGCATTTTTCTCTCTGACAGAAACAGCAAAATAAAAACGCAAGAGTTAGTAAACAAATATAAGTAAATCCTTTCATTCTAAATATTTGAATACATCTGGTATCAAACAATTCTCATTCATGATCTGGAATTCTCTTGAACAGCATGCAGACATATCTATCATAAATCTAGAAGACCATAACATTTATAAGAAATGCTGTAAATCTTGTGTTGTACCAGTTAAATTTGACTTTTGATATAAGGCTTTACTAAACTGACATAAAATCACATAATTAAAAACATGTATTACAAAAGTCACGCAGTTATGCACTTGACAGTGTGTGACTTCTCACCTGTGCGTGCAGACTCTGTTTATAATCACAGGGACCTTCTCTGTCATCTGCATTAACTCCAGTTTTCCACAATGCATGATGTCTTTCCTCTGGGTCGTCTGACACGTGATGCAAACACATGAATGATAGTGAGAAAAATATCTGAACACAGAAAAAAGGTGCAAGATTAGTGCATTCACTGCTAGAATTTACAAACATTGTTTCTCTGGTAAATAGGTATACAAGACCAGCTTTATAAGGGCTAAACTGTTTGTTGTGGCAGTTTAAAAGTAAAAAAACAAAACTTCCATAACCAGGAGAAATCAATAGTGTTGAATTGCCTCCACCTAGTGGTCGAATGATGAAGCTGCTGTTTTTACATTCAGGCACTAGAGGTCTAGAGTAGTTTGACATGCAGTGGATCATGCTATTGCAAATTCAGCATCCACGACCGTAAGGATAAATATAGCTTGTACGTAGCCTATTCACAGAGCACATAAAAACGCAATAAAAGTCCAAAAAATGTAATAGAATTCTGAGACAAACTTGAAGATCATCTACACATTGCACGATCATTTGACTGCCGTCTATTCACCCAATATCACTGAAAGCTCGTGACAGAAAATCTACCTCTGCAGACAGATGAACCGTGAACGCGCACAGACCCCTTAAAGGCGCGTGACAGCGTGACGCCGTTTCCCTTTAAGAGCCCGGTATGAGTCACCTGACCAGGTCCACCGACCACCGACGAGGCAGGACCGAAACCTGCATTACCAGAAAAATAAGCAACTAAAATAGCCAAGATCTACACGATATTAGCACTGAAACGTGAAAACATACTTGTCTTCAGACTCCCGCCCTTGAGACGACTGGAAAGAGACACGTCACCATCACCATCATCCGACCGGACGCGAAGGACACACGGGCTGCGACCGAATATTACCGAGGCTCCGGAATCCCGAACAGCTTTATAGTAGAGGATTAATCAACGGAGCGTTTCTACAACTCGTTTTTAGGCGTTTATTTAATTAATTACGTTGCGCCAGCTCATCGCAAAACGCTCTGTCATTTCGGTTAACTTAGATGGGGTTTTTAATTCACATGATAATCAAAGGTGACGGTTTAACGTATTAATTTGATTATTTATTTCCCGCGAGAGCCAGAAAACAGCTCGTCGTAGGGCGTTACGTAATAAGAGGCATTATCCAGGGTGCTGAAACCAACCCATGCTAGACGCCTACGAGGGAATTGTTTTTTTAAAGGATTCAATTGAGAATATATATTTTGTGCTTTTAGATACTTAAATTCATCCGCTCCGGTTGGAAACCGAAACGTGGAATCGACATTGTCAGATTCTAGAGAGCCACCTTGGATTCCGTCTCTTTTTTTGTCGGCGAATATCATATGCATTTCGGCTGTCCTTCCCCCTGAAGTTGAATCTTGAGGTGGTTGTCGACGCTACCGGGAGAAAATGTCTGGACAGACTCTGACGGATCGCATCGCCGCGGCGCAGTACCAGCTCACCGGATCCGATGTGGCTCGTGCCGTTTGCAAAGCCACCACGCACGAGGTGATGGCGCCCAAGAAGAAGCACCTGGAATGTAAGCGAGACATTTTGCACTCACGCTCGTTCCTAAGACCTGGCGCTGTCCAGTTCAGCACCACAATCCAATGCGTGTTTACCGTGCAATTAGCACAGCGCTCTGCATTATGCATGCTTTGCACTCAGTGAGGTTGTTGGCTACCAGTTGCAATTCTGTAAATGGAAAACCTGCCTTTTTAGGGTGCATTTTATATAAGGAGCTTAGTGTGTGAAGCTGGTCGAAGGCAAATTGACAGCACAGAACATACCCCGAAGTGTATTTATGGGGGTGGCTTGTCTCGAACTGAGAAGAGGGAAGGAAATCAACTGCATTTAGACAAGACAGAGAGGCTACAAAGCATCCTCATGTCGGCCTCGAGCTCTGTGTCCTGCAGGAGAAGGCCTTCTGAATTATAAATTGATCAGCCAAAGCATGCATGTATTATTTACAAAGCCAAAGGTGAGGACACTGGTATGCAAGCAGAGGAATTAAAAGCCTTGTGTGTGGGAATATCAGCAATCCATTCATCAGGGAATCATACATGATGCTTAAGATGTTTCCTGACATCACAGCCCACTTTAGGCTCTTCTGAAATCCATTTGGTCTTGGCACAGTTTAGCACCTGTGGGAAGATGCATTGTTCATTGTACAAACTAATTTTACTCTAGTAGACTCAGGTGTTTACGACAAGGAAATTTATTTGATGAGTTGTCGTCTTATTACTTCAGTCAGTTGTTTGTTGAATTGGAAGGCGTGAGGGGTGTTGGTGAGGTTGTCATAGAAACTGAAGTAGATTATTGGGGAAGGGGGAGGAGTGAGTGACATCATGATGACATGCTATCAGTTTGCACAAGAGGGTCTTCATTCGAAGACAGACCGGCTGCATTTGCTTTGAATTAAAAAGACTGAATTTAAAGGAATAGTTCACCCAAAAATGAAAATTTGCTGAAAATGTACTCATCCAAGATGTAGATGAGTTTGTTTCTTTATCAGAACAGATTTGGAGAAATTTAGCATTATAACACTTGCTCACCACGGAATCCTCTGCAGCGAATGGGTGCCGTCAGAATGAGAGTCCAAACAGCTGATAAAAACATCACAAGTAATCCACACCACTCCAGTACATCAGTTAACATCTTATGAAGTGAAAAGCTGCGTGTTTGTAAGAAAAAAATCTGTATAAAAGGCGTTTTAACCTCAAACAATAGCTTTTGGCTAAAATAAAAGTCCTCTATCCATAATATTGCTTTCTTTGGTGAACAAGTCATCTTGTATGAATCAGGAGAGAAGTATGCACAGATCAAGCACAGTTTACAAATGAAAACAGTTCTAAACAAATATGTCAGTGGATTTTGATGTGAGAGGACAACAGGGGATGGACTTTTTCACGGGAGGAATTGTTGTTATGGATTATGGACTCATTTTTTGGCCAGAAGCGACGGTTTAGAGTTAAAATGCCATAATGATGGATTTGTTACTTACAAACATGCAGATTTTTACTTCACAAGATGTTAATTGATAGGCATTTTATATTTTAATTGTTGCAGGTTGTTAGGCTTTTCTGTCAGTGTTGTTTTAAATATTAATTATTAACAATAAAATGTGCTTCTTCTTAAGAGTTTATTTAAATATGAATGCAATATTGTCTTTTTAGATGCATTTTCTGTATTATATTTGGCAGGATTGATAAGTATGATGTTGCATCATATACAGTAGAAATGTGACCTAAGCAGCCGTTTAGTCATGTGCTCACATTAATGTGGCCTAGCAGATGACTGTGCATGTGTGTGTGTGTGTTTGCAATGTGTCTGTATTTACACTGCCTGTAATCCGGTCACATGAAGCACGGTGTCTTGAGCAATTCCATAATCCCAGTGAGCTGCACCTGCTCACATTTTCTTAACCGATATATGTACAGGGACTGCTGTGCCATATACTTCAATATATTATGACATTATATATTGCACTAGTGTTGGCACACTGTATCTCAGTGTGTGTTTTAATCTGAACTATTCTTGGCTTCTTAACTCCACTGCAGTGTGTTCTCTAGCAGCCATGACTAACATATTGGCACCCTAAGCACAATGTTATATGGTATTCAAGACAAGCTCAGTTGTGAAGGCTATCAAGAAGATTTCAGGGTCATGCTGCACTCCAAATCAAAATAAAGAAAAAAAAAATTATATTTTGATTACAGAAAATGAATCCGGTTTTAAAACGATTACGATTTTTAAACACATTTTCCACCAAATTTCCCAATGCTGATTTCAGTTTTAAAAATCATTGAATTACAGTATTGAGAATCTATTGCTAGTCACCATTGAGAATAATGGCTTTATTATGCTCAAAAAAAAATCTTATGTTTTGTTTTTTTAAGAGTAAAATGTAGCCTGGACATGTTTTTATGTGTTTATCCATTTTTCGGTTCGGTTTCTATGGTCCCATTTGATTGGAAACTGATATTGTGTCAGAAAGAAGTTAATTTTACAGTTGTGTCTTGTGTGTGGTTGATTTCTTGAAGGGACTTATTTAGACCTGTCAAGTGTGATTACCTTCACAATCCACATTACAGTATGTTTCTAAACGATAAATTTCTACTGAATCTGGAAAACTAGATTTTCACTACACACATTTGATTTCCTTTGATTTTGTTCAAAAAGCAAATATTGAAATGCCTCAATCTCACTGACTAGAACATTTCTTTCATTTTGTCCCTCATGCATTCCACTGCATGCAGTATGTTGTTATGTGCAAGAAGAATGCACAGTCATATTGTTGTTTATCTTCATGGGGCTGTTTCTTGCTTCCATAATGCAATTGCGGATATGAATTTTCCCCTTGAGAATCTGTCTGCTGGTTCAGTAATCATAAAGCTCTCAAAGTCCTTCATCTACATTTCAGTGCATAGTGCTGTAGTAGTAAATGTGTGTTTTTTTGTGTGCAGATCTGATCTCAACCACCAATGAGACAAACGTGAACATCCCCCAGATGGCTGACACACTATTCGAAAGATCCACTAATGCAAGCTGGGTGGTCGTGTTCAAAGCTCTAACCACGACCCACCACATCTGCATCTACGGAAATGAGGTGAGGCGCTACTTGCTGATTAATCTTCTCCTTTTAGTGAAACTGTTAAGATTAAATCTCACAGATGCTGAATACTAAAATAAATGTGTCCTTTTTAAATCCCTGCAGAGATTCATCCAGTATTTGGCCTCAAGGACTTCCCTGTTCAATCTCAGCAATTTTATTGACAAAACAGGCTCCCATGGTGAGTTTCTGTACATTTGTGTGTGAGTTAAATGGATGAAGACTTTAATTAAATTTGATTTAAAATAGTTCACCCAAAAATGAAAATTTGATGAAAATGTATTTACTCACCCTCAGGCCATCCAAGATGTAAATGAGTTTGTTGGGTACAGAATTTTAACATTACATCACTAGATCACCAGTGAATCCTCTGCAGTGAATGGGTGCCATCAGAATGAGAGTCCAAACAGCTGATAAAGACATCATAATAATCCACAAGTAATCCGAACTCAAGCCCACAATCAACTCCAGTCCATCAGTTAACATCCTGTAAAGCAAAAAGCTATATGTTTGTAAGAAACAAATCCATCAAGATATTTTTAACTACAAACTGGAGTGGTGTAGATTACTTGTGGATTGTTGTTATGTTTTTATCAGCTGTTTGGACTCTCATTCTAATGGCACCCATTCACTACAGATTTATTGGTGAGCAAGTGAAGTAATGCTACATTTCTCAAAATATGTCTTGATGAAGAAACAAACTCATCTACATCTTAGATGGCCTGAGGGTGAGTAAATAAATAAAAATAAAAAAAATCAAGCAAATTTTCATATTTTGGGTGAACTATTCCTTTAATTATTAACATGTTTAGCCTGTCTATACAAGTAAATGGTTTTAAATTGAAGGCTGCTTAGTGCTGTTTTTCCTTTTCTGTCTACAAGGCTACGACATGTCTACATTCATCAGACGATATGCACGGTACTTAAATGAGAAGGCGTATGCTTACCGCGCAATGGCCTTCGACTTCACTCGAGTTAAGAAGGGGTAGGTCGATGAATTCTGGGAATAGAAGGACACATTGACAACATTGTATACACTAGTTACTCCAAGTAATTAAAAGGTGCCATAGAATGGAAAATTGTTTTTACCTTGGCATAGTTGAATAATAAGAGTTCTGTACATGGAAATGACATACCGTGAGCCTCAAACACCATTGTTTCCTCCTTATGTAAATCTCGTGAATAAAAAAGACCACTGAAAAATAGGCAAATCAGAACAGAACACTGACTGTGATGTAACAGTCGGGATCACTAATAGTTACGCCTCCAACATTTGCATATACCCACCCATGCTGTAGGCCAGCCGCCAGCCGAACCATCAGAAGTTCTGCACTTATTGTGAAGAAACAAGCGAGGACAACAGCGAAAATGGTAGATCATGGAAATAAATGTTATGTTCCAGGCTGTGCAGGGGATGTGAAGTGCAGGGATGGGTTGGTGTCTGTATTCAGAAAGGCACGGAAAGCAAATAACGTGTTCTAATAAAATAACGCGAGCCACTAAAGGGACATGTTAAGCTCCTTGCTAGCGGTTGCCTGTTACATTACAGTACATAAGATTTCATTTACCACATAAACAGAGTAAGGAGAGATGACTGAGGATGATGGCGAATGATTTACAGATACTGAGCACCACAAGCATCTGATCTTGTAAAATGTGTGGTAAGTACTGCCGCTCCATAGAATAAACAGAGTTTGTGCGATTGCGAATCTCGAAAGCGAAAGTAAAGGCGATTTAAGTAAAATAAAAGGCGATCGTGCATTTGAAAGCAGTTTCAGTGCCCCGCATATTAATAGTGGCTGCCTGATGTCCGCATTTTATATACAGTATAATTACCCGACAATATAACTGCGAGAGAAAGTATTGAAATATATATTTTCCTCCCTGTGTTTCCTTCCTGCTGTGTGAGCTACTGAAATGAGCCGCACTGTGAAACAGCCAATCAGAGCAGAGCTCAACATTATTATTCATTCCAAATAAGCCAATAACAGACCAGAAAAATCCTAGGGTTGTAAATGCACATGTAAAACTGTTTCTGGAGAATTTTTGCCCTTACCTAAGCCACATACCTTCTATGTAGATATCAGAGAACAATTTAAAATACTGTATCGATGCATTCTAAGGCACCTTTAAATATTATGTCAGAATGCATTTTAAATAGCATGTTGTTGTTTGGATGAAGGTCAGAAACACTTCAGAATTTACTCCCAGAGCTGTTACACTTACAGAACATAAAAGGAATGTCATCTCTAAGTTAGAGAGAATGAAAGGATGGTTACTCAGTATTCACAAACTATAAGCAATCAGTCTTATGTAGTGTGCGTGCGTGCGTGTGTGTGTGTGTGTGTGTGTGTGCGCGCACAGAGCTGACGGAGTGATGAGGACTATGGCTCCTGACAAGCTTTTGAAGGCCATGCCTGCCCTTCAGACCCAAGTGGACACACTGCTGGAGTTTGATGTGAGTAACATCTCCCACAACGTCTGGGAGCTTCTGTTTGAGACAGAAGACGACCATCTGAGATTGAGCTGTCCAGGTTTAAGCTTAATGATTGTGGCTTAATGATTACGGTTTTAAAAACTCTCTTTTGTCTTTTTCTCTTCCCTCCACCACCTTTTTTCTCAGGTTCATCCTAAAGACTTGAACAACGGCATCATAAATGCAGCATTCCTGCTTCTCTTTAAGGATCTGATAAAACTCTTCGCCTCCTACAATGACGGCGTCATCAATTTATTAGGTTTGTGATCTCAATCTCTGAACTACATTATATTGTTCAATATTTTATACATCTGTTTTTCCCCTGAAACTAATTGGTCTGTTTTTAATTATACAGAGAAATATTTCAAAATGAAGAAGTCTGAGTGCAAGGATTCTCTGGACATTTATAAGAAATTTCTGACCCGGGTGACCAAAATTGCAGAGTTCATGAAAATTGCTGAGGTAAGCCCAGAAGCAGAGATGTTTTCAAGTCAAATATTTGGATAGAATGTCAATTAATTTTTATTGTGATTCTGTTCGCAGCAAGTAGGAGTGGATAAGAATGACATCCCTGACATCTCTTATGTAAGTCAGCCACTTGAAACAAACATTTGTTCTGTCGTGCTGGTATGTCATTAGCTCTTAATTAATATTAGAATCAGGTCAAGTATTGATTTCTTGATGTCAATGGCTTCTAAAACATTATAGCATGGGAAGAGTCTAACAACCTTTTAAAATAATTAAGTAAAGCTGGTGTGAGTTTCATCCATCCTAACCAAGAATCATTATCAAAACGCCTTCCCGTGGGGATTCCCAGTGTTTGCACCCCCGCGTAGTTGCAGACCTGGCAGATTCAGACAATGAAGACTGTCCCTTTAAAGACTGCCGCAACGAAGAGCCGGTAACCATGGCAACTGATATGGGATGCAATATGAATCTCAGTGTATTGCTTTTACCTCCTTGTACAGAAGCCCTTCCTGACTGGGTTAGTCACAAAACACTAGTTTGTTTGCATATGCTGTTACTGGAAGCTTTAAAGCAATAATAAGAACTCATATAAGATACTGTTGTCTTCTGTGGAGCAGCTTTATAGCTAAAAATCAAAGAATTTTGCAACATTAACACTTGATGCTTTGAAACAATCTGTATTGTATAAAGTAACACTATGCAAGTGATTCTAATACTGAGAGGTCAAATCATAATTAGCCTTTTGTTCAGAAGCTGAGGAAAGCAATGCACTGAAGTCCAGTTCTGTCACACAGTTTGTGCTTTGAGCTGATTTTGCGGTGCTGTGAGGAGTGCTTTGGGTAAAGATTTTCACTGGGTTTTGATGTGGTGTTTTATTGTTTGAATTTGCTGTGGAGATATCAAAATGAAAAATGCTCTGATGCCATGATTTTTGTACTGTCTTCACACATCTTTCCTTTTCTCATCATATGCGTGCGTGTGTGTGTGTGTTTTATTCTGCTGTCCTCAGGCTCCCAGCAGTATTCTGGAGTCTCTAGAGGCACATATGAACGGTCTAGAGGGCAAGAAAGGGTACGAGATCCCTGAACTCATTCTAAATCACTTTAAATGTCAGAGGGGAAGTAACTCTGCACTTGTAAATCAAATGTTGCATGCTAGATTTGATAGAAAAAAAAGGCACATAACCATGGCTTGTCTCTGCAGTCTCTTTGAATAAGAAATCTTAAGCCTATAAATATTAATCCCAATGTATGTTCTTTTCCTCCTCCCGCAATGGTTTGTTCAGGGAAGGGTGAGTATGTTTTAAGTAATCTCAAACATTTTCATTAGTAATATTGTTTTTATATAAAATCATGTGTTCACTTCTATCTCACTGTCTCTGCTTGTGTCCTTCAGGTCACCCACAAAAGTAAGCAGGAATTTTTATGTTTTTATTTATTAGTTTTTTTTATAGATATCACACACATGTGCTCAATGTTACTCTGTGTTATGTTTTAGGGATCACCCACCAATAATGTGTCTCCAACCTCCACTCCTGCCAAATCAGCTTCTGCCGTCCCCACTTTGGAGCCGCCGCGTGCTGAGGCCGCTCCTGCTGCCGCCGAAACTGCCACCGAGTGAGTGACCCAAGTAACCTGACTTCACTTCCTGTCTGATTAAAAATACTAATCAGAACAACAGATAACAGATAACAGCTTTCATAAGTGTTTGTCTGTCTCACCGTAGTTCTCTGTTGGATCTGGACCCGTTGTCTTCCTCTGGACCTTCTACAGGAGCTTCAGCTGCTCCCACATCTTGGGGAGGTACAATGCAAACGCATACACACTTTGCAGCTCGAACCAGTGTTCTTATTTTATCTAAAGATAGAACTATTAAACGTTTTAGTTAATTAATCTGAAAAAAAATAAAATATAAACATTCAAAAAACTTGTAAATGTAAATGAATAAAATTGCCTTGAAATATTAAAATTAATAACTGACAACTAAAACTGAAATGAAACCAAAATTGAAAAAAAAAAAAAATATTTTTTTAAACAAAACAAACACCAATAAAAATGCAAAAATTACTACAAGTTAAATTAAATTTGAATTAAAATAAAAATTTAAATATAACTCATTTAAAATATTCATAAAAACTACAGTAATATATAAATAATACTAAAATAGCATTGGCCTAAATCTGTGAATTTCAAGGCCAAACCCAACACAAACCCAAAAACACTAAATTAAAAAAAAATAATGTTCTGAGTAAACTCAGATACATGGCTTTGCTGCGGTCTGACTCAAAGATGTTGGAGTATATGTGCCAGCATGCTCAAATTGGGTTACTTTAATATGAAACCATAAAATATTTATAATAATAATTTATCTTATGAACATGAGACGGCATTCACAACCTATTTCACTTCCATAATGTGACATATTTTAGAGTGAAATGGGTCATTCAGCAAGAAATTAAAAAAACTGACTAGATTTATCCATCGGACTGATTAAATAATGAAAGTAGTCTCAATGACATCAGCCATAAAGAAAACTTTGCATTACAATTAGGTAATAAATTATGATTATATTTGCAATAATACGCATCAGTAAATTATTCACAGTTTTGTAAAAGTGTTAAAGTATATTAGATCTATTTTAATTTCACATTGAACCATTACAAAACCAAGCTTTCCACAAACCCAAAGTAATGTGAAAAACAGACCTTTAACTTACAAACTTCCTAAATTAAAGCATCTGTTTTATATTCCTCATTACAAACTCTTAATGACCTAATTTGAAATATCTTTTTCTTTCTCTGCCATGGGCTGCTACCACATCAGATCTGCTGGGCTCAGGTAAGCGCTACTGACCTTTCATTTAATGTTAAATAAGTGTTCTCATCTAATTTGATGTGTTAAATGTCTCATTCATTTTATTAAACATTTTAAACGTTTGTTATAGTTCATCTGGAGAATTGAAATTAGAGTATGACAGTCCTAAGTATGGCAAACCTAGTCTCCTAAAGCCCATTTAACATCTCTGTGTCAATCCCTCAGTCTTTGCTCAGTAGAATCTCTTTCTTTCTCTCTCTTTTGCTCTTACCCTCTTCTTTGGTTCCTTTCTTGGTTATCTGTTGATTTACGTTGTGTTTATATTGGTCCGCTGGGGGCGTGGCTATGCAGAGATAGGCTCCCTTACTACAGAGACTCTCCTTCCTGACCCAACCCCTGCTGTAGACTCCAACTCCTCAGCCACGCCCACCACCACAGCCGCTGAGGCAGCCGTTTCTTTGGCTCCTCCTCCTTCCGCTGCCGGTGCTTCCTCCGGCTCAGCGGATCTCCTCGGAGGTCAGTAGTGAGGTTTCTTCCTTACGAAGAGTTTTCTGGGGGAAAAGGCTGTGCCACATTCCGAGACAGAGGAAGAAAATCAAAGATTAGAGCGAAATCATTTTGTGCTTCATTTGTGAAGTCTGTAGTCACCATTGCTCCTCCATTTGTGTCCGTAGTAGAGCTTCTCATTTCCCTTTCTACTTTATATCTTCCATGCTACACTTCTGCAGTTTGCATTTGACATTGATTTGCTATCATTTGCGTATTAAAATTACATTTGAATTCTAATCTTTTGATCATTTTTATGTGTACATTTGCAGACTACACAGTAAGATTAATCAGGTTTTCAGTAAAGTTTTAAATTCAACAACTGCAAATTGAAAAATGGAAATCTGACCCATTTTAATTTCTAATACATGTTCTTAGAGTAAAATGGGTAGTTTTCATATATTACTATTACTATTATTATTAAAAGACATAAGCCGTGTACCAATTCAGGGGCTGCATCCTTAGATGGACCACCAATATGTTGACGGACCATTTATGTACATAATAAAAGTGCAAACTGCCTTTAAAATCTCATCTTGGTAAGGTCCGCATTTGAAGCACTTTAAAGTGTCACATTTGTGACATTAGATAATCGAGTAAGTTGAAACTCAATACTTAAGTGTGGCTCTCTTTTAAAAAAATAATCCTGTCATCAACAGCACGAAATGAATCTTGGGATAGTCTGTGTCGCGAAGGATCCATTTGTTGTATCCTTCGTGGCCTGCGAAAAGAAAGGCGAATTTCCGAGCCCACATTTATAGAAGCCTGCGAAATGGGACAGTCTTTGCCACACTGCTCTGGTACATTCAGTCTTGGCATGCAGCCTTTGAAGGATGTAGCCCATGAATTGGGATAAAGCTTTAGTTTTCAGTATTTTAAATGCAAAACATCTTTTCATTCGAACTCTGCGTGACACTGAATCTAATGTTTCTCTCTCTTTCTCTATGCTATCTACTATTTCCACTTCTTCCTTTCCTCCTTTTCTTTGGCTATTATACACCAACCCTTTGGTCCTGATGCGCGCTTCTCCAGATGTGTTTGCGGCCCCTGCGGCTGAAACAGCTGCTGCTGCAGAAGGTGGGGCCGCAGCAACAACGCCCACCCCTGCTGCCGACGGCACCGCGTCAACCGGTGGGTGGCAACAGTTCACGTGCATATGTGTGTATGAGAATGTCAGCCCATGATGGGTGAGAGAGTGCGTGTGCTTGCTTCTGAATGTTTCATTTACCGGTTTGAAGAACCTCACAGAGCCTCTTGTGCAGGCTCTGCTCCTAATGAAGCCTCTTCTGGTCAGTGTTGAGTTTACTGGATTGGCATCGGTGTTGCCATGGAGATTGCTATCTGTGTTGCTAGGGCGATAGTCTTTGAACAGTGAAGTTCTGTTCTCCAAGAGCCACAAGCAGATGTCGACTTGTTAAATGTGCAACAAAACCCTCTCCATCTTCCACTTTCATTCTTCCTTCTCTGGAATTTCATCCTCAGGACAACTCTACATAAGTCTTTCAGAGCCTGGAAGATGTTTTTAAACGCTCATCCTCTTCTCCCGGTAGATCCCTTCACTCCAGCGGCTGGTACTGCTGATAACTCCCATCAGTTGGACCTGTTCTCCATGCAGCCAGTAGATGACAGTAACTCTCTCTTTAACTCAGTGGCGCCCAACACTGTCCAGGCGTCTGTCTCCACAACCACCAGCACCGTAGCCCCCGCTGCTTCCCCAGCCCCGACGATAGACCTGTTTGCTGGTAAAAATCCTTAGGCCAGATATTTGGCAAGAACCCTAATTAAAATCTGGACCGGAAATATTTTCCTTTCCTGTTGTTTTTCAGCAAGTGCTTTTAAGGGAAGGTCCACCCAAAAATGACAAATATGTCATGATTTACTACCCGTCCTCATGTTGTTTCAAACTTTCCTTGTATGACTCTGTGGAATGTAAAAGAAGATACTCTGAAAAATGTTGGCAACCAAATTTTCGATACCCATTGACTTTGAAAAATTGAAGTCAGTGGGAACCGAAGCTGTTTGCTGTTTGTTGTTCCGCAGGAGACAGAAGTGCATGCAGGAACAACATGAGGCTGAGTTAATGACTCACAATGTTTTGTATTTTATTTTTGGGTGGACTGTCCCTTAAAAGGGAACAGTTAAAACTATTTGAATAAAACTTTTGCACTTTAAGGAAGATATTTGTTCAGTGTAAAGCATAAATTCACATTTCCATGTGGATAGCCACAGCACTGGAACTTTTAGTTTGGTTTATTTGGTATTCTATATTTTCATTTGCTTGGTTTGTGTTGTGTATTAATATCATTTATGTTTATAAATGTTGTCTTGTTTTTAGGTTTTTTTGATCCCATGCCAGACTCATCTGTTCCCAAAACAGACCCAAACCCCAGTCTAGACCTGTTTTCAGCAGGTACACGCTACAGTAAATCCATCTACTCATTCCCTGCCTCGCTTGTGCTTTGCTTTTTCTCTATTCTGTCCTTGACTGCTCAAGGTGAGCCAAATATGCTTCTCTCCTGGGGCAGTCGAAGGAACTGCCCGTCCGACAAACTGATTTCTCTCAGTCCCTTAGGCCTTCATTCACTTCTTAATCATTCCCAATCTTTCCATCTATGTTTCTCTTGAAACATCTCCAAGACCCATTAGTTACATTATCCCCCCTTATAAACCTTTCTATTTTCGCTCGTACCCTTGGGCTTTATCTCACAAACCTGTCTTCATCTATGAAGTAAACAGGCTCTGCTTTTGACCTAAAACTAATGCGTTTACGGGTCCTGGTTTACATAGTTGCTCTTCAAATAATGGATGTTAAACAAGCAGGAGTTTAGGTGTCAACTAAACCTGTTCCTGTGCTCCAGATGTGTTTCGTCCTCCTGCCGCTGCTCTATCGGCCCCCATAAGCTGGCCAGACAGCGGAGCAAATCTGGACCTGTTTGGGGGTTGGTAACTACCCAGTGTGCATGCTGGGGGTTTGATTTGCATGTGTTGACCAGATGGTTGCTGTGGATTCTGTTAAAACTGATGGTTGATGGACCAGATTTCCTGAGCTGACCGGTCAAAAGGCTTTAATGAGGTGTATGTGTGTGCTTTTGTGTGAGTTTGTTTCTATTTCTGGCTTTTATTTATGTGTGATAACACTCTCTCTCTTTCTCTCTCTCTCTGGGGTTATTTCTCAGAGTAATGGCTTTGGCTCACTTTAAACTTTTTTACCCTCATGCTGCATGGATGGATCAGAATCTGCGGGCGCTGGAGAGGCCAAACCAGCTGCCCAGGCCGCAGCAGCTGCCGGAGGAGATCTGATGTCAGGTACGTCACCTGCAGCCCTCGTGACTTCTTTCCTTTTTTCTTCATGTCATTTTCATTGCACTCTCAGAACAAAAGGTACATCTTTGTACCTTTCTTACCCCTAATTGTGTACATGTTAGTACCTTTTGAAAGGTTTGGTACCTTTTTTCTGAGAGTGCGCAGCCAAATTTTTGTCTGGTGTTCAAAAGACTCATGGTTACAATCGTCATAGTCCATAGCATGGAAACTGTAGCACGGTTACATACCCTTAGGAAAGACAAATCACAAATGAGATCTCAGTAGTTTCTCATTGAAAGCTGTGAGATTAGATGGAGAACAAATGGAGACTTGTGATTTAAGTCAGAAGGGAAGAGAAATTGTTATAGATCTTATCTTATTATTAACAGTTTGTTTCGTTAAAAATGTTTTGAACACACAATATTTAATTAAAATGTCATAACTATACAGTCTTTTCTGTGGTGCTGTTCAATCATATAGTCTGCTTAAGCTCCACCCCTGCAAGATCATCTGCCACACCCACATCTCAACATCCAATCAACAACCGAAGAATAGAACCACATCCCCGCCCAACTACTTTTTTCCAAATAATCCACTGCAACCTGATGTACATCACATTATGGAAGAAAATATCTGTCACTATGACTTAATCTCCCTTTTTGTTCTGAAAAATGACCTTCGTAATCAAGAGATCTCAATCTCTGCTCAGACTTCCCAAGATACTGAAGTCTCCAATAT
Source organism: Acrossocheilus fasciatus (assembly GCA_036784905.1). Taxonomy (NCBI): domain Eukaryota; kingdom Metazoa; phylum Chordata; class Actinopteri; order Cypriniformes; family Cyprinidae; genus Acrossocheilus; species Acrossocheilus fasciatus. Next base: position 4,299,729 of record CM071941.1, read on the forward strand.
ATTGATGATTCTCACGTTTGTCCAATGAAACATAACTGAGAACTCAAATTAATTTTTTATTTTTTTTTCCCTTTTTATAAAACTTTTTTTCTGGGTATATGTCACTTTTACATAGCAGAGACGTGTTTGATGTTCGGTGATTGTGTGCTTGTGCCGTTGTGGCATATTGAGTCTAGACTCAGATCTCAGTTGTGTGGTGGTATTGACGTGTTGAGATGAGATCAGTTTTGTTTCCATCTGTTTCTCTCATGCGTGGCGTTTACATTCATCGCTGCTCTACATGGACCGAGAAAGTCTTCGTCCCAGTGCCTTGCTGCTTAATTCTGCTCTCTTTTCTCTCATTCACTCTCACTCTTTTGTGCTCATCTGATCTGTTTCTTCCGCTTCTTTGTCCTGATCATATTCTTCTTCCATTTCTCTTTCCGATGTTTCAAATTCCCTCTCTTTGTCATTTTTTTTCTTCATTTTCGCTCTCTTTCCCTTCATCTGGCTCTTGGGTCATTGCTTGCTTCCTCCTGTGCTACTGGTGAGTTCTGATGCTCCTACACCAGCTGCAATCCCACAGTGCATTGCTGCATTGCAGAATAGGGCTTTAGTGAATTCAGCTGAAAAACTGCTAGCCAAGCAATGAAGATTAGAAGATGGGTGGATGAATGAATGAATGTTTGGATGCTTTACAAAGATCTCTAGTGTGACATTCTGTGCAACAACATGTAGAAACTAATAATAGAAAGGTACATCATGCGAATATTGTTGTCTTTAGACTTGTTTCACAACATATGCATAAGCAATGGCGCATATTCATTTCAGTGCCCGTATTAAAAGGTTATAGGATTCACACTGCACATGTAAGCAGTGCAGACTATTTTTGCTGAACTTAGTGTCCTGAATTTAGCAGAAAATGTGTAGAAAATGCACTAAATATATATATAGGCTTTTATGAAGGAGCATAAAATAGTGGAGGAAATTACTCACCCTTTGTTACATGAAAAAAGACGCCTATCAGGCTCGATTATACATGCAGCAACATGCAAAAAGCATTTCTATTCAGTGAATCTGACTTAATCCAGATGATTTATCCCACTGTAATTACGACAGTGAATTCCACTCGCTTAAATTTAGGGGGCTCCAAAGTTGTGTTTTATAGATGTAAATTAGTTTGGGTGCAAAATGTGATCCTCCTCTTCTCACAGACCATTATTTAAAGAAATACTCAGTGTTGTTTTAGTATTATTATGTACTAATATAGTTTTTAGTTAATATTTTGAATTAGCTTTTTTACTTACATATTTTTATTTGAATTTCATTTATTTTTTTGTAGTTTGTAATGTGCTTTTGTCATTTTTATTATTATTTTGTATAATATTTAGATTTATGTATTATATTTATTTATTTTTTAAATGTTTATATTAAAATGTTACTATTTAGGTTTAATTTTATTTCAATTTTAGTTTTAATTTCCAGCTATTTGCCAAGGCAAAGTTTAGTTGAACTTTTTCATCTAATATTTATATTTTATTTGAGCTTTATTACAGTTAATAAAACCATTTTAATAGTTGACCTTAAAAACCCGGTGTAGTAAGCCAGAAATCATGTTATTTTCAGTATTTAGCTGCAGTTTGCGGTGTCAATATAAAAGCACAAAGCAAGTCTTTTGGTAGTAGTATGTTCTGCTTATCCATGCTGTGTGAAACAAGTCTTATACTTTAAATGATGATAATAATGTTAAATGTTATGATGAAATGAATGTTTAATGTGTCATGGCTTTGTGTGACTGTAGTTGATGATAGCGCTCAGCTCTCTTTCTTACTGCTCTCATCTTTTAGATTTTTCTTGTACTGGTTGCCATAGAGATATGCACTGTATAACGTTGTTAGTGTTCAGTTAAGCTCCCTTTTTTACTGTTACTCAAAATCAAGCTCACTATGTTTCTCTTACTCTTCACTTCAGCTTTTGATGGATTGGGTGATGTGCTCATGCCAGCTATGGCTCCACAGGCAGCAGGGGCCACCTCACCGGTCAAACCCATGGGAGGAGATCTGGACTCAGCTATGGCCAACATGGCCAGCAGTACGTTCCCATCCACTTTTCACTTGGTGTACTCCAAAATCATACAGTCTTAACATTAAAGTTTCCTTATTGGCAACAATGGTTCCATGAAGAAGGTTCTTTATAGTGGAAAAAGACTCTTTAGATTGTTTAAAATGTTCTTCACACTAAGAAAAATAATGGTTCTCTTAAAAACCGTTAACGGAAAGGTTCTTTGAGATACCCAAAAGGGTTCTAAAATGGTTGCAAAACACCTTTTAGAACCTTTATTTTAAAGAGTATAGCCAAATAGAATGAAGTTACAGCACTTTGAAATTTTAGGGTTCTTTACTGGAATCTGTGGTTAACATCCATGGAATCCATGGAAAATTCCACAAAACGTTCTTTATAGTGGAAATGGTTCTTTAGATTATTCAAGTGTTTTTCACACTAAGAAAAAAAATGGTTCTTTTTAGAACTGTTCACTAAAAGGTTCTTTGGGGAATGAAAAAATAGTTCATGACATCACAGCAAAATGTAAAATTATATATTTCTGTGTCTGTGCTTGCAGATTTGGCAGTGGGGAACCAGAAACCGTAAGCTACAGTAACATCCTTCTCTATTTCACCATATTTTCTTGCCCTCTTCAAATAAATATTTTTGTACCCGTTCCTTTTCTATTTCTATCTCTCTCTCTTCCTCTCAGGGGTGAAGCAGCTGGAGGAGCGAACTGGCAAGCGCAGGTACCCACCCCTAGCTGGGGCGTTGCCATGGTAAATGTTGTGTTGTTCTGTAGATGTGGAGCATGGGGGTGGAGTCGCATGGCTTTGAGCAGCATGGCGTGGAGCCAATCACAAGCTTCCTCTTCTCCCCACCTCTCTCTGGTCTTCTATCAGTTGAATGAACAGGACTAAAGAGGCGGAACTTTCTAATATATGAAATATTGAAAAATCAACCATCCCTGAATGTTAGATAATTACATATTTTAAAAGGATGTTTCAAACATTGAATTCATAATCCTAACCTTACTTTCACTTGCATTCGTGTGCATTGGGAACAAAGCCAAAGAGTAGCCTCAAGTCAAGTCAAATTTACTTGTATATCACTTATCAAAACGCATATTGCATCAAAACTACGGAGCCCCACACATTAAATGTGGGGGGGGGGGGGGACACAGTGTCCACAAATTAAGAATTAGTTCCCACAACTTCCCACAATTGTGGCTACGTTGAATTACTTAATTAATTCACTCATTTTAATTACTTCAAATGAGAGAATGAATTAGTGCAACGTGGCCACGATTTACTGAAAGGAGGGAACAAATTCATAAACTGAGGAAACAAATTCTTAAATATATTTTTGTCTGCACATTAGCTATATATTTTGTTTGCTATATACTATATATGCACATAAAATTGGACATATATCCAAGTTTATATAAAGAGATAATTTGATATATTTATTTAATATAAATATATATATATATATATATATATATATATATATATATATATATAAAGAGAGACATTACAGTTTAAGATTCAGATTTATTCTTGCTTTAGAGCTTCAGACCTGTTTGGCTTGATAGCCGCTTCCTTCTCTATTTCTTTTCTTTTTATACTGCTAAACATATATGCATGCACATGCTTCATAAAACATTCAAACTGACACTTACATCATACTAGTAACCACCATCCCAGTGTGTGCAGGTTCCCTCCTGTGTGTCTGTGTGTCATAGAGTCATTTTGTTCAGGTGTTGCCCTGTTCTGTGTGGTTTGGTGCTAATATTTCCCCCCCCCCATCCCTCCCACCCACTTAGAGTTCCCCTCTCGGGGTCTGTCCTGTCATGGGATCCCCGTCACCGTTTGGCATGGTAAGAGTGTGTGTTTATGTGTATGTATGTGTGTGTGTGTGTGTGTGTGTGTGTGTGTGTGTGTGTAGGCGTATGTGTCTCTTACTGTGTCTCTGTGTGACTTGTAGCCTGGTGGAGGAGCTGCTCCCATGATGCCTGGCTCACCGATGATGGCCGCACAGCAACCGATGATGAGGCCACAGTTTCCCGCAACAGGAGCCCCTGGACAACCGGTATTTTGGATATACATGCAGTTGAATTTATTGATATAGTCATTTAGACAAGAATGCTTAGTGTTTAAATTCACACATACTTAATTATTGCTCCTCAGATGTCTCCAGGAATGGCCCAGAGTCCCAGGAAGCCTCCCCCTTCTAAAGACCCTCTCGCTGACCTCAATATCAAAGACTTCATGTAGATGAGCAGCTGGTGTAAGTTTCACTACAGCTAGAGCAGATGTGCAATTTGACGACAGGACACATAATGAGACTCGAGCTGAATTTATTTATTTTTTTCATCTGATGCATCTATATTTTAATATTAAGAATATAGCTGAAAATAGCCTGCTTGTAGAAACAAAACATTTACATCAGTCAAGATTTGAGATTTCTCACACACACACACACACACACATATATATATATATATATATATATATGTGTGTGTGTGTGTGTGTGTGTGTGTGTGTGTGTGTGTGTGTGTGAGAAATCTCAAATCTTGACTGACTGTACAGATATTGAATGTTGATTCAATACTGATTGGACTGTCTTCCTCTGGTGGTTACAGCCTCATGTAAATGTTTTGTTTCTACAAGCAGGCTATTTTCAGCTATATTCTTAATATATTCAGTTACTTATAATTTCTTTCAAATAAGCTGTGCAATGTACTAGCATGTTTTTTTTTTCCAGTGTGTGATACTAAGATCTGTTTCTTTTTTCTCTATTGCAGTTGTCACACTTATTGTGCAGCCCTGATGAATCAGACGTGTGTATTCTCTCTTCCGTTCATCACATTCAGGGACTTCAGTCCCTCCTTTTCTCTCTCTTTCCCTTCCCTGTCTGTTGTTGTAGCACAAACCGTGAACGTGAATAAGTACATGTGTGTACGTGTGTTTGTATTTCAATGTTCTCAGTTACTTCAGATCTATATATTAAAAAAAAAAAAAAAGTACTATGAAACATGAGGAGGATGGCAGATGCATTCCTGAATGTGCGTCTGCAGGTCTCTCAATGATAGATGTGCGTTCATTTTTCCTGGCTCGCTTTCCGTGGGAAATCAAATCAAAAAGTGTGACGTTTTCTGTGGAAAATGTTTTTTTGCTGTGGTGAATATCACTGGGCCAGTCTGTGTCATCATCAGTCGAGTATTAGTCATCTTTTGACCATGGAATAACTTCTGTGGGAACAATATCAACGTATTACGAGTTAAGATAGTGTCTCACACACTGTTTGTTTTTATCAATGCCCTGATTTTATTCTTTTTCGTATCTATCAATTGTGAGTTACATGCAACATGTGACTATTTGATGAAAATACATATGCATTTTAAAATATTTTAAAAGACAGATTGTTTTGAATATCCTTAGTCTTTATTTTGAGATAAAAAGGTTGAATATATTTTAGTTATGTCAGAAGTTTACTTTGCATACTACATGGCTAGTTAGTAATCCCATTTGTACAAATGTCTGTGTACATCACAAGGCACTGAGCTGATTGAGTCCTGCTAGTATGAACAATATAATATTGCAGCATGTAATTCCTCTGTTGTGCAAAGGGAACGCCAGTGAGCCAGATCAGATTCTATCAACAGCAAGTTCACCTACATCTTATTCAGCATATCAGGAATAGTTCAACCCAAAATTACAATTCGCTTAAAATGTACTCACCTTCAGACCACCCAAGATGTAGATGAGTTTGTTTCCTCATCAGAACAGTAATTTGGCGCATTACATCTCGTGCTCACCAATGGATCCTCTGCAGTGAATGGGTGCCGTCAGAATGAGAGTCCAAACAGCTGATAAAAACATCACGATAATCCACACCACTCCAGTCCATCAGTTAACGTGAAGCAAAAACCTGTGTGTTTGTAAGGAACAAATCCATCATTAAGACGGTTTTAACTTCAAAATGTTGCTTTCGGCTAAAATATTAGTCTTCCATCTATAAAACTGCTTTCTCCAAAGAAAGTCATCTCATCTGAATCAGGAGAGAAATATGTTTGAGAGGACAACAAGAGATGGACATGTCACTGGAGGAAGCGTTATTATGAATTATGGACTCATATTTTGGCTTTAAGCAACGTTTTAAAAAATAAAATGCCTTAATCATGGATTTTTTTTCTTATGAACATGTAGCTTTTCATTTCACAAGAAAAAAAAAATCATGTACTGGAGTGGTGTGGATTATTGTGATGTTTTTATCAGCTGTGTGGACTCTCATTCTGACGGCACCCATTCACTGCACAGGATCTATTGGTGAGCAAGTGAAGTAATGCTACATTTCTCCAAATCTGTTCTGATGAAGAAACAAACCCATCTACATATTTAATGGCCTCAGGGTAAGTGAGCAAATTTTTATTTTTCAATTAACTATTTCTTTAAAATAGGACTGAATATACCTGGCTGCCTAGTGTTTTGTTGTATTGCAAGTGAGTGTGTTACCAATTCTATTTGCTACAAGTATCAAGGATATCAAAGGGACAAACGGCAGTTTCATGGGACAGTATTGCATTTTATTGATGGCTGTTTTTTATTTCAACTGAACATTTTGTTGATAAATTTTATTTTTGGATGGAATAACACCCTCTGCCCCTCCCACCTTTGTGCATGTTAGTCCTGTTGAAATGCAATAAACAGTGATCTGGAGAGAAACATCATTTAGTCATTATTGGGTAAAGTGTTTCACGATGAGGACCATATAAACATACATAATTCCAATTCCGTGTCTCTCTGATGCACAAGCATCTAATGTCTCTTTGTTACACGGTTACACGAGTTGAGGCAATCCAAGACGTTGAGGCCAAGGTGAAGATGGTATAATGTATTTTCAGCTAAAATGACACCGACAACTTCACAACCTCAGAACAAACCAGTGTTGCCAAATGATGAGCACTGATAGGTATGAATGGATATCAGACTCACCAAATCTCATTCTCTGACCGTGTTTGGCATGAGAGAAAAATACCTCTTAATATATAAATGTGTAGTAGAAAAGAGCACTGATGGCTAACAGAGCGACGGACAGCATCATGTTCTTCCTGTTCTCTCCTCTCAGCACCTGCAGCTCCTTTTCTGAAGAATAAAATATAAAGATACTATCAGATAAAACTGCTTTCACAGTCATGTTCTTTATCAAGTAATGCAATGCATCAAGAAATTAGAATTTTGATCAACATTTTGCATGTTTCATAACAAATTTTGGAAAATAGGTAGAGAAATTTGAGTAAAGAAATACACAAATTCAAGTGATAATTAAATGCAACCATTCCATACAACTGACTCACCATATTTCTGTATTCTTTCATTCAATATGGTCATCTCATCTTCCAGGGCCAGTCTGTAAGTACATAAAAAGACTCGTTTGCTGTGTTTCTGTAATTATGTTATGTTATGCGACAAAATGTTGGCATAATCACCTGTCGTTGTCTGAGAGCTGCTCTTTTCTCTGTCTGAATTCTGCCCTCTCCAGGTTGTTTTTACAGTGTAATCTGCGCTCTTCAATGCGGTCAATCTAAAAGAGACCCAGCTATGAGCATCATATTTCAATAGATACACCGATATGAAGGCAGACAATTTCATATATGACTTTTCAGAACAGCACAACGACATTATGTTTTATGATTATTTTTAAATAATTTTATTTTTCAGTACTGAAAAGTAACGTTATCTGTTAACTGTTTCATACACATAATATGGCATACAATTTCATATCTATTAACACGCCACTTACCTCGCTTGCCACGCTTATTTTCTCTTTCTTCGAGGTTCTTGATTTACTCATTTTGGAGGGTCTGAGGCTTTTACTGAAATCATGCGAATAGCAGACACTTCCGTAAACGAATCCTTCACTCATTCTCTTGCTTGTCGCGCTCAGCCTGTGGTGAGTTCATACTGCCACCTGCTGTCGGAGAGATGACATTTCATATTGGACACAGCGCCATCTAGCCACACATTCGCTGAATAGTTTCTATTAAAAAATATTCCAACGTTAATTAGTTTATTAGTTAATGGAAGCATTTATACTACTGCACCATTTGTATTACTATTACTATAAAAAATTACTTTATCAAGCTTATATTTGCACTGTAAGACTGAAAATTGACAATTTGTATTACTATTGATTTTTACATATATTAAACAAATCTCACCCAAAATTAATAAAATAAACCTTTATTTTCACTGTATGTAAACTGACAACATTTGTACTGATTGTTTTTTATTTATTAAACATGCACCCAAAATGTGAACATATGAATGAATGAATGAATTTTTTTAAAGAAAAAATGACCTATATTTGTACTGTATTACTGAAAATGATCCTGTCCCTTGATTTTCCAGATCAGCATAAACTAAAGACTGTATAACACATACTACAATGTTTTTAAAAAAAAATTATTTTTGAGGTGAACGATGATCCAGACTGTGTTTAGTCTCTGTATATATGTGTGTGTAAATATACAAAATAAGACAAATGACAATATTTAATAACACCGTATTTTTATATCACATAGTCAATAATACAATTTGTTGAATTGTTGTACAATTTTGAAACTATTAAAGAGATACACAGTCCTGCTATTTTCTAATCAGGGTATATGTAAGTATTCCCACTATCGCCACCAGGGCGGCGCCACCAACCAGCAACACAGGGAGTTCAAAGGGTGCGGCTGAATGCGGATCTGCCTTTGGAACAACCTCTTCTGAAGATGACGCTGACACACTAGGTGCATTAATAGACTCTGATTCAGAGGCATGAGGTTCCTCTGAGACTGTGACTGTGGAGGGTGGGAGACGATCTAAAACCTGTGAGATGATTTCAGGTATGGGAACAGAAGCCAGTGTAAAATCTAAAGGCTCAGACAGAAGGGGAGTGTGAGTGAAAACCGGCTCAGAAGCCACCTCTGCATCGATTTCCTCCACAGCTGACTCCTCCACACACATCAGGAGCTCCACAGTCTGTGGAGGCTTGAGATCTGATTCTACAGGAAGTGCTCCGATCTCTTCCAGCTCGCTGCCAATCATGCTCAGCATGCTGCTCTGAAGCTCCTCCTCCTCATCATCTGACTCCGCCCTCTGATGGAGCTCCGCCTCTAGGTGGATAATGTCAGAGGTGGAGGAGTGGTTTTCGCTGTGGTCCTCTTGAACTAGGACCATCTCACTGGTCTCTAAACTTCCAAGCTCTGGCTCCATGCCGCTAATAGATGCCCAGGACTCAGCTAGACTAGCTGTCTGCCAGGGGCCGGACCCACTGCTGCTCTCCTCCAGGCTTGAGGTTCGATCCTGGGGAGGGTCGGGGCCCGCAAACTGCCTGTCCTCAGACAGGATGGAAGACCTTTTACTCCTCTATGAAAATCTGACTAATCTTTACAGGTTCAGTGAGTCCTAAAGATGAGAGACAGAATGCATTCAGTTATGTAAGTGCATTGTGCCTCTGATTAATTACATTAATATGAGCATTGTAGGGATGTAGGAATGTATTTTACAGCATATGTTTTGCTAACGTAAGCTGACATTTAATATAAGAACAAATTCAAAAATATAAAAAGCCATTAATAACCCATTTTACTTCAGTGCTCTGAAATAGTTTTAAATGCCAAAATCAACTTACATAAAAATTTCTTATAAAACATTTATGTAAAATGTTAAACTTCTAATATCTTACGTCTCTTTGTTAATAAATAATTGAAACGGAGAAACCAAACCAAATTGAATTAATGAGAAGTAAGCTAATTTCTGACTGTGCAACCTACCTATATATATATATATATATATATCCATCTGTTGCCATGAACAGAGAATGTCAGACATTTCACATGGCGTGACAGGATTGTGGTTCAGTTCATGTATCACTTACACAAAATGGACATACTGTATCTATACTCGCTCTTTTATCATTTAATTTAATTTTTCAGAGAAAAAAATTCCTAAACTAATACATTTCCTGCTGACTTGGATTCTAAAGATTCATCACTGTCTATAAATACATAAATAAACAAACTAACTAACTAATTCTATGATCATACAAATTTTAGTGTCCAGACACGTTAATGAAGTAGATATGAGGGTAACAGTTATTGTTTGCACCAGCAGACACATCACGTCACAGTGAAAACATGTGCAGCGTCAACAGTCAGATTGTGAAGAGATAAACTAAAGCCCATCGGCAAGATCAAAGGCCAAAGTGCTTAAAGGGATCAAATGTGCAAGAAATACATGCTGCAGCTTTTTAACTTTGACCTCTGACAGAAGCAGACTGTGAACCAATGGAAAGAATGAGAAACAGGCAAGAACAACAACACAGGTCAGTTATTCTGTAGAGAAAAGCACATTTTAACCAGCAGGAGTATTTAGTTAAGTATAACCAGACAGTTAATATAATGAAATGATCTGATCTAATTATCTTTTCAGCTTGTTAAGAGTGACCGACTCCTCTATATGATATCACTACTGTTATAAAAACATGCTTATGGTACCTTATAGCACTATGAAACATAGTATCATTCGATTCTATGAAAGGGAGTATCATTTAAAATGAAAAAAAAGTGCAAGCTTACATTCTCATATTATCTCATATATAAGAAACTGAAATGACACATATTTTCAAATTTTGAAGACTAAAAAAAACATGAAATAACTTTCTGTTAGAGACTAAACGAAGAATACACACAGTCTTAAACGCCACATGCCAGACTCAATGAGTGATATTCTGCAAAAGCAGCCATTGAAAAAAGATCTTACCTTCTCTGAGCGCAAGGTTTAACTTAGACTGGAGGCTTGAACAAATACAGAGGAGGGTCACTGGAGCAACAGCCCCTCCCTGTCCCCTAAAATCCCACCCCTATCCCATTACATCTGCAGTAAAAACTCCAGTCGGTCCACTTACCTTTGTACTGTTCTATATTGAGGGTCATGACACATCGATCTGTTCTACTTTCTGTGACACTGTCTTGTGTGCTTGACGTGTCTGTTTGACAAAGTTAGTGTCCACCTTGTGATTAAGGTCACTGTTATTTTCTTTCTTATTTTTCCACCATTTAAAAGTTCACAATGATCCTATGTGCACAAATACTGTTTGTGTTCATTTTCCATTTCATCTTAATGAACAGTCAGACGCCATATTGACTTTTTACAATGGCACTTGCTGCTTTGGTCTACTTAAAGTTTTTTTTATTTTTTTTTTGGAAAGACATTCCATCAACTGAAAAATCAGCATGTTGCCAAACAACAGTACAATCCATAACGCACTGTACTTCAATGCCTCACACAGCCTTGTTTTCAAAAAATTAAATATGGCGCTACCCTGACTAAAGGCATAGATATGTATGGACTAAGGTCTATGTTTGTTTTTTATTCTATCATTTTAAACTACACATGCCATTTTAAAAACTACTTTTATATTTTATTATTATTAGTAGTAGTAGTATCATTATTATTATCGTCTGTAACCGGTTCAAAATAAGCGCATGTATCACATAAACCTCAACAAAAAGCCTAGACGCGCACTGAGATCTGATTGGCTCCCAGAGAGGAAACACGCATCATGTGACACGTGTGTCATCATTGACTGAGAATCAGCTGATGCTTCCAGTCTATATTCACGACTCTGTCACGATCGACCCTTCATGTCTTTTTTTGTGCGGTTTTAAATCTGTACGCTTTTCGCAGATATTTCTAAAATCTATTTGTCACTGAGACGTCTTTCCGTCGCCGCGAGACGAGCTTTTTCAGTCGGTGGAGTTTAAAATCCTCTTACAGCAGCAGCAGCCGCAGCAGTCATGGCGCTCAGCGATGCCGACGTCCAGAAGCAGGTGAAAAGGCGTTCAAATGCATAATTTATAATAGCACAACACTGTAGCAAGATCAACCAATCGGTGATTAGATAAATGCATTGTTTTAGACGAGCCTGGCACGAGCGTCGTGATATAATCCGATGATGTGGCCTTCAAGGTTGTTCGTCGTTTATTCAATACACACGCGCTTGAATCACGAGATATGTCTGTAGTGTATAATAATAATAATGCATTTATAGTAACGCATTTTAATACGTACACATGTGCATAAAGGATGAATAAGGACAAATTAAATTGAGCAGCTCATTCCAAAAACAAATGCATGAAGGTAGTGTGATGAATAATATCAAATATTCATCACAAAATGACTCATTTTAGAATGCAGATTATGCACAATATTAAGGTGTAGGATGTTGTGCATAGTAATAATATAGTAAGCACATACAAACACTAGACAGACACATTCCACATCCTTGTGATGGAGCCACAACTGGGCAACTCATTGCTCCCGGCACTTTAAACAGATTTAAGATGATTTTTCTCAGAGGAAACAACAAACAGCAGTCTAACAATGTATTTTATATAATTTGAAAGAAATTATGCATTTATTTACAAGTTGGTTTAAAATATCGTAATGCTGTTAGACCCCCTTATATATTGAATGGTTCTCCTTTTGATTCCCATATCTTTCCAGATCAAGCACATGATGGCTTTCATTGAGCAGGAGGCCAATGAAAAAGCAGAGGAGATTGATGCAAAGGTAATTTTTTATTTGCATGTAGCTTTAAATTATTCCACTAAAACATCTCAAGACTAGAGACCGTCCATTGAGAGCTGATATGATGATAAGTGACTCCCCCTGCAGGCAGAGGAGGAGTTCAACATTGAGAAAGGCCGGCTGGTTCAGACTCAGCGTCTGAAGATTATGGAGTATTATGAGAAGAAGGAGAAACAGATCGAACAGCAGAAGAAAATGTGAGTGTGACTTCCTCCGACTGAAATAGACAGATGCCCAAACTCCCAGTTTACTCTTAATCTGTTTCTCAAACAAGCATTTCATGCAGTACAACAGTTTGACATCATTCAATTATTTATGAATGTTCTGATTGTGATTCACTTTGTTGGCTTCCTGTCCACAGCCAAATGTCCAACCTAATGAACCAGGCCAGACTGAAGGTCCTGAAGGCCCGTGATGACATGATTTCGGTTAGATCCCGTTCTCTTTTGTGGCACATCTAGCCTTAAAGTAAATATTGGGTTTCTGTTGTCTGTTTACACTGCAGTTTTAATTCTTTGTTTTTTAGGATTTGACAAATGATGCCCGTCAGCGACTAGCGAATGTAGCTAGAGATCCATCCAGATACGCCGCTCTGATGGACGGACTTGTTCTGCAGGTGAGCGATATATAATTTTGGAACAGTATAGCAAACCAGGTCTGTCAAAGACTGTATGCGAGTCTTATCGGGACACGCTCTGATATTCTCATGTTTCAGGGTTTTTACCAGCTCCTGGAACCCAAAGTGACCATCCGTTGCCGCAAACAGGATGTGGGCATAGTGCAGGTCTGTAGTTCCCTAAACCTAAAACCTAAAAAAAAAAAAATTGTTACTTGAAATAAAATATACATTTTAACTGAAATAAAATATATTTAAAAAGTCAGCTAGTTGCCAAGTCATTTCTCATTTTCATTTAGTCTAGTTTGATGTAGTAAAATAATTAAAGCTGATATAAATAAACTTTAAAAAATTTAACAAACAAAACAAAAACACTAAATTACTAAAACAGAAATTGAATTTTTTTATAAAAACCATAATAGTACATTAATGATAGTAAAATAACATTGCCTTCAGCAATATAAAATTCTAGACTGTACTATATTATGTAAAATTATATAATGCATATATATCTATAACTTCTTATATAGTTATGTACACTTGTTTTATATGGAAGCCCGTTTCCACCACTGAATAAAAAAGGTTATTGCGACTTTTTAATCTCACAATTCTGACTTTTTTTCTCATAATTGTGAGATATAAACTCACAATTCTGAGAACATATCAGTCTTTTTTCCCCCCTCAAAACTGGACTTTAACTCGCAATTGCAAGATTATATCACGCAATTCTGACTTTGCAATTGTGTGAGAATTGTGAGATATAAAGTCGCAATAACCTTTTTAAAAAATTTTATTCAGTGGCGGAAACGGGCTTCCATAGTTATATATAGTTATATAAACATAATATATAGTTTATACTTCATGTATTAAAATACTGAAATAATAAAATAAATAGAAATGGAAAAAAAACACACATAAAATGACAAAAACAAACAACGCATTTACTAAAACTTTAGATAAAATTAAAATGAAAACAGAATATTCAGAATTTTATTAACTATAGTAGCATCTCAGTGATACTAAAACAACACTGGCTGCAGCAAAATGTTGTGTATTACTCTGACAATTATTAATAACCGATTACTTCATGATATAAATCAAGCACAAACATCTGTTTTATTAGGCTGCTGTGCAGAAAAACATTCCCATGTACAAGGCAGCAGTGAAGGACAATCTTGAAGTGCGTATTGACCAGGAGAACTTCCTCTCTCCAGAAATGTGAGCATCTGCGGTCTCAGTTTCTAGTTTACAAAATTAGTCTGAATACATTTTTTTTTTTTTTAATGAACTTGTGGTTTTTAAATATATGAAATGAAAGTCTGTGTTTTTTTTGTGTAGTTCTGGTGGTATCGAGCTGTTTAATGCTGATGGGAAGATCAAAGTGTCCAACACTCTGGAGAGCAGGCTGGACCTCATAGCACAACAGGTACAGAAATTTGGCTGAGAGGGTTACGATTATGAGAAACAGTGTGAAATGTACAGCAGATTTTTCATTTGCTTTCGGTTTCTTTTTTTTAGATGATGCCTGAAATCCGAGTCGCCCTATTTGGTGCAAACCAGAACCGCAAGTTCATGGACTGATCCTCACCCACACAAAACCATGGCAGAACGCTATTGTTTGATGTTGTACTTTTATTTTTATTCTGATGTTAAAGACTCCATTCCTGTGTCTGTCTGTATTTAAAAAAAAATATCATGTGTATGTGTGTGTTCTGTATGTGGTGATTCATTATTGCTGTATAAAGAATCAAAATAGTGTTTCGATTGGCTGCTAGAACTCTGGTCCATAACATCTCATGTGTTTGAT
Source organism: Acrossocheilus fasciatus (assembly GCA_036784905.1). Classification (NCBI taxonomy): domain Eukaryota; kingdom Metazoa; phylum Chordata; class Actinopteri; order Cypriniformes; family Cyprinidae; genus Acrossocheilus; species Acrossocheilus fasciatus. Next base: position 4,314,817 of record CM071941.1, read on the forward strand.
TATGAGTGCAGCTGTAATATAACACGGTTATGTTTACAGAATTGCCTGAGTGAGCTCAGTCTTAAACTGATGTAGAAATTCCATGATTGTTTGCAAATTCACCTATTTTGTTGCTGTGGAGGAGAAGACGGACCCATCTTGAACATCCCTCAGAAAAACAAAATGGTGGCACAGACTTGAAAATTACAATGTGTTAAATTGTTTCTGTTGAATTTTTATTTGCTGTCCTTTCCTGTGGTGCAGAGCATGACCTGTATATCACAAGCAATCGTGTCTGTTAATGCTGCAAAGATTATATTGATGTGGAAATGATATATAATGAACAAAACAAAACTTCTTCTATTGTGTTCTTGCTGAGTCTCGTGTTGTGAGCGGAATGTCATAATGAGAAGCGTTTGCAGAAGGCGCTTATCCCTGAGATTTCTCAGTATGTCACATGCTCTATTGTCATCCCATTCTGGACATGTGCTGGTCTTGCAGAATGAGGAACTTCATACACTAGAAACACAGACAGACAGCAGCTGAAATACATGCTCTTTGGATTTAAGACGAATAGAAGAAAACGAAAAGGGAGTAATGAGCAAAATAAACTTGAAGGTAAGGTAACTTTCAGCCTGAGGATGGAATTGTTTATTATTTGCAATCAATAATAATGGTTTAAGGTTTGCTGTTTTCTTACTGTTGAGGTTTTCCAGATTAGATTGCTAGAAAAGTCAATGATTTGATTATTGCTTAAGCTTTGTTTCAAACTACCACCATATTAAGGAAATAGATCTAACATGACTTGTGCTGAATATTATAATAATATGATCATGATGTAAAAATACTTTTTTATAAATAATATTAATAAAATTAAGGTTCCAATGAGAGTTTAAATCAGACTATGCCAAATGAACTAAAAATAGATCCTTTCAAATGCTTTTCACAGAATGACAGCAAATTTCTTAGTGCGTGAAAAAACAGCTAAACTATTATTAGTAGCGGTAGCAGAAGTAAAACTGATTTAGGTTTAATGGAATAGTTTACAAAAAAATGAACATTTGCAGAAAATGTACTCACCCTCAGGCCATCCAAGATGTAGATGGGTTTGTTTCTTCATCAGATTTGGAGAAATCACATGCTCACCAATGGATCCTCTGCAGTGAATGGGTCCCGTCAGAACAAGAGTCCAAACTGCTGATAAAAACATCACAATAATCCACATGTAATCCACACCACTCCATCAATTAATGTTTTATAAAGCAAAACACATTGCTTCATGGCTAGAATACTAGTCCATATTTCATAATAAGGTTTAGACTTCAAGCTATACGTTTAGAGTTTAACTTTGAATTACTGTAATCATGTCCACTGCAACCTGAAATGTCCAGGCTCAGTGTAGGTGCAAATTACACTAAAACAACTGTGCAAAAGTACAGACAAATCCCATTTTAAAAACTAACAAGAATGGAAATATCACTCTCTCGCCGCCTCAGGATCTCTGTACGAGCATCAGGAGTCTCTCCAGCATGGCAGCTCTGACTGTCCTGATGTTACTGTGTATCAGAGTGTGTAATCCAATGCCAGATCCCCATCAGAGGGAGCTGATGCTGAAGCAGGACATGTCCCAGCAGGTAGGGGGCAGAGTGGAGCTCACTGCTGCTGAAGGAAAACTGGATTCAATCCTACACCAGCTGAAGCTGAAAGAAATGGCTGCTTCACCTTTCCCACCATCCAAGCACTTCTTCAAAGTCCGGCACATCGTGCAAAAAAGCCCAGTCTTCAAACTGCTACAGAAAATGCCCAAGGGTAAAAAAAAAATGGTTACTTGTATATTTGGGAAACATCTGTCCTTCAGATGATAAAATGACTGTGTCCCTTACAGGTGCTGCTCTTCACATCCACAGCTCTGCTATGGTGAGTGTGGATTGGCTGGTGATGAATGCAACGTACAGGCCTCATTGTTACATCTGCTTCACGTTGGACGGGTCAGTGCAGTTCCTTTTCTCCACCAATACGCCCTTTCTGCGATGGGGATGCTCTTTTTGGAAACGCCTGGATGTGCTGAGGGCAAGTCTGAGTGACGTCACTGTTTTTGATAACAGGTGATTAAACATATTTCAGCATCAGGTATCAAATAGCCACAGGTGTTCACTGGTATAATGACAGTGGCCATTGTAGTGCATTGAAAAGCATTATTTACTTGCTATTACCACTTGGTTGATGGATGAAATACATACATTTTTAAGTCTGGCTTTAGTGGCCTTTTGATGTTTAGCTTCACAAAAATACCCTAAATATATTGGCAGCGGCTATTTACACTAAGTGCAAATAGCATTTTTTTTTAGCGATGGATGCTATTTACACTCAGTGTAAAGCATATTTTTTTTAGCCATAGATAGGCTACTATGTACACTAAGTGCAAATAGCAATGGATTCTATTTACACCAAGTGAAAATAGCAGTATTTTTTAAAGATATGCTATTTATACTGTGCAAATAGCTATAGATTCTATTTACACTGTTAAAATAGCAAGATTTTCTGCTATTTAGACTACTTATTGCAAACAGTGGCAATTATCTGCACCTCAGTATTGTAGTACATTATAAAACAGTACGCAATAATAACGTATTGAGTGTAAATTATAGTTTTAATTCAAATTATTAACTGAATGCCACCTTATCGGGACAATAAAGTCCTCCCTCCCCTACCCAATACTCATATTTTCAACTTTTTGATTATTTCCTTCATTTTTACTTAAACTAAATGCCTTTCTGATGCAATATGAGATTTGAAGAGAGTGAGAAAAAAGTTCGGCAAAAAAGGTGGGCTCGAACTCGGGTCGATCGCGTCAAAAAACATGCATCATTACCATCTACGCCACTGAAACTAATGTTAATTTATCGTCTTTTTTAAATCTTGACTAACTCAATCACACGTTAGTGGGTGGAGTTAGTGTAAATAGCCTTTGCCAACAAGACGGGCTATTTGCACTTAGTATAAATAGACACTCATTAATATATTTACTGAATAAAACCCAACACTTGTTTTTTTAGTATTTCTCAAGGTGCAGATTCCAAAAATAGTGCCTGTTTTGCACTGGCCATCCAGCTTTCTTACAAAACATGATGCATTTCGTAGGATTTTTGCATTTGACAATCATTTGTAAAGTGAAAAAGTTTTGTAGTATTATCAGTCAGCAGAAAAACTGCCACAAAGACATGATTCATATCTTCTTCTAGGCCAGGTTACAAGTATTTATGAAATTCTCAGCTGAACGAAATGAAAGAATAACCACTTTTCCCTTAATAATAGACATATTGAGTGCTATTGTTGTTTTCACTGATGTGCAACCTGTCGTTAACATCTCAAAAAATGCATTAGGGTTTCATGACCCTTAAATGCTGATACATCCATATAATTAAAAAAAAAAAAAATTCTTATTGTGTTAAAAAAAAAAAACTGAAAGTTGATGTTTTTGAACTCAGCAAATTAAAATCAAATTAGGTAATATGATGTTTTTTTTGTTTTGTTTTTTTTTTTGCTTGTTTTCCAAAATCAGAAGTTGCAGGGCTGTGTAATAAACAGTACCAGAGCTAATAAACAGAACTAATTAAACAGATTTCATTTCTCAGTTTAATGCGGAATCTTACACTCTTCACGGAAGACCCGGAAATGTCTTATCCGACACAAGATGCAGCATGGGACAGGTTTGAGAAGACTTTTATGGCTCTATCTGGGCTGATCACATATGCACCTGTCTTCAAGGACTATATCTACCAGGGTCTGAAGGAGCTTTACGAAGACAACATCATGTACCTGGAGCTGAGGGTCGGACAGTCCAAGGTTTGTGACTGATAGATCACTATAATTAAGTGTATAGGTGCTCTTGGATTAAAAATGTACATTATATAATTATTTTTAGGCGTATGAACTTGATGGCACCACCCATGACAGAGCGTGGTCGCTGGAGGTCTACAGAAACATCACTGAGCAGTTCAGAGCAAATCATCCAGATTTCATAGGATCTCGTTTAATCATCTCTGTCCACAGGTAAAACTACATTAAATGATCGAATCAATCAATAATTTGTCTCTCTTGTCCTGTGAATAAACTGAATAAGCCGAATACACATTTAATTTACCACTGCAATATAGTAATAATAATAATAATAATAGTAATAAAACAATCTTGTGTAAATAACTTTAATTTCTGTTACCAAGGGTCATAACAGTCAGCTTTATGATTAAATTGTTCTTTTTTTTTTTTTTTTTACAGCCATTGAAGAATTACAGCCTTTAAACCAAATGACATTTCATACAGTGCTTTTTTGTTTGTTTGTTTTTTTTCCCTTTAAAGAGCATAAGCCATGTTGGCTTGTTTAATAAAGGCATTTTAATGGTAACTGTTTCTAAAAAAAGGAAATGACATTTCCACTATCCAAATAAGATTTTTAATTTTTTCAATTATGACGCCACTAGACTAACAGGGGTGAAACTTTGGGTAATAATGGATAATAATGCTTCCTTGAAACATATACTTGAGATGACAAAAGCAATGACACGTGCCATTAATTACTCCAGAATAAAAACACATTTTTCATTTGAATTAAAAAAGATGAATTATATTGTCTAGGATTTTTGACGGGATTTAACATACTAAGATTATTCATTTCATATGCAGTATTATATTCACATTGGTCTGATCTGAATGCATTTTTACACAGGTCTCTTAGTGTGTCTCAAGTGAAGCAGGCAGTACAAGAGGCCATTGAAATGCAGAGAAAATATCCAGACATCGTTGCTGGTTTCGACCTGGTAATCTCATCCTTGACTTAATTTACAGCTCACAGCCATGTTGCCAGAATGCATACCAATACCATAACGCAAAAAAAAAAAATGAAAGGTGTGAAATTATATTACCACATTTAATATCAGTTTTCTCTAATTTGAACAATTTATTGCTGTAGGTAGGTCGTGAAGACACTGGAAGATCTATCTGGTACCTTCGAGATGCCTTATCACTCCCTTCAGAAATAAAGACCCAACTTCCTTTCTTTTTCCATGCTGGAGAGACAAGTAAGTATATGTAGCTCACTTCATTAGTTTTTGGAGAAATTAAACTTTTGAATGCATTGAACCAACTGCTTCACAAAATCTTCATGAAGCATTCAAAACACCAAAATTATGTAAATGCAACTCAGGACAAACATGCATTAAAAAAAACACCTTTTACAAATCAATAGCAAATGTTTTATCAAATGTGTAACCTATTAAATGCAATTAAGAAAACTCTAAATATAGTGTTACCATATGTCTTTTTTTCCTGGACATGTTCTGGCCGGGATTTCTAAATTGCATAAAATGTTATGATTTTGACTTTGTTTTCCTATTATTTTCATACTTGCTGAAGGTAATGACTGAAAAGTAGTTTAACCAATAGCATGCAGGTATTGTAAATAACTGTGCGAGAAGGTGCGATCTACAGAAAATGGTCAAAGCATATACCCATACATATAATGTGTGAGGACTGTAGAGAGCACGGCAACAGAAAAACAAAGACAAAACCCAGACATTTTAGGCTATTTAGAAAAAAAAGCTGTATATCAAACACCATTAAATATAAACTCTGTGTATTATGTGTTCTTTTGTTAGCTGTTAACTAATACTTTCCTTTTTACACTCTCAGAAATAAAGGTACAAAAGCTGTTACTGGGGCGGTACCTTTTGAAAAGGTACCGCCCATGTTTGTACCTAAAGGGTCCATTTTGGTACCTTAAAGGTACATATTAGTACTTAAAGTGTACATATTTGAACTTCAAGTGTACATATTTGAACCTAATAGGTGCAAAAGTTTACCTTTTGGAAAGGTACCACCCCAGTGACAGCTTTTGTACCTTTATTTTTGAGAGTGTATTATACAAAAGTGTCACTGAAAATGTCTACAAATTTATTAAATCATTTATCATAAACACTAGTTCAAGGGTGTTAGAAACCTATGGTTCGTAACAAATGAAAAGGTTTGAAGCAGTGTTTCGAAAGCTCCCATCTCTACACTCAATTGTTTTACAGTTGCAATTAGTTGTACAATAACAGCTGAATTGGATAGATTGGAATTGGCTTGCTGTGGGTGTTTATTTTTAGATTTGGATGGTACAGATGTGGACAGGAATGTGTTAGATGCTCTGCTGTTTAACACCAGCCGCATTGGACATGGTTTTGCGCTGGTTCATCATCCCCTGGCCAAGCAGCTGTCCAGGACGAGAGGAGTGGCAGTGGAGTTGTGTCCCATTTCCAATCAGGTGAGCTGTGGTGCAAAAATAGGGTGACCATACGTCCGCTTTTTCCCTGGTATTCCTAAATTGCTTAAAACGTCTGTGTTTTGGCTTTGCTCATCTATTTATTTTTTTTTTTTTCATACTCGCTAAAAGCAGTGTTGGGTAAAGTTAAAGTAATGCATTACAATATTGTGTTACTTCTGTAAAAAGTAACTAATTGTGTTATCTGGTGACTTTTTATGGAAAGTAATGCTTTACGTTACTTTTGCATTACTATTTGTCACCTGGGCTGGGCTTGCTTGTTTGTTTTTAATAATAAAAAAACCCAAAAGCATGCAGCCATTTTACATAATTGGCCAATTGTGTCATGCAAGAAGGTGGGATGTACAGAGTACAGTCAAAGCAATGCATAATATGCGTACATATAATGTGTGAGCAGGCCCGGATTAACCCTAGCCCTAGGGTGAGCACATTTGAAGTGCCCCCCCCCCCCCTTAAGGATATTTGACTCCTTAAAGTGATTTACAGGAGCATTTTTTGGTATTTTTTGAAATGCCTTTTTTCTCTCTCTAATTTTATTAAAAGTATGTCAAAAAAATATTATGTCAAATTCAAAAGTCTATATTTATAAGCTTTTCCAAAATGTCTAATAATAATAAAATAAAATAAAAATAGAATAAGAACAGGTAGAATAATAAGAATAAGTTACCAATCAAAATGAATCAATACTAACAAAATCAGTTTCCACTAAAAAGGTGGCACAGAACACAAAAGTGGCATGAAGGTAAATTTACAGACATTTACAGAGGTTCAGAGGTGGGATGGATGTTTTAAATTCATAACAATGTTGTGAGATTAATGTTTTAAATATAACATTTTGAATATTGTTTGATTGAAATGATTTAAATAACTATGATACTTTAAAAATAAAACTGCCAGCAGGTGGCGGCAAGTCACTGATTTTATCACTGAATCATTCATTTAATTGATTCGTTTGAATGGCTGATTCATTCAGGAACGAAGCAAGTGACTCCCTGCGTCCCAATGTGCATACTATCCACCCTATCTGCCCTAAATAGTATTGAAAATGACTACTATCACATATAATTTAGGATGGATAGTATGCACATTGGGACGCAGGCACTGTCTTTATGAATGGATAATTGAATCACTGACTCACTAGATTCATTTAAAAACTCAGGTTCATTCATAAACGAAACAACGCTGTGTTTGAATGGAGATGCGCAGCGGCTCAGCTGTGACTGTTTGAAACTATTTTCCTTTACGAAATAGAGCAAAATCGGGCAATATTGTTAAATTCATACAATGTACATCACTTTATATTAACTTATTGTTTGTTGAACTGTTGTATTAATTTAATATCACATTTGCAAACTCCCCTATAATCTTTAAAAGCTGTCACTCACTTCAGTTCATCGCAATCTCACAAAGCTCCATAATAATCAATGAAGCTCTACGCTGCATAACGAATCTCTTATTTACACCGTCTACACTTTGTTTGTTATAACGAGAGGATTTGTGAGCTTGCATAACTCAGCAATCAACAAAAGTATTTTGAGCAGTGAGTGGATTCTGATTAACATTGCATTCAAGGAATCAATGTCTGCGATACATTACTCACCGCTGCGCAAACATGCAAGTAGAAATCTTTGAAGCTCCCCTGAGCGCAAACACAAATGCTGATCTGGTATGTTCTGATAGTTGCACGCAGTACTTCTCAGTCGCATTGTAGAGCCCTGGCTACGTGCCGTGATATTTCCCTCTTTTTTTTTTATTTACGTTTATCAAAACCGCTAAGCTGATGCTGCCTATCCATTATGAATTGAATATTATAAATTGGCGGGCTCGACTCTGACTGGGGGGGAGGGCACAATTACGCTGTGGCCTGACCCAATCGCAGTTCTTTATGCGTGCATATATTTTATATTCTCTCTGTATACTTTGCATCATTAACTGTTCAGTTTCTATGCATCTGCATCTCTTCCAGCAAAATAATATACACAAAACATGAAAAATATTTTAAAGGTCTAATCATTTTCTTAATCACATGGTGCCCCCTTATTGGCTGGTGCCCCAGGGCACTCGCCCAATCCCGTCTATGGATAATCCGGCCCTGTGTGTGAGGACTGTAAAGAGCATGTCAATAAGAAAACAGAGCCCAAACCATTTAGATTTAGAAATTTTGTCCCGGACATGTCAAGGAAGAAGAGGATGTTTGTTCACCCTTCAAAGCACACAGGTGACAGTTTGTCTGCCAAATGAAGTCCAAAGGTTCTTTTAGGCTTCACCAATAATTTGACAGATGTATCTTGAAATGAACTGTGTCAATAATGTCATTATGATTTGTTGAATCTATAGTGTTTTGCCTTCTCCAGGTGCTAAAACTGGTCTCGGATTTGCAAAACCATCCTGCCGCGGTACTAATGTCAGAAGGTCATCCCATAGTGGTGAGCTCTGATGATCCCACCTTATTCGGGACCACAGGACTCTCCTACGATTTCTACCAGGCCTTCGTGGGTATTGGTGGGTTGAGCGCAAACCTGGGAACTCTAAAGGAGCTTGCGGTGAATTCAATAAGGTGCTCAAGATTTACTTATTCACATACTTTTATTTGAAAAGTCTTCTTCGTTATGTAGAAGAATAATTTAAGGTTGCACTTTTCCCCTTTATTAACAGGTACAGTTCTTTGTCGCCGCAACTACAGGATAAAGCTATTACGACATGGAAGGAAAAGTGGAACAAATTCGTAGCAGAAAATTCATAACCACGACCAACAGAAGAGGACTGCATTTTTTATTATTACTTATCTTTTGAAACTAAGGGGGTCGAAAATTGTATTATTTGATTGTATTATAGGTTGAAAGTATTGGTGAGGTTTGTCCACAGCATTTATAATATAAATAAATTGAGTTTCCTACATTTTATAAGTCCTGAATTACATACTGTATACTCCAGTGCTGGTTTCTGCATTCCTGAATTAAAACTTCATATTAGTTCATGTTAGTAGGACAAATTAAACCATTATTTTCTGATCTTCAGAGTCTATACCTGATCATGTTTTCAGAAAGAATTTCTTAACTTAAAATAATAATAATAATAATAACAAGTCTCTTATGCTCATCAGGGATGAATTTATGTGATTAAAAATATAGTTTAAACAGTGAAATTACGGCTTAATATTTTTATGGAAACTTATATATTTAAAGGATTCTTTGATGAACAGAAAATTCAAAAGAACTTTATAAATGTATTTTCTTTCTCATTTGATCAATTTAATGCATCCTTGCTGAATAAAATCATTTTTGAACAGTAGAGTGTATACTTTCATATTTCTTATAACCACTCCAAGTATATCATCAATGGGTTAAATTGTGGAAAAACAATATCATAACATCCAGATGCCATTTGAATGGTATCTCTTTTTTTCTCCGATACATCGCCGGTGTCTAACCTGTGCTTCTGTGGGAGAAGATGAGAACAGGTGAACTGGTTGTTTGACTAGTTTAATGATGAGCAGTGCCAAATACTGAAGTCAACTGAGCAGTTTCACACCATTTGACATGGACCTCAATGTGAGCGTCCAAAATGGCAACCACATCCCCAGAGGCAGCCTTCCACCCTGAGATTCTGGCCTGGGAAAGTCCTTTCTGCTCTGAATGGGTCACCGTCTTCATCAGGCCTGGGTGCTTCTCATTGATGGAGCTGATATAAACATGTAGCCGTGTTTTCAGATCTTCTGCAGAAGAGATACATCCAGAATTAATAGCTCATTTTGTGCACAATATGCATCTGAGACTAGTGTTGGATGGGGTTTTGAGAGAAACAAACCATTTGTGCTGTGGTCGTCCACCAGTATGATCTCTTTGAGCAGGCGGGCTGGAGTTCTGTTGATGATGCTGCAAATGGCTCTTTGAATGACAGACAGAGCCTCATCCAGATAAATCAGCACCACGCTGAGGGTGGGCAGATTGTGGGGGTATTTACGGCCAATGCATCTACAGAAATGGATGAATGCATCAAGACAGATGTTGAATTTCAGAGCGTGTCCATCAACCGCTGAATCTCACCTGTGGTCTCGAGTGTCCGGCAGCTCCCGGTCCAGAGGCAACTGGTCACTGAGGAAGGCATTATAGCCGTATTTCTGAAAGAGATCCTCAGCCTTCGTCTGGTCGTCCTCAGAAAGTTTAACAGTCCATTTAAAACAATTTGAGTTTGGGAACAGCATCTTTGCTGGCTTCTCATGTCTTACTTTGGGGCTTTTCTCTTCTGCAAGAATATGTGTTCATCAAGTATTCAAAATACTAAACTGAAGCAAACATACCGTATATTAGTAACGCACCCACTGTATTTAAATGAGTTTTCCTTCCTCTGTTTTCAGTTATTCTGTCATTGGTCCTGTCATGCTTGTGGTGATTGTGTAAAAGTGTAATATGATGCTTAGTCACTGTGACAGAAGATTTGCATGCAACGGCTTCAATGTTGATTCACTTTCTTTATTAAATGTAACATACATTTCACAAAAAGGATAAAGCCTAGACGTGAATTTATATGGCAGTTACATTAAAATACATAAAACTCCACAAAGATTTGAAATGCTCCAGAAGTGCTATATGATGGAAGTCAATATTTTAACCAAATTCACTTTTGCTGTATGGAAAACAACAGTCTGGACATTCTGCTAAGTAAATGATGAGAGAATTGTAATTTTTGGATGAATTATTCTTTTAATAAACATTGGCATTCTGTGACAACATGTCCTATAGCTGGCTATTAAGAATAGGTAGATTAGTGTGAAACATGAACACTTTTCACAAAGTCTCTTTGAGTTCATAGCTGCATTCGCATTTTTACCACTAACACTCCAGCATGTTATCTGTGTTTATATAGATTGATTATATCTTGCATTTCATAAGCCCTAAATTACATTCTGTATCTTCCAGTGTTGGTTTCTGCAGTCCTGAAGAAAAACGTTCTTTTCATACTGTCCTGTCTGGTCAGCGCTGATCTCCAGACAGCGTTTGGTTTCTCTGTTCTGTATGGCCTGTCCCTGAAAACAAACAAGAATATGAACTTTTCCAAGCAATGTTTAGATTGTAATATACCACAGCATCCTATCAATGTTTGAGGTGTAATTATTTGTTCACCTGTTTGAAGTCCCAGTACATGTGTTTTGGTTTTTCAGTGTCTGAACACCAGGACAGCTCTGGAAACCTGCCTGAGCCGGGATCAGTTAGACAGCGGTTCCGATCATTTTTAAAAGACCGAAGGGGATGCACAAATATCTCACCACTTGCTGTATAGTAAAATATCTGTGTGATGAGAAACTGAAGTGTGTCAAATATTCCCCAAAATACAGTTTGAAAATACAGAGAAGAGAAGAGAAGAGAAGAGAAGAGAAGAGAAGAGAAGAGAAGAGAAGAGAAGAGAAGAGAAGAGAAGAGAAGAGAAGAGAAGAGAAGAGAAGAGAAGAGAAGAGAAGAGAAGAGAAGAGAAGAGAAGAGAAGAGAAGGTTACCTGAGATCCCATGAAATGACATGGATATAAAATGGGATTGTTCTCCTCAAGTGGCCCCTTATCCAAACATAACCTTGTTTGCAGATCATTAATCAGCTGTTTTGATATAAATATTTAACTTTAAATATCATATTAAACCATAAAACCCTTCATCATTTTTTTCTGTACTGATCTCTTGGACTATCTTGATTTATAGTGGACTGTACGTCACTCACCGCTCCATAAGATAATAAATGAATGAGATTTAACTCAGGATAGACATTTTCCAGATACCATTTGAATGGTTTGCATTTCAGCCTCTCTCTCAGTTTCTTTCTCTCTGATACATCGCCAATGTCTATCCCATGGTTCTGTGGGGTAGAATCAACACCTAAGTACTGACCTTGAAAATACAGAATTTGATTGGCCGAAATTTTAATTAGACCTACCTGTACAGGAAGACCCCAGGCAATGTTCACATTTATCTTGTATTCATCCATCCAAACTTCTGCCACTCTCAGGGCATTTCTCTTCATTACATTGTTAAGATCAGGCATGTAGGGTTTGTGTGCCCTCTCAATGTGAGCAATTTTAGAGCAGGGTACAATCTCTATACTTCCTCCACACAGCCACACCTGAGCCAAAACACATGAAAGTCAACAGCATGCCCTATGGCTACCATGTAAATATAATATAATCAGTGTTGGGGAGTAACTAATTACATGTAACGGAATTACGTAATTTAATTACAAAATAAATGTAATTGTAATTAGTTACAGTTACTGAGAAAAAAATGTGTAATTAAATTACAGTTACTTTTACAAATTTGATTGATTACAAAGGGGGTTACATCTGAATATTTTCACACCCCCATACAGATTTAATTGACTTCTTTCATAAATTGCATTGAGTGCTCTAAAATGAGACACCAATGTTTCAGGATTTTAGGACAGAATAGAACACATGCTTATTTGATAACTGTTTTATTTCCTATTTGGGTTTATGCTTTATTTTTTAAGATTAATTGTTTTTTTCCAAGGCATTGTTTGATGTCAGTGTTTCTTGTCATAACTATGCAAACATTTTATTTCAAAACCAGTATCATAGCTATTAAACTATTACTTGTTATGATTTTAAATCTGTATCTAACCTCAGAATGATCTCAAAGTAAATAAGAGGTGTTAGGTCTTAGGATTTTGTGGTGGCTGTGCTTTAGATTAAATTATTAAACGGCTCTGTGGAATGCTTGATTCTGATTGGTCAGTCGTGATATTCCAAGGTATGTTATTCCCCAATAACAACTGGTAAAAGCTAATAACACAGACTCAACCGGATAACTTAAGTCGGTACTATACGCTTGCTAGGAACTGGTTTTTTTTTGTTTTTGTTTTTTTTGGTGGAAGCTTTGCATTTGGTTAGATAATAAAATATTAAAACTCAATTCAATATCATGGGTGCAATTTCTTAATTCTGTCATCCTGGTATCGTGGACTCGCTCTCTCGTTTCATACAAACGCAGCCGCTGCCATTTTGTTTTGTACACTGTAATGGATTATAAAATAACTAACAAACTAATACTGTAAGTACTAGTACTTAACTATTTATGTGGTGAAATGTTGTGTAATAAAAGTAGTATAACTGCACCGTATCCCTTAAATGTCTGTCTAGTTTGAACTTGCCGCTTGCTAGCAACTGCTTTCTTCATGAACTCAGGTCAGTGTTTTGTGTCAAATTTTTTACTTTTGTGGCAAGCAGCCGTGTAATAAGCGGGATAATGTACATCAAGCCAGTTGTTATCGCAAAACCCTGCCTGCTTTAAATGTTTCAAAATGATTAACAGTTGAAAATGTTCAAAATTTAGAAAAGTAATAAAAAAGTAATCAAATGTAATAAGTTACATTACTTTCATAAAGTAGTTGAAAAGTTACACTACTTATTACATTTTAAACAGGGTAACTTGTAATCTGTAACCTATTAAATTTCCAAAGTAACCTTCCCAACACTGAATATAATATATATAAAGTATAATATAAAATGACTTAAGAGAATCCTCAACATGTTTTTAGGTGTTTGTGAATTACCCGTATTCCTAATTCAACATTCTCTCCTCCGTACACCTCCATCCCTCCATCCAGAGTCCCAATCTCACCAAAGAACAGACGATCAACCACGAGTATTCCCATTACAGACGGACTCCTGGAGAACAGGCAGAGCAGAAGGATCTGTTACACTCATAAGAGCAGAATTTAGCAACATCACATCAACAGCATGACTGCCAATGTGAAAGAATATTGAGAACAAGAATATTAATTAGGCACACAGTATAACAACAACACACTTACTTTCCCGGCTGAGAAGGGTCTTTCTGATCGTACCACTTCTGTGAGAATGCCACGTATGTGCACCAGAGAGCCCAGTCAAAACCATGAGCATAGGCGGAATAGTTGGTCACTTGCAAGTCATAGTAATTGACTTTATCAAACACGGGGCTCAGGACCAGCGTACGGTCAGCCTGGATGCGTGCAAGCAGAGGCTCCGCCCTAAAAGTGAGAGAGTTCTTGAGAAAATGTGATTTCGTTGTGTTCATTTCTGTACTGACATAAATATTATATGTACTATTTGTAATAAAATATGAATAAATACATTATAAATGATACTAAAACAACACTGCTTCACACCAGTTATGCAATATTGCTTTAAAGCAAAAATTGCATCTAGTTGAGCAAATATTTAGTGTATTTCCAAATACTGAGCAGTTTCACACCATTTGACATGGACCTCAATGTGAGCGTCCAAAATGGCAACCACATCCCCAGAGGCAGCCGTCCACCCTGAGATTCTGGCCTGGGAAAGTCCTTTCTGCTCTGAATGGGTCACCGTCTTCACCAGGCCTGGGTGCTTCTCATTGATGGAGCTGATATAAACATGTAGCTGTGTTTTCAGATCTTCTGCAGAAGAGATATATCCACAGTTAATAGCTCATTTTGTGCACAATATGCATCTGAGACTAGTGTTGGATGGGGTTTTGAGAGAAACAAACCATTTGTGCTGTGGTCGTCCACCAGTATGATCTCTTTGAGCAGGCGGGCTGGAGTTCTGTTGATGATGCTGCAAATGGCTCTTTGAATGACAGACAGAGCCTCATCCAGATAAATCAGCACCACGCTGAGGGTGGGCAGATTGTGGGGGTATTCACGGCCAATGCATCTACAGAAATGGATGAATGCATCAAGACAGATGTTGAATTTCAGAGCGTGTCCATCAACCGCTGAATCTCACCTGTGGTCTCGAGTGTCCGGCAGCTCCCGGTCCAGAGGCAACTGGTCACTGAGGAAGGCATTATAGCCGTATTTCTGAAAGAGATCCTCAGCCTTCCTCTGGTCATCCTCAGAAAGTTCAACAGTCCATTGCTTGAAGAGATTTGAGTTTGGGAACAGCTTCTTTGCTGGCTTCTCACGTCTCACTTTGAGGCTTCTCTCTTCTGCAAGAATTCGTGTTCACCAAGTATTCAAAATCTAAAACAACACTGAAGCAAAACATATATTAGTAACTCACCCACTGCATTTAAATGAGCCTCCAGTTTGTCCAGCTTGTTGAGGATAAGTGCACTGTGTAGCGAGATGTTCTGCTGGACTTGGTGGAGCTGCTTCTCTTGAGTATGAATATCCTTCCTCATCAAGCTCATATAGAGAAACAACACAGCAACAGACAAGACTGGAAACAAAGTCTTCACACAGCTTATTCTCATGATTTGAATGCTTGAGCGTGGCTATCATCTTAGAAGTCGTGGTCTGATGAAAGGCGTTTTCTTCCGCTATTTTCAGTTACTCTGTCATTGGTCCTGTCATGCTTGTAACAGTTGTGTGAAAGTGTAGCATCACTGATGCTTAGTCACTGTGACAGGAGGTTTGCATGCAAAGGCTTCAATGTAGATTGCCTTACTTCATTAAATGCAACAAAAAAGATAAAGTCTTGACGTGAATCTACATTTACATGGAAAAACACCACAGATTCAAGATTTCACATACAGATTTCAAAGCAGCGCTATGGTGGATATCAAGGTTTTCACAGAATAAAAACTTAAACTTTGACCTCTTCATCACACTTAGCCATCATATGGTTTTAGAAGACCCAGAAATACAAGTCGGTAGAGTTAAGTCGTATGAACTACTTCTGTCCTTTTGGAGCTTTCTATTTACATTTGTTGTATGGAAAACAACAGCTAGAGGTAAATATCTCATTTTGTGTGAGGCTGAGTAAATAATCATTGAAATAATCATTTTTGGTTTAACTATCGCTTTAATATACACTGACGTTCTGTGACAACATGCCCCATAGTGGGCTATTAGGAACAGGGCAAACTATGATTTTTTTTTTTTTATTATTCAAGTAAGATACATTGATTTCATAAAACATAAACTTCCATTCATTGATATATTTTCCAAACTGTATGTCCTATGTGAAGTCTGGGGATGCTTGAGCCTTTCCCTGCTCTTTATCAGGGGTTCTCAAACATTTCTGTCAGCCGAACCTCTTAACACCTAGAGCGGAAGAACACCTATGCCTGGATCCTCTTCATTGACTTCAGCTCGGCTTTTAATATGATCATTCCACAACAGCGGTGGAAAAGCTGAGGCTGTGGGAGGTCGACACAAGCACCTGTAACTGGGTCCTCAACTTCCTGATGTAGAAGTGTCAGACAGTGATATCAAGAACCATCACAGTGGCATTATTTACACCTGGTATTAAGTTGGGTTTTTTGACAACCCGATCATAAGTGGACGACACAGGTGTAAACAGGGTTTGAAACATTTTAAACTCATCCACTTTCAACCACTTCCAGAGGTAGTTGAAAATACATTTGACCAGGATTGCTTTCACAGTGTAGACTCTCATGAGTTCAAATGCATTCAGTAAAGATCACCTCCTTTCCGCCTAGTGACCTAATTCTTTAACATTATGGGATGTATTGTTGAAGCATGCTAGCCAGACAGGATTTAACCTTGCCGTCTGAAATCGTAAGTTTGCTTCGAATGGAAAAAATATGTAAAAAGCACAATGATCTCTTACCAGTCCTGATTCTAACACAATCTCACAGCGTTCAGCATAGTTATGCAGCTATTTGCAAAAACGAAAGCTGCTGCTCTTTGTATCACCTTCCATAGTCTCTTTTTGCATTCATATATAAATTGCATGAGCTTATTTTGCAATATTAGAATGAAAGGTCAGAAAAAGCCCTACCCATAGATCTGCCCTCAAAGAAATCAGGAAAGTGGTCAAAAGTGGACAAAAGAGACGAATTAAAAAACCATTTAAACGGGAATGTGTCTCCCTCATTTTCTTGCGATCCATTCGACCAAAATCATCTCAGCTCCATTCATGTAGATTGATTATATCTTGCATTTCAAAAGTCCTGAATTACATCCTGTATCTTCCAGTGTTGGTTTCTGCAGTCCTGAAGAAAAACGTTTTTTTCATATTTTCCTGTTTTATCAGCGCTGATCTCCAGACAGCGTTTGGTTTCTCTGTTCTGTATGGCCTGTCCCTGAAAACAAACAAGAATATGAATATTTCCAAACAATGTTTAGATTGTAATATACCACAGCACTCTATCAATGTTTGAGGTTTAATCATTTGTTCACCTGTTTGAAGTCCCAGTACATGTGTTTTGGTTTTTCAGTGTCTGAACACCAGGACAGCTCTGGAAACCTGCCTGAGCCGGGATCAGTTAGACAGCGGCTCCGATCATTTTTAAAAGACCGAAGGGGATGCACAAATATCTCACCATGTGCTGTATAGTAAAATATCTGTGTGATGAGAAACTGAAGTGTGTCAAAGTTTCTCCAGCTTGTTAAGAAGAAGTGCGCTGTGTAACGAGAAGTCTTCACAGAGCTTATTCTCATGATGATCAGCAAAGTCACAGTTCTGAAAGGTTTTTTTTTTTAAGGTTTTCTCGATGTTTTCCTTCTTCAGGTATTAGTTATTCTGGAGGCTGTCACTGGTCCATGTTTTATGATTACAGTTTTGTGACTCTAATGTTTGCCGTCTAATCTTAATAATTTGATCTTTATCAGTCAGATAAAGAGAGAGGGAGGAAACCAGGGCACTGAATCCTGGTAGAGGTGGAGTTATGAACTATTCACTTTTAAAAATAGAAATCATATAATTCATTATATCATTCAGTAAAAGGAACCAGGCAGGCACCACAGTCCATCAACACTAAATAAATATAAACAAAAACAGGCCTGTAGATTTTCGTCTGTAGAACAGAATAGAAATGATAAATTAGAAAGAAATTTGCTAAAATATCCAATTAATATAAAATGTTAAAATGTAAACATTTAAAACATTACAATTGGGTTTTTAAAATTTCAATTTTGATGTCATGTGTTATTTAATTTATTAAATGAAATTTTATTTAGCCTTAATTTAATGACTACAGATGGCACGTTATACCAATAATTACTGTACGTAATAAAATATATTTTATATGTAAATATATTTTTTTTAATTGAAAAGGATCCAAATAAAGTCTAATATACTTTACCGTGCAAAACTATAATGCCCACTGTATTTATCAGCGAGAATGTTCACAAAGAGTTTTATGATTTTGAGTATTTACTAAAACCTGCAGCACTGAAAACCTTCATTAGAAAGAGAAAACATTATTGACACTATTGTAACACTGTTAATTGATAAAGAAACACTCTGGTTCTGCAAATAAATCATGCTTCCTACAGTTAACACAGGTCATTTTTTATTAAAAAAAGGAACCAAATAAAGTTAGCCAAATTAGGAAAAGTAAAACATTCGTTACAATGCAAAACTGCAATGCAGATCATAAATCAAATGAAGACCCAAAACAAATGAGCATTTCAAACCTAGGTCTCTATACCGAACCTGACAGAATCAATACCTCAAGACTTCTAGAACTGGCCTTGAACATCCAGATTTTGAGCTCCCAGTCCAGATGCATTTGGTCACTAAGGAAGGCATTATAGCCGGCTATTTCTGAAAGAGATCCTCAACTTTCCTCCACTGCTTGAAGAGATTTGAGTTTGGGAAAAGCTTTTTAGCTGGCTTCCTCTCATTTCTCTCTGAGGCTTCTCTCTTCTGCGAGAATTTGTGTTCAAGTATTCAAAGTCTAAAACAAGACTGAAGCAAAACTTATATTAGTAACTTACCCACTGAGCCTCCAGTTTGTCCAGCATGTTGAGCAGAAGAGCGCTGTGTAACGAGAAGTTCTGCTGGACCTGGTAGAGCTGCTTCTCTTGCATTTTAGTAATGAAGGTTTTTACAGAATAACAACTTCAGAAGACCCAGAAAACAACAGTCTGGACATTCCACTAAATATCTCCTTTTGTGTGAAGATGAGTAAATGATGACAGAATCATTTTTGGTTGAACTATTGCTTTAATGTACATTGGCATTCTGTGACAACATGCCCCATCCGCATTCACTGTGGCTTTTAATTACTCAAGTTTTGTTTAAAGGAGAGTTAAATCGCATGTGTTTACACAAAACTGTACTTCTAAAAAACTGAAACTGTCACTTATTTCCCTGCGTAGTATATTGGGGGGGGGGGGGGGGGGGGGGGGTTATAATTGATTTAATAAAGTACAGTGTAAAAAAAAATGTTCAAATTTCTGTACATTATGTAGACTACAAAAGTGTAGTAGGCTAATATACGTTCTCTTGCTCTTTATCAGGAGTTCCCGAATTTTTTGTCAGCCGAATCCCTTAGATATACATATTTACTATATCGTTCTCTGATGCCGGTTAATGGTCACATGACACGCAAGTTAAATATTTTATATTTGATTCTATTTGAACTGCAATAACACATTATTATTATTCTCTTAATCCTCTTCATGACTCTCAATTTTATTTTTACTTTCAATCAGCCATATCAAATTTTTGTGTTATTTTTAGCACCTCATATTTTTCAGTTCATATCTGCATTCACATTTTTACCACTAACTCTTTCTGTGACGTTTCTCCAGCAAGCCATGTTTATACAGGTGCTGGTCATATAATTAGAATATCATCAAAAAGTTGATTTATTTCACTAATTCCATTCAAAAAGTGAAACTTGTATATTATATTCATTCATTACACACAGACTGATATATTTCAAATGTTTATTTCTTTTAATTTTGATGATTAGAGCTTACAGCTCATGAAAGTAAAAAATCAGTATCTCAAAATATTAGAATATTACTTAAGACCAATACAAAGAAAGGATTTTTAGAAATCTTGGCCAACTGAAAAGTATGAAAATGAAAAGTATGAGCATGTACAGCACTCAATACTTAGTTGGGGCTCCTTTTGCTTGAATTACTGCAGTCGATCAGTCTGTGGCACTGCTCAGGTGTTATGAGAGCCCAGGTTGCTCTGATAGCGGCCTTCAGCTCTTCTGCATTGTTGGGTCTGGTGTCTCTCATCTTCCTCTTGTCAATACCCCATAGATTCTCTATGGGGTTCAGGTCAGGTGAGTTTGCTGGCCAAATAAGCACAGTAACACCATGGTCATTGAACCAGCTTTTGGTACCTTTGGCAGTGTGGGCAGGTGCCAAGTCCTGCTGGAAAATGAAATCAGCATCTCCATAAAGCTTGTCAACAGAAGGAAGCATGAAGTGCTCTAAAATTTCCTGGTAGATGGCTGCGTTGACTGTGGACTTCAGAAAACACAGTGGACCAACACCAGCAGATGACATGGCACCCCAAACCATCACAGACTGTGGAAACTTCACACTGGACTTCAAGCAACATGGATTCTGTGCCTCTCCACTCTTCCTTCAGACTCTGGGACCTTGATTTCCAAATGAAATGTAAAATTTACTTTCATCTGAAAAGAGGACTTTGGACTACTGAGCAACAGTCCAGTTCTTTTTCTCCACAGCCCAGGTAAGATGCTTCTGACATTGTCTCTGATTCAGAAGTGGCTTGGTAGCCCTTTTCCTGAAGACGTCTGAGCGTGGTGACTCTTGATGCACTGCCTCCAGCTTCAGTCCACTCCTTGTGAAGCTCTCACAAGTGTTTGAATCAGCTTTGCTTGACTGTATTCTCAAGCTTGCGGTCATCTCTGTTGCTTGTGCACCTTTTCCTACCCAAATTCTTCCTTCCAGTCAACTTTGCATTTAATATGCTTTGATACAGCACTCTGTAAACAGCCACACCTTTCAGTAATGACCCTCTGTGACTTACCCTCTTTGTGGAGGGCGTCAATGTTCGTCTTCTGGATCATTGCCAAGTCAGCAGTCTTCCCCATTATTGTGGTTTCAAAGAAAAAGAGATACCCAGAATTTATAATGTAGGGATGGTTATTTGTTCAAACTCAAATGTAAATATTCTAATATTTTGAGATACTGATTTTTGACTTTCATGAGCTGTAAGCTCTAATCATCAAAATTAAAAGAAATAAACATTTGAAATATATCAGTCTGTGTGTAATGAATGAATATAACATACAAGTTTCACTTTTTGAATGGAATTAGTGAAATAAATCAACTTTTTGATGATATTCTAATTATATGACCAGCACCTGTATAGATTAATTATATCTTGCATTTCAAAAGTCCTAAATTACATTCTGTATCTTCCAGTGTTGGTTTCTGCAGTCCTGAAGAAAAACGTTCTTTTCATACTGTCCTGTCTGGTCAGCGCTGATCTCCAGACAGCGTTTGGTTTCTCTGTTCTGTATGGCCTGTCCCTGAAAACAAACAAGAATATGAACTTTTCCAAACAATGTTTAGATTGTAATATACCACAGCATCAATGTTTGTGGTTTAATCATTTGTTCACCTGTTTGAAGTCCCAGTACATGTGTTTTGGTTTTTCAGTGTCTGAACACCAGGACAGCTCTGGAAACCTGCCTGAGCCGGGATCAGTTAGACAGCGGTTCCTATTGTTTTTAAGGGACGGAAGGGGGTGTGCAAATATCTCACCTCTTGCTGTATAGTAAAATATCTGTGTGATGAGAAACTGAAGTGTGTCAAATATTCCCCAAAATACAGTTTGAAAATACAGAGAAGAGAAGAGAAGAGAAGAGAAGAGAAGAGAAGAGAAGAGAAGAGAAGAGAAGAGAAGAGAAGAGAAGAGAAGAGAAGAGAAGAGAAGAGAAGAGAAGAGAAGAGAAGAGAAGAGAAGGTTACCTGAGATCCCGTGAAATGACATGGATATAAAATGGGATTGTTCTCCTCAAGTGGCCCCTTATCCAAACATACACTTGTTTGCAGATCATTAATCAGCTGTTTTGACAGAAATAAGGGCATCATATTAAACTGTTCCTGTAGAACTGATCTCTCAGACTTGATCTTGATTCACAGTGAACTGTATGTCACTCACCACTCCATAAGCTAATAAATTCATGGGGTTTAATTGAGGATAGACATTTTCCAGATACCATTTAAATGGCTTGCAATTTAGTCTTTCTCTCAGTTTCTTCCTCTCCGATACATCGCCAATGTCTATCCCATGGTTCTGTGGGTAAAGGAGAGAATAGATACACAGGGTCATTTGCAGATCATAAGACTGTGAACAATTTAACATTTCCACCCTCTTGGTTCAATTTAGAGGTCTCAAACTGAATTTGATAGAATCAACTGACCTTGAAAATACAGAATTTGATTGGCGGAAATTTTAATTAGACCTACCTGTATAGGAAGACCCCAGGCAATGTTCACATTTATCTTGTATTCATCCATCCAAACTTCTGCCACTCTCAGGGCATTTCTCTTCATGACATTGTTAAGATCAGGCACGTAGGGTTTGTGTGCCCTCTCGATGTGAGCAATTTTAGAGCAGGGTACAATCTCTATACTTCCTCCACACAGCCACACCTGAGCCAAAACATGAGATGTGCATTTTTCAGCTTATACCACAGTTACAACACATTGTTCAGATGTTTTATTTCAAGACAGGTTTTTGTCCTTCAAACCCTTTTGTGTGTACAACTAAGAATTTCTCTGTTGCTAATTTCAAAACACCATTTTAGAGTGAATAACGAAGGCTTGCGATAAGCATTCATATATGAGAGAGAGAGATAAAGCGTGTGTGAATTAGGCCTACCTGAGTGTGCGCGTCTCTACACATCGTTCAGCAAAAAAAAAATTTTCTATTTTATTGAAAAAGTCAATGGCGGGGCAATACCGAGGTAATTTAGTTAAAAAAAACAACAACAACACATAAATTGTTTTTATTTATTGCTATTGCCATATTTGTTTGCTTGGTCAGTGTCTTTAGGGGTTTTGGATCGTTTGCTGTTGTAGGCCCTAAAGATCTTTGAAATAACTGAAAGAAATTACTTGGTGAAGTGAACTGTAATGCGGTCAACAGACCTGGAACTACTTCATAAGCTGCACGTTTATTGAAAAATAATAATAATAATAATAATAACTGAACACTCATCAATCAATTTCAAGATTTCAACAGCCCAGTGGTATAATTAGAGGTTAATATAGTATCATTTAGGAGAATGATCCACACTTTTGTGAATTACCCGTATTCCTAATTCAACATTCTCTCCTCCGTACACCTCCATCCCTCCATCCAGAGTCCCAATCTCACCAAAGAACAGACGATCAACCACGAGTATTCCCATTACAGACGGACTCCTGGAGAACAGGAAGAGCAGAAGGATCTGTTACACTCTCATTTGGGGTGGATTCCATTATAAAATATTAAACCAGCAACATACACTCACTTTCCCGGCTGAGAAGGGTCTTTCTGATCATACCACTTCTGTGGGAATGCCACGTACGTGCACCAGAGAGCCCAGTCAAAACCATGAGCAGAGGCAAAATAGTTTGTTACCTGTAAGTCATAGTAATTGACTTTATCAAACACGGGGCTCAGGACCAGTGTACGGTCAGCCTGGATACGTGCAAGCAGAGGCTCCGCCCTAAAAGAGAGAGAGTACATGAGAAACATTTCATACACTCTACTTTTCCCATACATTACACCCCAATTTTTTTTTTTTAAATCCCCTCCCCCCCTCATTAAACTTCTAATTTGCTGCCTATTGATAGTAAGTAAGGTAGTTGTTGTAGTAGCTTATGGGGTTAATATGTGCTGCATAAGGAAATATGCTAGTAGTAATAACCAACTAGTTAATAATGAATGGTGCTCTCTAATCTAAAGTGTTACCATATTATCTAAATAATACTAACACTACTTCACACAAGCTATGCAATATTGTTCTAAGACAGAGAATTCCATCTAGTTAAGCAAATATTATTGCCAAATACTGAAGTCAACTGAGCAGTTTCACACCATTTGACATGGACCTCAATGTGAGCGTCCAAAATGGCAACCACATCCCCAGAGGTAGCCTTCCACCCTGAGATTCTGGCCTGGGAAAGTCCTTTCTGCTCTGAATGGGTCACCGTCTTCACCAGGCCTGGGTGCTTCTCATTGATGGAGCTGATATAAACATGTAGCCGTGTTTTCAGATCTTCTGCAGAAGAGATATATCCACAGTTAATAGCTCATTTTGTGCACAATATGCATCTGAGACTAGTGTTGGATGGGGTTTTGAGAGAAACAAACCATTTGTGCTGTGGTCGTCCACCAGTATGATCTCTTTGAGCAGGCGGGCTGGAGTTCTGTTGATGATGCTGCAAATGGCTCTTTGAATGACAGACAGAGCCTCATCCAGATAAATCAGCACCACGCTGAGGGTGGGCAGATTGTGGGGGTATTCACGGCCAATGCATCTACAGAAATGGATGAATGCATCAAGACAGATGTTGAATTTCAGAGCGTGTCCATCAACCGCTGAATCTCACCTGTGGTCTCGAGTGTCCGGCAGCTCCCGGTCCAGAGGCAACTGGTCACTGAGGAAGGCATTATAGCCGTATTTCTGAAAGAGATCCTCAGCCTTCGTCTGGTCGTCCTCAGAAAGTTCAACAGTCCATTGATTGAAGAGATTTGAGTTTGGGAACAGCTTCTTTGCTGGCTTCCTCTCATTTTTCTCTATGAGGCTTTTCTCTTCTGCAATTTTTTTTTTTTTTCATTTTAGTTCACTAAAATTGCTTAGAATCTTTAATTCTGGTAAACCAGCAAAGACAGTAACAGATTTCTGTTGGCATATCCATTTTAAAATTGGTTGTATGTAATCACTTTAAATTACATTGATATAAACCCATATGTTGCTTCAAAATGGTGCTAAATAATATATATATATATATATATATATATTAATAGCGAACTCACTCAAAAAAAGCTCCACTCTGTACTTTTGAAAAATGATTTTAAAAAGAGGTTAAAAATACAATTTTAAAAAAGAAGCCCAGTCATTTTAGCAGTGTTTCTTCATGGGGGCAGACAGATGAAAACTACTCACTTTATCTAATCTTCCTGCTATCTGGCCTTTTATTAAAAACCACTGACTGAGAATAGTGTGCTCAACTGCATTAAAAAAACAAAACAAAAAAAAAAACAATTAAAAAGGTCAAAAGGCCACAAACGTTTGTTTTTGTGAAAAGTGGGGATATCCCATAGGCGTAATGGTTTTTATACTGTACAAACTGTATGTGCTATTGCTCTACACCAACCCTACACCTAACCCTACCCCTTACAGGAAACTTTGTGCATTTTTACTTTCTCAAAAATACTCAATCTGTATGATTTATAAGCGTTTTGAAAAATGGGGACATGGGGCAATGTCCTTATAAGTCACCTTCTCCTTGTAATACCTATATCATACCCACGTCATTATACAAATTTATGTCCTCATTTGTCACAAAAACATGCACACGCGCGCGCGCGCACGCACACGCACGCACACACACACACACACACACACACACACACACACGCATTTATGTCTTCTGTGCAACACAAAATATTTTGTAAGTAGGGTCAATTTTAATTTAATGCCAACTTTAAAGAGAGTTTACAGAGTGACATGAAACAACAGCAAACACAAAGAACTAAACGTATTAGTAACTCACCCACTGCTATTAAATGAGCCTCCAGTTTGTCCAGCTTGTTAAGAAGAAGTGCGCTGTGTAACGAGAAGTTCTGCTGGACTTGATGAAGCTGCTTGTCTTGCGTTTGAATTTCCTTCCTCATCAAGCTCACATAGAGAAAGACCACAGCAACAGACAAGACTGGAAACAAAGTCTTCACAGAGCTTATTCTCATGATGATCAGCAAAGTCACAGTTCTGAAAGTTTTTTTTTTTTTAAGGTTTTCTCGATGTTTTCCTTCTTCAGGTATTAGTTATTCTGGAGGCTGTCACTGGTCCATGTTTTATGATTACAGTTTTGTGACTCTAATGTTTGCTGTCTAATCTTAATAATTTGATCTTTATCAGTCAGATAAAGAGAGAGGGAGGAAACCAGGGCACTGAATCCTGGTAGAGGTGGAGTTATGAACTATTCACTTTTAAAAATAGAAATCATATAATTCATTATATCATTCAGTAAAAGGAACCAGGCAGGCACCACAGTCCATCAACACTAAATAAATATAAACAAAAACAGGCCTGTAGATTTTCGTCTGTAGAACAGAATAGAAATGATAAATTAGAAAGAAATTTGCTAAAATATCCAATTAATATAAAATGTTAAAATGTAAACATTTAAAATATTACAATTGGGTTTTTAAAATTTCAATTTTGATGTCATGTGTTATTTAATTTATTAAATGAAATTTTATTTAGCCTTAATTTAATGACTACAGATGGCACGTTATACCAATAATTACTGTACGTAATAAAATATATTTTATATGTAAATATATTTTTTTTAATTGAAAAGGATCCAAATAAAGTCTAATATACTTTACCGTGCAAAACTATAATGCCCACTGTATTTATCAGCGAGAATGTTCACAAAGAGTTTTATGATTTTGAGTATTTACTAAAACCTGCAGCACTGAAAACCTTCATTAGAAAGAGAAAACATTATTGACACTATTGTAACACTGTTAATTGATAAAGAAACACTCTGGTTCTGCAAATAAATCATGCTTCCTACAGTTAACACAGGTCATTTTTTATTAAAAAAAGGAACCAAATAAAGTTAGCCAAATTAGGAAAAGTAAAACATTCGTTACAATGCAAAACTGCAATGCAGATCATAAATCAAATGAAGACCCAAAACAAATGAGCATTTCAAACCTAGGTCTCTATACCGAACCTGACAGAATCAATACTTCAAGACTTCTAGAACTGGCCTTGAACATCCAGATTTTGAGCTCCCAGTCCAGATGCATTTGGTCACTAAGGAAGGCATTATAGCCGGCTATTTCTGAAAGAGATCCTCAACTTTCCTCCACTGCTTGAAGAGATTTGAGTTTGGGAAAAGCTTTTTAGCTGGCTTCCTCTCATTTCTCTCTGAGGCTTCTCTCTTCTGCGAGAATTTGTGTTCAAGTATTCAAAGTCTAAAACAAGACTGAATCAAAACTTATATTAGTAACTCACCCACTGAGCCTCCAGTTTGTCCAGCATGTTGAGCAGAAGAGCGCTGTGTAACGAGAAGTTCTGCTGGACCTGGTAGAGCTGCTTCTCTTGCATTTTAAAAATGAAGGTTTTTACAGAATAACAACTTAAACTTTGAGCTTCATCACACTTAGCCATCATATGGCTTCAAAAGACCCAGAAAACAACAGTCTGGACATTCCACTAAATATCTCCTTTTGTGTGAAGATGAGTAAATGATGACAGAATCATTTTTGGTTGAACTATTGCTTTAATGTACATTGGCATTCTGTGACAACATGCCCCATCCGCATTCACTGTGGCTTTTAATTACTCAAGTTTTGTTTAAAGGAGAGTTTGTTTAAAAGAGAGGGGGGGGGGGGGGGGGGGGGTTATAATTGATTTAATAAAGTACAGTGTAAAAAACAATGTTCAAATTTCTGTACATTATGTAGACTACAAACATAGGCTAATATACGTTCTCTTGCTCTTTATCAGGAGTTCCCGAATTTTTTGTCAGCCGAATCCCTTAGATATACATATTTACTATATCGTTCTCTGATGCCGGTTAATGGTCACATGACACGCAAGTTAAATATTTTATATTTGATTCTATTTGAACTGCAATGAGACATTATTATTATTCTCTTAATTTTATTTTTACTTTCAATCAGCCATATCAAATTTTTGTGTTATTTTTAGCACCTCATATTTTTCAGTTCATATCTGCATTCACATTTTTACCACTAACTCTTTCTGTGACGTTTCTCCAGCAAGCCATGTTTATACAGGTGCTGGTCATATAATTAGAATATCCTCAAAAAGTTGATTTATTTCACTAATTCCATTCAAAGAGTGAAACTTGTATATTATATTCATTCATTACACACAGACTGATATATTTCAAATGTTTATTTCTTTTAATTTTGATGATTAGAGCTTACAGCTCATGAAAGTAAAAAATCAGTATCTCAAAATATTAGAATATTACTAAAGACCAATACAAAGAAAGGATTTTTAGAAATCTTGGCCAACTGAAAAGTATGAAAATGAAAAGTATGAGCATGTACAGCACTCAATACTTAGTTGGAGCTCCTTTTGCCTGAATTACTGCAGCAATGCGGCGTGGCATGGAGTCGGTCAGTCTGTGGCACTGCTCAGGTGTTATGAGAGCCCAGGTTGCTCTGATAGTGGCCTTCAGCTCCTCTGCATTGTTGGGTCTGGTGTCTCTCATCTTCCTCTTGACAATACCCCATAGATTCTCTATGGGGTTCAGGTCAGGTGAGTTTGCTGGCCAAATAAGCACAGTAACACCATGGTCATTGAACCAGCTTTTGGTACCTTTGGCAGTGTGGGCAGGTGCCAAGTCCTGCTGGAAAATGAAATCAGCATCTCCATAAAGCTTGTCAACAGAAGGAAGCATGAAGTGCTCTAAAATTTCCTGGTAGATGGCTGCGTTGACTGTGGACTTCAGAAAACACAGTGGACCAACACCAGCAGAAGACATGGCAGCCCAAATCATCACTGACTGTGGAAACTTCACACTGGACTTCAAGCAACATGGATTCTGTGCCTCTCCACTCTTCCTTCAGACTCTGGGACCTTGATTTCCAAATGAAATGTAAAATTTACTTTCATCTGAAAAGAGACTTTTGGACCACTGAGCAACAATCCAGTTCTTTTTCTCCACAGCCCAGGTAAGACGCTTCTGACGTTGTCTCTGGTTCAGAAGTGGCTTGGTAGCCCTTTTCCTGAAGACGTCTGAGCGTGGTGACTCTTGATGCACTGACTCCAGCTTCAGTCCACTCCTTGTGAAGCTCTCACAAGTGTTTGAATCAGCTTTGCTTGACTGTATTCTCAAGCTTGCGGTCATCTCTGTTGCTTGTGCACCTTTTCCTACCCAAATTCTTCCTTCCAGTCAACTTTGCATTTAATATGCTTTGATACAGCACTCTGTGAACAGCCACACCTTTCAGTAATGACCCTCTGTGACTTACCCTCTTTGTGGAGGGCGTCAATGTTCGTCTTCTGGATCATTGCCAAGTCAGCAGTCTTCTCCATTATTGTGGTTTCAAAGAACAAGAGATACCCAGAATTTATAATGTAGGGATGGTTATTTGTTCAAACTCAAATGTAAATATTCTAATATTTTGAGATACTGATTTTTGACTTTCATGAGCTGTAAGCTCTAATCATCAAAATTAAAAGAAATAAACATTTGAAATATATCAGTCTGTGTATAATGAATGAATATAACATACAAGTGAATGGAATTAGTGAAATAAATCAACTTTTTGATGATATTCTAATTATATGACCAGCACCTGTATAGATTAATTATATCTTGCATTTCAAAAGTCCTGAATTACGTTCTGTATCTTCCAGTGTTGGTTTCTGCAGTCCTGAAGAAAAATGTTCTTTTCATACTGTCCTGTCTGGTCAGCGCTGATCTCCAGACAGCGTTTGGTTTCTCTGTTCTGTATGGCCTGTCCCTGAAAACAAACAAGAATATGAACTTTTCCAAACAATGTTAGATTGTAATATACCACAGCACTCTATCAATGTTTGTGGTTTAATCATTTGTTCACCTGTTTGAAGTCCCAGTACATGTGTTTTGGTTTTTCAGTGTCTGAACACCAGGACAGCTCTGGAAACCTGCCTGAGCCGGGATCAGTTAGACAGCGGTTCCTATTGTTTTTAGGGACTGAAGGGGGTGTGCAAATATCTCACCTCTTGCTGTATAGTAAAATATCTGTGTGATGAGAAACTGAAGTGTGTCAAATATTCCCCAAAATACAGTTTGAAAATACAGAGAAGAGAAGAGAAGAGAAGAGAAGAGAGAGAAGAGAAGAGAAGAGAAGAGAAGAGAAGAGAAGAGAAGAGAAGAGAAGAGAAGAGAAGAGAAGAGAGAGAGAAGAGAAGAGAAGAGAAGAGAAGAGAAGAGAAGAGAAAGAGAAGAGAAGAGAAGAGAGAAGAGAAGAGAAGGTTACCTGAGATCCCGTGAAATGACATGGATATAAAATGGGATTGTTCTCCTCAAGTGGCCCCTTATCCAAACATAACCTTGTTTGCAGATCATTAATCAGCTGTTTTGACAGAAATAAGGGCATCATATTAAACTGTTCCTGTAGAACTGATCTCTCAGACTTGATCTTGATTCACAGTGAACTGTATGTCACTCACCACTCCATAAGCTAATAAATTCATGGGGTTTAATTGAGGATAGACATTTTCCAGATACCATTTAAATGGCTTGCAATTTAGTCTTTCTCTCAGTTTCTTCCTCTCCGATACATCGCCAATGTCTATCCCATGGTTCTGTGGGTAAAGGAGAGAATAGATACACAGGGTCATTTGCAGATCATAAGACTGTGAACAATTTAACATTTCCACCCTCTTGGTTCAATTTAGAGGTCTCAAACTGAATTTGATAGAATCAACTGACCTTGAAAATACAGAATTTGATTGGCGGAAATTTTAATTAGACCTACCTGTACAGGAAGACCCCAGGCACTGTTCACATTTATCTTGTATTCATCCATCCAAACTTCTGCCACTCTCAGGGCATTTCTTTTCATGACATTGCTAAGATCAGGCATGTAGGGTTTGTGTGCCCTCTCGATGTGAGCAATTTTAGAGCAGGGTACAATCTCTATACTTCCTCCACACAGCCACACCTGAGCCAAAACATGAGATGTGCATTTTTCAGCTTATACCACAGTTACAACACATTGTTCAGATGTTTTATTTCAAGACAGGTTTTTGTCCTTCAAACCCTTTTGTGTGTACAACTAAGAATTTCTTTTGCATCTCATCCCAAGTCTCTGTTGCTAAACGTCATTTTAGAGTGAATAACGAAGACTTGCGATATGCATTCGTATATGAGAGAGAGGGAGATATGACCATATTCACACACTACACACATTAATAAATGAACATGTACATCTAAAGAAAGAGGGAAAAATATTTGCATGCTTCATAGATTTTAAGATTGCTTAGATTGCTTCACGTAAAATATACGATTTAATTAAAAACATGTATAATGTGCAGTAAAAATTGGACAGCAAAGTACAGACTATTTTCTCAACAGCGAGGATTGAGACAGGGCTGCTGCCTCAGCCTGACTTTATTTAACATACAGTATATCTCAATGAATTGTCAGATCTACTGGACCAATCAGACAGTCCAGGACTACAATTATTCAACACAGAAGTCAAATATTTACTGTACGCAGACGACTTACTAATTCTATCTAAAACACCAGAAGGTCTCCAGAACAACCTTGACATTTTAACTAAATACTGCCATGATTGGAACTTAGAAGTCAACATCCAAAAAACTAAGATTATGGTATTTCAGAAAAAAAATCTAAATCATAAACATATATTTACTTTAAACAACACCACACTTCAACATGCTTTACAATATAATTATCTTGGTCTGATTTTAACTCCCACTGGAAATTTCGATTTGGCAATAAAAACATTACTTATAAAAGCCTGCAGGCCACTGCACGCCATACGAACAAAATTATTCAAAATAGACATCCCCATCAGAATCTGGACAAAGATTTTCGATAGTGTCATACTGCCTATTGCCCTGTATGGAAGCGAGATCTGGGGCCCAGCAAGTAACTACAGCCATAAAGATTGGCACAAACACCCTTTAGAAGCTCTGCATGTAGAGTTCTGCAGAAGCATCCTTCATGTGCACAGAAACACACCTAATAACGCCGTCTCCCCTAAATCTAATCATTAAAAAAAAAAGTTAAAAAGTTCTGGATCCACTTAAACTCTAGTTCTGAAGATTCTCTTCATTTTAAAACACAGTCAAATACAGCAGATTATTCCTGAGTTCCTGTCACTCCATGAAAATGACAAATTAAGAATATTACTTGGTGAAGGACCTACTTATAAATGCCATAAACTAAGAAGTAAAGAGTGAACACATCTGCATTAGTAGTACCATTAATGTTTATATAAATATATATGGATGTATTTTGTTTTGTTTATTTATGGATGTATATTTGTTTTGTTTTTATTCTGCTGTGTACAATGCTTTGGCAATATGTATCTAAATATGTCATGCCAATAAAGCAATATGAATTGAAAGCAATATGAATTTAATTGAGATAAAGCGTGTGTGAATTAGGCCTACCTGAGTCTGCGCATCTCTACATAGCGTTCGGCAAAAAATGTTTTTCTATTTTATTGAAAAAGTCAATGGCGGGGCAATGCCGAGGTAATTTAGTTGACTGAAGTGAACTGTAATGAGGTCGACCTGGAACTTCTTCATAAGGTGTGCGTTTATTGAAAAATAATAATAATAATAATAATAATAATAATAATAATAATAATTGAACATTCATCAATATCAAGATTTCAACAGCCCAGTGGTAGAATTAGAGGTTAATATAGTATCATTTAGGAGAATGATCCACACTTTTGTGAATTACCCGTATTCCTAATTCAACATTCTCTCCTCCGTACACCTCCATCCCTCCATCCAGAGTCCCAATCTCACCAAAGAACAGACGATCAACCACGAGTATTCCCATTACAGACGGACTCCTGGAGAACAGGAAGAGCAGAAGGATCTGTTACACTCACATCTGGGATGGACTACAGTATAAAATATTAAATCAGCAACATACACTCACTTTCCCGGCTGAGAAGGGTCTTTCTGATCGTACCACTTCTTTGAGAATCCCACATACATGCACCAGAGAGCCCAGTCAAAACCATGAGCATAGGCGGAATACTTTGTCACCTGCAAGTCATAGTAATTGACTTTATCAAACACGGGGCTCAGGACCAGTGTACGGTCAGCCTGGATACGTGCAAGCAGAGGCTCCGCCCTAAAAGAGAGAGAGTTCTTGAGCAACATTTCAACACCAATAAATCAGTTTTGAATGTAGTTAAAAAAAATAAAGGTGGAGCATGATTATCAGCTAAATGAGCAAATATTTAGTTTGCTGACAGACACTGAAGCAGTTTCACTTCAAGTACTAAAATTACTTAAAAACTAAATTCAGCATAAATAGAAATATTGCAAAAATGAATAAAAATGTCAAAACATAAAAATGACTAAAACTTGAAATTAAAATTAAAACTTTTAAATAAATGCTAATTCAAAATATTAATAAATATTATAGTAGCATATAAATAATACTCAACACTGCTTCTCAACAATAATGCAACATTATTTTAAGACAGAAAATCTCATCTAGCTGAACAAATATTTCATTTATTGCCAAATACTTAAGTCAACTGAGCAGTTTCACACCATTTGACATGGACCTCAATGTGAGCGTCCAAAATGGCAACCACATCCCCAGAGGCAGCCTTCCACCCTGAGATTCTGGCCTGTGAAAGTCCTTTCTGCTCTGAATGGGTCACCGTCTTCATCAGGCCTGGGTGCTTCTCATTGATGGAGCTGATATAAACATGTAGCTGTGTTTTCAGATCTTCTGCAGAAGAGATATATCCACAGTTAATAGCTCATTTTGTGCACAATATGCATCTGAGACTAGTGTTGGATGGGGTTTTGAGAGAAACAAACCATTTGTGCTGTGGTCGTCCACCAGTATGATCTCTTTGAGCAGGCGGGCTGGAGTTCTGTTGATGATGCTGCAAATGGCTCTTTGAATGACAGACAGAGCCTCATCCAGATAAATCAGCACCACGCTGAGGGTGGGCAGATTGTGGGGGTATTTACGGCCAATGCATCTACAGAAATGGATGAATGCATCAAGACAGATGTTGAATTTCAGAGCGTGTCCATCAACCGCTGAATCTCACCTGTGGTCTCGAGTGTCCGGCAGCTCCCGGTCCAGAGGCAACTGGTCACTGAGGAAGGCATTATAGCCGTATTTCTGAAAGAGATCCTCAGCCTTCCTCTGGTCATCCTCAGAAAGTTCAACAGTCCATTGCTTGAAGAGGTATGAGTTTGGGAACAGCTTCTTCGCTGGCTTCTTCTCATTTCTCACTTTAAGGCTTTTCTCTTCTGCAAAAAATGTTTCATTTTAAACATCACTGTTTGACAAGAATCGCTTCAAATTAATTACAAACCCACCAAAATAGTGATTAAAATGTACATGTAAAACTAAATGTGCACTCGTTTTTCTAAAATTTTGTATAGTTTCCAGCGAGTGAGTTGGCAGACAGGTTGAGATCACATGACCAGATAGAAACTACTCACTTTATCTTCATAGTCTTACTGCTTTTGGCTGTTTCAATACATTAATAATGGCTGACTGTGAAAAAAACGTTCAACATTCGCATCGCTCACTGAAGACTTTTGCATGGTTATTCATATCACAGAAAGAGCAAGTTATTTACTTCTGTAGAACAAAAAAGAGAATATTTTGAAGACTGTTCACTCTTTGCCATAGAAGGTCCATTTTAGGTTATTTTAAGAACCATTATGTGAACAGTTATTAAAAGAACAATTTTTTTCCTAGTGCAAAAAAAATGCAATAATAATTAATAATCTGAAGAATCTTTTTCCACTATAAAGAATCTTTCGTGCAATGAAAATGTTCCCTGGATGTTAGGCTAAGTGTTGTTCTTGCACCATTGATATACCAATAAAAAACGTTTTGAACCCAAAAATTGTCATGATTTTTTCAAAATTATGGTTCACTGAAAAAAGTTAGGGCGAGCGAAGGATGAACTATAAGAAAATAAATAGGGTCAATAATGATTTCATGCCAACTTTAAAGATTGCTTAAAGAGTAGAACAACTGTTGTTTTTTAATCCAATTCATTTGCTAAAAAGATTTTACATGAACTCACCCACTGCTATTAAATGAGCCTCCAGTTTGTCCAGCTTGTTAAAAAGTAGTGCGCTGTGTACCGAGAAGTTCTGCTGGACTTGGTGGAGCTGCTTCTCTTGAGTTTGGATTTCCCACTTGACAGAGCTCATATAGAGAAACACCACAGCAACAGACAAGACTGGGAACCACGTCTTCGCACAGCTTATTCTCATGATGATCAGAACAACAAAGGTCACAGAGTGAGCTGTTTTCTAGATGTTTTCCGTCTTCATGTGTTACTCTGAGGTACTGGTTCACATTGTATGCCTCAAGCATTTGTGAAACTAATGTTTGCTGAGTGTTTGTGACACTAATGTTGGTCACATTAATCATAACGCTACTGGGAGGGAGAAAAGCAGGACACTGAATCCTGGTAGAGGTGGTAGAATTAAACACAGGGGACGACTTTTCACAGTCCATCAAGATAAACCAAAATAGGGCCGTAGATTTTCGACTGCATGCTGAATAGAACTATAAAAATGATCAATTAGATATAAACTTACTAAAATATCCAATTGATATAAAAATGTTAAAATGTAAACATTAAAACTGGTTTTAAAATGCTAACATTAAAGTTTTTCATGTCATGTTAATTTATGAATTACAGGTGACACTTGTTATACCAATAATTACTGTATTTAATAATAAAAAAAAAAAATTAATTGAAAAGGACCCAAATAAACTTCACCAGAATAATCTACAGTGCACACTGTATTTTTTTTTTTGGTGAAACTCTTCACAAACAGTTTTGAGTATTTTACAATAACATTCAGCACTTAAAACCTTTGTTAAAAAGAGTAGACACACAGTATTACACATTAAGTTAATTTATGAAAGAACACTCTGCTTCTGAAACAAGATTTACAAGTTACACAGGCCATTTAACACAATAAGATTTTTGTTTGCAGTTACTCTGATGAACTGGTTTTCAGCTTTATTTGCGTAGCGCTTTCAAAATACATATTGCTCAAAAGAAGATTTACAAAAAAACAACCCCAGATGACTGTAAAGAGAAAAAGCTTCTCTTGTTCTCCTCTCCTCCACACATGCTTCTTTTTAACCACTAGAGGGAGGCATCGCTTGAGCATTAACTGAGGGAATACAACATTAACTTGCAGCAAATATAAGATGTTTTCACTACCTAAATGCAAAGAGATTTATATTTCATTAGATTACAAAAACATCTTTGCTTAACCCTTATGTTATGTTCTGATCACTTGTGTTCAGGATTTCCTTTTTCCCAAAAATGCTAGTTAATGTTTATTGCATTGGACTAAAACTTAATGACTTTGCTCACACTGGGTGTAACAACTTCCCAAATTTAGTTTGAACCCCCACCACCTTGTGGTGTTCCCAGTTTCAGTTTATAAATTTCTTGTTATGCTATATTATTACCAAATAATATTACCTTTCAGTTTGCACAGATTTTGTATTTCTTTTTGAAACTGTCTGATAGCAAGTTTCATTGATCTGGCCTTATGCACCTTGTATATTTTATCATAATATAGCATAATGAGAGATTTAGCATATCTTTATTTATCAAAAAGTGCATATTTACAAAGCTAAAACACACCATAAAGAGACATTAAAATTATTTAAAGCACAACAAAAAACGTTGTTACATATTAATACGTATTACTGTAAGCGAGGGATGAAAGGTCTTAAATTTCAGTAAAAAATATCCATTCCTTCTTACCATTTTTTTTCCTGCCGCATGCACTACGAGTTCCCAAAAGCCATTGCAAAGCTTTCGAATTTAAAACAAGTCTGTTTAGTTCGCAGCAGCATTAGGGTGAAGGGGTTTGACTCGAGCCATACGGGAAAGTCCTAAACGCAGCCCCTGTCCTGGAGACTTCACATGTGCGTTCTGAGATGCACCGGGACTCCGGCCAAGAAGACCTGGAGATGGAGTTAGAAAGAGTTTACAAAAGGACACTTTTCTGTTGTGGGCTGAAAATTCACAACTGCACAGTGATGATTTGAGCGTTTAATCTCACCAGGGGGATTCCACTTAGGCAGTCTGGCCCCTGCAGGACTGGAGCAGACTGCAGGTTTAGAGAGAGGCGGAGTAGTAGGCGCCGCCTTCTGTCCAGACACAAGAGCAGCAGGACTCCGACAGATCGCTGGGCTGGGAACTGTCAGAGAAAGAGACATGTTAGTGTAGTTGATATGGTCTTATGCCAGACTGTAAAATTTAAAAACAAAAAGTACCTGAGCCTTTGGCTTTTGAGGCTTTCGTTGGCTTTTTGTCTTTCTTTTCCATCTTGTTCTTTGCAGCTGGTGGGGCCTTTTTTTCTGTCTTCTGTTTCACAACCTTCTTTTTCTTTTTCATAGTGAACGTCTCATCTTCGCTCTCATCTTCTTCAGTAAAGTCTGCATCACTTTCTGAATCTGAAACAGGAACAACATTAAACAAATGGCCACATTTTGTATTCGAAGTATTAAGCTTCATCATGTAAACACATTGAAAACGTAAAAAACTGTATTGTTATTTACTCTGTGAAAAGCTGTCTGTGAGGACCGGAATAAACTATTATTGATTGATATTGATTGACAGTCCAGTCCATAATAACTGAGCGTGAAGGTCCTCAGATTACCTGGAGTGTTCTGAGGCTGGTAGTCCTCATCGTCTCTGTTGTCCTTCTCCTTCAGTGGTTTTCTTTGTTCCTCTGAGGTTTCCTTCTGTTTAGAAACACCGGTAGGGGAAGCATCTATACTGATCAGATTCAGCCCTGAAAACAAGACGGTAATAAACACAGAGGTACATATGCATAGAAATATAGAACATATGCATGTTATAATGCAACATTCATAAAACCCTTGTTTGTTTGTTTTTTTGATCAGCTTCATTGTGTTCTCAAAAAGATACTATTTTTTTAACACACTGATTTGGACATTTCCAAATTTCAAAGTCAGAATTTTATAGTTACCTAAACTTCTGCCATCAATGCTACAATTTGACAGCACAGGAGGAGAATCTGGACGTGGCTGACCTTCACTGACTGTACAAAATCAAGGCACTTTAGAGGTTTTTGCATGCAAATACATCAAATAAAAAAAATAAGGAAATAAAATGATATGATTCTTTGTACATTATTCATTTCTCATTATGGCAGCTTTGGCATTCCATACATAAAAACGTACTAAGAATGTGTTAAAATAATCAAAGATTATTTAAAGAATAAAAAAGTATTCATTATTACCTAAATGGCTGTCCTCAGCACTGCAGTGTATTAGAATAGGTGGTGAACACTGAGGAGGTTGAGAACTGTCACGGTCATCTGCAGAACACAGAAAGACATTAAATAACAGAAAAATATAGCTTTGCACTTCCTGATTGAACTCCATGATGCTTTATTCTAGTAGTAGTACATTCACCTGTTTTGGTTGTAGGCTCTCCATCTTGTGTTCTTGAAGAGTCCAGCAATGATAACGATAGAGCGGTCTCCAAATCTCTTTCATAAAATTTATCCTCCAGAGACTGCCTGAAATAACACAAAAGTCAAGAGTCAATGGTGCTTTTATATATTTGTATATATGGTCCACTACTGCTTTTCTGTGTGCAGTGTCCTATAATTAGTAAAAAAATATATATAATTTATATCAAATTGTTTTTTGTAACCTCTTCCTGCTTCCTGAGCTGGTGAGATCAACAACTTCATTTGGAGGGGCACTTGTAGTTTTGAGGTTTCTCTCAGAATCAGGGTCTTTGATGGCCGTTCGAGCTTTTTTGGGAGGAGGTTTTGCACAGGCAAAATCCTCATCTGTCAGATAAATCGTGTAAACATGTTAATTGTTCTAACTAGCTTTAGTTCTGAGCATTGTGAAGTAATAATGTCTCACCGTCGTCGTCTTTGAAGTCTGTGTAGTTGACCGCTTTCTTATTTCTGACGGGTAGAAAGCAGATTACATTAAACAAGACTAATATTACAAATTTCTGAACTCACAGTGATTGTTTATGAAAATATCAGGACATTAAATGCCAAAGACAAACAACTGTCAGATACAACAACAAGCACTTAGAGAAAGTGACATCAACTCATTTTGTAATGAAGGTATGGAAAACATTCATACACACCTGGATGGTCGGTCCATTCTTTAGATCAATAAGTGAAACTAAAATGTCAAGTTATGCCCCGTGAATATAAGTCAAATAACGTTACTAACACTACCGCTGTGTTTTTAACAACGTCGTGTAACTACTGAACGTTATGAAAAACAACCAGCAATCAAAATAATTGTAAGTTTAAAAAGGTAATGGTCAATTAGAAAGTCTGTCTTTATGTCATAAGTTTTATATGCATGTTGTTTTGATGCGAGCTGATACACACTCAAGCAACCCGCCTGAAAACAAACGACGGAAATCTATCTGAATACACCAATTTGCAGTTTAGTAAAACTTTTCTATCTTTGCGATTCCAGTTTTACACTAGATAAGTGAAGAAATATAATAATATTTTTCTAATTACTATATGCATGTTAAACTTTGACGAAACTTCTTCTACCTGGTACAAGCTTTTTGTGCGTTTTGTAAAAAATCTCGAATCTGCGGATATGGTTCTGCGCTGGCTAAGCGTGGACGCAGGAATACGTCACACTAAATGTTGTACAAAAAAAATAAATAAAACATTAAAATTAGCGTTATAATATATTGTTCTAAATGTTTTATGTTGGTACACTAATGTAAAGAGTTGTTAGCTATTCTGTAAACAATTTCTGTCAATTTTCTTAATTTTTCGAACAACATTGTCAACAATGACAACTTAGCAGAATATTTTGGACAAATAAAATGTAGGAGGTAATCAAAAATATAGTCTTTTGAAATATTATAAGCACATTTAGGCTACTCTAAGATAAATATTTTTTTTCTTATGTATCTTGTTTTTTTAGGCTAAATCAAATTATGGTAACATTTTACATAAGAAACTGTAAAATGTCTTTAACATTTTGTCAGTGTTACAAGAATATCAAGATTCACTTTAGGCAAGACACCAAACTATTACTTTTAATGCACTGGACAATTTTGAGGTTTTGGGCTTTGCTTTCATAACATGACTTCTTTTAGATTAATGGAATGAAATCATTCAAAATTGACTATTTAACTCTTTGTTACAATTCAATGGCAATGAATATATTTAAAGACCATTTTCTTACAACTGAGCCAAACTCTTCTCACCTTCTTTAATCCAGGTGTTTTTAGGGGTTTGTTCATATTTCACCTGATTTATTTAACATTTTGATGGTGTGATAAGAAGAGATATCCTTAAACCCTAAAACTAAAAAACCCTTAACTCTAATAAGTAAAGAAAAGAAAGGATTTTGAACTTGATTTTAGGCTATAGCTTACAATTTTTCAGATTTTTCTCCTGGAGAGGCACATTTAATAAGACAATGCATCATTTGCATCCTGTATTGGGAAGGATACTTTGGAAATGTAATAGTTTACAGATTACAAGTTAACCTATTTAAAATGTAATAAGTAGGCTATAGTGTAACTTTCAAATTATTAACGTACATTTGATTACTTTTTGATACTTTTCTACATTTGTAACAAATGTTTTCAACTGTTAATCAGTTAATCAACTCTCAAGCAGGTTATAGCCTAAAGGTTTCAATGTGGATTGATTGCTGCAAATTGCTGCAAAGAGAACCAATCAAAAGCATCAACTCCAAAACGGCAGAAGGCATCGTGCACATCAAAAATAGGCAAAGCAACAAATTAATATTATTCAACATAGCTTTTTACAGAAAATATATAGATGGAACCCCCTTTGTAATCATTAACATTTTCATAACTGCAATTTAATTACATATTTTTTTCTCAGTAACTGTTGCTTCTTTTCCCACACTCTCAGAAATAAAGGTACAAAAGCTGTCATTGGGGCGGTACCTTTTCAAAAGGTACATGTTTGTTCCTAAAGGGTCCATTTTGATACTTTAAAGGTACATATTAGTACTTAAAGTGTACATATTTGAACCTAATAGGCACAAAAGTGTACCTTTTGAAAAGGTACCACCCCACCTTTTGTACCTTTATTTCTGAGAGTGCAGTAATGTCACACTGTTACATAACTATAGTTACTCCCCAACACTGTTTGCAAATTTAAAATAGCTTTAGAAAACCTGTAACAAAATCAACTGTGGATATTAGCTGATTAAAATGTTTAGCTTACTCACCCATGTTGTCATGCCTTAATTCCTCAAATCAACTAAGTCCAAATGTCTAGTTTATAGCGTAAGCAGGTCATAGTGTAACTTAAATGTTGGCTCTTTAAGGCCCTTCGTCCAAAAATAGCCAAAGTGCAGCCTTTGACATTGGAAACAAAACAGAACGTGGAAAGATTTATTCTTAGCGACTCAGAGACTGATGTTTCAGATTGATTCTGAGTGTTCATTATTCACCCCTAATGATGGGAAAGTCAATGTTAAACCAGCTAAATTTCCAACGAGGAGTCCAGCAACCAAACAGATGATTTTGAATCAACCTTTTTAGGATTACTGAAGACAAAGAAGACACAAATAAATAAAAGAACATATTTTCTTTAATCAAGAAACAAAATTTTATTTATTTAAAATGAGTATAACATTTCACTGCACATCTAACACTTAAAGCAAACATATAAATACCATAAATAAAACCTATGTAATTTATTAAATAAATAAATACTTTCTTGGTTTGACAATAGTTGTCCACAGGTGGTGTCCAGCACCAAAGACAAATTCATGGTGGCAGGTGAAAAACTCTCCAAATCTCCACTCTTAAAAATAAAGGTTCTTTATTGACATTGATGGACTTTCATGGAACCTTTATATCACACAAAAGGTTCTTTATGGTGGAAAAGGGTTTTTCAGATTATAAAAAAGTTCTTTCTCACTAAAACCTTTTTTTTTTTTTTTTAAATAGTTATTTTAAGAACTGTTCTTTGGGAAGCCAAAAATGGTCCTTCAATGGCATCACTTTAAGAAACCTTTATTTTGGAACCTTTATTTTTAAGAGTGTGCACGTGAAGCTGGTTTGGAATATATGTCCTTAAAACACTTATGTATGAAGAAAATATTATGGTGCCACACACTAAAATTGGCGCATCGACTTTGCGCAAAGCAGCGGCGGTTCAACGGTCAGGCCACGGAGGATCTGTAACTTTATCCCACAATCGCTGAAATCCGGGGACTGCCGGGGCTCGTGTCGTGAAGAAGATCCCACGGGTCATCATCGGAAGGGGAAACCAGGGTTTCCCTGGAGATGTTTCGACCCTCTGAAGGCTCAAAGTCCAAGTCCCCATCGTCCTCTTGAGCAGCTCTGGAGTCTGACGCCTCTCCGTACCGGAGCGCGTTCAGCGGGTCTGATGGATTCACCTGCCGGTTTCTCCTCTCCCGGTGCTGCAGGCGCTCCAGTGGAACAGTGTTCTTCTCTGATAAGAAGAGAGAGGACTGAGGGAGGTTTTGTCCCGCTATGAACACCTGTTTCGCCCCGTCCAGGTTGAGCAGTATGCTATGCTTGGTGGAGTAATACACGTCACGATGGTTTTCCAAAAGTTTGTGGTGAAAAAGACAGTCTTCCTTATTGCAAACCGTCTAAAGATATAAAAATATACAAAGAGTTAAACAATGAATCAAACTTATTTCAAGCTTTATTACATAGCCTACTAAAAAAAAAAAACAGTGAAATTTACGCTTGCCAGAATTTTTCCGTTAAAATTGTAGAAAAAAAAAAAAAGGTTTTATGAGTGAACTTTTATTTATAGTAAAATAAAACGTAGGCCTATATTTTATTATCTGATATAGGCTAATGGTATTATAACAACCTACTTAAGTACTATGTTTTGCAACTTTATAATATAGGCTACTGACAGCCACCAAAACCACAACCACCACTTTTTAACCTCCAAAAACTGTAAATATAACGTTAGGCTACTTTATTGTAAAATTGCTTGAAATGTTTTGAAAAGTTTTTTTTTTTTTTGGCTATAACCTGTAGATATATTACACTGTAAATCTGGTGACCTACAATTGCTAGAGCTATTTCTACTTTATTTAACCCATAAAATTTAGTTTTTTTTTTGCATAAATTATTGTATTTAGGTTTATTCAGTGACATTAAATAACATTTGAATAAAACCAGTTAAATTCAATGCTACCATTTTTAGATTCCATACCGACTCCACTTATATAACTGCATTAATACTAATAATATAATAATAGATTATACCTGACTTTTTATACCTTATTTTTTTTATTTGTTTGAATACTTACAGATGTGAAAAGAGTTCCTCCCGCGTCCATACACAAAAATCGGTTACTTTTCACTCCAAATATTGCCAGACGGTCTCTGCTCTCTGCTTTCAATAAAATTACACCTGTTGAATGCAGAATATAAAGAGGAATAAGAAGGACATTATTTTATAGATAAAACAATGAGAAATACCCTACATACATAAAACAACAATTATTCAAGTTTCATAGACTGATGAGAGTTTGCTTTTTATTTTACTAGCCTAATATCCTAAATATGGACATTATGCTGATCAAAAACAGGATAGGCTACTCACTGTAGGACCCCCGGTTTGTAGTTTTGCGCACATGTCCATTCGGACTGATCTCCAAGTAGAAGTTGTTTAAGTCCGAAGTGGTCTGAAGGTGGATGTACCTCCGCGGGTTCCCCCAGCTGGAGCCCAGGAGTGGCGAGGGGTTAGGGGCAGCATCCGCGGATCTGAATCCCTGGAGAGCCGTGATCCACAGCGCAAGGACGGAGGAGCGCAGCATGTGCAGTTTGGAAAGTGCGCAACGCATCTTCAAGAAGCGCAAAGTTTGGATGCGTAAAACCAGTGTGCAGAGCTGAAGGAGTTGTGATGCGTGAAAGTTTGTGAGCGCGGCTATTTAAACGCATCCTGTGCCACTCCTTTACGCAACACTCGCCCGCAGAGCCAGAGGATGTGAGGAGGCGGATTCGACATGTCCACCTTCTGTTTGTTTTGAAGGTAACTGACTGGTAAACCATAATTGGCTTGTCAATTTGGCACAGCTTTGACTTTCTATGTATCCTGACATCTTGCTGTCAAAACAAAACTGAAAACAAGAATACAGTTTTTGTGGCATGTGAGAATCAGTTGGTCGTCTCCCAATGTTTCTCAAATACTACATCAACTTACTATGATGTATAAGTAAATATGTTTGTTTATTTAGGCTATTTATAGGTTGTCTAACCTATAAAAATGTCCAAAGCTGTAAGTAGGACGGTATCTTTAGATCTTTTTACCTAATTTACACCAAAATGCCACATATTTTAAAAGTCCATATTATACTGCCGAGTGACAGCTGTATTAGGTGACTGCATGATTAGTGTACTGAACGGATAGTTGCTTTGGATAAAAATGTTTGCAAAGTGCATAAATGTAGCTGCAGGCTTAATGTAAATATAGTATGACCCCAATCTGAACTTCCTCAAGTTGGCCAGCAGAGGGAACCTGTGTCTCATTCACGAACAAGTAAGGCACCGAAAATTGAGCAAAGCTGTGTGCAATAAGGTTGAAATTGTTTAAATTAAAATAAATAAATAAATAAACTATTTTCATTATTCATATATATTCATATATGACATAATAATATGATATAGCAACATACATAATAAACTAATGACTGTAAACTGTATCTTTTATGTTTGTATCATATTATTTCTTTTTTCAATACTTTATTTTTCTGTTTATATTTTAGAATTTCAAAATGGAAACAATTTGTAAATTTGTATTTTGAAAGCAATTTGTATAGTATTAACTATAATAAGTTGGGCTTGGAGAAGTAATGAT
Organism: Acrossocheilus fasciatus; assembly: GCA_036784905.1. Taxonomy (NCBI): domain Eukaryota; kingdom Metazoa; phylum Chordata; class Actinopteri; order Cypriniformes; family Cyprinidae; genus Acrossocheilus; species Acrossocheilus fasciatus. The sequence goes on from CM071941.1 coordinate 4,359,633, forward strand.
TATCTCTCAAAAATGTAAACATTTCATAATTTTTAACATTATGGAATTTTTTTTTCTTTCTTTTTTTTTTTTTACAGAGAAACTGTATCCAATGGATGCATTTTAACTGTCAGGTTTTTCATACGAATCAGAAAAAACATCAAATAACCAGGGAAGCAGTTTATGAATTTCTTGCGAGTAGTTTATTGAACTGTTGTCATGTTGTATAAATGATCCTGTATGAGTGTGACATCCTGACAGCGGTATTTCTAGAAAAGAATCAGTTCTGGGCACACTGTGCATGACTGCTCACTGTACTCGCTACTTTGAATGTGAAACAAAAACACACGCAAATGAAAAAAAAGAAAAAAAAAAGAAAAGAAAATAGTTTTATTAACATCAGGAATATGATTAAACTGCTGTGCACAGCACATACGTAGAAAAGTAAAGGAAAAAAATATTTTTCTCAAATATATCTGTATTTATACATAGCATCAGCGCTTGTACTAAGGAACACATGATTACGTCCTCAGTTTCCTACTTTCAAAAAAATCATTGCAAGAAATTATAACTAAGGCAGGGGTGAGAGATGTCTTTATAAAGAGGAGCGGACAGAAACACACTTTTAATATACAGCCACACAAAATCCTGGATTTTACTGATGTGCAGAATGACAACTCAGTTCATATTTTGGATATGAACTGAGTATAATGAGTATTACTATTAAAATAAATAATGAAAAAAATTTAAGAATATATATATAATTTATGATATTACTGTAATATTAATAAAAGTATGCATACCATTTTTGGATACCATTTTCATCAGAGAAAATTAATAAAAGTAAGTATATGGTATGCTAGTGGAAAAAATGTGAAAAGAAAAATCCAGAAATCACACTAAATGATTAATGAGGCCTCACAGATATGGGGTCTTCACTGTAACTGGATCAGCCACACAAAGCCATTTCAAAACAAAGACAGTCCAACAAACTGGCATCCCGTTCTAATGCCTCTGGTGCTCCACAGATTCCAGAAACCCTCCCTGCATATGTGAAGAGGATTCAGCCAGTGACAGCTTGCAGTCATTCATGCACATACGTTTTTCTCATGAGTCCAGAGTGTACCAGGAAACTGGTGTCTATATTCTATGCCCAATAAACATTTTTACAGCTGTTGCTATAAATCCAAGTGACATACATCAGCATATCAGATGGCTCCGATTCCCAAATGTTCACACACATTGCTCATTCTTCACAGACTTAAGATGGTATTGTCACAAGCAGGACACAAATGAAAGAAACAGCAACATTTGGCTCCCTGATTTAACTCCTCAATTCCTAATGCATCATTATAACACATTCAAAAGACATACTGTATTAAAATAGTACATTTATATAAGTTGACTTGCAGTATTTTAGTACCAGTCTGCCAAACCCATTACACTTGAGCTACTTTATTTAAAATAAGGTTTTAATGAAGTTGAACCTTTCTGTGAAACTAAAGCCAAAATGTTAGATGATGGTAAAAGCTGTGACCGTAGATGGCTGTTAAATAGCTACATTTCTGTCCTATAGATGCTGTTTTATTGTTTTCGTAAGTGTGCAAGTCTCACTGGGACTCACAGTGATATGAATTCTGAGGCACATCAGCTAAGTACAGACCTCAATGGCACATTGTTGACAAGACACTTGCTAATGCACAAGTAATGACTGAATGCCCTTGAATACTGAAACATTCACAGATGAGACCACAAAACAAGCAGCTTGGTAGAGACGAAAACGATTGGCTTTTTTTGTCTCCCTAAAGTATTGCGTCAGTCCTGCAGAGGTCTGTCCTGATATATTCACTGCGCTAGAGGAAGAAGCCAGTCCCACAAAAACTTTCCTTTCTATATAGTAGCAAACGAGTGTGAATAACCCAGGGTCATAGCACTACTGGATTCGCCCAACACAATCTCACTGCAGTTCAAAGCTGTTTTATGTTTGGTGAATTGGTGACTAAATCATATCGGTACGTTTTCGTACGACCTGTTGCTTAGGTTTAGGAGTGAAGCGTCATGCTTACTATTTTCGGAAAATTGTACAATTTTGTACAAATCACATTAATATGAAATCGCCACTGTGTAAAAAAAAAAGTTTTCTCATGAGATCGAGTTGAATTTGTTTGGATTCGTGGTGACCTGAAAAGTCTGGCCTCAGATTCTTAAAGTTAACATGAAACAGTAACCAATTTACTTTTCTAATCCGATGAACTTCTGAGTGAAAATGGATAAAACATAGGATTGGACTTGATTTTATCCGTCAGAAATGATTTAAATCTTGAACAGTGGCCGTTTACAATTTTGCTAAAATATTACAGAGACAAACTTTTTTTTCTCTTTTTTTTTGGAATAATGTGGATCAATAAATCTCAATAAGACCAGGAACTGATGTGAAGAAAGCAAATAGGGATGATTTTGATTTCATGCTGGCTAAACTGTAGACAAAATTTAGGGGTAAAAAAGATCCATTTAGTGTAGAGATGTAAGAAGCACGGCTCACACAGAAATCACTTTAAAACCAAGCAGCTTTATGTTGTTCAGTGCAATTTTGCATGACCAAATCTGTGTAGGGAACCGACTGCATGATTTCATGATGAAACTACTGGAATTCACCCAACAGAGCAATGGTAATTCAGTTAAGAACAACCTTAACTGAATGCAGCATGGATCCAAACACATGACAATGAGACCACAATGGACTTGAGAAAAAGAAACGAGACCTTGGACGGATGTTTTCAACCAGTTCATCTCCATGGCTACGACCTTGGACTAAAGTTGGATGGAAAACCCTAAAGAACGCTAGTGCTACTACCGGAATCTCAAGGCTTCTGTGCACAGTGGCTTTTACAAGACTACCCATGTTGCGAGGGAGACGTCACCAGCATGGCCTCTGCTCAGGTATTCCACCCCCACATACTTCAAACAGATTGAACAAACAACCAGGCCATAAGTCTTTCTAAAATAACATCATTCCTTTCGGTTCCTTTCCCTTTAACCCTCATGCTGTGACCCGGAGAGATTTTCTATTTATTAAAACTGCTATGGTTATCACATTGGACTAAAACTTACTGACGTTGCTCACGCAGGGTATAGCAACTTCCTCAAAATAATTTCTGTACTCTTTTAGAGGTTTTTCCACCTTGTTCCACCTCTAAAATGAACGACCTACAAAAAAATTACTAACAAGTTTCTCATTATGCTATTTTTTTTTGCCAAATATTGGATTCAATCTTTTTATCAACCTGTTTTCTTTGAATTAACATGAGTTTTGTTTTTGTTTTTGGAACTGATTGATCAAGGGTGTCATTGCACCTCAATTTTTGAGTGACCGATGCCAAAATGATCCACAAATAATGTTTTTTCACTCAAAAACTGAGGTGCATAAGCTCAGATCAATGAGGCCTACGACCAACCAGTCCATAAATAAAAATCTGTGTTAATTGAAAGAAAACAAGTCGAATAAAAGATTAAATGCAAGATTTGGTGATAATATAGTATTAACAAGAGATTTACAAGCAATTTTCAAAAGGCCAGTCATTTTAAACACCAAATTAGGTAAAGGTTTTCAGTACAGCACAAGGGTTAAATAAAAAGGGTGGGGTGACATTTGGTGACAAACTGATGCAAACAAAAGCAGACATACTAAAATCATAAAAAACAGTGAGAGTCCCTCAGTTCGGATGCCACACGGTGTCTGCCCTGTAATTACATTTGCATAGAGCAGCAGTCGCGAGTGCCACTGCAGTGCCTCTGCAGCAACAGGAAAGAGCCAGACTCGACTGCCCCCTCGACCAGGATTCACACACACACACGCAAACATCCACATGGACAGGTGCACACACATATACTCACACCAGAAGCAAAAATAAATAAATATATACTGCACGTATTCCCTTGAATCAGACACCATCATGGATGGCAGTGTGCCTTAAGCAACAAGCGACAAAGCTCCGGGCTACTGGCGTTTTCAGTGCACAGTAAGTATTTACAGTATTTTCATTGGTTTAGAAGACGTTCTCATTCACAGCAACGCTTAAAGCTTATTTTCAAGTGCTCCTTTTGTTCAGGCAAACCTGTGGTAAGCAATAGTATAATCGAACCGGCCATATTTAACTTTTTCAGTGTGCGCTTGCATCAGTTCCCCTGTAGGTATCTCATTTTTTAGTTATTTTTTCCTGTTTTCTTTATAAAAAGTTTCATTCTGATTGCAAAAACAGTCTAGTCCACAAATAAAATGTACAGCCTCAAAGCTCCAATAGGGGTTCGGCTAGAAAAGATAATAGCCCCTTTCACGCATACTATCTGTACAGGTAAATTACTGGAAAATTACAGTTTGGAGATCTGTCAACAGGACTTTAAAAAAAAAAATACCGGTAAATCAGTTGTAGCAGTGTTTTGGATACTATTTGTGTCAAAACACGTTCTGTGTGACCATTTATGGAAGCCTGTTTCTGACACGATATAAAAAAAATAAAAAGGCAATTGTGACTTTTTAATCTCACAACCTTGACTGTTTTCTCAAAATTGTGAGATATAAACTGTTTACATCTCACAATTCAGTTTTTTTTTGTTTCTGCCACAGTAAAAAAGATAATTGTAAAGATTTCACTCACAATTCTGATGTTTTTTCCAGTAGCCCCTCACCGCAGAACAAAGATCCAGGGGGCGGGGTTGGATCCACATCTAGGGGGTGGAGATGGTAGGTTTAGGCAAATGTAAGGTGGGAGGAGTTGGATCTAGATCTAACCACGCCCCCTGGATCTTGTGTTCTGTGAGGACCATCTCGTTTTTTTACATCTCACAATTCTAATTTGTTTTCTTGGAATTCTGTCTTTTTTTTTTTCTTTCTGCCACGGAATAAAATATAAAAAAAGGTAATTGGGACTTTTTATTTCCCAATGCTGGATTTTTCTCTTGCAATTGCAAGGTTATACCTCACAATTTGGACTTTTTTCCTCTGAATTGCGAAATGTTTATTAACCGTAAACTTGCAGTTGCGAGAACAAAGCCCAAATTGTGCGATAAAAAGTTGCAATTACTTGTTTTATTTTTTTATTTGGTGGAGGAAACAGGTTGTCACTCAGAAGACAAAAAATGTTATCAAATTGAAATGTTAGTTAAACCAAAACGCATACGAACTAATGAAGAAAAGTACTGCGTCATTTCCAATGACTGACATCACAGAGTTTACCGGTATTTTGGTACTGATGCATGAATGATCTCTTAGCAGTACAAAGCCATTGAGTACTGGAAAAGTCATTCTGGTAATTTTTACAGCAATTTACTGGGATTACCAGTGAAAGGGGCTAAAGTTACACCTCATTTCTGAGTCGACAGCAGATGATGCCAAACACCAGAGATGATCAGTGTTTACGAGCCGCTCTCACGTCTCATACGCGCTCTCTAATTAGAGAAAAGTAAAATAAAGCAGAGATGCACACCCATCCCCCTCGCCCCTCTCCGGGGCCCTTGTGGGACAGTCCCCGCGGGGCCCTGGCTAACATATCAGCCCTATTTCTGACGCCCCGGGGCGTTCAGAGCATGCATGTTAAAGGGGCGGTGTGTGGGAATGCCAAGGCACCTCAGTGCGACATGCAGCAAGAGAGATCTGCTTTCTTTTAAGTGCTCACACAACCCCACAGCATGAGAAAAACAGAAAGAAAATAAAGTCAAAGATAAAAAAAAGAAAGACTCGTTATGCTTGTGTTGGCTCAGACAGAACTAAAAATAACAAGCGTAACTTCATGCATCCTTTTAAACCATCTAGGTAGCTCTTTGAGGTAATAAAAAACATAATTTCACTGTAAAAAGCCGAGGAGGACTTCCATCATCCATCCTAGAGTCTGTTCGATTCTTGGCAAGCACCTGATTACAGAAAGGAAGACTGGGAGAGCCTCCACATCCATAATCAATAATATATATATAAATAAAAGAAGTAAGCAGCGACGGATAGCATATTCAGAGATCCTAATAAAAAGCTGACCTATCCAAATATACATATAAAAAAAGAAGTAGTACTATTTTGGTGATATTCTTGCAGTTCCTTGTATGTTTGTGTGTCAGTTTTCAGATCTCTCGGGGAGATCAGTGCAAATGAAGAATTATTGCAAGAGTCTGCTCATATTCGCGGGAGGAAGTGGGTGACCGTCATGGCGGTGGTGGCCTTGTTGCCTCGCTTCCCTCGGCCGTGTTTGCTGAGAGCGACATAGAATCCCTTGTAAACGGAGGACTCGTAGGCATTGTAGTTATTTGGCAGCAGGGTCTCCTTGAACTTGCATTCGTCTTTAAAGGTAGCCTGAAAGACGGAGAAGAGAAGGAATGTGAATGCCAGCATTCAGTCAGAGGCACCAGTGTTATTTTAGTATCACTGAGATATTAATTCTTCAAAATAGTTTTTATCATTTCAGTTTTAGTTATTTATTCATTTATTTAGTCATTTTTATTAGTTATAGTTTTTTTTAAGTTTGAGTTATTTTAGTATGTCAAGGTAAACTAGAAATTTTGTGTGGTTTTAATATCATCGAGAAACTATTTTAGTTTATATATATTAATTAGTTTCTGTTTTTTGTATTAAATTTGGTTCAAGTTTAAGTGACTTTGTTGTGTGTTTTTATCATGTTACTTATTGTTTCTTTTAATATGTCTATATAGTTTCTCATTAATATAAGTTTCATTTGTTTTAGTACATCAAGTTCAGCTAAATGACAACTGGAAAATTTGTGTTATTTTAGTATCATTGAGATACTATTATAGTTTTTCTATATATTTTGAATTAGTTTTTATTTTTGTATTTTCCATTTTCATGTTAAATTTGGTTAAAGTTTTAGTCATTTTGTTTTGTGCTTTAGTCGTTTTTAAGTTATTGATTTTTTATATGCCTATATAGTTTTAATTGCACCTATATAACATATAATTTCAGTTTGAGTTATTTTCGTACGTGAGAAATTTTGATTTGGCAACTGCTGAAATAAAAAGTTTATTTTATTTCAAGTAACATATGTTTGTTTGTTTGTGTGGGTGGTTTTAGTTTTAGTTAGATAATAGAGTTAGTTAGGTAATAGAGTTTTAGTTAAGATAATAACCCTGCAATGCACATTAATTTTGCTTTCATGACTATTAGTGCTTTCCTATTTCAATGAGCAAATAAATGAGGCATCAGTGAAGCAGTAAGCAGTAAGCTCATAAACAACAGCACTGTTTTGCAAATACATCTAACCTCTTGAACAGACAAGTTTCTCAGCCTGATTTCCCATAAAAGAACAACATACTGAACAAACTTGCAAAGAAACTTTCAGCTGAGCCTGGTTCCACAAGAAACCCATTAACCTGAAGCATTAACCTGATACAAACAGGCCTTTTAATTAAAAACCACTTTAATGATGACTGCAAGACCGGCCTGTGGCGTCCGCTTTATCTCCGCGCGTCCAGAGGATGCTCTAGTAACGCTCTGCAGTTTTTGGATAGACCTGTCATGCGCTCATGAGCCCCTAAGGACCAGTGTTGCACTGCGCTTGTCACACCTATGCCAAACTTCAGCCAAGTCATCATTTACCCTTCAAACCAGCAGATACACTTTAAATTAAACACATTACATGTCAATAACAAACTACATAATCACTACTACTGCTATTAACTGTTCAAATCAATGTGTAAATACAAGCTGCTCTACAAAATATTTCAATTTATGCACACATTTCATTACACATTCAGGTTAATTTGTGACATTTTTCCCAGTCATCTCCCAATTTACCAGGATCCCCCCCCCCCCCCCCCCAATATAACACGCATATAAGATGAAGTGTAAAGCAAGATGAGAACTGCAACTATGCACTGCATGTGCGACTGTACGTAATGACCTACAACTAACTACCGGCTAATATAAAAGAATGAGGCGTTAGTTTACAGGCTTAATGCAAGCAATTATTATAAACCTTTAACTCGTGCTTGCGAGGCGCTTTGGCGCTGTGCCTGGATCTAATGCACCGTTTAATAATAATTTGCAAAAGCCGTGCAGCTGTGGCAAACGTCCTGCTTCAACCCATTATATTTATAAGGCATGAATAATTGAATGCAGCACACGCCGTAAACACTATTATTAGTCGCGCGACCCCCTCACGTGCCAAATGCATGGGTCATGAATTAGTTCAAATAACGCACAATGGAAGCATCACCTGTTTAACACACACACACGCACGCACTCGATTTTCGGGGGTGCAAAGCCTCGTTGCATTGGCAGGCAGAAAGAAAGGCGACACGGTTGCGCACACCTACCGTTCCGTACAACCTTCCTCTGTTATTCATTGCGACAAACAGCTCGCTTTTCACACCGTACAGGCTAACCACTCCTCTGGCCACAGTGGAGATCTCTATGAGACCTGCTCAAACAGAACAAGCATGTTACACACAGTAAAGCGGCTCCGCGGGACTCAGAACAACAAGGCATGCGGTGGGTGGAACCTCTGCAGGTGCCAATTGTGGATGCGCAAACGGCCTCTCTCGCGCCACTGGGCTACTACATTATTGCCGAAAGACGAACATCCCTCACACTTGGAGAGTCGTGCATGTTCTAAGCGCTTCTGGGCCGCACAAGGAGCCGGTGTAAAAATAAGTTGGCATCTATATCCGTCCCAGCATTCATGTCATGTTTAAGCCCAGCGCAGATATTTAGCACTAAGGGATACTGTGTATGTGTATGTGTGTTTTAATAGATTTGTCTTTGCCTCCAAAGACGAGTGTCGCTTCTAAAGAATAAAGAGCTCTGCGCAATTAAGTACTGCATTATTCCGTGAACTCACTGTACTGGTTCTCATTATGTACACCGTTTATCTTGCCGTCTGGGAGGACCTGAAGATGAAACCCGATGCCTACATTGCAGTACAGCCTCCGCACTCTTTTGATGCCCAGCAAATAGTCATTCTCCCAGTTCGCCTCTGGCCTCTCTCCAGAGATCCCCAGCATGGAGCGGGAGAAGAGGCTCTCCCATCGCTTCTCCAGTAAAGTTGTCCTATTAGTCCTACTCGGAAGCGGACTGGAGGACACAATCCCAACTAGGAGCAATCCCAAGAGCAGAACGGCAGTCCTTGGCCAGTGTTGCGCGTTGGCCTCGCAGGACATACTGATGAGGAGCCTTTGCGCAATGGCCATCGGGTTTACCTTCGGGGCACGTGGTCAAAATTAATGGCACTAAAAATACCCCTCTTCTAGTTTTTCTTCCCTCGGCATGGTGGTGCAGGCTTAATTTAGCGAGGCAGGTCAGGACTTCGGGCATGCGACGGTGGCCCGAGATGAGAGCGGCAGAAGAACGGGGAGAGAGCGCGGAGACACGACTTGAGGTGGAGAAGGTGGTGATGACCATGTTTTGTAGCTCCGAAGCCTCGGGTCGTGGAGAATGCCACTCACCAAAATCCCTATCTCACCTCAGAAGCCACCCTCATCCTTACATGACATCATATATCAGGGGAGGGGGGAGGAGAGAGAGAGTGAGTGTGTGAGAGAGAGAGAGAAAGTTGCGAGCGGCGGGCTGATGATGATGGGACGCTGCTGTCACTCCACGTGTGCAATGGGGGTCGCATGCTGAGCCTTATTGGACGGCTTGCGCGCGATCATGGGATGCGATGGGCACTCTGGCAGCGCCCAAATCGGGACGGTGGTCATATGTCTGACAGCCCTGCTTCCTTATTTAGAAGGATGGTGTAAAAACAGTCCACTTGTCACCGGAGAGCAATGGCACCCCTGTCTGTCACATCCCAGGCTGTTTGTGCGGGAAGTTTACACAACGACCTGATTCCACGATATTGCGCTCCCACGATGCGTGCCGATCGTAACGTTCCCCGTCTCGTGCATCGTGCATCGCGCAGCCTGAGCTTTTTATCTTCCGGGAGGCTGCCTGCCTCTCTGGATCTCGCAGCGATGATGCTGAGCAAAACGCACCTTCAAGAATGCTCGGACCGCGCGCAATGTCCGGACGTCAGCAGATGCTGCGCGTCGTTACGCGGATCTCCAGGTGCGCGGAGAGTACAGCGAAGCCGGATTGTAGTGACGCTTGGGGAGGCGCTGTTGTTGGCAGCGTGTTAAAGCGCCAATCACGTTATTTCAGCAGTTGCCTGCATGGCTCCTCTGGAATATGGAGCAAAAATCAATTATTAATTCTAAGTCGACACATTTCAGGATCGTGAAATATGCCACCCACAAAAATGTTCATTCTTGCTTAACATATAACAGGAAAAAAATGACTGTACCATCTTTATACTTTTATTATAATTTACAAAATAAAATAAAACAAATAAAAATAAACTAACAATTTTATTAATGACATTTTTATTCCAATACGTTTTAGTTATCATTAAAAAAATAGATTAATTATTATTATTTATTTTTTTTACATTTTAATTGAAAAAAAATACTTAATGGTTAATCATATATCATAAGTAAATATATATTATATATGTAAAATGGTTATAAAAAAAATCCATTAACGCAATGCAGTGCAAAATTCAAAATACAGGTGTAAAAACACCTGTAAAAATCAATATGGAAAATTCCTTCATATTACTACAGTACGTTACATTGTGCCCTATTTTTTACAGAGGGTTTGTTTTAGAGTGCAATCATGCATGACTCTTATGGGACAATATAAATTTAAAAAAACTAGACCTTATAGAGCACTTCACTTTACCAAGTATTCCCAATTGACAGCTGTCCTTCAGGTTAACTGAAGAACTGCAGTGTGTAGCAATAAAATTAAAAGTCATGACTTGAACATTTGTAGCTGAGTAGTCATCAGCTGTCTTTAAAATGCTTACAGCTCTTGCTAAACAGTGACAGTCTAATTAGCAAAGAAATCTCAAATCAGTAGCAATATACCTGAACCCTTCTGACCCTTCAGCACCAACACAAGCAGCATTATGACGTCAGGGCCTTCACGTCTAAAGATGTTTTAACACATAGTGTATGAAAAAAGTAGGACAATTTTAATGATGTTGTATTACTTGCTCATATAAAGCCGGTTGCACGCATTAAAGGTGATGCACAGAACTGCAAATCCACCCCGTGGCATAATTCACACGATTTCCACATGTCCATTCTGATAATACACCAAACCTAAGATCAAAGCAGACATTTCAGCATTCAGCTGTCTCTGCATCTCAAGTTCAGACAGATTACGGCACACCCAAACATCTGCTGCACATCACTTCAGTTTACCTGAGATAGGATTCAACAGCCTGTGACTCGCTCACAATCGTCTCTCCGAGGAAAAGCAGAAGCTTTGATTAATAAATTAAACAGCTTCTAATGGCATCTGCGAATATATTACATGTTTAGAACTGATTTTTTAGGTTAGAGGCAGAACATTTAGCATTAGCACGTTATAGTTTTAAAGGATATCGTCATTCCATGGGGCTTTGTGCGAGTAACTGGATCCATTGCGGTTTCAAACTCTTTCAATTAGGTTTTTATTAACGTGGGTTTAGGCAGTATAGAAACGACAGCTGAGGCGAGCCGCTGAAATCCAGGAGAGAATTACTCACACATGACATCAGGAGCATCAGTGGACGTTTAACATTTAACACAAGCGCACAAATGGCATTCTATACAGGAGAGCAGCTGCACGGCGGTACCCATCCACGTCCTACTGAAGAAAACCCTTCAGCATATGCTCTATTTTAACTTGCATTCACCCATCCAGCCATTCATTAAAAACGAGATGTGCTGGAGCACTAGAACAATCTGCATGATGGCACTTTCCAGTGGAATGGCAGAGATGGATATGAGTCAGACCCTGTCATCTTGCTGACACAGCTGATCAATAATTCAACACTGAAGAGTGGCACGACAGCCTTCAGTTCACTTTTTATTTTTCTTAAAAAGCACAAAAAAAACAGAACTGGGCTGTGAAACAATGAATTCTATAACAAATGGTTGACTGGAGAAATGTTTGTAAATATTAATTGACAAATCACTTCTTATATAAAATTGGCAGCTACAATAAATCAATCAATATTAAAGTTAATGTAATTAAAATTTATATAAAATAAAATAAATGCATAATAAAAAGAAATATCACACACATAACCTTTGGGGTCATTAAACTAAAAGTGAAATAGCTGAATAGAAATATAAAAACAAAACAAAAAAATGTAATAATAAAAATGAAATAAAAAGGACTAAAACTTATGACCAAAACTGAAAATATAAAAATAAAAGCTCATTCAAAATATTAAAAAATACTAAAATAGTCCATAAGTAATACTAAAATGAAACTGATAAAAATACATATATTTCATTTGTGATTTAAAAATTCATGCATCAAGTAAAGACATAATGTTACAAAAAAAATCTATTTCAAATAAATACTGTTCTTTTGATCGTTCTATTCTGTTTTTAATCTAATCCTAAAAAATGTATTATAGTTACCACAAAAATATTAATCAGCACTAAAGTTTTCAACTTTGATAACAATAATAAATGTTTCTTGAGGAGCAAATCAGTATATTAGAATGATTTCTGAAGGATCGTGTGACACTGAAAACTGGAATAATGATGATGAAAATTCAGCTTTGATCACAGAAATAAATTACATTTTTAAATATATTTAAAAAAGACTATTTATATATATGTATATATAGTTTTGAAACGATCACCACTAGTGGTTTCTGCAGTGGTGAAGTTCCTGTCGTGGCAGGGGTTTTGTGTGCCAGGCTGAGCTGCAAGAACAGCACTAAAAGCACAGTGTGTTCACGAGCTGACAAGAACTCAAGAGAGAACATCTGACCCCTGCAGAGAGCAGAACTCTGCGCACACTATTAGCACAGCTGAAACTCACAGCACAATGACTCAGGTAAAATTTCTGTCCACCTTAAAACAAAGGTCACTTTACTTTTGCTGATTGAGTTCTGAATCTGGGGATTTAAGCTTTTTGTGCTTTTGTTTCTCTGTTTGGGAAAAGCCTGACGTTGTCTGCTTCTTTTTCTTGTGAGCTGAAAAGTGCACAGTCATTTTAAATTAAATCTCACCTCTCAACACTCATTATATGAGTCATTCTTACTCAGCGTGACATGAGGTGTTGAGTATGGATCGTCCTCATATGCACTCTGATCTAGTCAGACGATATTCTGTGTTATACATTTATAAAGAATCTACTACTACTACAAAAAAAAAAAAAAAAAAAAAAAACACAACTGCCATCATCTTAACCAGAACTGCCGCTAATCGGTTCACAGATCCTGCCAGAATAACTTTTTGGCACAGAAGTTTATCATTTTACATCACTTGCTCACCAATGGATCATCTGCAGTGAATGGGTGCCGTCAGAATGAGAGTCCAAACAGCTGATAAAAACATCACAATAATCCACAAGTAATCCACACCACTCCAGTCCATCAATTAATCTTCTGGACTGAAAAGCTGTATGTATGAAAGAAACAAATCCATCAGGAAGGCATTTTAATGTATTCTGTCCATAATCCATATATTGCTTTCACCAGTGAAAAATTCCATCCATCACCAAAATCATATTTGTCTTGAACTGTTTCGGCTTGTGAACAGTGTGCATATTTCTCTCCTGATTCAGACGAGATTACTTTTTCCACTGGAGACTCATATTTTAGCTGGAACCAAAGGTTTAAAGTTAAAAAATGTCGGATTTGTTTAATTAAAAACATGCAGCTTTTCACTTCACAAGATGTTAATTGATGGGCCGGAGTGGTGTGGATTACTGTGATGTTTTTATCAGCTGTTTGCACTCTCATTCTGACGGCACCCATTCACTACAGAGCACCCACTGGTGATCAAGGCATGTAATGCTAAATTGATGCTGAAACAAACTCATCTACATCTCAGATAGCCTGAGGGGGAGTCGAATTTCATCCTTTTTTGCTTTTAACTTTTGACTGAACTGTTTCTTTAAAGTACAAATGCCAGTAAGTATTAGAAATGGGTTTCCAATAATTACATTTCTTCTCAAATAGTCAGATGTCACTAACAACTCATAATCAAGAGATATTCTGTCTTATAAATTTACAAAAATGCTCAACTGCCATCATCTGTTCCCAGACCCTGCCAGAGTAACTTGTTTGCACAGAGATGGGCTGCACTAAAGTGACTGCTTTTGGAGGATTCCGGTCTGACGAGCAAAGAAGGAAAAGCAGAATGACGTCAGCGGAGGGTTTCTGCTGAGTCAGCAAGACACGACCCCAGCGGTCTCCCAGCATTCCCTTGAACTCTACACCAGCACCGGCTCCCTCTGCCCAGCCCTGGAATGAATGGCATTCTGTTTGACATCCTTGCACCACTTTACACATTCTCACTCCCTACAGGCGAGAATGGTGTTACCGACTCTGATGCGGGCGTAAGGTGGGTGTATCTACTACTTTTCCTTCTGTCATTTCAGCAATGGAGGAAGCAACTGCACCACAGGACAAGTGTTCGGGGCTTTGGTGGGCAGATGAGTGGATGGGGCAGTTTGCCTGATGAAGGGACACACACACACACACACACACACACACACACAAATGCAGTGACTCATCCACGACACCGATTCTGTTCCTGTGCCAGACACTGCAGCAGCAATCATTTACATAATAAATATCTCATTACAGAGACAGTAACTGGAATGCATTCATTAATCATATTTAAAACCAACAGAGAGGCAACACGGTGTTCCTGTAAAGAAACAACTCTCTCTAGAAGATTTTTCAGTGTGAAGTACACAGCAGTATATTCCCTATACAGCCATGAGCAGGTCACAGTGACTCTGGATGGAGAAACAGGCTTTGTTATAAAAGCAACAGTTGAATCAGTTCGTATTTCTAAAAGTCATTCCTTTGTCTATATTGTGTTTGAAATTATTTTAAAAGACAAATACAGGTTTCTTTTGGGACTACTAAAAAGTCAATGACAGAATTTGTCTGCAGTTTCATTCATAAGTCCTGAGGGGAGATTTTCAAAGTGAAGAGGGTCATTGCTATTACAGTATAAAGTACATTTAATGTCTAATAATTAATAAAGCATTTAAATAAAACCTATATAACATTAAATGTATATTAACTTATGTACTCCTATGTTCACTTAACTGTGCTATTATCAAAGAAAAATACAAAGAAAAATCAAAATTATAATTGAAAAATATAAACACCATTTCTCTTTAATAATATAGGAGTGAAATTGTTTATTAAATAATTAATCACATCATCCTCCAGGAAACAACATTATTTTAGTGGAAAAACAAAAGCACAAACATCAAACATTAGCAATGCATTTTCTGATTTCTGAGATGATTTTAGTTGGTTTGTTTCACTCTGAAGCAGAAGTGCCCAAACATTTTAATACAAATGCCCCAAAATTAAACTTGTTTGAAGACTTGTTTGAAACTATGCTATTTTAAAATGCATTAAGATTGATGATGATAATAATACTAATAAGTCCAACTGTCATATTAAAATTCATTAAATGTAAAAAAAATAAATAATAACAATTAAAAATAAAATTAAATAAAAAATAATTATACATTTAGTCATTTAGCAGACACTTTTATCCAAAGCTAAATTAAATTTATTATTTAATCTTTTTATTTTTTAAATAGATAGATAGATAGATAGATAGATAGATAGATAGATAGATAGATAGATAGATAGATAGATAGATAGATAGATAGATAGATAGATAGATTAGAAATGAAGATGTGCTTCAGTGGCATGTTTTTTTTCTATTTATAAAATGGCATAGTGGGCCAATTTTGTCCCTTGGGTCCTGTTTTGGGTATCTTTGCTGTAAAATATACTGTAATGTTCACCTGAGCTTGACAAGAGCATATGTATAAAGATGTGGTGTACCCTTGAATAGAAATATTTCCTTACAGCATAACAGGAATGATTGATATACCTTTCATCGCTGCTGTCGCCCTCTGCTGGTGTGAAGGTGAAGAGCATCTGTCCGGTGGAAGCGCTATTAATTTACTGCATTGCAGCACTGGGACGTTGTCACTCATTTTGGCAAGGCGTCTGCAAAGATCACTCCAGGAAGAAAGACGGAAAAAACTTGTCCTAGTTGTTCTAGACAAATATGAAACATTAGAAAAATATTAAACTTTCTGTGAATGCAAAACTTCAGAGTTGTTTGAAAAATCAATATTCCATTAATAAATAAATAAATAAATAGTTCTAAAGGCAATCATGTGCTTTCAAGACTACTAAAAGAGTATATTTCCACCTTAATTCTTTTCTGTTTCCCTGCCAAGCAAAAATGAGTCAGGAAATGCAAAGCACAGGAAACGTAGATAATTAAATTAAATTAATTAAATAAAGGTAGAATGGAAACTTAAACACATTCCATGAATAAAATTAGATTATTGGCTCCAAACTGCAGTGCAGGGTCCAGTGTGTGAATCTGACACTGCAATTACTATTACAAGATCTCCCGATACTGTCCATTTAGTTCATACAGAACAATATTATCGATATTACAAATATTATTATTTTTTCAATTCAAATATATTATTTGTCGTGGGAAATTCAGATCAAATTCCACCTTAAGAACCGCAAAGGAGCCAATTCAAAACTTTGCATCATTTGTATTTAATCTTTAAGATTTTTACTTCTTTCTTTACTTTTTAATTCATACACACACACACACACACACACACACACACACACACAAAAAAAAATAAGGCTTGAATAGCTCTGCTCCAAATGACTAGAATATAGAAATAACTTTTACTGTACCTGATCATAAATAAATGATAGCAGAAACTAAATGAATGAATGAAAAAGGTCTTTCTCTGTATTTCTTTCCAGTGCACAGATTTACTTTTAGATTTAAATTTACTTAAGAGGAAAAACAACAAAAGATGTTTTGTTTTCCCGAAAATTTATAAAAATGAAGAACAAATATCTGCCTATTGGCTCAGAAAAATCTACTTCATTCAAAGGGAAAAGAAGTTTTATACACAAACTCGCTTAATTTTGTCCAGTTTCTCAGAAAACAAGACTTAATTTGTTCATTTTGCACCTCAAGCAAATGTATCGTGATTTAAGGAACTTAAAATACTGAGGGAGATCTTCATTTTTAGCAATGCATGCAACATGTAATGCCATGCCAGGATTTTAAGATTTTCCGCTCTGATTTCAAACCTTTTTAAGACTTTAATTTGTGGAAGGGTGAATTCAGACTTTTAAAGAAACCTGTGTAATAATCATACAAGATTTTGCATTCAAAATCCACTTGTTTAAAAGTGTTTTGCATCCTCTCGCTCTTGCACACACATGCATAAATCCACAGCATATCAGGGCAATTAGCAGACTGGCTGCCCGGCAGTGCGTGTTCCGCATAAAAAGCTCTTCAAAAGCGACCGTTTAGAGACATCGAGGAAAAATAAACTCCGGAACACAATGCACCACTAGCTTTCTCTACCCACAATGCCCCCACCAAGGCCTGTGGCACAATCCAGTGTGGTCACACTGCGGTTTGGTTCTGGGGAAAACTGACCTCGAGCCATTCCTGGGTTACAGGAGCACCGGAGCGTTCCACAGCCCTCAAAAAGCGGATATCCAAAAAGCCCGGTCCAGCCCTTGAGGCCTTTTATAGAGAGCACAGGAAGTACAATCAGTACCCGCAAATTAAACACCTCTAATTATGAGCTGGAAATGTAGAGTTGAAGAGATCAGCATTAGCACACGCTCTCCGAAAGTCGCTCTATAAATACACCTCTTCACCACCAGCACCACGTACTCCATCACTGACAGGATGTTACCTTACTTCCTTATTTTGATATTTCGAGATAAACACCGCTCACACGGTTCTGGAAATAAAACTCTTCTTTCCATCATTAACAACATTACGAATTCCAACGAAAATTGGATTCTGATATAATTAGCAGTAGCACAATGTGGGTTCTTTATGCACCATTAGTGTTTCGCTGTGATTAATGAAGGTGCGAAGCGTATTGACTGCTCATCTCACAGGACCCATGAGAGCTCTGCGGTGTCATCAAGCTACAGCCCCCTGAGACTCGACTATCACTATGGACTACACAGCAATAATAGCAGAAATTATGAACTAGAAACTCTGCTTTCAGAGGTGGTAATGGGGGAGTTTTACCCACAATGCAGTTACAACTTCCTCTCCAGGAGAAAGCCCATATTTGTAGAAGCTCTCCATCAGTTTCCTCAGAAACACTTTCAGTTAGAATGTCATTTATAATTTTGGTGTTTAAACGACAAGATGAGTCAGTGCTGTTAAGTAATATTTTTGCTCAGGTTTTGGATTTACTGTACACCTATACACCTAAATATTCTCAAATTAACATACATTTAGCCTGCTAGAGAAGAAAAATGGCCTAGACATTGTCTTATTTTCTAAAAATGATCAGAATTAACTTGAGGCTTCACTTGATTAAAATAAGTTAACTTAATTTTTGATATTTTCAAGAAAAAAGACTTAATATTTGAAGTCATTTTACTTCTCAAAAGTATAAAAATGGAGTGAGTTTATGATTAAAACAAGAAAAAATTATTTTCGCACTGACAGATATTTTCATAACTGTTGACATTTTTCAGAAAACAAGACTCAGCATATCAAGTCATTTTAAATTGATTAAAATTAAGCGAGTTTATGATTAAAACAAGAAAAAAAAGAGAAAATAATCTGGTTTAATTTTCTTACTCCACTGACAGGATATGTTTTTCTTGTTTTAGTCATAATTTAACTTAATTTTGGTATTTTTTTCAGAAAACAAGACTTAATATTCTAAGTGATTTTCATTCCCAAACTGATCAAAATTATGTGAGTTATGATTAAAACAAGAAAAATAGAGAACATGTTTTTGTTTTTTTTAACCCACTAACAGATATGTTTCTTATTTTAACTCAATTACTTTTGGCCAATTTTACCCTCTTTAGGGAAAATACGACTTGGTAAGAAAATCACTTTTGCAGTGTACTTAATTAAATAATATTTTAATATACACTGATGTCATATAAAAAGCAGGACAAATAACAAAATCAAGTTTTTGCTAGAAAAAAATTAATTAATTAATTAAAATGGGTTACCCAGCTGAAAAAAAGGTCTAATCCGGCCTCCAGCTGGTTCTCACTGGTCTGCTGTGGTGGTTATATTTGGGGTATCAGACTGACCAGCTGAACACCAACTTGGAAAAAACCGACCGGCAAACCAGCCTGTCAGCAGAACAAAACATTGAGCATGTGACTTTGTTTGGGTGTCTAAACGGTGTGGAAACTAAATAAAACTGCTGGTTTTATTTAGCAGTGGCGTTTTCCTGTCTATAGAAACAACAGCCGCTGTGCACCAATGTCACGGGTATGCAAGTGTATAAACAAATTGCACAATAACACACCCGAAGCTGCTTTGATGGGTCACAGTGGAACACACACACAGCGTGTGTGTGTGTGTGTGTGTGTGTGTGTGTGTGTGTGTGTGCGCGCGCGCAAGAAAATGTAAATGTGATTTGTCTGAACAGATATTTTAGGAGCGTCTGTAGGAGTTGAAGAATGTGCGGCCACAGACTAGTCTATCGTCTGCTTGGATTGCAGGACGTCGTTCATTCGAGCCGTCCAGGTTCCCTGCGTGACCAACTCAACCAAACTGCCGCCCACTTACCGGCAGGAAAATGACAAGCCTTAGAAGATCACTGAGTTTCCTTCGCCGGTCGGCACGGAGAAAATGAGGGACCAAAGATGGTGAATGTTTCCTGTTGGAGTGGGCGGCAGCGGAGACGTGTCCCGTTCTTCTCTCCATCAGCAGGTTGGCCCCTCTCTCCTCCAGAGGTCAGTAGCACAGCGCCATCTACTGGACGAGACCACGGTCCAATTACACAAAACAACAGAACCGGATGGAAAACTCAAAGCAAACACAATCTCAGAATGGCCTCTGATGAGCATATGTGGCATTTTTCTTCCTATTGTGTTCAAAAACTGGGTAGGCTACTTCTGTGTTGGGGTTGTTACACTAGTCAACATTTGAAGTGGAACAAAACCTTTCATCAAAGTTGTCCTAAAACCAGAACAATACCCGTTCTTCTCTAAAGACAGCTTTGAAAATAACTATAGCATCTAACATTATTTGTATCTATTGCTATTTGTACTTCCTCTGCTTTTTAATGTCTTTTTCAGAATTCAAAATGGTTTTTCACACGTCTTTTCAATGCTGCATCGGTCTAATTATTGAGATCCAAAAAACTAAAATCAACCTTTGACAGGTTTTTTTGACTGTGAAACGCAAATAGATGAAGAAACCGTGAATTTTGCTTGGATGATTTAGACAATGAGTCCCATTTTCAAGCAAACTTTAGTCTTAAATCTTTATGTTCTCATGCATTTCATATTTTGGCTACACTTTATGTCAAGGTTTCCTTGTTACAGTGTAGTTATACATTTAAGTACAGAGTAATATTAATGAACTACATGTACTTACTATATAGTTAGGATTAGGGTTTGGTTTAGAGTTACTTGCATTTAATCATGCATAATTTATTGTTATTATAATAGCAATTAAGGACACCTTAAAATAAAGAGTTACCCATATTTTATGGTTTGACAAGCTACAATAAAGGTTTTCTGATTTCTTCTCTTATTTAGTGTTTTTCAAAGTTTTTCAAACTTATTTTTGTGGGAGATTCTCAAAATTTTGTTGTATAAACCTAAAACGACAAGTTGAGAAAACTCAAAAATCTGCTGAAGCTGGTTGCCTTAAAATTTTAAGTTGGCTCAACTTTTTTTTTTTTTACAGTGTGGAAGCCAATGAGAGTCAACGGGGGTCTGTTTGATCCCCATCTATGTGCTGAAACTTTCCGTGCACATTCAAAATGTGCAATTTTTCACCAAATTTCAAGAAGAAATAAATCGTTTAACCAGTAGTTCGAGAAGTTTGAAAATTGAGTTTGGGTCAAACGGACCCCAACACAACAGGATGGTTAAAGTACATCTGAGATTTTGTCCAATTGTTAATCACAGAAACAGGTTTACATACCGCTGTGCATCGCACATTTAACACCGACATAACCTGAAGATAAAACCTAATACTAAAACCAAATATGAAAACATATTTAAGGTGAAGCATCACATTTTCTGTGCACAGCAATTTCACCTTTCATCACACATCAGAATATGGTTACAATTGCAAATAAAAACCAAAACATTCTTGGCTTAATGTTTCTCTGAATGTCTTTATTAAATACACATGAATATGTACAGTACACATGAATACTTCAGTGTTTTAGAGGCCAAAACCACGGTAGTGTGAGTATAAAGTGCTTATATAACGGACGACATCAAAAAGACGTCTTGCGATTGCTGACAGGATCAACATCACTGCAGTTAAATACTGTTAAGTCATTGTCCTTCTCAAATTGACCAACATTAAGTGAGTTTATGATTAAAATCAGAAAAAAACAGAAAAAAATAATCTTATTTTTCTTACCCCACCGACAAATATTTTTCTCATTTAATTTATTCAATTTTTCAGAAAAACAAGACTTAATATCTTAAATCATTTTGCTTCTCAAACGGATCAGCATTAAGTGAGCTTATGATTAAAACGAGTAAAAAATACAGAGAGAGAAAAAAAAAGAAGAAAATTCTTACCCACTGGCAGATGTTTTTTCTTGCTTTAATCAAACTCACTTAATTTTGATCCATTTGAGTATCAAAAGACAAGAAAACAAGACTTCATGCCTTGGTTCATTTTCCTTATTAAGTGAATGATTTAAGAATGTTTTTAAAAGGGAAATGAAACAACAAAAAAAAAAACTATATTGCAGTGTACTTAAAAGGGAAAAATCAGACATCATTTACTCATTCTCAAGTTGTTCCAAACATGTGAGTTTCTTTCTGGCAGCCATTGACTTCCATAGTATTTTTTTTCTCCATAATAAGGAAGTCAATGGCTACTATTTAATTTCTTCATAATATCTTCTTTTATGCTCAACAGAAAAAAAACTCATACAAGTTTGTAACAACATGAGGGTTAGTAAACAATGACAGAATTGTCATTTTTTTGAGTGAACTATCCCTTTAATGCAGTCATATGTCTTTCAAAAGCATAACAGTTGAATAATTTACACAATAAAATCAACCACACAGACTTGCATGTGCTTTAGTTGTTGAGTTTGTAAGGAGCAATAAATACAAACACTGGCCATAAACCAACCAGTCTCAGATACACTTCATAACGCTGTCAATCAAGAGTTTTTGACGTCATCCAGGTGGTCTTTCCGGTTGATGAAGACACACTGGATGCGGGAGGCCCGCGGGCCGCTCTCCTCTCTGCGGAGGGTGATGATGAACCTGCTGATGCCGGTGTTTGGGCACGGGGAAAAAATCTGGTTCATCTTCAGGCCTGCAGGCAAACAGCACTGCAGGTCCTCCACTAGGTGGCGCACAGACACACGGATAAACGCCCCGTGACTGACGATCAGAGCGTGGACGGGTACGTTCTGGACTCCATCATCAGCTAGTCCAGCAATCACAGGCTGTTCTGGTTCTGATGGTCCAGAGGTGGACGCTGAACGCTGGTCAGCTGAGCCGTGCTCCTCTAACATGCGCTGATACAAGGATCTGAGGAACTTCTTAAAGCGCGTCTTTACCTGGATAAACAGAAACAGTTTCTTCTGTGTGAGCATTTCATGATCTGATCAGCCAATGGCGACTGCAGTCTTGGAAAAATACTTAAAAAATTACTAAATATAAAGCTTGGAGTAATCAAGATTTTTTTATGTTTTTGAAAGACATCATTTTTGCTCTTCACAACTGCATTTATATGATCAAAAATACAGAAGAAACAGCAATATTGTAAAATATTATTACAATTTAAATAACTTTTTTTCTACGTTGATATATTTTAATACCTAATTTATTCCTGTGATGCAAAGCTGAATTTTCAGCAGTACTTCAGTCTTCAGTGTCACATGATCCTTCAGAAATCATTCTAATATGCTGATTTGCTGTTCAACTAATGTTTGTTATTATTATCAAATGTTGAATACAGTTTTGCTGCTTCAGTTTTGCAGATCAAAAGTTTGGGATGAGTAACATTAAATAAATTCATCAAAGAATTCTAAAAAAAACAAAACATTAAGCAGCAAACCAACATTGTAAATAATAGGAATTATTGTTAATAATTGAGTACCAATAGAAAATTCTGCTTTGCATCGCAGGAATAAATAACATTTCAAATAATATTAAAAAAAAAAAAAACAGTTATTTCACATTTTGCAATATTTCTGTTTTTAATGTACGTTTGATTAAATAACGGCAGCCTTGGTGAGCAAAACATTAAAATATCTTAATTATTCCAAACTTACTTGTAATTAATTAAAGTACTTTAACAACATCCAGCTGCACCAATTTCAGTGTAAAAGCTACTTCAATTTCCGTCTGGATTTAAGTGGTATCCTATTTTTCCAACATTCAAGACTTCCTCAATTTCTACCTGTTCCAGCGTCTCTCCGCCGGGCGGTGTATAATCTCGGCAGGCCTGACCCGCTGCGTTCGCCATGTTCTTAAGGTGTTCCTTCGGTCTTCCCTCTGCCACCCCAAAACCCTGTCCAATAAATCACATGCGTGCATTTAAACCAACACAATAGCAATTCTTAAAGTCAATGCCAAATATATTTATTTATTACATAATTACTTCTGTGCATCTAATCACACAATTTGATCTATTGTTTATATTTAATGCATAGTCCAAGTATCTGCAGACGGACTGCTTGGGGAAACTCACCCTCTCTCGGAGTAAAGGATCCAATATCATCTCAGTCGCAGAAGAATGAAGGCTGTTTCCTAAAATGATTTCAGCTGTCTTGAGGAGAAGTTACATGTTATTTGAGGGGCGGTTCACTCAGAAAATCTAACACAGTTGAGTCACACACACCTGGACGGCTCTTTGCAGGTTACTGACGAAGACATTGGTGAAATGCAGGTCTCTGAGATACTGTCCGGCGGCCGCTGCCTGCTGATGTCCCGTGTCTGACAGAGGTGTGTCGATGCCCTGACCTTCACAATGGAGAAGAAAAACTTTCATCCACACACTGGACAGATCAACGGCACACATTAGAGGTCAGCTTGTACATGCACTTACCTTGAAGCAGTTTATCCCTGTTGTATTGTGTTTCTCCACTATGAAACAGAGCACATAACAACACATAATAAATAAATGACTTGAGAAGGGACAGTTCACATGCTATGACATCTATATATTCATTTAGAGGTCACTGTGATACACTACAGACAAAAAGCATGTCAGATTGCACAGAGTTAAGTTTATACAATATAAAGCGATGCCTGTAACCATTTGGTGATGTGTTAAGGAGCAGACTTAAACACACATGCAAATAATGTGCATGTCCTCTCTGTCCCTACAGCATCATAAAACTAACATTTCAGCTATAAAAGAACCACCACCCTTGTTATGCATGTAGAACAAAAGCAAGCAGACAGAATACACACGTGCACACTTACTGCCGAACGATCGTCAGTGCAAATGAAAGCATAATACAGATCTGTAAGAATGGAAGAAATGTGTGACCGGCGGCTCTTCCTGGTTCACGAGTCAACAACGTGTTGCGGATAAATGACGTCACTTAAGGGAATGGAAGTCTGTCGCCCCCCTGCGGTGAAGTGCAGCACTGCAGGTGTAATGCTTACAAAGCGCCACAGGAGGGCGCTATTCAGTCAAAATCCTGTGACTTGAGTTGCTGTATCCTGTGAATCTGTTGCTCTTGTACTTCTCTTATCAGTTTTGCAAATTGGTTTGTTTTGTATATCCCTGAGATTAAAATGAACGTGTCTAACGTTTTCTTCCTGCATTGACAGCATTCAAATCAAATCAATGTGGGTCATCCTCACGAGGCGCTGAGAAAAGTCAAACGTTTTGCGTGACAACGCCGTATGTAACTAAACAAATACGATTTCTGAGAGATTTAACCCAACGTACCTGGCTAATTAGCGATAATATCTAAATCCTGTCTGTTTTGAAATTCAAATTGTACTTCTACTGTGTAATTGACAAAGTCCGCCACACGAGGACGGAAGTATACCACGTTTTTGTTAGTTATCAATCACATCTTATTACAGTGGATCATTTTGTGTGAATTCTTAGTATTGCAGTCAACGAAGGGTTATTATAGTTAACTAAACAAAAACCTTAAACCATAAAAAATTGTTAGGTGAAATGAAATAAACGTTAATTAATTCAAAATTAAATTAAGTCAAGGAAACATATTTCACTTAGTTTAATTTGATGTAAGCAACTAAAATAACTCAAACTGAAATGACTAAATAATAAAAAAGACAAATAATAAAATTAAAACACGTTATTAGTTATAGAAAATTATAATAGTACCATACTAATACTAAATAACAGTGACTCAACATATATGTAAAATAATAAACACGCGTGTTATTACTTATTAATAAAAATAATAATAAGTAATGTTTCTCCAGACTCTAAATTTTACTAAAATGCAAAAAGAATCTTTTAAAACAATTCTCTCTCTCTCTCTCTCTCTCTCTCTCTCTCTCTCTCTCTCTCTCTCTCTCTCTCTCTCTTTTTTTTTTTTTAATGATCTAAAATAACTAAAACTAAAATTTAAATAAAATGAATAAAAACCATACAGACAAATAAAAACTAATAAAACATTAAAATTACTCTAATTATTTTTAAGTATTTAAACAAACAAATAAATAGGAAACTTTTCTCACTTTTGTTTAGTTTAATTTGCTGATCTAAAATAAATAAAAACTAAAACAGAAATCAAATTAATAAAGACCATATAGACAAAAAAGGTAATAAAAATTACAAAAATGTAATTAAAATTGTAAATAAAAATGGAAACATAAAAATAAAAATTAATTTGAGCTTTTAATAAAAAATTATAATAGTATCTCAATTGTAAAAAACAAAACAACAATAACAACAACAAACATATCTCTCCAGATTCCAAAATCAAAATAGGTTTTTAGAATTTTACTAAAAAGCAGAGAGAATCTTCTTTCGAGAAACAGGCCTCGTGGGAAACAGACAGTTGCAGTCTCACCTCCCTTCGATATCTGATGATGGTTGCTGATACGGCCCACCGCCCAGAGAAGGACGGCCCATCATCTGTTTAGCATGCACAGGGCTGCTGATATAGGACTAATCCATTAACCCAGTATTCAAGCAATGAAGTCTGGAACTCTGGAAACAATGATTTTTTTAAGTCTTTCTAGCAAACATTTGTTGCATAATGTTGTCAGTGCAGGTAAACGAAACATCTGGATCTCATCTGTAGTGTGTTACAGCCCAGTCAGGAGGGTGTGTGTGTTTGTGTGTGTGTGTTTGTGTGCAATGACATCATATGCGTCTTAGTTCTTGCCTCCGTAATTGGCCCGTTTCCTCCAGCGGCGCGGAACACACAAGTGGAGCCAGACACATGCTCACAGGGATTTTCCAGAAAGACGAGGGGCCCTGTTTTAGGGACGCTGAGGGGCTGAAACCACTGTAAATGTCACAAATGAATGAAGGGCCTCAACCCAAAACGCAATCTGATCCAGAGCGCCCCTGGGCAGCGCCGTTTGATCTGCTTCACATTCCACCTCCGAAAGCCAAGACAACAGACATTACAGCATCCCCATGTTATGACATTATCAAAACTATCTTCACATGTATATTGTTAAGAGCTGCTCGGGTTTGTTTGTGTGTGTGTGTGTGTGTGTGTGTGTGTGTGTGTGTGTACCTACTTAACCATATTTTGGGGACAAATTTGTACCCAAAAGTGAGCTAAACCTGACAAAATATACAAAAACCTCCCTTTGGAGACGTCCTCATTTGTAAAACTGGTTTAAAAATAAAGTAAGCAAAGGTTTTTTGAAATTGTAAAAATGCAGAAAGTGTCCTGTAAGGGGTAGGTTTAGGTGTAGGGTTGGTGTAGGACAATAGAAAATACGGTTTGTACAGTATAAAAACCATTACGCCTATGGAATGTCCCCATTTAGATAGCTAAGTAAACGTGTGTGTGTGTGTGTGTGTGTGTGTGTGTGTGTGTGTGTGTGTGTGTGTGTGCATTTTGAACGTTTAGCTTGTGCTTCCCAACATCATCATCCTATTGATCAGCAGCCAAGCGCTAATTTTACAATCAGAAGCTGATGCTTTTAAAGCGGGCCTTTTTGAGTTAACATACACACACCCTTAAGATCTTTGGCATGAACTCTGAATGTTTTTTTTTCCCTCAGAAATCTTCTGCAGAGTGATTTGCATGATCCCAGCTAACAGTGAACTTTCTCACAACTTTCACCAACGGTTTTTAAAAGTTATATAAGTGTTAGGTGAAAATGGTAATGTGCTAAACGAAAACATGTCAGTAATGTAACTGCTAGAAACATGCTATCAGTGTGTTAAATCATGCTAGCAACACGTTGAAATATGCTAGCAATGTGTTAAATCATGCTGGCAACATGCTAGAAACAAATCATGCTAGCAACATGTTAAAACATGCATAGCAACATACTAAATCATGCTAGCAACATGGTAAAAACATAACGCAAAATCGTTTTAGAAACATGCTATCAGTATGCTAAATCAGGCTAGCAACGTGCTAGAAAAAATCATACTAGCACCACATTAAAACATGCCAGCAATGTGGTAAATCTGGCTAGAAACTTGTTACTAAATCATGTTATGAACATGTTAAAACATGCTAGCAATGCAGTAAATGATGTTAGCAACATGTTGGCACTGTACTAAATCATGCTAGCAGCATGCTAAATCATGTTAGCAACATATTAAAATGTCAGCAATGGGTTAAATCATGTTGGAAACATGCTATCTTAAATCATGCTATCAACATGTTAAAACATGCTAGAAATGTCCTTAAAGATTCTAGCAACATGTTACCATACTAAATCATGCTAGCAGCATACTAATTCATGACAGCATGCTAAAACATGCAAGAATAGGGCTAAATCATGCTAGAAACATGCTAGCAGCCTGCTAAATCACGCTAGCAACATGTTTAAACATTCTACCAATGTGTTAAATAATGTTCTTATAATGCTGAGAGAACACGTTCTTGGAATGTTTTCAGAAAATGTCCTTATGGTGTTATTTGTATTTGATTAATGTTCTAAGAAATGTTTTTGTAACCTTTAAATAATATTCTAATCATAACAAGAAAACTGAACACTTTAACATTCTTAGAATAGGCTATCAAAAATAAACATTCAAATAGTGTTATATGCTGGGTGAATATAAAGTTGGTAGAATGTTGTAAGACATGTTTTTGTAACTTTTAAATACTGTACGAATAAGACAAGAAATCTGAATACTTCAGCATGTCAAAAACATTTTAAAAAATTCCACAATGTTTTTATAATGTGTTACCTGGGCTGGATATCTGCAGTCTAAACTAGGCCAACATTTAGATGATCATTTTTCTTTATAGAGTTGTCACTGCGTAACTGAAAGGCATCTGTGTGCTTTTTCCTCAAGATTAGTCTTGCATGCCAACACTGTGACAGAGTTCTAACTATTGCTTCCATGATTTGCGCCAAAAAAGATGTGTGTAACTCTGACAGAACTGCTAATGTTTCACACTGATTTGACTGCAGCACTGTGTTTATTATACAACATTTGCCAGTGTCTCTATCTGCATCTGTGGGTTTGTTTAGCAGATATTGTGATTCAGCATACCATGGGAAAAAGCAGAATAAAAATTTGCTCCTAATTACTAAACATTGCCGTTGACAACTCCGGCAAACTAGCCCTTTAATCATGTCCCAGAATTCCATGCAGGGCTGTGAAAGTGATGATATGACTGCAGTGCCATTGTGGAATATGCAGTCAAAATTAGATTCTAATCTAAATGAACATACCATTAACCCTTATCATCCAAAAAGTTGTCTGATTAACAAATTCTGAATGGGACTGAATATGCTGATGTGTCTGAAATATAATGCAAACATGCATATTGTGTTGTTTACCCAAATATCCGCCACAGGGTTGTCAGCTAAATGATGCGCATGTGTTTATACATTAAACTCAACCTTGACCTCGTTCACACAGTGCCATTTTAAAAATATCCTGATTCGTCGCTTCTCTCACTTGATTGATATCTATAATGAGGCTTGCCAATGATACATTTAAGCAATTTCTAATGATTTTGAATTGGAATGCTAGAAAATACAACACTGCACACTGTAAAAATAATATTTAGAGAGAGAGAGAGAGAGAGAGAGATTCTAATTGCGTGACTTAAGACCTGTATACAGTGCATACCTTTGAAAAGACTGTGAAAAAGTCTGTCTATGCCTCACAGCTGTTTTTTCATCTGTGTTAAATAAAAAAGGGGCGTCTAACCTGACTAAAATCAATTATTTGTGAAATTTACTAGCAGTTTCTGAGAAAAAGTTTCCTACACCATTTTTTTGCAGTTTATGTATTTGTTAAGGATGCAATGATATATTTCCTGATATGGAACTTGTGTCCGGAACCGGAGGAAGAAGTTGATCCCTTTGGGCCATTGCAGTCCTGGGAAGATCTGTGTCAAGATCACGGACATCTCTCATTTTTGCTATCCTTCCCGCTCTCCTTCTCATATACAGTATGAGTAGGTCATTTCAGGCCTGTTTTCACAGACTTTCAAGTAACGATATTATTAACAATGGAAGAACGTCTCTGCTACTCCTCACTGAATCAGTGGCCGCTGGGAAGGGTCAAGAACCTTCTCTGGCTTGACCTTGCAGAGAAGGTCGATGGAGATTTTCCAGGGGGCATCGGTTATTATTAGACTATCTGTGAAGATAAACTCAAGCGGTCTGTGTGGGAATGGATTATTTGAGTTTGATGAGTATTAGGAAGCGGTCATTCTCATCAGCTCCCCAGAACACACACAATTTATGCATGTATTCTTGAGCAATCAGAGAGCGATACTGTAATGTTGTGGAGAACATGTACTGCTCTATGCTAGAAACACTGAGGTATTTTTCACTGAATCATGGGAAAATCAGATCTGCCCATTTTGGTATGGGAAATCTATTCTTGGAGTGTGGGACGGGAGTTATTTTTCTGGTTTTATGAGTTTTTGAAGTGAGACTTTTAAATGTTTTTGCTGGTTTATGGCACACTCTCAGACAGCAGAAGAGCTGTGCATTCTGGTGCATACGCGTCCTTTTCATTTTCACCATAACATGAATTCTCCAACCGTTTACATAATAAAGATCTGAGGATATGATCATCACCTTCTCATCTTTGCTGATCTTGTTCTCGTAATGCCATTTCCTGCTGATAAGGCTGGAATGTTTAAATAGAATGAAAGATTATGTAATCTTTGACAGGCCGATACAGAGATATGAACTGGAATGAATGTGGGCAGGTAATGGAAAAAACAGGTAAAAGTGATTGCTAGTGCTTTAGAAGGAGAAAACTGTATTTAAAGAGAGTATTAGCTAAATTGTGTTTATTGCATATTTACTGTGAAATATTTGTAAATTTGTAGTACTTCTTTAGCATGGAAAAGCACTCAGAGAACTTCCTCCTCTAAGTGGATCAAATAAATGTCTTGTATTCTTGCTTTGGAAAAACTGACATAAGTAAATGTATTTAATAAGATATGCATTACCCTTTATGTAAGTTATTGACAAGTAGATCATGTGGGATGAAGATGACTGTGAACAAATCTATGTAAGATTTTAGTTGATTTTTTATAAACAATGATAGATACTGTACTGATTACTGTAACTATAATTTAACATTCAATTATTAATTTATTTTTACTTATGCATTCTGATGTTTATTTTTAATAATAATAATAATAATACTTTTATTATTGTTGTTTTTGTGATTATTATTTTACGTATGCATTTTTATTCTGTATTATTTATTTACTTGATTTTATATACTGGATTTCATATATAGACTTAATAAAAATAATATAATAAAATAAAAATAATATAAATAAAGAAAAAAAATCTGAAAATATTGTATGCGTGTCATGTCTGTGTGAAGATGTTCAAAAGTAACACCTTAAGTAACTGCCTTCTTCCTTATTTGGCAGAAAACGCTCCAACGTGCCTTGATGTGAAATGTTCTCTTGAAGCTGCGCTGGAGTGATGACGGGTCTCTTCTGGTTTGTGGCTGCCATCAGAACAGTCCAGGGATTCTGCAGTAGAATTCAATAAAGCAATAAGCCAATCAGGAGAATTAGAATCTAAAGCTGTAGCTGGCTCACAGAGGGCCCTTTATGTGGCAGAAGGCTGGGGGGACGCAGCAGGAACACAGCGCTGGGCTGAGAAACATCTACCCTCTGTATCAACCTCTGCTGTTTCGCATCGACTAGCTTGATGTCTGTGACTAATCAGCGGTCCACTTTGATCCGAGCGCTGTTTAGAAAACAACTGCTGATTTTTGTCTTGGTGTTTGAATGTCAGTCTCTTCCTGGCCATTTCCTTTTGTCCTTCATTCAAGTGCTGTTTATTGTGAGACTAAATTCCAAAGTGGTGTATATACCCAATCAGCTTTCTCGCTACAATGGGACCACACCCACATAGAAGTCTGTGACTAATCAAATCTTTCCAGCTGTACTGTATCCTTCATGTTCCGGACACGAGTGGGGCCTCTGCTTAGAAAGTGAACTTTACATGAGTGCAATCCTGAGACTTCATTTTCAGTTTGTTTGGTCTGGGTGGAGAGTGAATGCTTAAGTTGTTATAATGTTGTCTAAAAGACATCAAGTGGTAAGAGTGCATTGAAAAAATGGCAGATGGCAAATGTACACACTCACTGAAGTGCTGTCTAATTCACATTGTAGTGTTTCCTCATAACGTGTGAGTTTCTACTGATCTTCCTCTGTTTGGAGATGTGATTGAGGATGTGATCTCACTCTCCAGAAATCCAGCCTATATATGACTCTTTGCTTATGACTGAAGCCAGGCTTGCCTTTATACTGGACACCCCACCCTGTTGCTCTCTCTCTTTCTCTCTCTTATCTCATACAAGAGAAGCCAATAGAGGCGTGCAATGTCCATCCATACTCCAGATGGCATCCCGGTGTGGTTTTATCCCATGAGAGAGTGTGAGAGCATCATCTCCGAAAACAAAAACTCTTTTGTCCCTAAATATTGTTTTCATCATTTACCTAAAATGAATTATTTCATTCATATAAACAAGTGTTAAAGTTCTTATTTTATTTTAAACATTTGTGAAATGTATTTATATTAAACAAAAAATTAATTTTAATGCATTTTTACAAAACTATACAATTATTTGAAAAACACATATATAGAGAGATAGATAGATCTACACATATCAGAGGAGCACAGCAGTTGTGTTTAGATCCTCACAGAATCATTGTGTTTGAATGAATTAGTTGAGTGAATAATTCAATGACTTGTTTTGACCTTGATTGAATCAGTGTGTTTGAACAAATCTGTCGAGTGAATGATTCAGTGACTTACTTATAAAGACACTGTCAGTCCAAAATCACGTATTGTCTGTGTTACTCCATTTGAATTTGAACGTACTTCACAACCATTAAAAAGTGTTCTATATAGTATGAATATGAAATTCAGACATATTACTTCTGCCATGTTGTTACCATCATGTGACCTGCCAGCGTCAGTTGTGTTGTTGCACTGCCATTAATAAAAACTCTCCCGTGGCCTCATGGGATAGTAAAGTGTCCATCGACTGCACACTTCAGAATCCGGGCAGAAGTAGGTTACCTACTGTTTTTCGAATACTATGAATTCGGACATACTACTCTTTTGTCATACTGTTCTTCGCATACTATAAAGTATTCAACGTTTTATGCAGCAACAGTCACTTGTTCCAGTCCTGATTGTATAAGTGTGTTTAAATTAATCCGTTGAGTAAGTGATTCAGTGACTCAACTGTTGCAATCATTTACATTTACATTTAGTCATTTGGCAGATGCTTTTATCCAAAGCGACTTACAAAGTAGAAGCAAACAGACCAACAAGAGAGCAACAATATAGAAGTGCTGTGACAAGTCTCTGTTAGTCTAGCACAGTGCACATAGCAGGGACTTTTTTTTTTTTTATAAATAAATTAGACCAAATGAATAGAAATGAAGGGATGTCCCATACTGGAATTTGTGCTCTGCATTTAACCCATCCAAGTGCACACACAACTGGAGCAGTGGGCAGCCAATGCTTTGGCACCCAGGGAGCAGTTGGGGTTTCAGTGCCTTGCTCAAGGGTCTCACCTCAGTTATGGTATTGATGGTGGACCATGACTCCCCCCACCTACAATCCCTGCCAGACCTGAGACTCAAACCTATGACCTTCAGGTTACAAGTCTGACTCTCTATCCATTAGGCCACAAATGCCCCAGTGTAGGTCTGAACAAGTGAGTTTAGGTATATTGGTGCAACGCCAGTTGTTGTCTTGTAGGCAAGCATCAGTGCCTTGAATTTGATGCGAGTGGCTATTGGCAGCCAGTGCAAGCTGATGAAGAGAGGTGTGGCATGAGCTTTCTTCGGCTCATTGAAGACAAGAAAGCAAGAGCTTGGACAAGGAGCTGTGCGGTCTGCTCTGTTAAGAAGGGTTTAATCTTCCTAATGTTGTATAAGGCAAACCTGCAGGAGCGGGCCATTGTAGCAATATGGTCTGTGAAGCTTAAGCGATTATCCATCACAACTCTAAGTTTCCTGGCAGTCCTGGAAGAAGTTATGGTTGATGAACCTATCTGTATAGATAGGTTGTGATGAAGTGCTGGGTTAGCTGAGACCACGAGCAGTTCTGTTTTAGCAAGGTTGAGTTGAAGATGATGAACCTTCATCCGGCCAGAAATGTCTGTTAGACAGGCTGTAATACGAACAGCTACTGTCGGATCATCTGGTTGGAATGAGTAGTAGAGTTGAGTGTCATCAGCATAGCAATGATAGGAAAAGCCATACTTCTGAATGACAGATCCTAAAGATGACATGTAGATGGAGAAGAGAAGTGGTCCAAGCACTGAGCCTTGAGGAACCCCAGAAGCAAGAAGTTGTGACTTAGAAACCTCACCCCTCCAAGACACCCTGAAGGACCTACCGGAGAGGTAAGACTTGAACCACTGGAGTGCGGTTTCTGAGATGCCCATCTTCATGAGGGTGGACAGGAGGATCTGGTGGTTAACAGTGTCAAAAGCAGCAGACAGATCCGGCAAGATGAGTACTAAGGATTTGGAAGCTGCTCTTTCCAGTCTCAGGGCTTCAGTAACCGAGAGCAGTGCAGTCTCAGCTGAGTGACCGCTTTTGAAGCCAATCATGATTGAATTATTGTGGTTAAAGGAATCGGTTGAGTGAATGATTCCTTGACTCTCTCATAAAGGGGGGTCAGTATAAAATAAATAAAATAAAATAAACACTTATTGTTGTCTGTTTGCCCATATATTTCTCCACACAGGATGTTTTTGGTACTCTAAAAAAAAAAAATTACATTTAATCCCACATGCTTTGCACAGCTACATGTCATGTCATGTTTGAGATATTCATGTAGGCAGCCAGGTCTACACCTGAATGAAGAGTTTTATATAAAAGATTAATAAATTAACCACACACAATCATTATACTTGTAGGTTAGTATAACAAAAATACTTTTAGATGTCTGTACCGAACTGTGAATTTCACTCTTTGCTGCTGCATTGTTTCTGTCTTATAGGAGGACATCAATCTGAATTTGCCAACTGTTGATGTGATAAGACCATAATAAAGTAATATCTACATTACATTTAACCTGCCTCAGACAAGAGACAAACAGTCTGTCTCTGTCTCTCTGTGGTCTACTGGCATGCAGAACCGGTATGCAGCAGGAATCTTTGGATCAAGGTAATTTCATGCTTCTACACATTTTCCCAGGCGGCTGAGCATTCCTTTACCTTTGTGCCACTTTGGAGTGTGATGTGGGCTGACATGTTGTCATAAGACACACACATACACACAACCCTAGATGCACACACATAAACCTCTCTGACAGGGACAAATGCATTCATATCAGGATAAAGTTGGTCATGTAAATATGTATGCTTTTATATAATTTAATCATTAATTTTGATTTCTGATAAAACACCACAGTAACCCACAGGTGAATCACATGAATCCAGTCCATCAATTAACATCTTGTGAAGTGAAAACCTGCATGTTTTCAAGAAACAAATTCATCTTTAAGATGTTTTTTACTTCAAACCATCACTTCCTCTATATCCACAATATTGCTTTCTGCAGTGAAAAAGTCATCTTGTCTGAATCAGGAGAGAAATGTGCACAGATCAAGTACCAAATACAAATTATAACAGTCCAAAAACAAATATGTTGGTGGATTTGTGAGAGACAACAGAACAAGCATTATTATGGATTATGGACTTGTATTTTGGCCAGAAGCGACAGTTTAAAGTTAAAACGCCCTTATGATGGATTGGTTTCTTACAAACAATTGTTTCCAAATCTGTCCTGATGAAGAAACAAACTCTTGGATGGTTTGAGGGTGAGTAGATTTTCATGTTTGTGTGAACTATTCTTTTAACGTCCGGCATTCCTTTCCTTGCCAAGGTCTTGTAGAATGCTACTGAATTAACATCTCTAATTAATTCACAAGAAGGATGCTTTTGGGTTTGAATGAAATTCCAGTATGTGGTTAGACCCACTGCTTGGCCAAAACAATTTGTGACTCATTCAGTTGCCACGTTAGTTCCTGACAGAGGAATATTTCAGTCATTTATCAACTGCATTTGAGACAGCTGGGGAGAGATGTATTTTAAATACATTTTTGTATGATTTCTGTTTATCCATATTTTTGTGCAGTTTGTCTACAACTAAGTAAAAAAAAAAAGTTTAGGTCCAGTGGTTATAAAAAACACACAGAAGTTCAAGCAATGCAGTATTTTTTCACATGGAATATGTCAGACAACACAATTGTCCCTGTTATCTTCGCATCTGTGCACCATTTCGGCTTTTTCAGAGATACGTAGGTTCTACTCCATTTACAACGTATATTTCATACTAACTCTAACATAAACATAAACACAAAAGACACCTTTTTAGCTATTCATTAGAATGATGTGGGAGTTACTCAAGATGCCATTTCACAATTGACTTTCACCTTCATCACCTGTCACAGACTGTTATGATCAAATAATTAATGAGTTTGTTGGTTTGTGGGTTGGCAGGCGGCAGCCTATCATTTTATTGTGGTTTCATCTCTCAGGGCTGTAACACATGGTTAATTCGTCAGTTATTTCTTACTAACCAACATCTGCCTTATGGAGAAAGACAGGCAGACAGACAGGTGCAGTTAACAAAAATACTGTTATCTGGATGACCAGACATTTTAGATGAAGGAAAGCATGTCATGTTTTTATCAACTTAATCTTAAGCATAGCAATGATGTCTTTGATATCCTGTAAAAGTTGTCAATTCAAGCTGTTTTCTTGCTTTCTTATTGGCTATTCGTATTACACTGTTATGTAACCCATCAAGCCCAATTTGTCACTTCCCCTTTTGAAGGCTCTGCCTTTGTATCATGAAGCTTTTTGTGTGATTTGTTGTTCATCATTATTGCACATATTGTTGTAAGTCATTTTGTGATAAACTGTTAATGTAGGTCTTACATGTTATAGGGATTTCCACTGTGCATTAGTAAGAGCTGCTTAGTTAGTGAGACTTTAAATGCATTTAACCCATTTATTACAAGCTTGAGTTTTGGGTAATGTACAAATCATGCATTTGAATTGTGCATGAAACGGAGCACTCAGTAAATTTACAGATGAGGTATTTAAAAGAATTCAAGTGAATGGCAGCAGCGAATAAAATGAGTTCATAGGACATGTGCATCTGCACGTGAGGGGAAATAATATTCAGAAAAAAAAGAGAAAGACATCATATCATGTGTCATGTAGGCTCATGCATGTAAAAAATTCTATAATGATCCCGCCCGGGACTTGTTTCAAAGTGCACTAAATGTATTTTTGAGGGGCTGTGAGGAGAGGTTTATTTAAGGATTGGCTAGAATGCCATGCATGTGCAATGACTGGGCAGGAAGGAGAGAAACAGAGCATTTGAGCATTTTTGCAACGTGAATTGGGCAGGAGGAGGGACTGACATTGCCTTTTGGGTGGTCATGCAGTCAGAAGAGTTGTTCTGCTTCATCTGTGTCTGTAGTTCAGAAGGAAAGACTCATGCCTGGGATTGCAGCCTTCGTGATGTAAAAAGTGAAAGTTCTAACAGTGCAGACGAGTTCTATTGATGCCTAAGGCAACAACACCTTCGTCCTTTTTGCATAGGCACAGCCACATGCAGCTGGCACTGTGAGGTGGTTATATTAGTTAGCATCACCGAGAAGAGCCCAAACATGGAACTTTTTTGCTTGGAAAAGGACGCAATCATGCGAGCTCAGAGAGATCCCAACATCTTTTGCGATGAAAGAGTATTGCAAAGTCTTTTAACAGTGGAGGACAGATATGTTCCGCAGGGACCCTATTTTAAACGTGTCCAGCAGGATATTCAGCCTTTTATGAGGCGGATGGTCGCGACGTGGATGTTGGAGGTTTGTAGATAAAGTTGTATTATTGGCAACTGTTTGCTTGAACTGTGTTAAAAGTATTATGTAATGTGGAATAGGCTGGGAAGTACCTAAAGTATAGCTCGACTTTGACATGCATTCGTTTTATTACAGTGTAGACAATCAAACTCAAGAAAACATTTGTTCACACCTGTATGCACATACCATATAGTCTCTGTGTAGCTAATCAATGTGCAAAGGAAAAGTTTGATCAGGAAATTAGCAGGAAATGCAACAATCTGCACACTTCGCGATTGTGTATGCTAACCTATAAATGTGTCAATTTAATAGAAAACGCTTTAGTATTTTTCTTCAAGGCATGCTTTATTAGACAGATGGGGGTCTTTGCTTTATTTACATGCGTGTTATGAATGCTATTATAGATTTATGTAATTTTGGAGAATTTTTGAAACGGACTCAGCCTTCGAGTTGCTCGGTGCGAAAGTGTAGCCATGTTAAGAACCGTCGATTTAAATGTATTTCAGTTCATCAAAGCAACATAATAATTGTCGGAAATAGTTTAACGTGATACATATACACGATATTATATGCTGTCATTGACATTACTTGGATCATATTTTTTTAACGTGACGAATCACCAAAGCAGTCATGTGTGGGCGTCATTGGGTTTCACAGCACACCCTGCTTGAAATGAATGAAGATCTTTACCGCTTGAAAGTTCCTCTTTCTCATGAAAAGCAAATAGCTGCAAATAGTAGCCTAGCTATAGATAAAAAATAATTACTCCTAGCCTATATAAATAGCCTAATTACAAACAAAATGGAATATGAGCAAAAATGTCTGGTTAAGAGCATTGCTAACAACAGAACGTTGTAGCAAGGACATACAAATGTTAAATAAATACTAATTATTAGACAGCCTTGATCAGTTAAATTGTGAATGAATTCTGTTGTGCCCTTGTAGGTTTGTGAAGAGGAGAAATGTGAAGAGGATGTCTTTCCCTTGGCTATGAACTACCTGGACAGATTTTTAGCTGTGGTTCCTACAAGGAAATGTTATCTGCAGCTCTTAGGGGCCGTGTGTCTCTTCTTGGCTTCAAAATTAAAAGCATGCCAACCGCTGTCGGCCAGGAAGCTCTGCATGTACACAGACAACTCCATTACATCTCAACAACTGCTGGTAAGAGCCGATGGTCTTGATGACAGCAAGAAGTCCTCCATCTGTTGTGTAATTCTATATTACTCAAACCACTCAAAACTGAGATTATATGTTTTAGATTGTATATAGCCCTAGGTTTGTGATCTGCTGATTCATCATATTTTTATTATTGTGAAATTTAGATGTTGGGGAAGTGAATTTAGCTTGCTTTGCCCCCTAATGGTTGTTTTTTGATGTTGAACAGTCTTCTGGGTTGAGCTGTGATGAAATGCACTTTTGATGATTTGGTACGGTTCCCATAAATTGGCAAGGACTGGTAAAAGCTGGTAAAACCCTGTTAGTGTCTAAATCGAAATTATTTCTAGAGCTTTTGGATGTTATAAAGAGAACAGGAAAGACAACTGGGTCAAAACAAAAAGATTTCTTATAAACTGCAGTGGTGATTCTTGTATAAAACAGATACATCAACTGAAGCATCCAGTATAGGGGGTGGCTTTAGGAGTCTTGACCTTGGTGATCTGGTGTCACTTGTCAGGGACTATCCCTTCTCGGCAGAGTCTCTACTAACTTTCACTCTTCCTTCTCTCACCAAGACACACAAAATAAGGGTGTAGAGCTTTTCACCTTGGGCTGGTTTTCCCCTCAAGTCTCTGTTATTAAGAGTTTCTCAGAAAGCAGCTTCAGCAGGCAAAAACAAAGCCAGCTGGGCACGTGCGAGGAAGGAAGTTGAGCGTGTGCATGGAATGCAGCATCTGGTTGGTGGAGATCAAAGACGAGGGGTGGAGCTTTGCACGATAACCTGATTTATTTTACAACTGTGATGTCCCTTTGGGCAAGACAGATCCATATTTAAAGAGCAACTTGACTAATTTCTCCCCCGTTTTGAGTGTTGAGTGACATAGAAACACAACCTAGACTTTTTAAATGCCAGTGTCACTAGGGCATGATGATTTATGTCACACCTTCTGTTTTAAGTCAATACATGTCTTTGCATTTTTAAGCATTTTAGTCTGGTGTGAGTATGGCATGTGATTGGCATTTACCACACAAGATTGGCACACATTGCACAGTTGAATCACTAGAGGGCAATAAAATAGGCTGCAGTCAGGAGTGATTAGGTCAAAAACATTATCATTGACAAACACTAGTGGAGTGATATCAGATTATGATACTGTGGTGTTGAATGTGCATATACTATGTTATTTATATGATATAGTTTGTCGAATATTTTTGCAGACCCTTTTAACAGTAAAAGTGCATGTTCTCTGTAAAAAATGAATTTTCAAACATTATTGGACTGTTTTACAAGAAAATACTTGGTGTTACCTGTCATTTCTTTGTAATTATTTGTGAAATTCACTATCAGTTTCTGAGTTTTCCAGTAAATCCTAAACTAGTCCACGTGCATGAATAGGCATAGCAGATCTAGACAGGTGGAGCTGGTGGAAGTGGAGGGTTTAAGTGAATCAGCTTACAGCAAACACTGAACCAGACAATTTAAATGTTGCACAAGCAATCTCATTGGTTGCAAAATCAGCCAGTCAGCTTGTGCCATGTAGTAATCAATGTGATTGCTAGCAGATTGCATTTAGATCTATATTTGTAATTAAATGAATTTCACCAGCCACAATCTGCACTGAAAATGTGAAAGACTATCCTTAGGTCATCTGGGCCTGTCCTTAAAGGAACACACCACTTTTTTTGGAAATAGGCTCATTCTCCAACTCCCCCAGAGTTAATAAGTTGAGTTTTACCGTTTTGGAATCCATTCAGCCGATCTCCGGGTCTGGCGATAGCACTTTTAGCATAGCTTAGCATAGATCATTGAATCCAATTAGACCAGTAGCATCGCGTTCAAAAACGATCAAAGAGTTTCGATAGTTTTCCTATTTAAAACTTGACTCTTCTGTAGTTATATCGTGTACTAAGATCGGCGGAAAATGAAAAGTTGCGATTTTCTAGTCCGATTTGGCTAGGAAGTATACTCCCAGTCCGGCGTAATAATCGTGGAACTTTGCTGCCGTACCATGGCGCAGTGATATTACGCAGCGCCTGAAAGTAGTCCCCAGCTAGGTAACTAGTTATAATATAGCTGGGGACTACTTTCAGGCGCTGCGTAATATCGCTGCGCCTGCTGCGGCCATGTTACGGCAGCAAAGTTCCTTGATTATTACGCCGTACTGGGAGTATACTTCCTAGCCAAATCGGACTAGAAAATCGCAACTTTTCATTTTCCGCCGGTCTTAGTACACGATATAACTACAGAAGAGTCAAGTTTTAAATAGGAAAACTATCAAAACTCTTTGATCGTTTTTGAATGCGATGCTACTGGTCTAATTGGATTTAATGATCTATGCTAAGCTAAGCTAAAAGTGCTATCGCCAGACCCGGAGATCGGCTGAATGGATTCAAAAACGGTAAAACTCAACTTATTAACTCTGGGGGAGTTGGAGAATGAGCCTATTTCCAAAAAAGTGGAGTGTTCCTTTAACTGAGATAATAACCAAACCTTCCTGCATACTGTATGGATGCAGAATGAAAAATGTGAATTTGTTGGTAATATAGTAACTTTAACTCATATGGTGTCCTGCCAGTCATATTCATTGCCTCTTGTTCTGTTTGTGTCTTTCTCTGTCTCTCTGTTGGAGTGGGAGTTGGTGGTTCTTAGTAAATTGAAATGGAACCTGGCTGCCATCACCCCACTTGACTTTATCGAACACATCCTGCACAAACTGCCCTTCCCTGAAGACAGACTGACACTGATCCGCAAACACGCGCAAACCTTCATTGCTCTCTGTGCAACAGGTAGGACCCGAGCTGAATGACAGTGCACTGGCTGCATTTGTCAGAAATGTGTCTGTATAAGCAGAAACATAACCATTACTGTGCTAAAGATGTATGATGTGAATGTGTTATGATGCTTTCTGCCTTGTTATTTGTGTCTATATAAAAGTTTTGTATATTTAACTGGGTGTGTTTCTGTGGCCCTGCATCTGTTCAAGAGGCTGAGGCCTGAACATGAGCCAAGACGGAGGAGCCTTTTTAAGCTATTGCAAATGTTTTTGGTGTTTTTGTCATTGCCTTTAACAGTTTTCTCAAGTCAGGAATGTTGGTTCACTGCACAGCTGCTGTACTGTGGCAGTCAGTCGAGTGTAGGGTGTTTATTCAAGGATGACCGTTGCGTCCTGAAATAAGCAGCACACTAACTCCAACAAAGCAGATGAACGACTTCCAGCACGGAATAGCAGAGGCTTTCCTCCTTGACTGAAAACCGAGGGCCCGTTCTCAGGATCTCAAGGCAGAGGAAGAGGGGGAGTAGTTCCTGGAAACCTCAAAGCCCTCTGAGAGATGAAGGGAGGGAGTAGGAAGAGAAGGAAGGCTCTCCTCACTTTTCATTCGCAGCTGCAGGACGATTTAAGGGAGGTGGTGATGTTAAAACAGGTCTGAAACTGGAGAGCGTGTGAATGTAAGGTTCAGGTTTGCGTGGAATTCAGAGCAGTTGTAAGATGCAGTAAGACTCCTCAGTCAGATTGCATTATCACAACTGTTTTCTGGGAAGTTGTTTTGAAGTTTTTCACAGGTGAGTAATGTTCTAGGGAACGTAGTGACTAGGTCACTGATGTTTCGGGATGTGTGTGTGTGCATGTTTTTTCCTCAGATCACAGCTTCACCATGTACCCTCCCTCCATGATCGCCACAGGATGTGTGGGGGCAGCAGTATGTGGCCTCCAGCCCGACCAGAGCAACCAAAATCTGTGGGGGGACAGTCTGACAGAGCTGTTGGCTAAAATCACCCACACTGAGGTGGTAAGTGTCCAGCATCTTTGTACTGTGAAACAAAATCTCAGTAGTTATATAGCAAATGACCATTCAAGATATAGTTAACTCAGGATTAGCCCTAGTTTACTTGTTTAGTTGTACGGTAATCCATTAATTCTGTGACATTTTATGAAAGAACAACTTCCTGATGACCCAGTTTTTTTTTCTTTTCTGTATTTGTGTATTTCCTATTAAAAAAGGAAGTTGGGACGGGACACATCTCAGGGTTCACCTGTTTTATTTCAAGCAGTGTTGTTTTAATATCATTGAAAAGCTATTTTGTTTTTATTAATATATATATATTTATTTTTTTTATTTTTATTTATTTTTTTAAGTTTTAGTTAATGTTTTATTTTTTGTTTGTTTTGTACTTTTTATTATTTTTTTTATTTCTATATAGTTTTTATTTATTTCCTTTTTAGCATTAGTTATTTTGTTTTTTAATATTTTCATATAGTTTCAAGAGCTATATGTTCATCAGTAAAAATAGTTATGGAGGGGTAAAAAGAAAAGAAAAGATTTTACCCTTTTTTATCATTTTAATTTAGATTTAGATTATTAGATTAGATTATTTCAATATATTAACAATAATTTATTACTTTAAACACTTTTAAGTTTGCTGTGGCCCTCTGGTTAAGAAACCTAGAGACTGAGAGCATTTATTAAATGATAGCTTAGCATTGTCAATTTTCAAAAGAGTTTTCAATACTGAAGTCAATTTTGTCAAACTGTGGACACAGCAGACATGTGCAGGACATTCATGCATGACTGTATGGAAATGGAGAAATGTGTCATTTTATGAATGAGTGTTTGTGTGTGTTCACTGCAGCAATGGTGAAGTGTTTTCAGAGCTGCATACTTGTGGCGAGACACAGGCCTCTCAACCACATCTGTGGATTAAAGCGCAATGTTACACACACACACACACACACACACACACACACACACACACACACACACACACACACACACACACACACACACTCTCTCTCAGGCTCTTACACAAACTTACACATCTTGGCTTCAGGCTGTTTTGAAAGTCTCACAGTAAAACTTTTTTGAATTGGACCCAGAGAGTGAACGCCCCATTTAAACTCCTCACATACACTCATAAGGTTTAACACATTCTTTTCTCTCTCCTCAATGTAATGTGTTAAGTTTTTTCTACATTTTAAGTTCTGGAAAAAACACCACATGCCGCCATTAGCAACCATTCCTTCCTGTGCCTGTAGTTGTCAGGACAACAAGGCCTGTTGTGGCCGTCTCATTCAGTTTTGGGAAAGAACAGGTTTTAATTATCCTGAGAAAAAGACACGAGTTTGGTACGGGATCATTCCGTCAGACCTCCCACATTTCTGCAGAAAGAGAAACACGGATACCAATGTTTTATTGTTTGAAAGCTAAAGGTTCCAAAAAGGGTTTTTTACAGTGATGGCAATTTTTGGTTCCTCAAAGATCCTTTCAGTGAACAGTTCTTAAAAGAATCATTTTTCTTAATGTGAAGAACGTTTAAAAAGCTAAAGAACCATTTCTGCTATGAAGAAACCTGAAAGGTTCAATGGATGATAAAGGTTCCTCGTCGATGCCAATAAAGAACTTTGCATAGCCGATTGGCATAAAACCTGAAACGGTTTACAGCTTAATTTTGGCTCAGAACCGCCCGTTTAGACAGGAAAAACTCTGTCTGACCAACATGAGAACAACAACAGTTTTATTTTATGAGTGATTCTGAAACTGTAAACATGATTTTTTTTTTTTTATTGTAAAAACAACAAAGATCACTGGAGCAAAAGAAAGTACTAGTTCAGTCTTTCTACTTAAAAAAAAAAACATGTTTAATTCAATGTTGCTTGCAAATACTTTGTAATTAATTGTGAAATTTACTAGCAATTTCTGAGGGGAAAACGTTTCAAGTAAATTCTACACCCTTTTTTTT
This sequence comes from Acrossocheilus fasciatus, assembly GCA_036784905.1. Classification (NCBI taxonomy): domain Eukaryota; kingdom Metazoa; phylum Chordata; class Actinopteri; order Cypriniformes; family Cyprinidae; genus Acrossocheilus; species Acrossocheilus fasciatus. Next base: position 4,404,066 of record CM071941.1, read on the forward strand.
GAGTCTAGTTACTACAAAAATTATGGACAAATCAAGTAATTACACAGCAGCATAAATGTAGTATTTGGAAAATTATGTACATCTTTTTTGTCTCTTAAAAATAAACCCCCAAAAAATTTGTCAACAGTTCTTAAAACAACCATTTTTTGTTTGTGTTAAGAACATTTTTATAATCTAAAGAGCCTTATTACACAACAAAGAATCACTTGTGCAGTCGGAGGGCTCCATGGATGTTAATGCCAATAAAGAACCTGTATTTTTAAGTGTAAAGAACTAAAAGAACACTAAGAAAGAACTGTTTGCTGAAAGGTTCTTTGAGGAACCAAAAACGGTTCTTCTATGGCATGGCTGCGAAAACCCCTTTTTGGAACCTTTATTTTTAAGAGCGAGTTTGCAGTACCATCCGAGGCTGACACTAGCGTGCGTAGTCCTTACCATGGTTTCTTCTTTTCTCTCTTTCTTCTAGGATTGTCTGAAGTCATGTCAAGAGCAGATCGAGCAGTTACTGACCAGCAGCCTGAAAGAAAGTCAACAACAGCATCAACAGCAACAGGAGGGCAGAGCCAGCAACAAAGGGACGCAATCACAAAACCTGTCCTGCACCCCTACAGATGTCCGTGATGTCAACTTATGATGTCGGTTCCTGTTCCTATCCACCACTTCAGCCTACAAAAGATTCAGTTATTATTGTTACTGTATTTAAGTTTAATTTCAAAGTAACATTAGATGGTAATATGCGCATAACACAAGAACACAAGCTTGATGTTTTATAACGGAGCGAAACAGCTGCTGCTGCCGTCTCATATCCGCAGGCGGTGGCGTTTTACATACTTGAATTTAATTGAATTGGCCTCAAACCATGATTAAATAATGCAGTATGTTGTATATTCCATAACAAAGAGCATACATCTGTCTTGGCTATTATATGCAACTGTGTTATAATTATTATTATAATTTATCTGGCTATTTAATAATAATAATAATAATAATATTACCTATTATTGTTAAACATATGATGCTTTTTATCTTACAAAATGTATTTGCTTAGTAATTCCCAGAGGCCATTTTTATATAATATAGGATGCATGTGATCTCACGAAAATGCTATTCTACAGAATGGATAGAAATCAGTCCTTTCAGTGGGATCTGTTTGCTTATCATAGAGATATTAATACAGTGATCTGATGAGTTACTTCTCAGGTATAAGTAACTCTTATTATAGGGATTATTTACAGTGAATGTTACTGCATGAAATAAGCATATATGAATATGTTAAACGGTTTCTATCCATGCATGGTGACCATCACAGCTTCATGAGCTCGCTGGACAGTTTCAGATGGACACTAAGCATGTAGTAAAGGTGGAGTAAGGGTGAGGTAGGGAAGGAAGGAAGGAAGGAAGGAAGGAAAGAGGCGAATCGAAGGATACGCATTGAAAGATTTTGCACGTGATTGAAATATGAACGGTTTTAGACAGGTGGTTTCTGGAGCGCTCTATAATGTTTGTAATGGATACAAATGCTTGGGATGCTGTTTGCTCATTTGATCTGTTTGAACACCATCACTTTTGGGTCAGGGATACTCGCAATGCTGGAGGGATTTAATCTTTTGGGAGTCTTAAAATCCTTCTTAGCAAAGACATGATACCAATGCACTTTCAGATATCACCTCTCGCTGGTTATCCGTGGTATAAAAGAGGAGGGCTAGTCATTTCTAAGGGTTTTATTCGATTTTTTTTTTTTTTTTGCATTGTTTTTCTTAAGTTATTTTTGTTTTGGGGCTGGTTTCCCATATTAGGTGTGCTTGCGGGTTATAGTTTTAAATTTAGATCAAAAACTGATCTAACAGTCAACTGCCAATAGAAATGGTGAGGTTTGACATGCCAAGATTGGTTGCGTTTTACTCTAGTTGTGTGGAATTCATGTCAGCATAGATAGGACATCATCAAATTTCATTAAATCACTTTATTTTAGTAGTCTATTTTATTTTATTTTCTCAAAATATCAGTCATCTACTTGAACTTTTCTCATATATAGGAAAAAGATATTTTGAAACATTATGCGATTTTCTTTTCTCATTAGTTTGTTCTTGCACTTTTGAAAATTGATTTCTCAAGTCAGTTATCTTTATACCAGTGGACCTAAAAGTAACTCAAGAGGTGTGAGGTGTTTGAGACGTTACTTCAAATATATTACGCATTGTGCTGACACAAATGTGCCATTCCAACATATCTATGCAAATGCACTCCATGTTACGAGTGTTTTTCAAACAATGTTCATTTTCAATGTTCAACCATTTAAGTTTTGAGTGAGTTTGTGTGCTAATATATTCTTAAGTTCATTTTGTGTTCTTCCCATTTCTTTATTTCTGTGTAAATGTTTGAACTTGTGTTCCAGTGCTGCTAAAAGAAAAAGAAAAATGAAAAAAGAGCTAATGCATATCTTAATTTCGGTTTCCATGTTGCTGCTATATCAGAGTTATTGAACGCGTTTTCATGGTGGCTGCATTTCTGTTTTCTTTTTGCATTTACACTGTCAATTATTTTCACGCATGAAGTGCCTCGGCGGATACTTGCATGAACAGTCTTGCCTCATTTGTGTTTAATGTCATCTAACTTAACTGTTGTCTGACTTCTTTTTCTAACTTGGCTATTATTTTACTTTGTGATATGAAACGCCTTTATTGTTTTCAAATAATGTTCCTGCCCACAGTCACAATACCTCACAGCACTTCAGTCAGAAGTTTATAGAAGAGTAGAAGGCGTTAAAGCTCCTCAACTAGTTTGTTAAACCTCCAGGTTTGCTCTTTTAGTAGCCTGTCAGATACACACTCGCCAAACAGCTATAAATGTATTGTCTTACCAAGTGGTAGACGGTAAGACTGGGGCAACGCATCGTTTAGATACAAAAAGAGTTGTTTTCAATTTTGTTTGAATTATATTGAAGCAGCCACCGTTTGTTCCACCTCCACCCTCAAAAATATCCAAAGACGTGGAATTTCAGCAATACCCTCATTTTTATTTTTGCCCTAGGACACTTACCTCATTTGGACCTATGAGACATTCAATGAAATAAATTTCAATTTGAAAAATAAAAAGTGTTAAGTTTTTTTTTTCTTCAGGAACTGAATGACACTTCTGTGGCGCATCATGTGAATTTTAACAAACAAACACTTGTGACTATCTGGAAAGGCCTTTTTAAAGCATTATCACTCACTTTCAACTCAGGAAGTCCCTAAGTGACATATAATGAACACCCAGGTTCAGTCATGTGACAATGTGTGCATTTTTTGCTGCCATGGCAACATTTCCAAAATGGTGTCCTGTCTGGTTAGCACATGTTGCAGTGTCAGTAATTTTTAAAATGCTTGTTTTTGTTACTAAAGGTATGTTTCAAGCCATGCAACAATTATAATGTTTTAATAACATCTCATAGATTACTCTTAACCTGATTTTAATACATGTCTTGAGCAAATTGATATAAAACAAGTTACAAAGATATTGTGGTGACACATATGCCGCACCTTATAAAAGTCTTAACCTTATAAAAGTAGGTGGAATTTTGATGTGACATTAAGAAAAATGGTAATGAGCTCCTCAATTAATTTAGCTGATTCAATTATTTTAGTGTTATATATATTCTGCTGCTCATTTCAAAGCATATTTTAACAAATTCTACACACGTTTAACATGTTGACCTCCAGTGTAAGGTAGTTATTTATTTTTATTCAGTTTGCATATTTTCAAATTGTGAGAAAAAAAAAATCTAAAAATGAATTTCTGGTTAAACCATATACCTGAAAAGGTAGAATTTTGATATGTTACAAAAGAGTTGTTGTAAAATTTAATGGTCGCAGTTATGTGGTTTTGAAATATTTGAAAGCAAATAAAATGCAAAAACTGTATTACTTCTGGAAAATGTTTTTGTTTTATCTTCCCAGAAAAGTAATCATTTGGATATATGTTGTGGAAAAGCAAATAAACATAAAAAAAACGTTATTTAGAAAAAAAAAAAAAAAAAAAAAAATATATATATATATATATATATATATATATATATATATATATATATATATATATATATATATATATATATATATATATATATATATATATAAATTTCGATTGAGGAATAAACACCCAATGTAACATATATGTAACATGAAAAATTTATCATAAACGCCCAATGTGTAACATTACAGATCTTTCACAAGGAGGGTTTTATATACCCCATAATTTTCCTATAAGTAGAAACTGGTCCGGGTTCTTATGGGTTAAAGCAAGAGGCTTTACACTTAAACTCAGAATTGTAGTTATTCTCAAATGGGAATATTGGGTTGAACGGTTTGTTGCTGACGCCTGGTGCTTAGAAGATGGGTTGCAGGGAGTTTGTGGCATTATATCAGGCTGCCTCAGACGTAATTATTTATATCGTATTTTAAATTATTTAAATGCATTTTTAATTAATTTCAACAACATATGATTTATTTAATTCAGGCAAATAAAACCAGTTGCACCTTTATGACAATTTTGAGGGTCCATACATAGCCTACATTTATTTTTCCGATCATCTCAATCATCACGAAATGAATAAAACTTAACATCTACATGTCGGGGAAAGCCATTAACGATAATACTTAATATTATTTACTTAGTTAAGGGATGTTTAACTTACATGGTGCCTGTGTAATGGTAAGTGAAAAGATCACGTGAGAGACTTTTATTTTGAAATGCTATTCGACAGTAAATTATTTGCTGCTCTTTTCACTCTGTTGATATTCTTTACTGTGTCTGCCTTCATACCTTGTACTTTACCGCGCTCATGGAGGGCTAATGCAAAGGAAGTATGTATCAAATCACGTTTTAAGTGAATTTGTGTAGAGATTAGAATCTTTTTACCCCTAAAAGCCAATATATACTTTCGTGTTTTATTAATTGTGCGAGTTCTCCAGCTGTCTCAGTGTAGAGAGGTTACCATGGAAGCGCACATTGTCTCATATAGTGTAACCGAACATTACAGTTTGCTAACTTGGATTATAATACTAATAAGCTCTCAAAGTGACAACTGAGTATTGTATAGTTTTATTCTCTTTAGACGCAAAAGGTTTGCAGTTTCACTGGAGCCGTTCACATTCTTTGGAATCCTTTATGTGGCTGCTGGTATTGTTTGTTTATACTTTCTGTTTTATTATGAAAGCTTATGGTTTGGTATAGGATAAAGTGCAGATATGACACCATCAAAGGAAGGCATGACCTCCCTCATCGACAAGACCATAAAGTTGAGGAGGGAGGAACAGGCACGGCAGGTTGTCCTGGCATGGGCCATGCTGAATATGTCTCTAGCTGGGATGATCTATACTGAGATGTGAGTTCAGACATGCCCATAATAATCCCTAATGTGATTTTAGTGTCTTCTGAACCGCAGGTAACCAAGTTACCTTGTATTTTAGGTCTGGGAAGCTTCTTAGCAGATACTACAACATAACTTACTGGCCCATCTGGTATATTGGTAAGTGTATAATAAGAGTGCAAAGTGTGTTAGTGATCTACTAGGTTGCTTTTCATCTGACTAGTTTTGTTGGACAGAACTTGCCCTGGCTTTCCTGTTCAGTCTCAATGCTCTTTTTGACTTCTGGAAGTATTTCAAGTACACTATGGCCCCATCCACGATCACAGTCAGTCCAGGACAACATCGACTTCTTGGACTCAAGGGCTCAGGTGAGTTAGTTGGCATCTGGAATGAAGTCTTGTGGGTAAAAACTATCATGCACAATGCTATCTCTCAAGGCAAAGACAAATATGACATATGGTTATAAAAGTAACCAATAGAATGATCAATATGATGATTATTCCACTGTGAGTTTTAGGTGCCCTTCGTTGGGCAGTACCGGTGCTTTCCATTGGATTCATTGTACCAGTGAACTTAAGTGAACCAATGAACTTTGGGTGATTTCCACAATATGATGGGTACAACACAAATAACTTTGATGTATGTCCAATGTGAACACTTCCAACCAATAGGAGAGAGTAAAATAAAAGTTATTTTAAAAATGGCCAGATTCCACCATTAAAAATGGGCCAGGTGGACCATTAATTAATTGTAGTGATTAGTGAATCAGACAAGTGAAACCTAAAAAAAAATAAAACACAGACTACAAATTTTTGATTAAGAAAGATTGATTAGAACAAGCTATAAGTATGGGTGCCTGGATGGACGGAGACTTAGATGTGGTGACTGTCATCTCGGCTTTGTTGCTTTGTACAATAAAGTCTTATTTTAACATCTGGAATTTACTGTATCATAATTGCTGTTTACAATACTTGTTTTTTACTAATTTTGGGGTGCTGATTACAAAAATAGTAGCCATTTTGCTTGAGCATGTCGCACTTTCTCACAAAAAATGATATATTTAGTTAGCACTTTTACTTTTAACAACCATAATCATTAACATAAATATAAGATGAGTATCATGAAATGAAGTTTTTGTGATACTCCACAATAAGTAAATAAATATATATATATATTTAATGCATGTATGAACTAATCAGGTTTGCTTTAAAAATATGCTGTGTTCACAGGCATTCAAGCCTCTCCACCTCAGAAACAAGAAAAGAAGGAAGCTCCAGTCTCCGTGCAGTCGTCTCCCCTGCAGGGACAGAATGTACTCAGTTATAGTCCTGCGCGACCCTCAAGCACCAGCCCCAAGTTTTCCCCCAGCTGTGTGTCTGGGTTCAGTCCACCTCTGAGCAGCCCTTCTTCAGCAGGAGGACCCTTTTCACCCTCCATGGCATTCGGCAAGGTTGAGTACTTTGAAATACTGAAATGGAATTGTGTTTTTGGTATTTCATTCTGTTCACATACCCACTGCTTTTTATGTCTGCAGGTGTTGAACTATAGTCCATCTCCAAGTTCTTCTCCATACCCAAGCAACCTCGGACCGGCAGAAGGCACCAGTCTCCGGGCTCGGTACCGCACATCCCCATCCGTCTTTAAATCGCCCGGAGGTAAGGAGGACTACATCGATGACCTGAAGACTTTGGAGAAGTTTTTACGTACAGAGGAGGAGAAAAGCCACCGCAGTCAACTGGGTGAGAGTCCTGCTTGGACATAAAGTTGTGAATCAAATTGTGGCTGTGCTAAGCAGTGGCCTACGACGTTTTCTTTGCAATACTTTTTTATTTAGGGAGTCCAGAGTCAACATCTCCAAGACACAGTCCATCGTTCTGGAACTACAGTCGTTCAGTGGGCGATTACGCACAGAGCCTGAGGAAGTTTCAGTATCAGCCAGCCTGCCGTTCACAGGCACCGTCTGCCCATAAAGACGACACCGAGCTGGGCTCTAAACAAGCTGCTGAAGAGGTGAGGATCAAATTAATAGCAAGATTTCAAATCATCTTTAGTAAAGAGAGAGAGATCAATAAAGAGATTTTTCAATTTATTACAGGTCTGGGCAAGAATCACGACGAGTCGTGTGGTGACGGATAGTATCGACAGCTGGACTGCAAAACTGAGAAATGTGAGTCCCTTTTTTTTTTGTGTGTGTATGTACTTAGATAATAAGAATAATACATTTTATTTTTATTTTAGTAGGTTAGCATTTACATATTCTCTATTAAGTAATAACGGTAATAAAGAATTAAATGGTAAACATTTAAGGGTTATTTTATTTTTTGCTTATTTATTCATTCTTAATAATTTACTCTTTATTATTTATTAAATGAACAATAATAATTATTGTATTAAATTAAATTGTTATACATTCAATCAAACTTTATTACAGACTCAAGGTCCAGATTTAAAAAAGACAATAGACAACATATACAACCCACAGGGTTCCCACGGGTCCTTGAAATCCTTGAAAGTTTGTGAATCTGATAAATTTTCAAGGTCCTGGAAAGTTTTTGAAAATGAACAAACATAGATACAGGTCCTTGAAAATTCCATATTATTCCCTCCGGTCCGCTAATGTATTATTTCGCCAACACTTTGTGCATACTAGCTTGCTTGATTTACATTAGTTATGCACATGCGTTACGTTAAGTGTTTCCCACGGGAGGTACTTTGTGTTGTTCGTTGCCATTACGTTCACACGCACCCGAAACTACTACCTCAACGTGTCACAGACACACCGTGAAACATTGCAAAAATAGGCTGAAACCGCTGAAACGTGATGACTGGAAAATGCAAGTTTCGAGATATTTGGCTCATCAAAGAAGATTACAAAGAATGGCTTGCCAGAGATCCAAAGGATGTAATGTTGAATTGCTTTGCTTGTTAAGATAATGTAAAGCCATGAGGCAAGAAAAACTTAAAAGCATATTCAGATATCTTAAAACTTCTGGTTACATGAGCCTAAGCTCTTTTCAATAAAATACATGCAAAAGTTAATATCAGATCATTTTAGAATACAGTATAGTATGTACCAAATATTATTCAATTTTATGCAAAACAGAAATACGACAAATATCAGATTTCTGTCATATGGCCAAAAAAAAAAAAAGAAGCTTTTTTGCATAGTTGTGTTTGACACATGAAAACTGTAACAATGTATCTTTCAAGGTGACGCGATGTAACCTTTGCTCTCACTTGAAATGTGTCCCCACATGAAGTCCTTGAATTTGAGGGTAGTGGACCTGGAAAGTCCATGAATTTGAAGTTAACCAAGGTGTGGGAACCCTGAACCCATAGCATCTATCACAGACATAAAGAGTTACAAAATACAGCAATACCAGTGTCTCCACAGCTTTGACTGATACTGTGTAGTACTAACCCCTATATTTGATAAACCCGCAATAAAAAAAAAGCCGGTAGATAAATCTATACATAAGATTTCGTAACAGTGCTTTAAAAGTGATTACTCTTGCACTCACAAACATTTGACTTGCACTATGCCATCTAGGTCTCCTTGGTAAGATTCTCATTGCATCATTATAAGCTTCTTGCAGCTTCTGTAGACTAGATGCTCTGTAGTTACACCACAAATGAGGCAGTATAAAGTGTTGTACAGTATGCTTTAAAAAGTGACACCTTCACCTCATCTGAACAGAAACTAAACTTAAGTAAAAGTATATTCGCCTGCATATACATCATACAGCGTTGCCTTTCAATATCCTCATCTGTCATACGTTCAGTGATAAAATGTCCAAGGTATTTTACTCTCGCACACGCAGTGAGACTCTTGTTAGACAACTTACAAACTGGAAAATGTATACTTTTATCCTCCTTAGTTCTGCAAATCATAACCACACTCTTATCAGGATTATATAAAATATCATGTTCAAGACCATAATCAGAACACACAGTTAAAAGCTGTTGAAGACCAGCACTGCTAGAACTAAACACCACAAGATCATCTGCATACATAATATGATTCACTAAAATATTCCCAATTATACAACCAGTTTTACAGACATTCAAACAGTCAGATAGCTCATCCATATAAAGATTAAACCGAATTGGGTACAAAATCCCTCCTTGTCTCATGACGTTACTAACATTGTTTATTTTATTATTATTTTATATTTATTAATTATTATTTATTCCTGAACTATTTAATAATAAAAATAAAAATAATAACAATAAAGAATTAAATAATATGTATTATTTAATTATCATTATTAATATTTTTATTTATTTAATTTTTAATTTAATTGAATATTTATTTTAAGAAAACATCAATCTTTTTCACTTTACTATCCCAGTGGATCAATGACACCATTCTAGTTCATCTGGTCAAAGAGATCGACTCAGTCAACAGTCAGCTCAGGAGGATGGGTTGCCCTGAGCTCCAGATCGGAGGTAATCATCTTTATTGTCAAAGATATTTAGCTGTAAAAGTTTCCATTATGTCTCACTTCTGTTGCCCTTGTTTCACGAAGAGGCCAGCATCAGCAGTCTCAAACAAGCTGCTGTGGTCAAAGCTTCTGCAATCCCCACCCTCAATGCTATCGTACAGTATCTAGATATCACACCAAACCAGGAGTATCTCATGGAGAGAATCAAGGGTGAGCAGAATACACAACTGGGATTAAACATAATAAATATTTAGACTTACCATGGTCCTATATCATGAACGGAGATGATGCTACTGTGTGTTCGTTTGTATCTCTTGCAGAATTAGCCCATAGCGGCTGCATGAGCTCTTTCCGCTGGAATGGAGGAGGAGATCTCAAAAACCGGAAATGGGACACAGACCTTCCGACAGACTCTGCGGTGTGTTTGCAGCATTTTGATGCCATATTACCAGTGCATTGCAGTTTAGAGGAAATCATTACAAATATCATTGATGCATTGCATTTATGTTTGCTCTACACTGACACAAACATTTATGACAAACACAGATCCTGATGCATGTGCTGTGTACATACCTGGACTCCCGGCTCCCTCCACATCCTAAGTATCCAGACGGAAAAACCTTTACGTCCCAGCATTTTATACTGACACCAGATAAACCAGGTATACACAGACAATGTGTTGCAATACCAGTGTTATTTTAGAATAATTGTGATACTAATATAGTTTTTATTAAGATTTTATATTTTATTAAGGTTTTAATTGTATTTAGTTTTTTTTGCATACTTTTGACATTCTTATTAGTTTTTGTTGATTTTTTTTTAAAAAATTTTTATTCTAGTTAAATCAAGCTAAACTAAATGAAAATGTGGAATTTTACCTCGGCAACTACTTGAATGTGTATATTATTTTATTATTTTTAATGTTTTCATTAACTATAACCCCTTTTTATACAGCCTGTTTTTATCTATGATTCATTTATGTGTGAATTTCTAATAGATGTGTCCAATGAGAACCTGTTTTGCATTCATCAAAGTAGCACAAACCCTCCTCATTATCAGCTCATCTACCAGGGCCACATCTACAGCTTGCCTAAGGTAAGAACATATTCTCCAACTATAATTACAGTGGGTTAACTTTTCTGTGACTCATGCTTGATTGTGTTTCCACAGGGCAGAAATAACTTATTTCATACCATCCTGATGTTCCTCTACATTATCAAAACCAAGGAGTCTGGCATGCTGGGGTGAGTGTAGATTTATTACATTTACATGTACATTTACATTTAGTCATTTAGCAGACGCTTTTATCCAAAGCAACTTACAAATGAGGACAATAGAAGCGATCAAAACCAACAAGAGAGCAACAACATGCAAGTGCTCGGTTAGCCTAAAGCAGTACACGTAGCAAGGTTTTTTTTTTTTTTTTTAAATAAACAAAATAGATATAATAGAAAAAAAGAAAGCTAGTGTTAGTTTTTCAAGAAAAGCTAGCAGTTAGAGAATAAATATGCAATTGATAGAGCGTGAAATGTGTGTGCTTTTTTTTATAATAAAGATAGATCAAATAGAATTAGAATAGAGAGTGTTAGAGTTCGAGGGTCAAATAAAGATGGAAGAGATGTGTTTTTAGCTGTTTCTTGAAGATGGCTAAGGATTCAGCTGCTGGGATTGAGTTGGGCAGGTCATTCTGCCAGGAGGGAACATTTAATGAAAAAGTCAGTGAAAGTGATTTTGTGCCTCTTTGGGATGGCACAATAATGCATTGTTCACTTGCAGAACGCAAGTTTCTAGAGGGCACATAGGTCTGAAGTACTGAATTTAGGTAAAGGGGTGCAGTGCCAGATCATGTTATCTGTGATTTGCTTGGTTTTAAGGAATTTTGTTGCTAGAAGAGCAGTTTCTATTTTTGGTTTGCTCTTTGGATCTTGATAGTATGTGTTATGTTGAAGTACAAAATAGATGAAACCTTTCCCCCCCATTTTTTGTACCAGGAGAGTGAATCTGGGTCTTTCAGGAGTGAATGTACTCTGGATCTTCGGGGACTGAGATGTCACGTTATCACAGGAAAACACTGCACAAGCCTTGGGATGTGATAAAGACTGACTTTTTTTTTTTTTTTTTACTTGTGATGTTGCATGTTTTTGAGATGCATTGTACTGTCGCATTACTTAACACAACCTTAATGCAAATACAGACAAAGCACAGAAAGTCATTTTAGCTGAGGAAAATGTTTTAAATTTCAACACTGAGATATTTATGACTTGAAACAGTGTCAAAATGGATCTTTTTCCACTGGTTTTTGTATACAATTTTTTGGTATTTATCATACAAGAAAAACAATGTAGTTATACATGTATGTAAATTCTTTATGGTCAATTACAAAGCAGTTACTGGTAGTTTTTCTTCATGCATTTGTAATGACATGCAACTATGAACAAGCATAAGTCATATTTACTTTTTTAAAAACTATTTGGTGTAATAATGTTTATTTACTTGCTCTCAGTGATGGGTTTTTGTCATTTCTCCTCACTGTTATTTTGACCGTATATAGAGGAGCTGGGATTACTGATAAAACCGATCTTGAATGCCAAATTATATATTCGACAAGAAATGTTTATGTTGTTTGTATTTTATATTGTGTCTGAAGTGAAACTTGAAATGGAATGAGCTTCCACTTTTGTCTCTGGTTTTCAAATTAATAAATTCCCAGCATTGTTTTTTACTCAAAAGTCTTGAACTCTATTCCCAGTTCACCACTGGATGGGAGTGCTGCACACCTACAAATGCTTATAAATGGTAAGAATATACATGTTATTTCTTATAGTTTATAAAATCTTTTATAACAGCTTTGCCGAAACTACAACTTAAATTTTCTAGAATGCTAATGTGAAATTGATATGTTTATGCACAAGGTCTGAGAGAATATAAGAAATGTTTAAGAAGTCTTTCATATTTTCATTTATTTTACAGTGGTCAAACTGAATAAAAGCATGGTAGAGCCATGCTATTTCTTGAATTACCTTGTAAATACCTATGGTAAGTATTCGGTACTATGGTTTAATCTGTTGCCAGTGCTGTACAGTACACAGTACTTTTTGTGAAGTTATAGTTGACAGCGGTATAAAAATAAGTTTTTATTATACTAAAATAATAGAGCGTAGTATTTGAAAGATGTCTGTTACATTTACGACGTTTGAATATTGGGAAAAAAAATATTAACGTTATTAATACTACCGTTTGCTATTATTAACCACGCGTAACATGACGCTCTGGTAACGTGAACTGCATGTCCCATGATGCTTTGCGCTGCGCGTCATCCCACCGTGCGTATTGTATCCGTTCGTGTGTCGGTTCTCTCTGTGTTGGAAAAAAAAAGCACCGTGCGGTTCGCAGCGATGTCAGTCCAGGCTGTGGCAGCGAAAATGGCCGAGGTCGAATTAAAAGACGTGGCCGGTAAAGACGCTTCCCCCGCCATATCTCCGCTGACACCGAAGGCAGAGGAGAAGAAGAGTGAAATTAACTCGAGTTCGTCGTCAGCAGCAGCGGCGGCCGCGGCGGTGGAGCCGAGCCCGATGACCACCGCTCCGAACCCCGTGAAGATGCCGCAGGCGTCCGCGATGAAGCGGCCGGATCCGCAGCAAAACGGCGGCGAGGCGTTTGTCAACTGCGATGGCACCGTGGCCGAGGCACCGCGAATGAAAAAGGTAACACGAACTGTGAAATCTGTGACGGAGCTCGTTTTGAACCGTTCATTCGCTGTCGTGTGTCATTGTGCGGCGATGATTCCTGGCCTATCAAACCTGTACTAGCAGCGTAACAGCTGTAAATTCACGTCCGTTTACCAGCAGCTGTCGGGATGATCGGTGACAGATCTAACGAGTGATTTTTATTCGTATTTTTCGGTCGGATCACGTTGATTTCGAGCGCGTGAGTGATTGTTTCCAGTGATTGAAAGAGACCCGCAGTGCGCGTGTCGTGGCGCTGCATGCGTTTATCCGGGTCAAAACACACAGTTCCAAAACATACCGTGCTTCAAATTGTAACACTTTTATAATAACTCTAAACATGAATTGATGCACACATTACGTAATGCTTTAGATAAGCAGTTGCATGTGTTTAATTTGGTTGCTCTTTTATGGGATTGTTTTTAATAGAGTTTAATGTTAGTTAAGTAACCCAAGTGTTTTTATTTTATTAAAGTGTGTTGTAGTCCAGTATCAACGAACAATTCGTGATGTGATCTTCAATATAAAAAGCTATGTTAGAAGCCTACAAAGATTATAAACACTTGTGAGTTGATATTGCAGTGTTAAAATGTTTTCATTCGTTTTTAGCATTATTAACACACAAGTCTATACTTCCTCTGCTTGTAAGTATAAATATCTAGTTTTGCTTTTCACTTTCAAAGGAGAGAAATGTTTTGTTTGAGTATATACAGGTTAGTTTTGTGGCATTGGTGAAATAGTTGTGGCTCATTGTTTGTGTGTTTTTCCAGTTCTCTGTTATTATGATTAGATTGCTTTGTCCGTGGGTCCTGATTGACGATGTGGTCATTTGAAACCCTGCCATTTGACTTTCTGAAATAAATGTCATTTCTGTTCTCTATTCAAAAGCATTGCCAGATTTTATATGAGGAAACGGGCTTTGTATCGCTTGATATAACTTGACAAATTTCACTCCTATTATGTGTCAGTGTGGATAACACTCTGCCTAGACTGTGACACCTCTCTCTGTTGTTATCTTTGTGGCTGGGGATAGATTAGGTACACAGAGCGTCTTAGGTTTGACACTTATCTGGTTGGACTGTTCCTTGGAAGGACTTAACACAGACTGTGTGCTCAGTGAATCTCTTATCAATGAAATAAAGTCTGCATTATCTTATCTTAGCTGATAAAACAAAGATTGTGTACAGTTCAAGGATAAAAGATTTTGATAAAGAAATGTACTTTTATTGTTAAGGATTTAGTGCGGAATGAGCCATATCATGACATTTGGATATGGCCTTGTATATTTATTCTTTGACACAATCATTTTTGTTATTATTACTATTTGAATTGTTTAATCCATATAGATATTTTTTTTTAGTTTTTATTTTAGTTTTCTTAGTTCTTTTAGTTCTCTATTTTCTGTTTTCATTAAGAACTTATAAACTATATATAATATGGCTATTTTTTTAAGGCCAAGTGCATAGGTTATATTAGTGTTATTTATTAGGGATGCATGATATGCCGATATTTTTCATCTAATTTTTGCCGATACCGATATATTTCCTTTTGTTTGGAAACAACACCAAGTCTTTCCTGTGCAGAAATTATAAGCAAGATATTTTTACATTTAGTTAGTTTTTAATGATGGTTTTTTGACAGTACATTGAAGATTTGAAAATAACTATAAATAAACTATATCAATCGCTGCATTTTTTCCCCCAGAAAGATTTTTGATTTTTAAGAGTTAACATTTGTATATGGTCTAAAACAAAAGAGTTGTAAAAGTTCTGAAAATCTTTTAGAGCTCATGATTTGTTTAAAAAATAAAACATATGACATGTTAATGGAAAAAAAGTGTCATGTTTTTTTCTTTCCCATTTAAGCTATAGCTTCTGACCATTAAATAAAAGCATACTAATTATTTTATGACCATTAAATAAAAACATACTCATTATTTTATGACATCAATTACTGCTTTATTTAATCAGAAACACAATCTAAATGTTATTTGTGTAGGCTATTTTACTTTTAATTTAATTAGAAGTAGGCAAACAGCGCCCCCTACATCACAGATTAAATCTCCTTACTAAACAGGCGTTAGGACCCGGGGGATTTTTTGTGATTTTTTTAATTACAAAAATTGTAGAAATGTACAAGAACAGGGAAACAAGACATGAATATATTCCTACAAAGAACAATCATAAAAATAAATACAAAAAATGAATATTCTGGATTTGCGTACATCAAATTATGGAATTATCTATTCAGAAAAGTGCAAAAATAAAATTACATCATTTTAGAAAAGCTGTCATAGTGCATCAGAAATTTGGCACTCTTTTTGTTATTTGTAAGTCTTAGGGATGAAACGAGAATCGAATTCAGAAAGAAAAAGGGGGAAAGACATAGGAGATTTAAGCCACTTTTGCTTAAGAATGAAGAATTTTGCATTCAATATAAGAAAATTAACAACATATTCAACAGGTAGTAGCTTTGGATTTTCATAATAAAAAATAACATCTTTGAGGACGAAGGTATGGGTCACATTTGTAAGGTTAGAAACATAGGTGCTTAAGTTAACCCTTAATTTATTTGTAACACCACAATCAAAAAACAAACGTGCAGCTGTTTGCTTCAAGAATGAGCCACACTGCTGATGTGATCTAATCAGTAGCACTCCCTGAGCACATGTGAGTTAACCTATTCCTCTTATCAGCAAGACATATCAGCACATTTTTTCATATCAGGCCGATGCCAGTATTTACATTTAAAGCCATTATCTGCCGATCCCGATATCAGTCCGATAATATCATGCATCCCCATTATTTAGATCCTAATATGGTTTTTATTCATTTTGTTAAAATTTTTTTTTTTTTTCATTTGAATTTTAGTTAAACATTTAATCTTGTGCCATTTGTCATTTTTATTAGTTTTTGTTTTAAATATGTCTATTAATTTTTATTTTAGTTTTAGTTATCAGAAGTGTATTCTTGGCAGCATGCTGAAATAATGTGTTTTTATATTTTATTTGTTAAATTATGATTTTTTTTTTCAAGTGACATTGTTTTATGGTCTTAATTTTAGTTCACAATAATAACGCTGCTTCTAAGTGTGAACTATATCTGCTGAATATCAACAGGCTGCGTTCTTAGCTGTCAAACTCTGGCCCTTTTCTGTGGACAGTGACAGATGATTAACCAGTGGGTTTGGTGACGTCCCAGAAATCCTTTTAGCACAGACACTCTTTTATATCTATTCTGAAGGTGCTGGTGCAATGCTTTCAATGCACTGACTTTATCTGCCCCATTTCTTAGAAAAAAAGTCTCTTAACCACCCGTAAAGCATGCTTACTGTTCCTCTGTGAAAGTGTTACATCACGCCACTGTTGCTTCTGTAAAGCGGAGAGAGGAGGGGGAGGGCAGTAACATGTCCCGCAGCAGGATCTCAGATCCATGCCTGTCCATGTCATCACATCACATAGGTGCAAACGGCCTGTAGTTTGACTAAGGATTGCTGTGACCTCAGTGAACATTCGCACCACTGGATCTGAGGGGGAAGCGTGCTGCTGATAGACGTGTTCACGCTGCTGTTTGGCATCAGGCGTGAGCTTTGTGCATACCTTGCACTGTTTTGATGTTATGTCACTAAGCTTTCGTTCCCAGGATGCTTAGACCTAACAGGCTTATGACGTGATGCCGTTAATTTGGGGGAAGCCCTGTACGTGACTATTGCGTATGGTACAATGTAGGGAATGTTCCAGTTAACTATATATAGGCTGTTTTTTTATAGTGTTCGTTAATAATGCAGCCAAAATAAGTGTAAGGTTAGTGATAATATTCAGAGTAAGATAAGAAAAAGTTGTTTTTAGAGCAATATAAATGTAGGCAATTTCCCAGTTGACCTGTGCTTTTCACAGAAACTAGGCCTCGTGTTTATCGTATATGTAGTGGTCAGGATGGAGCTTGTGGCGAGCAGCTGCTGTTAGTTTCTTTAGCTAAAAAGTAACAGCTGTAGTAAGCAGTGTTGTTATTTTTAACTAAAAAAAACAAACAAAACATATAATATATATTTAAATGGAAATGTTGCCTTGGAACTTAACTACAGTAAAAAGTTGAAGTACTAAAATAAAAATAAATTAAAGCTAAAAATAAACAATAAAAGCTAACACAAATATCAACTTAAAGCGAAAACTGAAAATAAATACATATAAACTAATTTAAAATATTCATTAGTATTATAATAATAAATGAGAAATAACACTGGAACACTGGTAGTAAGTTGTGTAAACATGGTGAGTCATTTACTTAAAATAAATTAGAAACCCTGCCTTGGCAACTACCTAAAATAAAGTTTAAATTAAAGTATTAAGCTTATTCAAATCGAAAACTAAACTAAATTAAAGCTAAATAATAATTAAAAAAACAGACAAAAGCACATAATATAATTAGGCCTACTCAATGTAAACTGAAAATAATAAAGGCAAATTTAAAATATTTATAAATATTATTATAGTATAAATAATACTAAAATAACACGGGCAGTCAGTTGTGGAGTTTGAGGTACTAAACTTAATCAAATGAAATAAAAATAAATTAAAGCTAAATAGAAAAAATGAACAATAACTACAAAAACACACGACACCGTTACTAAAATAAAGGCTTATTTAAAATATTTATAAATATTAAAATAATACTGGTAGTAATTTTAACAGGATTGTTTACATATACTTTAAAAGTTTAATTTCAGTAATAATTAGTCTTTTTACAATGCCATTTAAACACTTTAGTCTGACTAAAACAACTAACAAACCTAAATAATGCATTGTAGCTCGGCTTCGTTCAACATGTAGATGCATAAATCAGCAGATGAATGTCAGATCGACGACCACCGTTCACACAAACTTGTTCCAGCTCTTCATTTTTTTGACCTGTAACCATGTTTACTTCTCCATGTCTCTTTCGGGAGTGCTTTGAAATCATGGTCAAGGAGACCTGCGGTATTTTTTGATTTTTGTTTGTGTCTCCATTCCAGTTTGCTCCGCACCAAGTTCCTCGTTGCTCACATGATGTCTGCTGAGATTTCAGCGAGCAGTTGACAGGAAAATATTTGTCACCATGGTGTGAGGTTTGGAGACTTTGATTAATGGTGGAATGGAACTAGAGAGACTGACCCATAAGTTGAACCTGCCTGTGTGTATCTGCACTTGTAGGGGGTTCATGTGTGAATGATAGCATAAATCCGGGAAGGTCGTATTCTGTTCATGCCACTTATTGTCTTAAGAGCTTAAGAAAGAGGACCACACACGTGTGATTAAACAGAACTAGACGTGCTCTCAGGTAAGTGGTCATGGAGACTGAAGCTTTGAGGGAGTGATGCACGTTTTGTACCGAAGCAGTGTACTGATAACAGTGCACTCACCGAATCATCTTCTCTTCCTCTCAAACACTCATCCATGACTCTGTGTCCTTGGCAGCAACCCTAATGGTGCACTTCAACACTTTAAAGGGCACAGCTGAGATTTCTCTGTCCCTCAGGCAGCCGTAACCACCTGAAATCACCCAGTGTCTTCTCGAGTGCCTTAATGACTCGGTGTATTGCGGAGGCAACGGTACGAGCGAGTCGGCCAAACAAACACAAATGTGCCAGCTTGATGCGGCTTCTGTTGAGAGGATGTGCGACAGACCTCTTTCTCCAGCTCTATTACCTAGGACCCTATGAAATCTGTTTTATTTTTACCCGAATTCCATTTTAATATTTTCCCAAATTCCAATTGGATGTTTCTGGGTTCCATTTTAATGGTTAGATTAGGATTCAGTAGTCAAAAAACATATGTCTAATTAATTGAAACTATGACATTTATACTTTCGCAATTTATTAAACATTTAACAAAATGAAATGGGCCCTAATAAATCTGTTTTATTTTTTCCAAAAATTCTATTTTCTATTTTAATTCCTCTTTTTTTTTCTTCAGAAATTCTGTTGTCTATTTGAACTTTATGATTTAATACAAATTTTTATCAAAAATAGTGGTAATCAAATGAAGGTTGAAATCATTAATTTAATTTAACAGTTAAAATGTAATTAAATGAAAATGTAACCGTTGCGTTTTTTTTGGCAAAGTGCTGCAGAACTGAGGTTTAATGTTGAAAAGTACATTTCAATGTACAATAGTAATATATTTGTCACAATTTCTTAAGATCAAGATCTTTTATTCTGACAGGTTTTGATCGAGACCTTTGGGTTTCAGATTTGCCAAAGTCCATGACATTCTGGGTTATACTGTGAATTCCATTTTTATGACTTTTTCCGCATTGGAAATCATAGGGCCCTGTTTACCTTCTCTGACTCTCTCCTGTTATTTTTTTGGGCTTAAAAGCATTTTTGTTTTATTCTCTCAGACTGTGCTTTTGGAGATGTGCTGCCATATGTTGCTTCTATTTCCCAGCAAACCTGTGCAAGAGAGAGCAGTTTCCGTACCGTGGCTTGATAAGCCGCTGGATTGGATCTCTGACTTGCTTGTCGCGCTTTTTCACATGTAAGCTTTATAATAGCTGTGCTAGAAGAGTCAAAGTAGGCATCACGACAGCAAATCTGTTGGAGGCTGCCAGCTGTTGTCAGATTGTACGGCTGGTCGTAGGATACAGGAACACCAGGTCCAAGCTGTGTTCATGGCAGTTGGTTATTTATTCTCTCTCTTTGCTCAACATTATACTTTAAGCTTTGCTTTAGAGAGATTGTGAAATACAATCCTATAAGAACATTTTAATCCTGTTGGTTTATACATTTGCTCACTGAATAAATTCGGATTTGCAGCACTGTTGAACGAAGGAGTGAATTCGCATCAATTGTGCAAGTGAAAGATTAATCCACTGGTCAGGCGTTAGCCAGGAATGTGCTGCTGAATGAATGAGCAAAAGCTTTTCCATTGACCAAATTGGCCTTCTGTTCACAAGATGAGGGTCCGACTGATTTATGCTGCTGGAAATTAAGTAGATGATTTCTGATGCCATTTGTATTGTATTGAGGCCTCAGGTTTTTCAATTAGTTAACTGTGGAACGGACACACATGCAGGATCCACGGCTAAGGAATGCACCCTAGACCCCTGCAGCAGCCCCTCACAAAGAACCTTCATTGTGTTCAAAAACTGCTGCATCACAAAAGACTCTCACAAAAGGGTAAGAAAAGCCACCCTCGTTTCTCTTCCTTTCTACCAGCTCAAAAAAAAAAAAAAAAATACAACCCTCAGACCACAGCTGCTGGAATGCTTGGCTTGATTGTAACCGTTACCTCGATATTAGTGGTCTGGCTCACCTCAAACTTCACAACATTGTGTTGAATTTACCAGAAGATAACCTGAAGATAACCTACAATTACCAACATCAATTTTCATTTTTTTTATATCAAGTTCCGCTAAATGTTCCAACAGCAATGCCATGGGAGAACTATTTTTGGTTCCCCAAAGAAGTTTTGTTTATAGAACAGTTCTTAAAAGAACCATTTTTATCTTGTGTTTTAAAAATCTATAAAGAACTTTTTGTGGAATGGAAAGGTTCTTCATGGAACCATAGATGCCTTTATAGAACTTAGAGTGTAGAGCATGCAAAATTTCTTCTGACCCACACAACTTGTTTTTGTGCATTCTTGAAATTCAGAAAAATCATAATTATATATTAGCCAAATGTCTTGCGCTGTTGCTTTACTTGAACGCACATTTGAATTGAAGTAAATGGACGTCAAAAGCGCAGACAAAGGGTTCTGTCCCTTAATAATTTAAAAGTGAGCCAGAAATGAGGCAAACCTAAAAATGACCTTTATGGCAAAGTGTAGTGTTCTTAATTGCATATTTGGTTGAGTAAAATATCTATTTGCAGCAGTCTGTCCACACAAACCTACAATTTCAGTATACCCTAGACTTACTTTGTAGTGGGTACGTATTCCTAAATTGCAGTCCATCGTTTTTCTTTCGGACCACAACCACCTCTGCAGATCAAAGAAGTGGAGCACAGTTACTGTATTTGATGCCTCTGATCTGGTGCGGGGTTGAAAATACTTCAGTGTTGCTGTGGCTTGTTACTGCTCTTTAAGGAGGTCACACTTTTGGTACTGAACATGTCTGATCGGACAGCTCGGGACAGGGCGGTCATTCTGGTTGCAGAGTGTTCGTGCTTTCAGAGCGTTTGGCTTCATTGACTTCGATCAGCCAATGACCCAGAACATTACTTCTGAGCTAAATTTGTGGGCCTATTGATTAGTTGATTGTTCATTCGGTCAGGATGAACATCATTGGGTGTGGTCTCATCCTTTATTCTGGACCCTCCCTATTCCCATGAAATGTGTCGGCGGTGCAGTGCTTCATGGGAAAAACTGCAATGAGATTTTCTTGGCCTTCTGACTCAGCGTACAGGTAACAAGCTTAATGCTGCAAATGCTAAACCATGACATTTGGTTCTCCTCTTCCCAGTCATTGCATCCAAGCCCAGTTTTTTTTTTTTTTTTTGCGCATCAAATGCAGTTAGCCGAAGACTGTAATTGTTGCATGTACTGCTCATATGCCAGAGTCGATAAATCAGTGCAGCAGGGTGTCGCTTTCCTAGTGTTTCTGCTTCAGGGTCTTACTGCGCTTTCACGCTCATCTCGTGGCCCAGTAGCTCCACTGGCCAACATAAAACTGAATGAGGTTTCTTCCTCTTCTGCTTCACTGCAGATTGGATGCGCTTTTCCTCTTCTTAGATAATGCAATGGATGGATCTGAATGAAATGCATGCTTGCATAAACATTAGTGACGAAATTATTAAGCACCTCTGTTATGTATATCTCATAACACTTATTTTTGATGTTGCTATATTTGACTTGAGAGAGGAGTTGAGGCCTTCTTAAGGTCGTCTTGTTCTCTTTGAAGTCAGTCTCGCTGGCCTCTTATGAATTAGGAATCAGTAACTGGCTTGAGTAATAAGATCCTTCTCATATTCTTCTCTCTCTCTCTCTCTCTCTCTCTCTCTCTCTCGCTCTCTCTCTCTCGCTCTCTCTCTCTCTCTCTCTCTCTCTCTCTCTCTCTCTCACGTCTCTAAATCCTGAACTGCTATTTGTTCCTTATGTGGAGCAACAGGAATGATTGAGCGTCAGACACATTGATGATTCTAAAAAGGCCGCAGCCATCTGCTCTCAAGCCAGAATTAGCGAGATGGAGGCCCTGATACACTGAGAGCTTTGAGCTTTAGCTGAAAATATTTAATAGCTGTAATATTGAGTCACTATTAAACTACTATTGTTATTTGTTTCATCTTAAAATTACCTGTGGATGTGATTTTAAAATGGTCCCTAAATGTATCCTGATTATAAGTTTAGACTTTAAAAGTCCACATTTTTATTTCCATTATCATGTGTTATGCCTTATATCACAATAGTGACAGCATAGATTCAATAAATCATTTTAGTTCATTATAATATTGCAAGATCATGCATGGCAAGTAAGTCTTGGAACATTGTTTTTTCTGCACCTGCTGTAGTTAATGATGCACTCGATTTAGGATAAGTTTAACAGGATAAGTGGAATACGTAACAAGCTCCGGGTGGATTCGTACATCTGTGTTTGTGTCCAGCAAAAATCAAACTGTTTCCCGTTCCCGGTCGGAGTGAAGTCAGATAGGTGGCGTTTGCTGATGGTAGTCTAGGGGACCTTTATTTATTGTATTCATGGTTGTTGTCGAAGACAGGAGACATGCAGATGTTATCTCATGCTTGTTTCTTTGTTTTGGTCTTTATCAATGCATAACAGATGACAATAGGAGAACGGTGTGTGCATAGTTATACATTGTGTTTTGCCAGCAAGACTATATTTCTGCAATAATATGAGATTCAGGGAGAACAGATAATGTGTGCCACTGAGAAAACCCAAACATACATTCTTACAAGGAGGTCTGTAAACGTTCCCATTCATTTCAATGGCTGTTGCTTGGCTGGTGCACAACTGGAAATATTTGATTTGAAATCTGCCATTCTTGCTGTTGGCATCAGAGAACTTTTATACTTTTATACTGTACTATAGCAAAATAAGCTTTAAAAATATTTTCTCGGAATACATGCTAATTTTGAGTGGCTGTCATTGGCCAAGCCTTGACCTCTTGGCATGAGTTTGGACATCCGGTTTCCAGATGTTTTGAAGGACTGTCATAGCACCTTGAAGGCTGATTTTCAGTGCAGTAAATAAATAACATCTGCTCACCTTTATAAGATTTGTTTAGGTTTAGATGTCTGCTACAGATAAATGTGAATTCAAGACTAGAAGTGAACTGGATGCAACAACTATTTTTAGTCTATGAGATCTGCTCTACCCCTTTCCTTGCCTCTAGAGCCCACAGCAGTGAAATTTATTCTCATTTTAGAATACTATGTGGGATGATTTTCTTCTTTCCCCTCATCTCTTCAGAATAAGCACACTGTGAAAGAACATGCTGGCAGTCTGCATTAAACCCAAATACGAAGAGAACGGAGAGAACATCGCACTCTCTTTCTGTTTGTGCTTAGTCAGAAGAACACCATCTGGCACATAAATGGAAGCCTTTTATCCAAGGACCTCTAGACAATGATTGCCGCTCGTCACTGCCCGTGGAACAGGGAAATTTCCAGAGTGGGCTTGCAGGAACAGGTTCATACTGGTGGAAGAACACTCGGAGGGAGCGACTGCTTCAATTAAAGTCCAAAGTATTGTGTCTGAATACGAACCCTTCAGCTGGCCAGTCTGTGCTTTTGATATGGTCTCCTTTCATGATCTACATTGGTGTTCCAGTAGACCCTGTTATTGCAGTGTAATTTCCACATTAATTTGTAATATCCAACTAATTGGTCAAAAAGGTTAACTAGTCCTCCAACATCCATGAGAATATAGGCCTAGATATGTCGGTACCATAGAGGTTATCGGCTGTTATTATCACATTATATATTATTCATATCAACAAATTAAATATGTAATTTACTACAGGTCAAAAGTTTGGAATTAAGTCTCTTATGCTCACCAAGGCTGCATTTATTTGATCAAAAATACATTACAGTCAAAACAAAGTCAAAACTTATATATATTTTTATTCCTTTTGATGGCAAAGCTGAGTTTTCAGCATCATGCCAGTCTTCAGTGTCGCATGATCCTTCAGAAATTCGAATGTTTATTTTTATAGGCTACATTATATCTCAGTTTCCATATTTACCTTTACATAACTGGTAACGGTTAAATTACATTGTTGAATGTAACCTTCAGCACATATCAGTTTTTCAAACAGTACCTTATAATTTTGTATAATTGTGATTCCTAAATTCACTTGTAGCATTTTAAAACCTTTTTCAGTGTTTTATTTTTAATGTAATTTTACAGAATTGTGTCATTGTTCCGGATCTCGACCATAACTATCAATTTATCATCGGTATGGGTTCAAAGTTTAATGTCCATGCATCTCTAGTTCCTCCACCGTTCCCCATTCCAAAAGTTAAATATTTTGAAGCAATTGAGAATCTGTTCTGTTTTAAAAATCTGTTTTTGGCCCCCACGTTTTTATTACCCTAGCATGTCTGTCAAGGGTGTGTTCACAGCAACCGCATTTTTTTTGGTGTGTTCACTGTGTGTTTAAGAACCTCGTCTTTAGCAGAGGGCATGAGAACAACACATCTTGTAGGCTGATATTGACATTTCTGCGTTTCTTTTTTTTTTTGCTCCTCTAGTACAGCTGAAGCCTCCTGAGGTGCTCGTCTCAGAAAGCTTTTGTTAATAGCGGGATGTGGTATCGAATGGCTCCTCCAGAAAGAATCTGAATTGGCCATGGGGTAGCTGACCGCCCCCTAACCCTTTGCAGCTGAGCTCTCTGCGTAGGTGGATTGCTTTTATACATTCACAGAACAAGTGCTGAGTATGAAGACATTTATTAAACAGAATGAACTCTCGTTCATGCTTTTGATGTGACGAAATCATGGTGGTTTGGTGTATTAGTCATGAACTTTAAGGAGACAGAGAGCAAGAAAACTACTTTACGATGACTACTGTACTACTCTAGTAAATTTCCATTAAAATCCTTTAGACTGACTTGTGTTTACCGATACTGGCAAAGTTTGAACAGACCCTTCGACTACGGCTAGCCTCTGTTCTTCAGAGCGGAAAAATCCACATCGAAGTTCAGATGCTTTGCACTGCTTGAGTGCTTTTCAACACTTCATTGTAGGAAAGGTCAAACTCCTTGCCAAGCCCAGTGATATATTGGCCTTGTAGGAATACAATCCTATTATTTTGTGGCTGAAGGATACGAAGAAAAAAGGAAGGGCTGAATTTCAAGAAATGGTAATCAAATCTGTCAGGTACGTTACGTGTTGGATGCCGAACACTTGAGCGCACATGTCCAACAATGTGATCCGTCATCCGAGCAGGAAGCAAATTACCTGTCACACCTTGGAGTGTTCTTTGCCACATGATTGGTAGTGTTGGATCGGCCATTTGAATTATGGATATTCTCCGTATACCTTCTGTTAAGCCTATGCGTTAAATTAAAACGTTTAGGTGGAAGAAGATCCCCAAGAGCCCATACTTTGACTTTAGCCTGGAGCTAATTTGTCTGATTTACTATCTGAGTGAATGGGCGTCGCAAAAGCTCTCTCTCCGGTTAAGTGCCCTGAGATGATCCTCGGTGTCTGTTGCGCCAGGCTCTCTCATTTCTGATGCCGTCATTAGTCAAAGCGGGCCGCCGTGTTGTATCACATTACCCACGCTACCAGCCATACCCCAAACCCTGTCTGTTCTGACTGTAAAGTGTAGTTGCTATGGGAGTCACTTTATGGCTTGTAAAGCTTGTGAAAATGCCAGGATGAAAACAGTCTATGAAGTCGTAAACTGCCCTACAGTAAGAAAGCAGGCCTGCAGATCCGTGTGTCACAGCAAAGGTATTAGGCTCTTAACAATTTAAGCATATGCAAAAGATCAGTTGCCTTAAGATCTTTGTTTTTTATGATGCAGTGGTGCATGACAGCAGCAAATATTAGATTAGTTAGTTAAGTTTTTATCTAAGGCTGAGCGATTTATCTCTTTTATTTTTCATATTTAGTGTATATATATATATATATTACTGGTCACTGCTGATCAATCATCTCTGAGAAAAAAGTTAAAATTGCGAGATATAAACTTTATATAAATACTCTATATAAATTCTCTGAGGAAAAAGTCAGAATTCAGCAATGCACTTTTATATTATTACATTCATGCATTTGGAAGACTCTTAGTTAAAAGTGATTTAGTTGCATCCAGGTACACATCTATTAATACGGTTTTATACGGTCTTATAATGAGTTCTGTAGCTCAGCCTTATGCTGCACCACTCGATGCAGGTGCTACACAGGACTTGTGAATCTCTTTCCACAGAGAACAAATTTAATGATTCTCTAGAGATGTTCAGGACCTCGGGCTGACGTTGCTGCTGCCCTGTAATGAAAAGCTCAGGGGGTGAGGGGAAAAAAAATCATGTTTTCCTCAGGAGAGCTATAACTCGTTGCTCCTTTCTGCAGAAAAATGTTCGATTTTTGACACTCAAGTGACTCCATTACTGTTGTGTGCTCAGAAGTGAAGAATGTCAGGGCGGTTACAAGTATTGTTAGATTTTGCTGTATTTGGCTGAGCTGTAGTTTGGGTGGCTTGCCAATGTACTAGATTTCTCTAATACATAAAATACGTAAGCTTGACCAAAGTTCTTGTGGGGAGAAGAATTTATTGAAGGTAGCAGTTCTTTTGCAGCAATGTTAGCATGTCATCCTTCAAACAATCTCAACCCTTGTAAGGGTCCTAGCTTCTTCCTAGTTTCTAACTAAAGACAAATGGCTAGAAACAATAGATACTGTCAGGACCTCCCGCTGGAGATCCTGCAATCCACAAGAAGTTCCCAAGGAATACTGTTCTTTTGTTATTCTAAATGTATGGGCCATTTGGTTCACACCTTTACAGACAGTTCCTGTTGATTGCATCTGGGAGACAGTCACAATGTAAATGCATCTGACTAAAGATTAGGGGTGTGCGCTACGACTAATTTGACTGTCGTTTAAACGGGAAGTTTTGTATCTGACTAGTCTAAAAGCTAGAAACCCCAAAAAATGGCGAAAGAAAAAAAACTGTGCGTGTATAACAGCCTACACTTGAAATACTTAATCTTTGCATCACACTGTCAAATCCCTTAATGAAATTTGCTAAAAATACGTCACGATTATGCCGTATGCTAGCCTCACGTTATCATCGTTTAATTTTAGGCGGTCGTTAAACAGAAAATAAGGAAGAGCATACACTCAACATAAACCAGTGCATAGCTTATTTATTCAGATCAGCTGGAGCAACGCAGAAATGGAAAATAGCGACAGGTTGTAGTGTATGACATGATTGACATTTGCTAGCTTTGGCTAGCCTCCAAGCTAACGCATACTTGCCTGTATTGAATACAATTAGGCATCGCACCAGTAGAGTTATTGTAAGCCAATTTGACATTACACAGTTTACACACAACTTTTCCGTTTCCTTCTAATTCAAAATAAACCCACACCTTGCTGGTTCTTCGATGCTCATTGAAAACGCATGCGAGGTCTGAGGTAAAAATGTAGTTTCCGCCCAGATATGCTTTTAAAAATATTTATATATTTAAATATTTTGATATGTAGTATTTTTCAAGAGTTTTATTTTAGCTTGTTGTTAAAATGGTGTAATCGACTGTTGATTTCAGTGTCGACTAGCAGGAGCTGTACCGTTTAGTCAACTAATCGACTTAGACCCGCACATCCCTACTAAAGATGCACATAATCTTTCAGTATGTTACATTTTTCTGCTGTTTGGCCTTCAGTTTTTGTATGGTTCTGTCATTTGTCATCTGGAGGAAATGTTTTTATCTTATTTTGCACGGTTATTCTCCACTTCTCCTGTTGGCATGCATTCCGTGCAGAACAAGCCCATCGGTTCTGACATCCCTGGTGATAAATGTCCTTGTTCCGTACTGTGATTATGTAATATTTTGCGCGCATGTGCAACCTTTTGTCCTGGAGTAAATTCCAGACTATCATATCTCATGAAATTTCCATTACAAGTGTCCTTGTTTATTGTCTCAGAGCTCAGCGTGATGATAGGGGCTTTTTGAACCATTGTTTGCAGCTCTACCCTGCAGAGAGTTCTGTGTTTCAAGTCTAGGAGATCTGCACTACCTGCACTTATTAATGTACACCTAAACGCAAGTCTCGTCTCAAGTAAATAAAAGCATTACAAGATGCTGATTTTGAATGCCCAGTGCCACCATTATGCCAGTGCAATTACCAACTTGTACCACAGCAGTCTAAATAAATAGAAAGCCCTGGCACACCAGCCATGGTTTCATCAATGCAACAGGAATCTAAAAGATGGGGTCTTGGATGAGCCGCCTTCTGTTTTGGCTCTTTAGTGCCTCCACACTTGAACGGGATGGGAACCGACGATGTAAGCCGTCACTTTACATTCATTATTCAGTTTTTGTTTGCTTCTAAATTAGCATGCATCCATAATGTATAGAGCAGTAAGATATCACAGACAGTAGTTGAGGAAACGATTACACTGAGTGTTTAATATTTCTGTTATATGCTGTAGATATTTTTATTGTGACATATATTAATGTGGAAGGAAACTCTAACTGGTATAGTGTGCCAATGATCATTCGTCAACTTTTTTGCCAAACCTCAGAAAGCTGCCTTACTGTCTACACTACAATTCAGCTATGATATATAATGTACTGTATATACACGCTTTAGACTTTACACCAAGTATTTTTTGTAATGTTTACGTTTTCTTATGAAGGGTGGCTAATGTCATATTGGCAGGCGGCTTACTGTTTTGAACAAAGCTGCAGTCTACTGATTATCCTTGAATAACAGTTTAGTTCATTAGAAAAGTGATTCAGCGTTTCAACGAATGACCGATGAAGACATCAGCACCCTGCAGCACGGCTGTGTTTGCATTCATTGCGGAAGCTCTCAACGTGAAAAACATAGTCGAGCTGGACTGCGAACATTTGGACATCCGTCGAAATATGAGCGTTTTCCTCTGCTCTGTTCTTTAATCATCAGCTCTCAGCAGTGTCACTGAAATGTACCATTAACTTGATGCGAGTGTCTCTCTCTTTCTCTAGTTCTTTCTGTCTTTCTTACATAAGTGATCTTTTTTTCATGGAAGTGCTGCTCATGTGGCCTGAATCTCTCCTCCGGTAATATACGGCCTTTGTGTCATTCTCAGAAATGGAGCTTTTTGCCTCCTGTTTAATACATAAATCCATTCATATTACCTTTGAAAGATTAAAATACCTCACTCTCTTTTGGCAAAATGTTCAGCGTTGTTTAAAAAGAGGACATAATAGCACAAAATGCTTTGTTTCAGTACATGATTATCCTCGTCTTTTCATTTGGCTAATGACCTTTTCATAGTATGTAAGGTTTTTTTTTAATTTATTTTTTTTTAGACTGGTTTTCTTAGATATGAATAAAACCCAAGGAATTTCCTTTTTTTCCCCTCTAAATGAACTTGCTGCCTTTACAGTGAACTTAGATGGTGTAGAAAGAGTCTGATAGGAACGAATGTAATGCAAAACCACAAATCCTTCTCTGAACTGTGTGAAGTCAGTAAGTTTATTAGTACACATGCAGTGTCTTAAAAAGACTGTCTACTAGGACAACAGTATAATGCAGTGCCAGTTGCGACATGCGGCGCAGCAGCAGGCATTAACATTTATATTTATGCATTTGGCAGACGTTTTTATCCGAAGTGACTTACATTGCACTCAGGGTATACTTGTATAATTGTTTATGCATTTTCTGGGAATTGAACCCATGACCTTGGCACTGCTAATCCCATGCTTTAGCTACAGGAATACATAAACCATCTTTTGTAGATACTTCAATCTTTCAGTTCTACTACATTACTAATCTTGTTAGATTACTTGTTTATAGCAAACTGCTGTGCATCACATTTGGTTTAATGCCACAAAGATTTAAAAGTAACACGTTTGGTTTAAGACCGCACATTTGCAATGCTGGCCAAGCATTTGCATCTGTATTTGCATACACGTTTCTGGCCTTAAATTTACATGTATGCATTTGGCAGACACTTTTATACAAAGCGAGTTAAATTGCATTCAAGGTACACATTGTTTTCAGTTCCCTGGGAATGAAACCCATGACCTTGACGTCATGCTCTACTGTTTGAGCTACATTATGGCTTTAAGTGTATTAGTCTGTTTTGTTGTGCAAATTACATCGGCAAAATGAACAGACCTACAAAAGACTGATAATAGTTGCCAAATATTTGACTTTCTCAACCCCCTAGATAAAGTTTTGCGTGATCCAGGTCCATGGGAAAGGTATGAAGTCATACTGGGAAAAACTTTTCAAACCACACCTCTGAAACATTTCACAAAGGAGTTCACAGGAGATGGTGAACCATCAAATTCTTACAGGACGACCTGCTCATTAGCACTGTTTTCAAGATTGGACCGTCATAAAACCTCTATCAGCAATTTGTGTGCTTTACAATGTTGAAGTGTTTAAGTCTTGGCACATTTTGTGTTAAAGGCCAACAGTTGATAATCAACAAGCTAAACCTGTGACCAAGATATTGATGTTCGTCATAAAGGTGAGGTTAAAGAACTCAAGAACATGCCAGAGTAATTATCCCTCTGGTACTTCCGATCTGTCCCCTTCTGCTTGTATATTCTAGGACCAGAAAAAACACAAAGAGCCCTTTGTCAGGGCCAGTGGTGGCAGTGTGTGAGTATGTGTCCTTGGCATGTTTCATTATCTTGAGCATGAGACGCAGTAATCACCTCCTAAACCACCACTCCTAAAAGCCTACACACACACACACACACACACACATAAACAAACACTCACGCACGTTTTGCCAACTCCGACAAGAATCGTTCCAGCCTCTAAACAATTAACAATTAAAAGAGAGATGCACAAAAACCCCCAAAGGGAAACAGTCTAGCATTGTGCTGCACAGGCCATGGGATCAGTTGAGACTGGCCACGTGTAAAGCTGGTATAAAAGTCCACTTCCTCTTCACCGGCCCCTTCCCTTTTTCCTCTCTGTTTCTTTCTGTCCCTCTTCACTTTCAAGTGTGTCATGCTGAAGAAAAAGAAGGATGGAGAGATCTCCGAGCCCTCAGTTAAGAAGGTAAGAGGGGAGAAAGTGACAGGGTGGTCTTCGGGCTTTCCTGGGGGCTGAAAGCTTAACCTTCTGGAATGAAAATAGTCCAGAGCCATCTGTGTGCTCCGCGTGGGTTAGCAGGGGGAAATGTGTGTTTTCTGCTGTAGAGAGCGAGAGGGGGTCCAACGCAATCTCTTTCCAGTGTCATTGACCCCTGTTAGAACGCATCTGAGCCTGGTGCATATGCAGATTCAGGGTGTTTTCACACATGGCTCATTTGGAACGTTTGTTTCAGAACTTGGTGCATTTTCTCCCTGAGTTTGGTTCTTTTAGGCAAACATGAACTTGGTGATCATGCTCGGATCTGCACCAAAATAATCGGTCCGAGATCACCTGTACAATTCAGCCAATTGAAAATGAACTTAGGAGTGCTTTGGTTGTCCAACCCAATGGACAAAACAAACTCTGGAGTGGCTTGGTTGTCTGACCCTACGGACAAAATGAGCTCTGGACCGGTTTGGTTATTTGACCCAATGGAGAAAACCTCTGGAGTGGTTTGGTTGTCCAAACAAACTCTGGATCAGTTTGGTTGTCTGACCCAACGGTGCATCAAACAAAGTTTCATCAGAATTCATAATGGGAAATATATTGAGGAAAAAAAGCAACAGTGTCTGATTTTCTGGGTGAGCACAGTAGCTATTACAGCTAAAAACCAAATAGTGCCTTTTCATCTTAGAATGTTGTATAGTAAATGCTGTCTTGACGAAGCCTTGATTGCCTCTCCAACCTTGAAATTGAAATGCCCTGAAAACACTGAAAACGCTGTAAGTATCTTGATTAAAAATCGATTCTGATATTATTATACCCAATATTTGTGTGCAATGTTTTGTTATACTTGGAGTATCATGCTGTTAGCTTAGCAACATCAAACTATGTTTGTATCAATTGTGAGTTGAGTCTCTTTGCAGAATTGCTGTCTTTTGTAGAGCATTCCAAATCAAACATTTACGATTCTAACCAAGTTTTGGACTAGAGTAGTAGTATTTTTACATAGTAAATCCTGGATATATATATTTCCGTGTATCTCACTGAATCTGAGCTTTCTCTTATCGGATTAGTATCATGTTTTTCCTGCAAGTATGTGATTTTTGAAGAGTGTTTCCTGTACAGTCCTTTGGCCCTTTGTGCCAAGCAATAAGAGACTAAATAGGTGCCAAATTGGAAGTTCACAGAGTCTGCGGGTGTTTGTGTCTCTGTAGCATTATTGTCGCAAAACCCTTGCGAGTGACAATTGCTCAAGTGCTTTCGGGCACAGCGGTGTGTTTGTGTGAATCAAGGTCTCTGTAAGTCAGGGCCTTATACTTGTCTGCATAACTGTGTTTTACTCCATCCGTCCTGAAAGCAGCACCTCCTATAGCTCCATCCTAAAGCCTGAAGATTAATCACTGCGATCGCTCAGTGGTTGATTGAACACTGATATGGCATGGGGTTATGTAATAGTCGTGCTTTTAAAAATCTCTTTATGGAGCGGGGGGATTTGAGGCTCGCTGTTGACTCGGATAATAACGTCAGCAGGGGATGACTGCACCGCACCGTAATCCTCTCACGGTTCACGCAGCGCGCTCCTCTCTCAGGCAACAGCTGCCTGGCCATTAATAGTAGCGCAGTTTACCGACACGTCTACGATGAGCTCTCAATGATTTCTGCTCCAGACTTTCATTGAGAGCAGATTAGTTGTGGCCAACTGCATTTATAAAGGGTACTTGATGGAGTTATCGAGGTTATGATATCGAAATGATCACAGTCAACCCTGCCTAACTGTGGGGTACCGGAAGTATTTAACTGGCAGGTCAAATTGTGTTAAAGATTAGGACATATCTTGGTTTAAATAATTTCCTTCTCACTTTCCAAGTAAAGACTTATTCCTAATATTCAGCTTAATATGTGAATTGTAGCATTGTGCTAGGGCTGGTCATTGTTTACATACTCGTTTGTCACTTCCTGTGGTAATAGGCACACTGTTAAACATTATCAGACAGAGTGTTACACCTCCGAAAAAGGGAAAGCAGTTCAAAGATCACTTGGTGTGTGAAATCCAACCTCAGCAAGTGTGTGTGTGTGTGTGTGTGTGTGTGTGTGTATACATAAACATAAAAAGTGGTTACATCACTGGTTCCACAGGGAAAAAAGTAAGCAGCACAGCTATTTCCAGCATTGTTTATAAGAAAAATGTTTCATAAACACCAAATCAGTTTGTCAGAGTGATTTCTGAAGGATCATGTGACACTGAAGAATGGCGTAATGGCTGCTAAAAATTCAGTTTTCCATCACAGGAATTAATTACTTTTTTATAATTTATCAAAATATACCAGTTATTCTAAATTGTAAATATTTTACAGTTTTACTGTATTTTTGATCAAATAAATGTAGCTTTGGTGAACATGAGACTTCTTTTAAAGTCTTAAAGGTAGATAAAGTTTTCTCACTCTGGTGTTTTCTCTCTCTTGTCCTGACGTCCCACCCTTTTTCATGACAGATCCAGTTTGCAGACCAGAAGCAGGAGTTCAACAAACGTCCCACCAAGATTGGCCGCAGGTCTTTGTCTCGCTCCATCTCACAGTCTTCTACAGACAGTTACAGCTCAGGTATGGCATTGTACGAGCACCAATACATACTGTACAGTCACATGCACACGTCCTGTTAAACCTCAGTCAGGTGGGCTACATAATGTGTTACCATACGTCAAGGGTCTAATATAGAGTGTCAGGTGGGTCATGTGAACAAAAGCTTTCCTGTGTGGGTTCTCCAGCAGGCCTCTTTAAGAGGATTACATTGATAAAGGAGAGTAGATTGTAGGTAAGAAAAGTAAAATCTACATTCCTGCAGGGCTCTCTTAGGACTGTGTTCAAGGAGAAACAGATACACACGTCTACAATTTTTTTTTTTTCTTTATTATTCCCTTTTTCAGCCGCTTCATACACTGACAGCTCCGATGATGAAACCTCTCCCCGCGACAAACAGCAGAAGAACTCCAAGGGCAATGCAGACTTCTGCATCAAGAACATCAAACAGGCCGACTTCGGACGCAGGGAGATCGAGATTGCAGAGCAAGGTGGGAAGGGCCCCTTGTGTCTTTAATGTTATGTGCCGACAAGCTATAACCGTTTACGAGCATGACGGCTGCTTGTGCAATGCCGTTCACTCTTTGAGTTGTCCTCGGGCCTGTCAACATATTAAGCCACTGGTATTTGTTTATGTGTGAAGTAAAAGTGTGTTTGTGTGAGATCAAGCGAAGCGTGTTTTGATGTTGTTCCTGTGCTGCTGAGGGGCCATATGTTCAGTGTGCGCTGTGAGACAGCAGGGCACCCCCTTCCGCTCCTCATAACCACATGGCCAAATACTCTTATGTGCACTTACACACATCCTGAATCTGTTTATCAGCTTTAAAACTGTCTTTCATATTTATGTGACTTTTTTGTTAGCAAAATGTAAACAATGAGTCTTCCAAACCATGTTTTTGCCTTAAAATCATTATGGTAACAATTGAAAATGTGACATTTACCTGTATTTTTTGAATCTCTAAACCAGTTACTGCTTCGGTTCATTTGCCTATAAATAGGCTTGCCAAGTTATAGTTCCCACTGTTATCTGAAATGATTAACAATCAATCAATATATATAATGTCACTGTTGTCAAACCCTTTTAACGTTATAAAACAACAACATGAAAGTTGCTTATCTGCTCTTAGGACACGTTTTTCAGATATCCGTATTTTGTTATCGTGAGATTTTCAATGTTATTAGTGACATTCACACAGATAAGGCCATCATTTGTAACCATGAGCCTCAAGCCATCATGTTCATCTGTGAAGCACAACTCGCAAAATTATCAAAAATGTTTTTCTGCATGTAACGTAGTTTTATGCTTCAGCCACTAAAAGTCGAGGATGTGCAAGTGAAAAACAATGTTTAATTTTATATTATAGCCATGTTAATGTTTTTCCGCACTGTAGAGATGCCTGCTCTCATGGCTTTGAGGAAGAGAGCTCAGGGAGAGAAACCATTGGCTGGAGCCAAAATTGTGGGTTGCACCCACATCACTGCACAGACTGCTGTGAGTTTCTGTACACACACACACACACGAAAATACACTCATATACCTAATATTAACTTCATTTGTTCTTAAATTAAACTAATTACATGAAATTAAAATTACACTGTAATTCCAACACCCTAATCCTACCTCAACACTTTTTGGGACATTATTCGGCCCACTTTTTTACTGTCACTTTATTTGTGAGGATGTTTTCAAAAATAAAGCTTGTTTTTGAGAGCCGACTGACATCTGTGTTTCAGTAATGCATTGTCAAGTGTTTGTTTGTATGTGTGTTTGCAGGTGTTGATGGAGACCCTCTCTGCTCTGGGCGCTCAGTGCAGGTGGGCCGCCTGTAACATCTACTCCACTCAAAACGAGGTAGCAGCTGCTCTGGCCGAGGGAGGTAAATATTTTCATATTTCCTTTTGTATTCTTTCATGTTTTTCAGTCCTGATGAACTCCTGTGTGTCGTCTCTGGCAGGTTTCTCAGTGTTTGCCTGGAAAGGTGAATCGGAGGATGATTTCTGGTGGTGTATCGATCGCTGTGTTAACGTAGAAGGCTGGCAGCCCAACATGGTAACTAGAGTATATACATATAGAGAAGTGAAATATTATGACTGCTTGACGTCTCAACAGCTTATGTCTTGTAGATTTTAGATGATGGAGGTGATTTGACTCACTGGATCTATAAGAAATATCCCAACATGTTCAAAAAGATCAAAGGCATTGTAGAGGAGAGCGTGACTGGAGTTCACAGGTGATTATGGTCATTTGTGAAAACTTTAGTTTGTTAAATGCATTGAAGTAGTGTTACATTTTTGGCTTTTGAGGATTAAGTAAAAACTTGTAATTGGACACAATGTGCGGGGGACTGCAATTGTTTTTTTCATATCAAAAGGGAATGTCTCCATCTAGTGGCAAGTAGTGGAACTGGCAAATGTGGTTGAAATATAATGCTTAATAAGAAACATGGTCATAATAGTTATAATAACCATTTTATATATGTATGTATGTTTAAGACATGATAATTGAGGACCAAATCAGCATATTTGAATGATCTCTGAAGGATCATGTGACAGTGAAGACTGGAATAATAATGCTAATATTTCTTCTTTGCATCACAGAAATGAAATGCTCTTTAAAAATATAATCAAATAGAAATCAGTGATTTTAAATTATAAATAATAATTTACAATATTACTGTTTTTACTGTATTTTCATTAAAGCATTGCAGCCTTGGTTTAATTTTTGTTCGACTTTCAAAAAAAAACAAATAAAATAAAACATCTCAGTTATTCCAAACATTTGACCTGCTGATTATCAACATTAAAAGTGATTATCAACATTAATCCTTCAAAATTAGTTTTTTTTTTTTTCGTGTTGTAAACATCTCTCATATTTTATTTTCTAGGCTTTACCAGCTGTCAAAGGCTGGCAAGTTGTGTGTTCCCGCGATGAATGTTAACGATTCAGTGACCAAGCAGAAATTTGACAACCTCTACTGCTGCCGGGAGTCCATCTTGGATGGGTATGTCACTTATAAAGGCACTCAGAATAGTTTTCCCAATCAATATGTTTAACACGCTGTGTGTGTAAAGTACATGTCTTTTTCGGCTCGGCAGGAATTGTGTGGTTGGTATCGGCCTGTGGTTTTACTGAGCATGTTTGTGTTTTGTGTTCAAGTCTAAAGAGGACCACAGATGTGATGTTTGGAGGGAAGCAGGTGGTGGTGTGTGGATATGGAGAGGTGAGATCATTAGGTGGCAAATGTTGCCAGCTTATAACTGTTTCCTACGAGAACTTCTAGAGAGCTGCATTTAGATCTTCAGAATATTTTTGGCCTTATGTAAAAGTACACTCATTTAAATCTGTTCATTTGAGGGATTGGTATCTTGACACATCCAGTCTCGCAAAATCTAAAAAATTATTTTTAGGATTGGAAAAGAATGCTTGGTGAAGAATTAAAATAGGCTAAACCCCAACCATTTTAGAATGATTTTGTTAAATTTTAGAATATTGTATTTCATCCGTCAATCACTTTTGCTGACCACACCTCCACTGCACTGCTGCATTACTGCATTAGTAAACCGAAACCAGATTTGGCCACTAGAGGACAGAAAACCCCAGGAAATGCCTCCACATGTATTTCAATTGATTTCTGAAAGTCGTAACAGGAATGTTTTTCCAGGAAGAACAAAGGATCTTGATCTTGCCCTGTTTGTGTCAGTCACATTGTGTGCTACACACATTATATATATTTTCACAGATACACTTAACCTTTTTGTTCTGAGTCATTACTGTTAATCCTGTTGTGTGTAATAAGGTTGGAAAAGGCTGCTGTGCTGCTCTCAAAGCGATGGGCTCCATCGTCTATGTCACTGAGATTGACCCCATCTGTGCGCTACAGGCCTGGTGAGTCGCTGCCGCTTTCACTGATTCAGCATTTCCTCAACAGCAGCGATGCCGTTAAATTACACTTAATGTAGTTCTAATGTGTTGATACATTGTGAACCAGCATTTGAGTGGTGAGTGTGTATTCAGCAGTTTTGCACACCTGGTTCAAATTATCATAGTACTTTCCTAACACTTGTAAACGTTCTGCAAGGTTCTCATTCAGAATTGAGTCTCTTGGCACTTATTTTTAATTTTTACTCATTAGAAAGACTCATTTATATTTGTCATCACACAGCATGGATGGCTTCAGGCTGGTAAAACTCAACGAAGTCATCCGACAAGTCGACATTGTCATCACCTGCACAGGTATTTTGAAATGTAGTAAATTTCAAAGGTTTATTATTCTGATTTGAGGGAAGAAAAATGACAATTTACCCCAAAAAGAAAAGAATTCTCTACTTTTTGCATCTTTTTTGAAGCTCGGAAGCTGCTGTGCCCATTCTTTATAATTGCTTGGGAAATTTTTTTTTAAAGTATTTATAATATTTTTTAAAAATATTTTTTAAAGGCTATTAGTCAAATAATAATAATAATAATAATAATAATAATAATAATATTTATTATTATTATTAATAATAGTTATTTTTTAAATAATTTTTATATTTAATAAAAATATTAATTTTTTGTTTTTAAATAAGGTTGAAGGATTTTAGTTTTATTATTATTTATTTTAAGTAATCATTATTTTTTAAAATAATCATTATTACATTTTTAAAAGTGAGTCTTTTTTAACATTGTTTTTAAATGAGGTTATTATAAATAATTAGCTATCGGCTAGTGTTTAACACACACTACACTGCTGCAGAATGAGACGCTTATATAACTGAGCACAGTTTATTGCCTGTATAACTGCATTCTGACTCTCACTGCAGTATGCAAATGCACTTGTCATTAGCACAGTGATTCTAGTATAGATTGCTCTACCTAAAGTTAATTACATCTGAGACTTCAAGTAATTATGCCTGAGCTGCAGTCAGTCTTAAATTTCAGTTAAATGTAGTTTGACAAAAGTTCTGATTATGGACCAATTTCTAGCCGTTCCTGTAAGATATAGTATGAACAGGACGATTCAAGAATCAAACCTGAATTACAGTTCAGTCTGCAGGCAGCTGTGTTGCTTATGTGGATGAATTACTTTTGGTAGTAATTGCATTTTGACTTCTTTGGATTCGTTTAGTGGTTCTGTGGGGAAAGACGGGTGGTGAACGAGTGGCTCTTTGAGTCATTTTAGATCAATTTCTTTCCCGAAGCTCCTTTCAACAACTAAACCAAGAAGCTTTCAGGGTTTCTCGTCAGCATTCATCTCACTTTTGTTGTGTGCGGTGTCCTTAGGCAATAAAAACGTGGTTGTAAGAGAGTACATGGACCGCATGAAGAACGGCTGTATTGTCTGCAACATGGGCCACTCCAACACTGAGATTGATGTGGTGAGGAAACTGCTCTAACCCATAGTTTATTGTCACGCATGTATGTACTGTAAATAGGTGTCTGAAAGTTGACAGTCATCTTCCAACTTTTCAGGCCAGTCTGCGAACCCCTGAACTGACCTGGGAGCGGGTGAGGTCGCAGGTGGATCATGTAATCTGGCCGGATGGAAAGAGAATAGTTCTGCTGGCAGAGGTTAGAGAGATTGGAAATTTTTGCTTTAAGACTATTTAGATTAAAATCAATCCTGCCGGTATTTCAGTTTTTTTAATATTCATTCATTCACTCATACATTCATTCATACATACATACATAATGAATTTTGTTGGTAGTAATTTCCAGAATTTTGTGGAAAATTTCCAGTGCTATTTATATAATTAGATACACATCCGATTTTCTTCAAAATGTTTACTTTCACTTACAGCCAACTGTGTTTAAGTGAAAACTTGCATCAAGGTGCACTTTTTTTTCCACAGTGTATTGCATTAGTCTTTATCAGACTAATGTGTTGATAACTTTTAGTACTGCGCCTTTTGTGATTATTTTGCAGTTAAATGGTAAATTACGCAGGATTGCAAAAAAAAAATTGACATTTTGTTGATTTTGCATTGTGCTGAATTGCAAAAAAACTGGAGGGCATGTAAAATACTTCTTTATAGATAATGTCTTAATGTTATCACAATTACATTGCAGTGTTTTTTTTTTTTTTGGTTTTGAGCTTTTTTTTGTTTTTGTTTTTTATAATTTCCATTTTCATTTTAATATTAGTTAAAGGTTTGGTCATTTTGTAGTGTATT
The DNA here is from genome assembly GCA_036784905.1 of Acrossocheilus fasciatus. Lineage (NCBI taxonomy): Eukaryota > Metazoa > Chordata > Actinopteri > Cypriniformes > Cyprinidae > Acrossocheilus > Acrossocheilus fasciatus. The sequence goes on from CM071941.1 coordinate 4,444,499, forward strand.
TTTGTCATTTTATTCATTAACTATTCCATAGTTTTTATTTTGGTTTTAGTTGTTTTTGTACTTCAAGTTAAACTAAAATGAAAAATGAAATGAAGTCTTTGCAACTAACTGAAATAAAAGCTTTTTTATATTTTGGTTAACATTTAGTTTTAATTGAAGTTTTTTTTTTTTTTAAACCCCGTTACATTGGATTAAATGTCTTTTATATAAGTGCAAAATAGATTTTATATATATATATATGTATGTATGTATGTGTGTGTGTGTGTGTGTGGCTAAATATCTGGGAAGTATCTTTTTGTAGACAAGGCAAATTGATTTCTTTAACTATTCGGATATATCACAGGCATTATGAAGGAGAAAAAAAGAAGTTAAGATTAAAATGTAATTAAAAACACAGTTTGTTAGAATTTTAATGTCTTAACCATCAATCTATATTCTGTATATATTTCCAGGGTCGCCTCCTAAACCTGAGCTGCTCCACTGTTCCTACCTTTGTGCTGTCCATCACCGCGACTACTCAGGTGAGACGAGAGTGAAAGAGTGAAAAATGAACACAAATGACTTTATTAAATGGGTAATGTGCTTTTGTGTGCATGCAAGGAGAATTTGACTTCATAGTCATAATTCAGAGAATTGGTTTCTCAGTCTGTGTGCTGTGTGAGAGTATGAACCTCAGGCACTTAGTGTGTATGTGTGTGTGTGTCACAGCCTTGCTGTTGTCATGGTGACTGATTTCTTGCTCCTTTTTCCCCAGGCGCTGGCTCTGATAGAGCTGTACAATGCTCCTGAAGGCCGCTACAAACAGGACGTCTACCTGCTGCCCAAAAAAATGGGTATGATGCACTGATATAAATACATGCACGTGCATAAAAAATGCCATGTCTAAATTAATGGTTATGCATACTTAGATTTGAGAGTTCTGTGCTGCTTATCCTCCATTAAGACAATGCAATAAACCCAGCATTTAAGTGAAATCCTCAAATGTTGTGTAATATTATGGCCGTCTAGGGGTGTAATGGTTGTAATTGTTTTAGTCTGCTCCATGCACGGATATTTTCAGCCTGTTGAAAGATTCAGTGTTTTCTGCAGCACGCATTGTAGAGAGTTTAGCCATGTGGGATCCTGCGCAGACCCTGAGGAGCAGGAGACGGCTGAAAATAGGTCACGCTGTCACAAACGGCTGCCACTTCTCACTGCAGACTGCGCCGTTCTGTCACTTCTCCCTCCCTGATCACTCATCCTCTCCACTGCTCTTCAGCTTTTCCTTCCAAACCTGCAGCTCATGCTCAGACACGAAAAATAAATCCGAGATTGAATCCCAAAGATTGAATCCTCTTTAAGAGGAGGTGGAGAGATATGGGTAATTGATTGTAGTCAGCTAAGATGTGGTCACGTTTACCTTTGGTCTGTGACATTTTGTGGGTGAATTCCAGTAAGAATCCATACAATTGGAAATTTTGTGTGAGAGTTCTGCAGCAGATTTCTCTCTTTTCGAGCTGATCAATAGAAATCTGCTTGGTTTAAAGCGAGTTGTGCTTTATAGTAGGGCTGCCGCTAATGACTATTTTTATTTCGATTAATCTATCAGCTAATTTATCGATTAATCTAAACGATTGATTTCCCACAAAAAAATCAACAATTTTACTTAAGAATATTTTATTAAACCAAATGAAATCCAAATTTCTATGAAATCCTTTTTTAAAGCAAAAGTAAAGTGCAACATAGAGTGCAAGAAGCAAGTGTCCATCTCACAGTCCAAATCACTCAAATCAAAGTTCAGTATTATAGTGTAAGAATGACAACATATCCACGTGTTCTAGTCTACTAATAATAAAATTATAATAATAAAAAACACTTTTTAAAGGAGTAGTTACCAGAAATATTATTTACCAGAATTTATTTATTTATTTATTAATAGGTGAAAACTGTAAACGTGCAGCATTTCTGAAAATGGAAAAAAATGAATTTGGAAATAAAATGGATTTCGTATATAAAAGCAATGATGCAATAATAATTAGTTCAAATAAAGTATCAAAAGCAAGAAATCATATGGTTTTGTTGAACAAAACTGTTAAAATACATAATGTATTATAAACAATAGAGCTAATGTACATTACACATAACAACAAAGGCCTGCAGAGGGCGCCTATGGCCTGGTGATTATTTTTACACATTACTGTGCGGTCTAGTCCTTGTTTAACATTGACCAAGCACCGTTTTGATTAATGTCCACTTAATCTTTAATATTTGGCCATTTCTTTAGGACATCAAAATGTGTAAACTCCGAGTGAGGGTTTGAGCTCTTGTTTTTTAATACATGCATACAAATAGCATTCTAGAATGATTCTGAAGATCATGTGACACTGAAGACTGGAATAATGATGCTGAAAATTCAGCTTTGATCACAGGAATAAATTGTATTTAATTACATTATATTCAAATACAAAATAGTTATTTCAATTTGTAAAAATGTTTCACTATTACTGTTTTTACTGTATTTTTGATCAATTAATTGCAACCGTGGCACTGAACTATGGTGCTAAATTATAAACAGTCAATCAAAAATACTTTTCTTGATGTGCTTAAAAATGCTAATCTGCTTTTTCTGCAGATGAGTATGTGGCCAGCCTTCATCTCCCTACTTTTGATGCACATTTGACTGAACTGTCTGATGAACAGGCCAAATACCTCGGCCTGAACAAGAACGGACCCTTTAAGCCAAACTACTACAGGTCAGCAGCTGCTTGATAAACCTTAATGATTCAGAAACTCCCGTCTATTTTAATTATGTTTAATAATTCCTTGCAATGTTTCATTTTTAGGTACTAGACCCATTCACAGGTGGGAAACGAAGACTAAAGAAATTACCAAGACTCCATAATTCATACAGACTAAGGCGAGACAGAGCTGTGTGTCACAGCTTGCATTTGGAGGGGAGGGAGAAGCCCTGATCTGATTGGTTGGGGGTGAAGGGCGTGGCTAATTATCGCTACGGCAGTGTTTATTTATTTTTACGCTAGAATAACATAGCTAACCTTTTATGAGCTGCTACTGCCAGTGGTGCAACCTAGCAACGTTTTCATGGAAATTTCACAGTTTCATCTTTTCTTAGCTTCATGTGTTAGTTGTACGTAATCCATTTAGAGATCTTTTATTGTTTAATTATAAGTTCCGGTAAAGACAAAAAAAAAACAAAAAAAAACTATGTTCGATCATACCCGATGATTTAGTCATGGACATGCCACATTGTCCTGTTCTCTTGTTTTCTACATGTTTTTTTTTTTTTTTCCTTTATATAATATGGGGGGTGGGACAGAATTGCGGTCAGGCGCAGGGCTTCAAATCGTACTTTTTAGTTGATCACACTATTCAAATTTTGTTGTTGTTGTTTATTTTTTAAAACTTGTATTAATTTTTACAGCAAATTTTAACATTTGCGATCTCGGTTCTAAATAAAAGCTGTTTAAAATTTAACTGGATTGTAAACGTCTCGGGGCGGGGCTTATCCCCTCCGTTCACTCAGACTGGAATCTCATTGGCTGATGCATTAGCATTTCAAATTTCCCTTTCAAACGCAACACGCTCCTTCCACACTGTTTCCAAGAATGCCAGTATTGATGTTTGAGGTTGAAATGCTCAAACTGTGCGCAATCTATCCACGTTATTGCTGAAACTTGTCAGGCTGTGTAATCACAGGGGTGTATATTAAGATATTTATACAATTTTTTTTGTTTTTGTTTTGACTTTTTCTTCTGCCATTAACTTTTGTTCCTATGAACTCATCCTCTGTCATTATAAAAATAAGCAATTAAATGTTATAAGATATTCTAGTGTAATATGAAATTTAATGAAACCCTTGTTTTATATACTGTGAAGTAGAGCCTATATCAATGAGATACCAAATGTACAGTTAATCCGGTACCGAGTTTCTTTCCAGGTCCTCTGCAGATTTAGACTGGAGCACAATGGGAGAGAAATGTGTGTAAACTGAAGCCAAGACCAACTGTGTACTCATTTCAGAGGATAGAAGGAAAGTTTTGCTGTTTGCAGGCCTGTAGAGCAAAAGCTGCCTTTGTGACTGGGATATTCAAATATAATAAAATTGGGACCTTTATTTTGCTACACTTCTGAAAATCTTTATGGCAGGTATTTATCTTCTCTTTGCCATCTGTGTTTGTCATAAAGGGAATCAAAATGACCTTGTCCGTTTCCTGTTTAATGTGGCGTCTCTTTCCTTCGCTCAGGACCGTCTCACATGGATGTGTGTCGATTAGCCAGTGGAACGCTTGCAGCGCAAAATACTTCTCTTTGATTGTCCTGCCCAAAGTATACTTCGTATAGTTTATTTTTTAAAAAGTCGAATGCACAGCTGTTGAAAGTACTCCTTTTGATAGCATGCATGAACACAGGCGCTCGACGTGCACTAGAAAGATTCATACATGTCCAGTGTCTGCGCCTTTTCTCTCCAAAAGTTATAGATATAATAGATATGTTTTAATCCTCTCACATGAGCACTCGTCAGCGCAGGCATCTGTTGTTTTTGCTGGAGTTTTCAATAGTTTGTTGTTGTTCTTGTTCTGTCTCCTCTTGTTCATTTTCCAAAATGTGAAACAGTGGCCCGAGCTTTTCCTGTGGAAGCCTGTTTCAGTCGAAGAATAAACAAAATTAGTTGCGACTTTTTGTCTCGCATTTTGTACTTTTTTCGAAATTGTGAGATATAAACCCACAATTGTGAAATATAAACTCGCAGCTCATCTTGCAATTCCGAATTTGCATCTTACAATTTAATTAGTTTGAATTGAATTTTTAAAATTCTGTTTTAACAGAATTGCAAGGTAATTGCTACTTATCGTACATTTCTGAATTTTTATCTTACAACTTTCAGAATTGTGAGTTTATATCTTGCAGAAATTTTTTATACAGAGCTGCAAGGTAATTACCACTTTATATGTCACAATTCATACTTAGAAATGTGAGTTTATATCTTGCAATTATGATTTGACAACGTTTTTTGTTTTTTTTTGACATTTAACTCAATTCTGACTTCTCAGAATTGAGTGAGGAACTCGCAATTATGAGTAAACTTGAAATTGTGCATTTTTTTTGTTTAATTTTTTTCATAGTTATTTTTCACAGAGATATCTCATTCTTTTGTCTCACAATTCTGAATTTTATTTCTTGCATATGGCGAATTTTATATCTCACAACTCTTGTCTTCAGAATTGTGAATACATCTCGCAGTTGTGACTTCTCAAAATTGCTAATTTTTTGATTACTGATTTTTTTTCCCCCTCTGATTCCTGATTTTGCATCTCTTTTCATCTCTTAAGTTTTTATTTATTTATTTATTTTTCTTAGGATTGTGAGATGAAGTTGAGTTTCCATCTTGTGGATAAACTAGTGCAAAAAAATGGTGGCATTCTCATCGTGTACTTTACATGTACCCTAGCATATGTGTAAAAACCGAAGTATACTTTGGGCTCTGTGGTCCCTGTTGTGTGACAAATTATTACATTACAGTTCCAGGGACCCTTTTGAACTCTAGGCTGCTTATATCAACATTACAAAACCCTAAAGGCATATAACAGTGTTAAATTTTCTCCCAAACATTTGCTTTTACAAACAGAAGGCGGGTTAAATGATTGTTCCTCTTACGTTGTTAGTATGTGTTGCTCTTGTAGTTTGTGTCCAGAGAGTCTACGTTAGTATTAAAAATGTAAATGTGTTGTTACCCCATATCTCCTCAATAACACTCCTGTCACGTTTGCATTCACTGTCTTTATCTGCTTACACACAATCTCTGTACTAAAGCACATCAGTTTATGTGCGTCTTGTTCAAATGTGTTCAACCCGTTGTCTTAATTTTATTTCTTTTTTATTTGCGAGGGTACGTGTGTGCGTGTGCATTATAATGTGTTTGAAGGGGCTCGTGTGCACAAACAGATGCTTTGCTGCTGCTGTGTGGCAGTAGACGGTGGTTCCAGGCCTGGGATTTTTCCGGATGCTTTTATAACCACGTGGAGCGCATTGGGATCAACACCAGCACCTCTAACAGAGAATGAGCGTTGATGAAAAGAAGCTAAAACATCTGTTTATTTATTGTTGTAAATCACTACAAATAAGAAAGTCTTTAATGATGAGTTGTCAACAATGTTTAAATATTGCAAGTGATGGTAGATGAGCAATAATCTGTAATCTTGAAGAACAAAAATAAAAATCACAAATATAAACATTTTTTGCAGGCATTACCGACTGCGCTACAATTTTTCTGTTTTGCATCAAATCAGGTTATTACTTATGCTATCATATGCATGTTTGACTTGATTGTTTATAGATGTTTGTTTTCTTTTTAAAAAATACCAGAAGTCACTTACGATAAGAACACAAATCCCTGTTTTACAGGGATGTTTAAAAGGTACACAATATTATTTCTATATTTTCATTTTATGTAATTTTTATTAGTTTTTAAAAATTTTTTTATAAATATTATTTTTTAGATATTTTAGTACATAAAGTTAAACAAACATGAGAAATGTCTTAAATATATAAAAAAAAATTAAAGTAATGACATTTTTAAAGGAATATTTATGGTTTTGGTTTTAATGAACTATAATATCCCTGGCTTGATTATTTATGATGTCCAGCCTTTGAAGGTCTGATGGGGATACTGGTTTGTTTGTAGACAGTGATTGAGCGCTCAGCTTCTGCTGGCCTGTCATTTCAGGTGTAATTCACTGCCACTATCCTTTAGGAGGTTTTAAACACTACCTACGGCTACGGGCATCCCAGTGTGTTGATGAATTAACCTGTTATGATGCCTTTAGGAAAGTGTCTCAAATTTTAACTGACCTAAAAAAACAAGCTATTTTAAAGCTATTCTTGGTGTGCTTGGTCACTTTGTATATTCCTGGACACTGAGGTCATGGATCCGAGGTGTAATTGGACAGTAAACGGTGGGTGTTTATTCTGGACACATGATGGTTTGAGGGGTATGTATGTATACAAAGACAGGAACAGCTGCTGTGGTCACTCACACCTTCAGGTTACATTACAAACACACTCGGAAGCACTGTTATCTTCACTCTGACCTGTTACATATGATTGTCCAGTTCAAGCCGTACAAGGATCCTAATAATGTTGAATAATTTGCTAAAAGTGTAATATGATAAACGTTGCCTATTTCTATCTCAGATCTTCTGAGAATGTCTGAAAAAGACAAAGTCTGTCCAGTTTCTTTTGGGCATCTTTCACACTTTCAAATTAAAATGTTCATTGAAGTGTCATTCCCACTCGACTCATAAGTGAAGACACCACCACAACAAACGTATCTCCATCTCTGCAATCAATAATTCACTGTGTTCAGAGTATGGTCTGTCAAAAACGTCACAATGTGGCTCTTTCTAGATCAGGAGAAAACTCAATGTGTTCTTTCTGTTCCTCAACGTGAATAATAGCACATTGTTTGTATCACAACAGAAATCTGACAGCACTTTCTAAAGGCCATGGTGATTTTATTTTAATGAATTTATGTCTGTGTCTGGTATTTCTTCACCTATGGCGTTTGGAGTAATATTTTGAATATTTATTAATAATAATATTTAATGATTCATATTTTTATTTCTTAGTATTCATTTTAATTTCATTTAAAAAATAAATCATTTTAAAGCTTTAGTCATTTTATTGTGTTTTTCCCTTTTTAATGTGTGTTATTTATTTAATTGAAATTATTTTTTTAATTATTAAGTTTTTATAAATAATTTTCATGTAAAACTGGAATTTCGTGTAAATTAATATACATTAAGACTTGTTTGTCGAGAAATTGAAAAAATAAATGGCAAGGGTATATTTTTATGTGATTTTATTTTATTTTATTTTATAAAAACAACCCCTGGGAAGCTGAATTGCAGTGATTTCATCGCACACTCCCAGATATTAATAAAAGTAAAATATTACAGTTCATTATTGCATGTTTTACAGCAAATAAAGTGACCATTTATCACATTTATTAGAATTAGTATGAGAGAAATACAGGCAATTTATATGTAATGCACCTGCGTATTCGCGGTCAAGTGCGGTGTGGGCGTGGCTCGCCGCAGGCGTTACGTCTAACCACGCCCTCATCGGCGATCAGCAGCCAATCAGAGCGGCGGGGACGGATATTATTCTGAACTTGGAGTCCAGCAGCGTCTGCTCCAGTGTGACAGTGTATTTCCGTGCGGCGAGCAGATCCACAGCCTGACAGATGCAGCAGCAGACCGACGACATGGAGGTACCTTTACTTAATGATTCTAACAGTAACAGACAGAAGTCTCTGGCTCAAGAGAGAGATGGGTTCAGCCATCAGCTGAAGGATTCGGAGGTAACCCGAGCACACTGACAGTTTGCAGGGGTAGAGGGGTGTGTGTGTACGTGTGTGTAAGGTGGCTTGTTGCTGGGGGCTTTAAATGCCTCCAGTTGTTATTTTAGAAACATGCATGGCGCTAAAAATACCTTGTCTTTTGGAATTTGATCCAGTGTGACCTGCTGATGGTTTTATAGAGGATATAACGTTAGACATGAGCATGCATTTGAAGGGTAAATATGAAGGATGCATTTGTTTCTGTCTTTTAATTCCTACTTCTTACACAGTATATGGATATATGCACACGCGCAAATAAAATGCTGAGTATGTATGCATTTGGCTCATTTCATCTACATGTGTATTCCTCGCATTAACCCGTCAATGTCGGTGGACACACATTCCTATGCATTATAATACGTATTCAAAACCAGTGATTTATTCAGCTTGATATCAGCTTGATATTATGCAACACACTTTGTTATATTGAGGGTTAAGACGGTCAATAATATACAGTCTGCTGCAGGTTTATTTATTTTCATTTAAATTTATTTAAAAGCAGTGGTTTGTCTCTATCTATATCTATCTATCTATCTATCTATCTATCTATCTATCTATCTATCTATCTATCTATCTATCTATCTATCTATCTATCTATCTATCTATCTGGATCTGGATTGATTTGTGAATCTGCTGGTGAATTTTTAATTTATATTTATTTAAAGGAAATAGATCTATCAATCTATCCATCTATTTTTCTATCGTTTTATCTATCTTCTTGTCTGTCTGTCTTTATTTATCTATTTATGAATGAACTGAACTGGAGTGGTAAAGACTGCAGGCTATAATGTACTCATTGCTCTCTCCAACATATGAACGTATTATTTATTCAGTCATTAAAAATAAAAGCAAGAAAATGCATATTTGATTCTCTTCTTGGCACAGCACAGCCCAGATTCAGTCTTCAAGGACAGTAACACATATTGTGGGAATATGTCCAGCCTAGTGAAGTTATGGTAATGAATTCCTCAACCGTGGTCGTTGAGCATATTGAATGTTTTTTTTCAGAGGAATTAGAGCGTGTTTTCCTCCTGCAGCAGATTTTTTTTCTAGGACAGTGATTGGGAGGTAGTTTGAATGTACACAAAAAGCCTCAAAATGTTGTGCATGGCTGGAGTTTATGACCAGGAGTGAAACTCAAAGGTCATATACGTGAGGGATCTGTCATTAAACCAGAATATACTGGATGTGAAGCTCTGTGCTTGGTCTTTTGGTATGTGCATGGTGATGAATTATTGCATCTGGCTGCATTAAATGAGTAATGAATATTAAATGCTGAATACTGACTGTATTTGGTCCAGAAGCTCAGTGCTGGCACAGGGCACATTGTGCATGCCCTGTTTTGAGCTTTGAGATTTACAGATTATTCCAGTTTGTTTCGTAGGATAGAAAAGCTTGCAACTCTTGTTCAGTTGCTCCTTGTTATGGTTTGGTTGGGCTTAGTGCTGAACTTTGGACTTAGATTTGATTTTAAATTTGATGTGAATGTGCTGTATATAATGTATGGAAAAATGAAATGTTAAGCCTGACATATGAAATAATACTCATGCTTTTATGGCTCATATATGTGGTACCGGAGATTATGAAGCTTAAAAAACACCTCGTTTTTGTTTTTTTTCAGGGGCACAAACTGAGCAAAAATATGCAATTTGGTGCAGTTGCTGATATTTATATGGCCAAAAAGTAAGAGGAAATTCTGATAGCTTCTAATGTAAATTAAGGACATCTATATATTGCTATAGCAAATTATGTATAGCAGTTGTCACTCTGTATGTATTGTCACATATTTATTAAGATGATATTTAAAAGCTTCGTTTTATGATCAGCGCTCCGTACTCTTTATTGTGGGGGCAAAACATATAGGCTAATACAATGCAATATAATGATGATTGAGAAACAAATAAATGTTCCTCGAAAGCCTGATGGATCGTATTTGATGCTCACTCACATTTTAACATGATTTTTCTAAAAATGATGTATGGATAATCAAGTAAACCTAAGTTGCTTCAGTCCAGTATGTATTCATCTTTACATAATACTAACAATGTCAAATTTATTCTTACATTTGCTTTAAAAATCAGTAAAGATTCACAGCAAAAAAGACACATGAATCATGACCTGAAGGTGGAGCTTTTACAATCATATTAAAAGGCCTTTTATTTGCTAAAAAAATATAAACAGTCCGATGACGAAATTCATGTAGCAGCTTACAACAGATTGATGGTTTAGAGTCCTTAGAAATTTTCCAATCTAATGATAGTGTAGGCTTTATAAGGTTAAACACTAGAATACATTACTGTTTGTAACCTATAGTATATAACTTGCAAGTACCTAGTAATGATCAGGTATAGTGTAACGTTAGACGTAATCACTCGTGGTTTATTAGACTCCACCACTGAGTCAGTTTCTTCAGCGTATGATGTGTGTGTGTGTGTGTGTGTGTGTGTGTGTGTGTGTGTGTGTGTGTGTGTGTGTGTGTGTGTGTGTGTGTGTGTGTGTGTGTGTGTGTGTGTGTGTGTGTGTGTGTGTGTGTGTGTGTGTGTGTGTGTGTGTGTGTGTGTGTGTGTGTGTGTGTGTGAGTAATCATCAGTGTCATGATTCACAGCAGAAATGTGTATTCTGTTTACAGGACGTTGTTCTAGTTCATAAGTATCATAGTTTGCCTTTACATGAGATGTTTTGGCCCTTGACCTGCCCTGTTTCTCTGAAAGCATCAGTATCTGGTGCTGGTTTGGATCAGACACGAGTGTTCTGCTTCTGGGAGATCAGAGTGGGAGTAACCTTTAGGGAAGGTGTCAGAAAAGCTGTCAGAAGGAAAGCCCATCTTTCTCTCTCTCTCTCTCTCTCTCTCGCTCCCACACAGCTCTCAGTTAGAACTTCCCACCTTGAGTATCAATGCCATCTGCTTCTGAGGACCGAAATAAAATGCTTCTGACTGTGCCACACATGTCTGTGAGTTAGGAGGGAGAGAGAGACTGAGAGAGGAGGGTAAATCATGAGTTTAGTGTGCACATGCATACATAAAATCTACGCACATGCATTATGCATAAAGTATGTGCATTATGATGAGAATGTGCATGTATAATTTCCTCACATTCATTATACACTGTATTTTGTTTGCCCATAATCCATATACAGTGCCTGAATTATACATTATAATATATTTAAACTAGGGGTGCTACAATATATTGTGTAGTTCATCCAAAAATGTAAGTTTAGACAGATGTATTCACATATAAACAATGATATCCAGTATATCCAGTAAAGTTTATTTAATTTTTTAATTTATTAACAATTAATAAACATGGAAGCTCCAATTTAAATTGATTAATTAATAAATTCAAAATAAAATACATTTAATAAACTAATTATTTCTATACGTATTTTATATTTGATAAAAATACAAAAAATATAAAATAAGTAATAAATATTATAAAAATATAATTAAAAATAAATTATTTAAAACATTTTGTAAGGGGCAGAGAGCAAGCATAATTCTGCATTTTGGCTATTTTTATTTTGGTTATAAAGTACTTTTCGTGAAGTATTTATCATGACGTAATTAAAAAATTGCTTTGTTTAAAGTATTGTGAGTTTATTGTGAGGTCAGTATCATTTATCGAACCAAATTGTGGTATGAGTGTATTGTTGATACCATCTTAATTTAAACTTAAAGGTTAAAATAAAAATAGTTTTATTTCTAATCACAAACTTACAGATAAAAACGATTGGTCTGATTGTCTGATGATTGGACTTATTTTAAGTTTCTTTGACTGAGCGCTGCCTGTGAAGTCTTTTTAGCTTATAGCTGTCAAACGAACGAGTATAAGCTTCCCAAAAAGGTTAGAGATACAGTAAAACAAAGCATAAAATGGAGGCTAAATCAAACCACCCAGACATTACCTAGCAAAGGTTATCCATCAACACTCTCTGAGAAGGGGACTTGTTTGAAAAAGTAGAGAGAGGTCAACAATCACTTTGAAAACGTACAGAGTTCAAGATATGAGAACTGAGTCCACCAATATCAAGAGCTCTTTCAGTCTCATTGTCAAGAGCCGTGCATTATGGGTGGGTGGCAAAAGAGGCCATTACTCAGAAAGAAACCATGTGAAAGCAGGTCTGAGGTTTGCCAAAAAGCATAATAGTTGGTGACCCATTTGTGATGGTTTTGAGGTCAGATGCCTCATAATAGAGCTTTTGGGCAAAATTCAAAGTAATATGTGTGGGACAAGTCTGACACTGCCCACGTCTACGTCTAAAAAAAAAAATAACCGCATGATGGTGCAAAATACGGGGAGATACTGCAAGAAAGTTGCCTGCTAAAACAGCTTGAGAGAAAGTCTAACAGAACAATGAGGCCAAATAAACTGCAACAAGGTAAATGTCCTGCAGAAGTGCTTAATCTTTAAATGAATAAGCACTTGAGCAAGAGAACCTGGTCCTCAGGGGGAATGAAGAAAGTTCATCTTCAACGTTATGCTTCTTACGTAATTTATTCTTCAACTGACAGCACAGAGCGTGTTCCCCAGATGTTAATTGGGCTGCAATTAAATCAAAATGCCTCAGAGGACCTGACACTTCTTCATTTCAGGCATACTGTGAAAGAAAAGCCTGGAAATCCATGCTTGGCTCAAGGTTTAAGAGACTGTTTAGGGACATTAGCATATAGTAGATCAGCACTGATGTTTTGAAACCATTAACACTGCGTTTGAGTGTGAATGTTCACAGTTTAGTAGCTCTTGAGAGGGTTGGCTAAAAGACATGTGGCTATTCTTAAGCATAAGTGCAGACTTGGCCAACAGTCAGCAGTCATTTATGCAGGAAATATCCTTTTAGGTGGACACACACTGGAAACCCTGCAGCCTTGTTTCCGGTTACCATGACGCACTGTGTGTCAGTGAAAAATCTGTGGAATTTACTGTAAAAAGTTGCCAGAACTTTGCTGTAAAAAAAAAAAAAAAGAACAATAATTGATGAACATTAATTTATCCACATAAGATGTGATGGAACAGAATTGGAACAAAATTATAAATGCAACACTTTTGTTTTTGCCCCCATTTTTCATGTACACAAAAGGCCTATTACTCTCAAATATTGTTGACAAATCTGTCTAAGTTGCTCACTGTCTTACAATGCCAGCTGCAGTATGAAAACCTTGTCCCACAATGTTTTTGCACAATTTTGGACACAGAAGGCCACCAAATGGGAATTAAATATTCCATGCAGGGATTTATAAAATATTTTAAAATAAATCTGGTGGATAACTCGAAGCGAGGGTTTACAGATCACAATGTAAGCGGGAGAAGTCTCATATTACGGTCGGTCATCACGATCGCGGATGCCAACATGCAGGATCAACACTGTTCATGTATCGCGGGGTACGATTAAATTAATGTACATTTAACCAGTTTAATATGCAGAGGCACTGAAATGTAGACCTTCGTTTATGTGTTTTTGACATACACTGTACAAGACGCGAGAACAGTCCGCTATTTAGGATTGTACATTAGCATGGACATTAGCATGGACTTCGGATCTTCCAATGTTTCTCTATGGCGCTGAAACCTAAAGATGTCCGAGTTCCGCTCCCTGTGCAACTGATACTCGACTGCCATTGGCTAGTCTGCGTTTGAGGGGAGGGGCTTACCGATAGGTCAATTATAAGATGACTTGTTGTTTTCACTTTAAACATTTGTAAATGTAATAGTATTATACTGTACAATTACACAAACTGTCCTGTCAAATTTATTACAGTTTTTTTTATGTATATAGTAAGAAAACTTACTGTTAACCAGTTATCACGTTTTCATAGTAGTATTTTACATTTTTACTATTATAATGAGCATTTTTACAAGTAAAATTACCCTTTTTTTTTTTTTATGGTGTGCCCATTCAGGGAATTCTAGGAATGTCAATTTGCTATTTATGACTTATTCTTTTTTACAGTATTTTACTGTAAATTTACATAAAATGTCTCATTAGGGTTATACAGAAACACATTACAGTATATACTGTAGCAAAAAAAACTTACTGTTAACCAATTGACAGGTTTTAACAGTAGCATTTTTACAATCTTTTAATGTTAAAATGAAATTTTTAGTGTACTACAAACCCTGCATACTGCATTTTCTAAAGTAATTAGTTACTTTCAAATTTTATTATTAAAGTATGTTTTTAAATAACACTGAAAGTGTTAGCAGTGAACAATTACAAACTCTTCATCTCTCAAGTTTGTAGGCAATATTATCCCAAAAAGCATGTACAGATGCAAACTTACAAAATCCACAAAAATGCAGCATCAAGTCACCCTAGACTTGCTATTTTCAGTGTACTACAATTTAAGAGATCCTAATTTCACATATTATTTTAGAATGTATGTGTATGTTTTAATGGTTACTTCTTTGTAACTTCTGAGCACATGTGAAATTCCATGCTGACATATTGCCACCCTTATTTTCTCTACATTTCTCACACTATGAAGTACTAGAGTAGTGTGACCTGGCTGAATTTGCATAATTACGAGGAAAATCATGTGCTGCAGAAATAGTGGAAAGACCTGAAATGGCAGTTGGCAAGCGCTCCAGGATGTTAGACATGTGACACTTTCTGTTGTGGCAGTGCAGTTATTATTTGCCTCTGATCCGCAGGGGTCCATGGAGTCCCCGAACCTGGAGTTTGAATATGGAGACACAGACAACTTCACTGCAGAGCTCTCAGGTGGGTCACACACACACACACACACACACACGCACACACACGTTTGTTTTTGCGAAAAGTGGGGAAATCCCATAGGCGTAATGGTTTTTATAGTGTACTTGCTGTATGTGCTATTGCCCTACACCAACCCTACACCTAAACCTACCCCTTACAGGAGACTGTGCATTTCAACTTTCCTCAAAAAAACCTCACTCTGTATGATTTATAAGCGTTTTGAAAAGTGGGGACATGGGTCAATGTCCTGAAAAGTCACCTTCACCTTGTAATACCTATGTCATACCTTTTGGTATTATACAAATCTATGTCCTGACTTTTCACAAAAGCGCACACACACACACACACACACACACACACACACACACACACACACACACACACACACACACAAACAAACATATCTAGGGATGAACAAATACTGAAATTGGGTGAACAAAACTTAGTGGAAGCAGCACAAGAACTTAGATCTGTTCAACCATAGTTTTTAAAATAACTATAAATATAAATATAAATTCATAGAAGACCTAATGGTTAGCGAGTCGGACTTGTAACCTAAAGGTTGCGAGTTCGAGTCTCAGGTCCAGCAGGAATTGTAGGTGGGGGGAGTGAATGTACAGCGCTCTCTCTCCACCCTCAATACCACGACTGAGGTGCCCTTGAGTAAGGCACCGAACCCCCAACTGCTCTCCGGGCGCCACAGTATAAATGGTGTGTGTTCACTGCTGTGTGTGTGCACTTTGGATGGGTTAAATGCAGAGCACAATTTAAGAGTATGGGTCACCATACTTGGCCACGTCACTCTCACTTTCACTTTCACTTTCACACATTATGCATATTTACTGATGTAACTTTAATGTTGCAACATTATGTTGAAACATGCAACATGCCAGTGAATCTATATTACTATGAAAAACCAATGTTATGTGCTTGTTTTTTATTTAACTATATGTCTTTCTGTCTCTTTCGCACAGAGCTCTACAGCTACACAGAGGAACCGGAGTTCAGTCTAAACAGAGATTACTTCGAGGAAGACTTCAAGAATCATGGTAATGTAGCCTGCCGTGTTGGGTGTCATGAATTATTGTAATTTAATTACTTTACTCTTGAAAAAAATAAAGGGATTACTCTTTACTTTTCTGTAATTTAATTGCAATTACTTCTGCGTTAAATACTGTTTAGACTACAGAACAATTATATATAAAACAATAGAGGATTTAACACCGAAATTTAACATCTAATGTTAAAATATATATTTTTATTATAACCTTATACCTTTAAATACTTTGGACAGTTCAAGAATAATTTATGCAATTTTATAAAAAAATATTATTTATTTGAAAGAATTAAAAGAGCAATTTCATGTCTGTCCTTGTATTGTTGGACTGGTCGAGATTGATGTAGGATTTAGTAATTATTAATAACCCTACTTTTTTAGAGAGAGGAATATAATTTCACAACAGTAATCTAATTGCTGTTGAAGTTGTAATTAGTAGCTTGTAATTAATTACTTTTTTAGAGTAACTTATCCAACACTGGTAGCCAGTGCTATATTACAACAAAATAAATATGTTTGTAATTTGAACTTTTGAACTGGACAATTAGAACTTGAAATGGAATTCATTTACTTGAGAAACAAATTTTATTTTTGTCACCACGCTGGATTTTTTTTAAGCATAAACCTCTCTAAATTTTAAATTAATATTTAGAATAACAGAAAAAATGGCCAATTTGAGTAAGACAAACTAATTCTAAAATGAAAATACTTGATTAAACATATGTACTCTAAGAACAAGCGTTGTGATCCTACACAGCTTTGCTTCTTTAGATTTTTTTTAATAGGAAACAAGAAAAAATATCTTTATTTGCAGTGCATCTTCATCCAACACACTAACTTCTACTGCTTAAGAGCTCTTGAGTTTTGTGCTGGAATTGCATTGTGTTTAAGAGTGAGAAATTGCTTGGAGTCTTGATGGTGTGGATGTGCTGGAACAGAGACGGCTCTCGGGTATAACATTTCCACCTCTGTCTGAGAGAGAACAGAAATAAACTGTCAGCAAAGTTGCGTAGTTCTCTTTCTGTGAGAAAAGGAGAACTTTAATGAATGTTTATGTAGCTACAGTGTGTGTTTGTGTGTTTATAGCCTCAGGCTTTACCCTGCCTGCTGTGTGCACAATCTCACCTCGCCAGACCTCTCGCTCTCTCTGTGTGTTTGCCATGGCACTGCAGCCCTACAAAATGGAGAAAAGCCAAGAGGCTGGATCACCAATGTCACTTTAGCTTTTGTGTGTTTGTGTGTTGATTGTGAAGCAACTGCAAATCACGTTTACACTTAAAAGTTTGCTACCATCCAAAGGGTTCATATTTTTTTGTTCATTTTACCCTAGTGACCGCTTATAATGTAACACTGCAATTTTCCACTGTCTCCCATACTCTCAGATTTTATGCACCTTTTAAAGGAATAGTTGACCCAAAAAATAATATTTGCTTAAACGTACTCACCATCAGGCCATCCAAGATGTAGATGAGGTTATTTCTTCATCAGAACAGATTTGGAGAAATGTAGCATTACATCACTTGCTCACCAATGGATCCTCTGCAGTGAATGGGTGCCGTCAGAATGAGAGTCCAAACAGCTGATAAAAACATCACAATAATCCACAAGTAATCCACACCGCTCCAGTCGATCAATAAATGTCTTGTGAAAAACTGCATATTTGTAATAAATTCATAATGAAGAATTTTTAACTTCAAATCATCAAACTCCTGTATCCATAATATTGCTTTCTCCAGTGAAAAGTTCTCCTGTGAATCAGGAGCGAAATATGCACACATCAAGCACTGTTTACAAGCGAAAAATAAAAAACATAATTAAAAAAAAACAGTCCAAAACTGATCTAAACAAATGTTGGTGGATTGTTTTTTTGTTGTTGTTTTTTTGTGATCAACTTTTTATTTTTTCATATCAACAAAACAATATCCACTCAAACAAACAACAGGGAGGGGGGAACAACAGACACACCATCAACAATTTCAATTCGTAGTAAAAAGGACAAAACAGAATTCACATGAGTCCATAGATTGACAACAATTGAACATTCCCAAAACATGTGGAGAAAAGTACCTGCTGATACAGTGTTACAGATATGACAGTTATAGGTTGATTGAAATTTCATTTTAAACCTCTTGTAAGGAGTTATGTATGCTCAATGGATGACTTTGAAATGGATAAGACGATGAACCTCAACTCAAGTTTTTAGAAGTTAAGATTAGATTGTACAACACACTCTCCCAGTTGACCGATAAATCCAAATCTGTTAATTCACGATTCCAGATAGATTTAATAGAAAGAGACTTTGCAGTGTGATCATTAAATTTACTATATATTAAAGAGACAGATGGCCAACCAGAGGGTGGAGCGATCCAATCCCATATAGGATGAGAGGAAATGGGGGATGCCCAGGGAACTCCATAGGCCTTGAGAGCAGAACGTAACTGAAAAAAGACAAAATATGATGATGCTGGTAAACAAAACTTAGTTCTTAGTTCTTGATGTGAGCTGAGTCCCTGGTTAACATATAAGTCACCGCATGTGTTTCTGCCCAATGTAGACCAAGAGGGCTGGACATCAAGGACATCAAGATCAAGGAAATTCAGATTCCTCATGATTTGACTTTAATAAAAGCATCAGTCCTGTCAGAATTCCAATGTCAAGCCTTCAGTGTCAGATGAATGACTTTAGTGATTTAATTTTACACATGCCTTCCACTGAAAAGACTTGAGGCTTTACAGCAGAAATCTTCACAAACTATCGAAGGATATGGCAGATATTTTAGCAGTATTCAGAGGGAGGTTTGTACAGTAATAAGTCCTCCACTCATGCATGTGGTTGAGTAACATTTTTGACTGAAAGAGAAGAGAGGTCAGTGAAGTGATCGAGTGTTTTATGTGTGCCGCCCCTTTCAAGGGTATTTGAGCAACACAAATCCTAACTAATCTTTCTCACATGTGAAAAGTAAAATCAGAATGGGAGGTGGTAGAAGAATGGAAGAAATGATTAACATGGACAGAGACATAATTCTTCTGTGCTCTGCTCTCAGTGAAAGGTCGGAGGTGGATGGAGTTGAGTATGGAGGAGCAGAGGGCGTATGTCATGAGACTGCTGGACGCTCTGGAGGTCACCGATCGAGACAAGAGGCTCAAAGTGGCCCGAGCCATCCTCTATTTGGCACAAGGTACAAATATACAACTACAATTCAATGGGTGAATCTCATGAAACCAGTCAACAACATATTTCATATTTCAACCCCCAAATCAATGAAATATATTATGACAAATTAAGTCTATTTTAGGATCATTAAGATATATTTTGCAGCTGTATGTGAATTATTTATTTTTTAAATATTTAATGTAATCTTTAATTTATTACATTTCAAGAATTATTAAGCATATTTCCCCTAGTTCTCATTACTTTAATAATGATGTATTATTTGTAATGTAATTTTTTAGAATTGCCCTTAATTTATGCATATTTAGCTTTTTAATAATAATACTGTATAACAGTATTTGTTTTTAGTAAACATTAAAAATATGTGAAACTATAAAATATTATAATTGCTATAATGGGAATCTTCATTGTGCATTATTATGGTAATGAGAACTTGGACCTTGTGCTTAAGTGGCATGAAAATAATGTGTTTTTAGAAAAAAGTAATTTCTTATTTTATTTCATATTTTTTTCTTTAATGACGCACTATTTAATTTGTAATTTAATTTGCAGTACTGCCTTTAATTTTATGCAAATTTAAAAATAAAATGTGTTGCAGTTTTTGTTTTGGTAAAAATATTTTAAAAAGATATGACCATTGCAAAAATGAGAATCATTATTGAGTGTTTTTTTATTATTATTATTTTTTATTATTATTGGTGACTTAAAATAGTCTTTCCTTAAGCAAAATATAATTTCTTCTTTTTTCTTATATGTATTCAGGTGTGTTTGATGAGTGCGACACAGAAACTGATGTCCTCTACTGGTCCCGACACAATGTCTTCCTCCTCTACGACATGGGCATCTTCACGGCTCTGCTGGAGCTCCTCAGCATGGAGATCGAGTAAGTGTTTGCATTTCCCAAAATGCCTCAGTCTCTGTGTGGAGATCTTTGACAGCGGGCAGACCGTCTGCTTTGGACAGACAGGCGAAGGGTGAGATACTGAAAGAGACAGACAGAGACTGAATCTCCAGCGGAGGGAAGTGTTTAACAGTGCTGCTATTTTTACTCTCTTCCTCCTGAGGGAGCAGGTTAGAAACGGCTCAGTCATGACTGTGTATGTGTGTGTGTGTGAAACAGTATTTCTGTGGATCTCCTGTGAGCTGTACTAATGAGACGAACGGCTTTCTCTTTTCTGTTTCTTGTTAATGGATCTTTTTATTTTGTTCAGAGAGTGATATCAGTGCAATCAGATATCACTCTTATTATTGCACATACTGTACCAACATAAAAATGAACGTGCAAAAAACTACTCAGAACACATTAGCAACCGCATAGCAATGGACTGGCACCCATTCATTATACCTTAGGATTGGGGTGGCAACTTCTGCAAGTGCAATTAAGAAATTGTGAAAACCTACTTTATTTCTGTAAAAATTTGTAAAAAAAAAAAAATCCATCACATTTGCATTTTATTACATTCAGAAAAAAATAAATAAATAAACAAAATGCTTACAAATATTAGAAACACTATAAAAATAGTTCCCCTCACTACACAACAATTCCTTTAAATTTAACTGTATTTAGAACAGAGAAATTGTAGTGGCATTCAGTATTATTTTAGTATCATTAAGATGCTGTTATTGATTTTATTTTTATATTTTTGTTATCGTTTCAGAAAATCACATTGTAGGATTTTTTAAGAATTAATTGGTAAATTCCTTGGTAAAATAAGTATTTGGTCACCTACAAACAAGCAAGATTTCTGGCTCTCACAGACCTGTAACTTCTTCTTTAAGAGGCTCCTCTGTCCTCCACTCGTTACCTGTATTAATGGCATCTGTTTGAACTCGTTATCAGTATAAAAGACACTTGTCCACAACCTCAAACAGTCCAACTCCAAACTCCACCATGGCCAAGACCAAAATTGTAGCCCTGCACCAGGCTGGGAAGACTGAATCTGCAATAGGTAAGCAGCTTGGTGTGAAGAAATCAACTGTGGGAGCAATTATTAGAAAATGGAAGACATACAAGACCACTGATAATCTCCCTCGATCTGGGGCTCCACGCAAGATCTCACCCCATGGGGTCAAAATGATCACAAGAACTGTGAGCAAAAATCCCAGAACCACACGGGGGGACCTAGTGAATGACCTGCAGAGAGCTGGGACCAAAGTAACAAAGGCTACCATCAGTAACACACTGCGCCACCAGGGACTCAAATCCTGCAGTGCCAGACGTGTCCCCTGCTTAAGCCAGTACATGTCCGGGCCCGTCTGAAGTTTGCTAGAGAGCATTTGGATGATCCAGAAGAGGATTGGGAGAATGTCATATGGTCAAATGAAACCAAAATAGAACTTTTTGGTAAAAACTCAAAGAATGCTGAGTTGCATCCAAAGAACACCATACCTACTGTGAAGCATGGGGGTGGAAACATCATGCTTTGGGGCTGTTTTTCTGCAAAGAGACCTGGACGACTGATCCGTGTAAACGAAAGAATGAATGGGGCCATGTATCATGAGATTTTGATTGAAAACCTCCTTCCATCAGCAAGGGCATTGAAGATGAAACGTGGCTGGGTCTTTCAGCATGACCATGATCCCAAACACACCGCCCGGGCAACGAAGGAGTGGCTTCGTAAGAAGCATTTCAAGGTCCTGGAGTGGCCTAGCCAGTCTCCAGATCTCAACCCCATCGAAAATCTTTGGAGTCCGTGTTGCCCAGCGACAGCCCCAAAACATTACTGCTCCAGAGGAGATCTGCATGGAGGAATGGGCCAAAATACCAGCAACAGTGTGTGAAAACCTTGTGAAGACTTACAGAAAACCTTTGACCTCTGTCATTGCCGAGTCAACATTTATAGAAGTCGCATTATATTAGTTGCAGTTGCAGATGATTGAAAAACATGACTCATATTGCAGAAAATATAATAGCTTAAATTTAATATATGTGCTTGACATTCATTGCATTATATAAATCGCTTTGGAAAATAAATCACAGCACATTAAAAAAACAAAACAAAACGTGACTTATATTCCAGAAAACAATGTTAACATTTAACAAATCTTAACAAATTGTATTTTGCTTCATCAAATTCTTATTGAGTTAATATAAGCATCATAATTTAAAGGCAAGATCAAAAAGGCCCAGTTCTTTTGTGTATCCATCTTGTACCTGCTGTCATCTCTCCATAATAAGGCGGTTCTTTATTTCCTGCACCAGCACGCTCTCTCTCCTCTTGTGTTAAAGAGAGCCACAGAGTGGTCCGTCTGTGATCTCCGCTTCAAAGACAGCCTGGCCACCATGCCTCTCCTCTTTCATGCCCCTGCCTGGGGGATTTAATGTCTTCGTACATGGTCTCATCAGCCCACACAGCAGAACTGTCCCGCTGCCTCTGCTGTTGGTTTACTACGGTGTAATTTGCACAATTAGCCCTCCGGCTTCTCTGATTATTGATTCATATTCAGCCGAGCACGACTGATTCAAATGATCAGGGTTTTGGTTGACAGCTAGTATTTGCACTGAACGGGGGATTAGACTGCACGGCTTGTTTGCCTCTTAAAAACTGTTGTATTGTATTTTGTGGAATGATAGAATGATTGACTGGTTCTAATGAGTCTTTTACAGTGTTATTGCAGTGTTATTTTACGATCACTGCAATTTTATTATTATTATAATCTTTATCAGTATTTTGAATTGGATTTTTATTTTTCTGTTTTCATTTTAAGTTGAAGTTTTAGTAATTTTGTTTTTGTTTTATTTTGATTGATTTAGTAGCGTTCTCTTTTTCTCCAGTAATAACCAGGCGTGCAGCAGCGCAGTGAGAAAACCAGCCATTTCTCTGGCTGACAGCACTGAACTCAGGTAAGATGCCCACTGGGACTGATTCATTTTTTTTTTTCTCTCACATCATTAGACTTCACTTCATCCAACCCACAATCCACTTCTCAGATTTACATTAAAATTGGTGCGGAGGAACCCTGGGCTGACAAAGAGCTTTCTGACTTGCAGCTTTCATGTCTTTGAGTGCTTTGCATCAATGCACTATACATGTATATGAATGTTGTTTTAATGCTGCTGCTGCATTAGCTAATTATAAAAGGGTAATACTTACCCTTGGTTACAACACACAAAGACTCACTCTCGTACTAACACACACACACTTACACTCAATAACTCAGATTTAAAATAAAGGCGTTTGCGTCATGTTCTTGTTCAAGGGTTCTTCTGAGCATCATGTATCTGATGGTTGAGACCATTCGAGTGGAAATTGAGGGTGACAGTCCTGAGAGGAAGGCAGCCAGGCAGGCTTTCAAAACAGAGTTGGGTGAGAAAGATTGTGAGAGAACGATGTGGCCTTCAGCCTTACAGATATAAAGAGTGTGTGTGTGTGTGTGTGTGTGTGTGTATTTGCAGTGGTTGGCTGTTGACCTTCTCTATGGCACAGTGATTAACCTCCCTCCTCCTCTCAGGTTCACCCCTTTATAACGGAGAGCCCTTTGCCCTCCTCCTCTTCACCATGGTAACCAAGTTCTGCAGCATGAATGCGCCCCATTTCCCCATGAAGAAAGTGCTGCTCTTACTGTGGAAGACCATACTGGTCAGTCTCAATACACACACATCAGAATCACTGTTCATATGCTCCGTTTTAGATAAATAATTTTGATACTATTTTGTTTTATAGATTCTGTTCTGTTCTATTCTATTCCACAGATAATTGACTGCTTATTCTATGCTATTCTGCTACAGAATATTCTATTCTATCATTTCTATTATAGAATTTACAGATTTATTCTTAGAAATAAACTTCTTCCATTCTGTCATGTTTTATTCCATATAAAGTGATTACTGTTCTATTCTATTATATTCTATTCGTCACATTACATAACATTACATTACATTACATGCTACTGTTAAAAAGTGTGGTGTCATTTAAGATGTTTTTTTTTTTTAAATATTAATACCTTTATTCAATAAGGATGCATTCTATTGAACAAAAGTGACAGTAAATATATTTATAATGTTTCTACTATTTCAAATAAATGCAGAATCCTAAAGAATTGTCAGTTTCCACAAAATATTAAGCACAACGACTGTTTTCAACATTGAAAATAATAAAAATGTTTTTTGAGCAAGAAATCTGTATGTTAGAATGATTTCTGAAGGATAATGTGACACTGAAAACTGGAGTAATGATGCTGAAAATTCAGCTTTGAGATCACAGATCACATTAAACGTTTTAAATATATTAAAATAGAAACAGTTACACAATTTTGCTGTTTTTATTGTATTTTAATTTAAATAAATGCAGCCTTAAGCGCATAAGAGACTTTCAAAAACATGTAAAAAATCTTGCTGACCCCAAACTTTTGAATATTATTTTATTCTGGATTGATTGAAGATTTAATTCTGTTCTATTTTATTTCATTATGCTACATTCCATAGAATAATTACTGCTTATTCTATTCTATTTTACCAGATAAAGAGAGACCTTTTTTGGATTTTTCGAAATATAAACACTGTTCTTATCATGGACTCTTTCGACTCTAAATCGGGCAGCTCTAGTCAATAACAGACCTGTTTGTGTGACTATAGTGCTCTGTCCATTGATTTCTGCGTGTTTGTGCACCTCAGTTCACTCTGGGAGGTTTCGAGGAGTTGCAGGAGATGAAGGTGAGAATGAGAGAGCAGTTGAACCTGCCGCCGCTCCCTGAGGACAGCATTAAGGTTGTGCGAAACATGCGGGCGGCTTCTCCTCCAGCTTCGGCCATGGAGCTCATCGAGCAGCAGCAACAGCAGAAGAGAGGACGCAGGAGTCGCCGGGTACGAGAAACACACACACAAATGACGTTACACTGGCAGAAACCACGTGTAGATGAAATACATGAACTGTGCCAGCATGAATACACACAACCTCTCATGCATCTGAACCTATACATTCAGTATATGAAATACAAAACACACAGAAATTCGGATCTGTGCTACCTATTACACAGCCCTGCATCTTGAAAACAATAATTCAATTTGTTGCTGAATTCAAAAGTATCAAAACTTTCCATCATGAATTATTTTTTTGTACAAAATAACAGTAAAGATTTTTCAGATTATAGGCTATATACTGTATGTATTCACTGCCGTTCAAAAATTTGGGATCGGTAAGATTATTAATGTTTTTTAAGGAAGTCTTTTATGCTCATCAAGGCTGCATTTTAGAATGCGTATTAGAATGATTTCTGAAGGATCATGTGACACTGAAGACTGGAGTAACGATACTGAAAATTCAGCTTTGCATCACAGGAATAAATATAATAATATAGGGAATATATTATAAATTATATTAAAATAGAAAAACGTTATTTTAAATTGCAGTAATATTTTGCTATTTCCTGTATTTTTGAACAAATAAATGTAGTCTTGATGAGCATAAGAGACATAAAAAATCTTACTTTTCCCAAACTTTGAACGGCAGTGTATATGTATCAGCATTAATGCAGTTGTCAAAATAAAAAAAGCAGTCAAATGTCAAAGTTTTAATGACAAAAAGAAGTATTCAGTATGTATTATTTAATTTACAGAGTGGAAAAAGTGGTAGTAAAGTCCTCAGAAACATTCATGCATGTGAAAATCGATAAATAATTGTAACCTGGCTCAGAGGAAGAGAGAAATCATGTCTTTATGGCAGTTTTTTGGTGATTAAGGGATAATACAAGACTTCTTCACCTTACAAATGGTTGTCGAAAGCAAAACTGCTATGAAATACATCAGATTTTGTAGTTTTGTAGCAAAACAGCCACTATTTTTGAAATCAACAGCCCATATTAGTAAGAAACGGTACTGGATTTCATTCCGTGAATATGATGCAGGGCGGAGTTATACTAAAATGACAGCCCACACAGCCTGCAAAACTTACACAAGCTTTAAAAGAAACACACAAAAGGGACTTCATGCCACACTTCTGTCCTTCTGACGATCTAACATTGCAACGGTGATGTCAAAATGAGAATGAAATGTAGCAGAGCACCGATTGGCCGGACAACACCGTCGACCAATCACAGCAGGTTTCACAGTTTTTGACCTTTCTCCTTCCTGTCTCACTCTGTCTCTGTAAGTTTTCTTTAACCCTTTCTCCTCCACTCTCCCTCTTTTCTGCCCTTTTCTCTCTGGGTTTTCGTTGTCCTGTTGGCTCATTCCCATCTCTTCCTTGTGTCCCTACAGAGTGCCTTTGTTGATAGCTTGGAAGGAGACAGTCCATATGCCAAGAAACAGGTCTTTACCCCAAACCCCTTTTGTGCATTCTCTTTGTTGTGGGCTGGCCTTGCACTCCTTCACTCTCTTTTCCTTCACAGCAATTTGTTTTTCCTTTGAAACTTGATTTGGGGAAGGGTTCTGAGAGATACAGCTGGCCATGGACATTAGCAAGACTCTCTGTCTCTCTCTCCTCCTGTCTTTCCATTTGCATATCTTTCCACATATTCTCAGTCAATGAGATCCACATAGACACACTCCGGCTCCCACTAGCTAGCAGAATGGCTTCTTCTCATAGGCAACCAATCACAGCTGAGTCACCTGTGCTCATGGCCTCAGTACCGCCCACAGACACACTCATACATTGACTGCACTGGAACCAACGATGACGCTCCACTAATGCACCTCATGCCTGATGCTTGCTCTGAATCTTGCCATTCATGCGTTTGCACAACACTAGAGATGTGAAGAACTTGTTTTTTGTGCCTTTGTTGAACTGAATCTGCACAGGAATGTTAAAAAAGGAGCTGCAGTGTTGTATCTGGAATGTGTGAGTCCCCAAAATTGGATTGAAAGTTTTTGTTTTTTTTGTGATGCTTATCATTTGCAGGTTTATGGGACGGTAAGTTTCAGCAATGAACTCTTAAGCAATGGATGGGGAACATAATCTGAAGGCTAAAATACCAGAAGAACCTGGGGAAAAAACCCTGATATGCGTCTCATACAGGAGTGTTCTATTTGGTCAGTTCAGAAAAAATTTAAAGAATGAAACCAAACCTCTTTCACACCATATAAATCATATATTTTAAAATCTTAAAGGGATAGTCCAGCAAAAAAATTAACATTTTGTCTTCATTTACTCATCCTCAAGTTGTACCAAACCTGAATTTCTTTCTTTCACAAAAGAATATATTTTGAAGAGTGTTGGTAACCAAACAGTAACCATTGACTTGAAATCAATGGCTACTAACTGCTTTAAACGTATAGGTTTGGAACAGCATGAGGGTGAGTAAATAATGACAGAATGTTCATTTTTGGTTGAACTATCCCTTTTAATAATCAAGTCAAGTCGAGCTTTGGATTATCCATTATGGATTATGAATTTGGGCTTTCTTAATGAGACTCAATATCAGGGTCCAGAGTAATATATACATTTGCAACTTGATCTTAAACTCTTTTTAACCCTCTTGCAGCCACTGGTCAAACAGGACAGTCTGGACACTTACAACGAACGGGACCCTTTCAAAAACGATGACGCACGGGATGAGGAAGATGACCCAGAGGACGTGGACAGTGGCATTGAGGGAGAGGTCGACCCTCTCGACAGAGACGTTATTATCCAACCGCCGCCGCCGCCGCCACCACTGCGGCCGCCAACCGAGAGAGTGTCCTTTCCCAAGGGACTGCCATGGGCTCCCAAAGTCAGGTAGCGGACAAGGTCTTCATCAAATGTAATGGCCATAAACTGTGCTATTTTGACTTATTGCAAAACAACAGATCTCTGAAAACGAGTATGAGCAATTTTTTGTGAATAAGGTTCAGGGAGACAAAAGTTTGGGGTCGGAAAGTCCATTATGCTCATCAAGGCTGCATTTGTTTGATTAAAAATACAGTAAAAACAAGAATATTGTGAAATATTATTCCAATTTCAAATAGCTGTTTTCTATTTTAATACATTTGAAAATGTAATTTATTCCTGTGACGCAAAGCCAAATTTTCAGCATCAGTACGCCAGTCTTCAGTGTAACTTGATCCTTCAGAAATCATTCTAATACGCTTAACGATCTTGCAAACAGTTGTTCTGCTTAATATTTTTGCGAAAACCATGATTCATCTATTTTCAGGATTCTTTGATGAAGAGAAAGTTTACAAAAATATACATTTTTGAAACCTTACAAATGTCTTTTATTGTCACTTTTGATCCACTTAATGCATCCTGGCTGAATACAAGTATTAATTTCTTTAAAAAAAATCATACTGATCCCAAACTTGTAGTGTATCTGTAGTGACCCGTCTAACAGCTACCACAGCTCCTGTGCTGGAAACAGGCTGGTTTTAGGACTGCGGTACCTCTGACATAAATAATGCATATTTGAGGACAGAGACAAATGAACAGGGAGAAACACAGAGGAAGAAAAAGAAGGAAAAGAGATGAATTTGAAACCGCAAAAGTTGTGACAGTCACATTTGATCAAATCCTCGATTATTCAAAGAGCCACGCAGTACAGTATTTAGCTCTGTGGCTTCTTTACCTGTGAATTGTAACGCTGTGCTGAGCTGCACTGCTGCATGCAGATGGGAACGAGAGCGTGAGGGAGGGGGTGCTGCAGCGCTTTAAAGAGGTTAGTGTAAAGATGACAAAGGGACACATTTACACTGCTCTTTTTGACAAGTTTAAGCAGCTGTCTGTTAGTAGCAGTCCTAAACCGAGAAAATTCTAAAAGTATTCCAAACCAGCTCCTCATGCAGTCAATTGCTTTCTTCTTTCTCCCACAGAGAGAAAGACATCGAGCACTTTCTGGAGACCAGCAGAAATAAATTTATCGGCTTCACCTTGGGAAAGTGAGTGTCTGATCAATTCTCCCAGGTTCTGAATCCATGATGAACGATAGTAAAGGTCACCTTCATTATCATTAAATCAGTATCCTCTACTGTTTCTGGTTCACACGGTATTTTCTTTCCTTCTAATGTTGTTTTACAGTGACACTGACACTTTGGTTGGGTTACCCAGGCCCATACATGAGAGTGTAAAGACTTTGAAACAGGTAAGCATGGAAACATTTTTGTTTTCTAATATTTCTAATCTACACACCTGGAAGAGTAAAAATATATACATCATATGCATGAATAATAAATGCTAAAGCATTCTCTCCTGCTTCAAATGTTTTACCCTTCTATTGATATTCAGTAAGTTGATTTATTGTTTATATATCTGTTGGATTTACCAGCTGTTGTGCCACAGATACGCATTGACGTGAATCCGGTGGTCTAATGCATGTTCGATTGGGGCTCTTTCAGCCACTCACAGTTAGATATCCGCCCTCGGTCACCATGGCAATTCTCTCTCTCTCACCCCTTCCCTCTCAAGCACAAGTATGTCTCTGTAGCGGAGGTCCAGATCAAGAGAGAGGAGGAGCTGCAGCAGTGTCCCATGACTATGGTAAGTGACTCAACTTTGCTGTTCTTTTGTGTTTATTATTGGTTCATTAAGCTGTCAGCCAGAATCTCCTCTTTTGATTGGCTAGGGGGAAGAGGAGGTGGAAGAAACACCTGCAGAGATTCTATATTTGGGAATGTTGCCTAGTCTCTCTCAATAT
Organism: Acrossocheilus fasciatus; assembly: GCA_036784905.1. Classification (NCBI taxonomy): domain Eukaryota; kingdom Metazoa; phylum Chordata; class Actinopteri; order Cypriniformes; family Cyprinidae; genus Acrossocheilus; species Acrossocheilus fasciatus. The sequence continues at coordinate 4,474,378 of CM071941.1, forward strand.
GTAGTAAGTGTCTCCTACACTTCGTCTTTTTACACATCCAGATACTTGTGAATATAGCTCATGCTTTCCAGAAGAATATTTGCATTTTTGATCAGTTTCTTTCTGATAATATTTCAGAGCAAACACTATAGGCCTGTTTGGTGTTTCATAATGTGTTGTTTCAAATTAGTGCAAAGAGAACATGCAAAATTCTATTTTAAGTGTTTATTGCACTTTAAATGTTTGCATTTGTAAATTTTTAATTACATTTACATATTTTTAAAGGTTGATTTCTCAAATACTTATTCCCCATAAACATGGTGAAAATATGTATTTTTCTAGCTGCTGACCAGGGTTATTATAATTAACTAAAACAGAAACTAAAATTAAAACCATAAAAAAAATTCATTACTTATTAATTAAATTAAAATGTAAAAATATATGTTAAAACATATCTATATATTTAGTATATAAAGCAACATTCTAAAACTAAAACTGAAATAAAAATGAATAAAAACAATATATTTCAAATAATACTACAAAAAATGCCACAAGCATTTAAAATAAAAGGGAGAGTATAAAAATGAAAACTGATTCAAAATATTAATAAAAACAAATGGTGCCTCAGTGATACTAAAATAACACTGCTGTTGACAGTATTTTCTGCTTTATGTAGTGATAAAAAGATACATCCAAATCTTTGACTTTAATGTGTCGGCAAAATGAAACAAGATTTTTGAACCTGGCTTTATCCAATATTCAGATTTTTGTTCTGGAAATCTATGCAAATTAGGGAATGCCTCATTTGCATATTTAAACATAAAATTTTAGAAAACTTGTAATACAAAAAAAGTTAATGTAATCAATCAAATTAATTTGGGAAATATATCTTAGTTTTTTTATTTTTTTTTACTTGCATAATAATCTGTGGTGTTTTGCCTTAATTCTAAATGCTAATACTTAAAGGTGTAGTGGTTAATGCATGCAACTCCTCTGACAAACCTGGTAGGAATTTTGCTCTAATGTTAGTCTCTTTGTAGATTGCTCTATTGAAGCTCCTTCTGGCTGCAGCTCCAACCTCCAAAGCAAAGACAGACTCCATCAACATCCTAGCCGACGTTCTGCCGGAGGAGATGCCGTAAGTCTACGCACAAATACAGCAGAGACCCTGCGTTTGATTTGTGCATGGCACATGAAAAGATCAGTGCTTTGTTTTAGATGCACAGCAAACATTTCCTGTGTTTGTGTTGGAAACAGAATCACCGTCCTCCAGAGCATGAAGCTGGGCATTGATGTGAACAGACACAAGGAGATTATCGTCAAAGCGATTTCAGCTCTCTTGTTACTGCTGCTCAAACACTTCAAACTCAACCATATATATCAGGTCAGACTCTCTTTATTTGCCGTTCCTCTCTCTGCTCGTGGCTCTCTGATGTCTTTGGCCAAACTGACCCTGTGCTCTGCTGATAGGCTCGCTGTCAAAGCACCATTCATCACAAGACAACAAAAGAGAGAGAGCCAGGGAGAGACAAGCACTTAAAGGGGTCCTATTATGCTCGGGGGGGTACTAAAACATGCTCTCATGCTTGGTGGTTCGAAAATCGCATTATTTTTCACATAACTTACATTATTACAATACCTCTCTACCCAGCCTGGCACAAACGGCTCGATTAGTTCCGGGTTTGATGAAGGCCTGCCTTCCGAAAAGCGAAATGTGTTGTGATTGGTTAGCTGTCCCAGTGTGTTGTGATTGGCGAACAGCTTAGACCGTGTTTCAGTACTGCCCTGCCCCTTGCCAAAACAGCAAGTTTGTCAATGTTGCCATATCAATTCAGACCCGGAGAATATTGAACAAGAGGATCGCGCAGAACATTTGCACACACGGATATTGCAAGACATATTAAAGTGGCAATGTTATTGTTTTTTTGTGGCTAAATCACATTTTAGATAGGATGTCAACAACAGCTTAAAAATAACTACATTTACTATGTACAGATAACGGTAGTATGTATTATGTTTATTGTTCTTTAATTCTAATTCCTGGTCACGCTGTACACAAAGCAGAGCTCCCTCACAAACACTGCTTTATCAGACATTATATGCGAGATGAAATGAAAATGACATCCCAAATTTTCTGAAGACAGTCAGTTTCCTTCAGAAATACAGTGATATAAAAACACCCGCGCCGGGTTTCGATTTTGAAATGTGCAGTGCTCAACCAAGCGTTCTCCACCTGTCAACCATTCGAATTTCTGTAGGCAGGATTTATTTTAATGATATTCTAATGGACCGCTTTGTGATGTCACAAATACAGGAAAACAACTTTGTAGTCCAAACGAGCCGTTTGTTGTAGTTCTTGAAAAGGGATTTTTTTTTTAACAAAATATCTCCCTTTGGACTGGACTTTGATATTTGTAACTTTGTAGATCTTTTTATGCCCAAACATACACACTACACACTGACTAAATTTCAAAAAGTGAAAAAGCATAATAGGATACTCTAAATGCATCAAAAAGAAAGAAAAATCTGTCATATTTCAAATTAAAGAGGGGATTCAGAGACTATCTTCTACATTTAGACTCATGCACCGAGCCAGAAGTCTCTACTTCAGTAGTGCTTACATTCAGCAAATAGTTTTATTTCTTATTTATATTCTGAAGATTTATGGGTCAAAGACAAAAAGGAGTTCAAGCATCAACATAATGGTTTAATGCAGCTTACATTTTTTCCTTACATTAGAATGTGTCCTGTTTAATTTTTCTGAGAAAAAAAATCAGTATCATACATTTAAATTTTTTTTTATTTTTTTTACAGATGACACCCAGTAAAATGTCACAATAGAATAACAAAAAATCTTGTCAGGCATATTTTAGAACAAGAATCATTAGATGACATTTAAAAAAACTATTTAAGGATCACAATGAAGCCCCCAAATACTAATTAATTGTAATTTTAAATCTTTACCCAACTTTTTCACTATCCATCAAACCACTAGGTTTGATCCATTTTTAAAAAAAAAAAAAGTTTTATAACATTTAAAATATAATAAAATTTAGTATTATCACTTTTACAGGATAAATATGTTGTTTAATTTTTACATAAATATATATGTTATGCTGTTTGTTCATATATTTATTTGAATATGATTTTATATTCCAAAAAACATGATTAAAAAAAAAAAAAAAAAAAAAAATATATATATATATATATAATATATATTTATTATTATTATTATTATTATTATTATTATTATTATATTTTTTTTTTTTTTTTTTTTTTTGACAGTATTTTCTGATTTATGGAGTGCTAAAAATGAGATCCATTTTTTTTTTTTTTTTTTTTTTTTTTTTACTTTTTGACAAACCTTGCTTTATCCAATGTTCAGAATTATGCATTGAAAATGTACCACATATTTAATCAGGTAATGCCTTGTTTGCATTTAAACATAACATTTTAGCAAACTCGACGCCTTATTGTCTCATGCTGACTAAAATCTGAGGATTTCTCTCCTCCTACATCAAATTATTTAAAAATATTAGCAGAGGACGAGAACAAAATGTTCGTGATGTGCTTCATCTTGTCAGCACAGTTCAGAGTAATCCTGTATGATGAGCATGACAAATTATGAAAAATGAACGTGGGTGTTTTTAAGTGGCGCCTCCTATCGGTGGAAATAAATAGCACTGGAGTGGGAACAGTTTTATAACACATTTATTTTCATTTTACCCTTTCTCACACTTGACTTAAAGGTTCACTGAATTCATACGGTGCTGAATAATCAGCTGAAGGCAGTCGCACATCTTTTCCCTCTCTCTCGGTTTCAATTACTCAATCACTCACTCGCTCAGATTTTAACAAGAAGAATGAGCGTCAGCATGGCTGATCCGCTCACATATCCCGCCGAGCTGATATACAGTTAATTTTGGGTAACAAGAGAGGCTCTGGGTTTCTCTTTGACAGAGTTTGCTCATTAACGTCTAAAGCCATGATAAACGGAGAGGAACTGGAAACAAATCACTTTTCAGTATGCATCTCAGTCTCAGCTGAGAGAAACGATGAATGTCTTGCAAATGAAAGCCTAATGAAAGCTTCAGCTCATCAGAGATAGATGGAAGTTGGCAGTTAATTATAGATATTATGGGCCAAACAGACTTCCTGTCTATGTAACGCCACTGGATTTAAAGGGCAGTTCCTCCTTATATTAAAATGTGGTGTTAATCAAATGCTGGAGATTTCTATGAATTAATTTATTTATGAACATGATGTCTTTTGTGTTTCTGACAGTTTGAATATGTGGCTCAGCACCTGGTGTTTGCCAATTGCATCCCGCTCATCCTCAAATTCTTCAACCAGAACATCATGTCTTACATCAGTGCCAAAAACAGGTAGACATTTGGGTATATGTTCATTCAAACCAACTTCTGTGAAAGTAAGTCTTTTTTAAAACATTGTGTTTTCTGATGGCAGCATTTGTGCCCTGGATTTCCCTCATTGTGTGGTTCATGAAATGCCTGAACTCACAGCTGAAAGCCTGGTAATTATGCAAAAGCTTTTTACTCCAGACTTTATTTTATAGGTAATGTAGGTGACTGAAAAGAAAGAACCTATCATTTTTGTTGGTTGTCAAAATGCTGAATGTGTGTCTGTGTGTGTAAACAGGAAGCTGGCGACAGTAATCAGTTCTGCTGGCGTAATCTCTTCTCCTGCATCAACCTACTGAGGATCCTAAACAAAATTACCAAGTGGAAACACTCAAGAACTATGGTGAAGAATGTTTATTTAAAAGAAAATGTTTGTTTTGTGAATACCAGCATTATGCCATCTCGTTTATGCTTAGGCCTTATTCAAGAGAAGTATGATTGAATTTCTGTGTAAATGGTTTATATCCTATAATATTTTTATTTATTTTTTTAAATTACAGCTGCTGGTTTTGCTGTGTTTTTCTGTATAACCTTACCTATTTCTCTGTTTCAAAATACATATCAGTGTTGATATGTGTGTATATATAGCTAATGATATCAATCAGTGACATCTCTAATTGTGTAATGCAATCTGTTCATGTGGAGAATCAATATAAAGAAAAAAATATGTTTATACGTCTGTTCATAAGTCACTGAATTCTATTCTTTGAGGCGATTCATGTATGAATGGTTTTACATGCAATTTTCATTGGTTTGTGTTGGGTCTCTTTCCAGATGCTTGTGGTGTTCAAGTCTGCTCCTATCCTCAAGAGGGCGCTCAAGGTTAAACAAGCCATGATGCAGCTCTACGTCCTCAAACTTCTCAAGATACAGACCAAGTATCTGGGCCGCCAATGGAGAAAGAGTAACATGAAAACCATGTCTGCCATCTACCAGAAAGTCAGACATCGGCTCAATGACGACTGGGCGTATGGGAATGGTAAATATTAGGGTTATTTTTAGTCAGGGTTGGGGGCAGGGCCTATGAGAAAGACAGCTAATCAGTCAACTTTAGAATGTTTTTAAAATTAAAATAATTTCCTTGAAACGTGGCTCATTAACTGCATCCCAACTCACAGGCTGCATCTTTTGAAGGTGCTGTATGTATTTTTAATTTTTTTTGACTGTACTAAAGCATTAGAGTACCATAATATGTTTGCAGATATTTAGGAAACATGCTAAGTTATCATAGTTTTATCATACCGCCAATTTCCCCAATAGATTTGTAACACCCTGGGTTGCCAGTTGGTGGAAAACACAGCATATTCGAGCCATGGAAGCCAGCAAATGAACTGATTAGTAGATTCCACCTAGCCTCAGAAACCATCTAAAAATCTATACGACCAGATGGAATATTAAAACACTGATAAATCAACTCATCGACTTACAATGTAAGAAACCTTGCACACTGAGTCCGATGCGAATTAAAAAAACGTGCAAAACAGTAGCATACTAAATGGAGTCTTCAAGCATTGAAGATGATGAAAAAAAAAAGAAAAAGAAAGGAAATATTGGATCCATCCAATCCTAAAATATAGAGAAGACGGAGAGTTCCCTCTCCTTATTAAGGAGCAGTGGGATTATTACGTGCGATTCAAAGTTTACTTCAGGATGTTAGTGGCTCAGCTTGATGCTTTGCTAGCGATACTAGGGCCACATATTAAAAAGAAGACCACCAGTTTCTGTGAACTCAGTGTGCAAGGATCTATATACAGTGCTTTGTGCTGCGAGATGAAGTGGATGAACTTGATAATCGCTATTCTGGATTTTGGCATTCACTTGTACGGTGGCTCTGAACTGTCAAAACAGCTCTCAAAATGCTTGCCACAGATGTGAAAAAAGCAGAAAATCGAACCCGATCCGAATTTTTTTTATGATGGACGAAAATTTCGGAGGCAGTGTGTAAACATGATTGACATAACGTGAGGTCGTATTTATTTTTCAATGTGCAAAAATTTCCTTAAAGGTCCTTGCACACTGATTCCGAAATTTACGTATGCGTTTTTTTTCTTTTTCGTATTCGTCATTCTTTCCTATCAAAATGCTTGCTACGGATGTGAAAACACAGAAAATCTAACCAGATCCGAATTTTCATAAATTTATTACAAAAGTTTCGGAGGCAATGTGAGGTCGTATTTATTTTTTAACGTGCGAAAATTTCAGACTCAGTGTTGCCTTCCTTTCTAAATTGCACTTGTTCCTGTTCCGTGTCCTCAATCTGGCAACCCTCATGAATGTCGAATCTGAGGAGGGGGAGCAAGAGAAACAACGCTCTCAAATATTTTGAATTTGTACTGCTGTACCCATTTCAACCACTAGCTCTCAATATTACATACTGCACCTTTAGAGGCTGCATTTAAAGACCAAATGCATCACAGCAGTGGGACAAAGGCTTTTTGGAGGCTCTTACAAATGCAGCCTCGAAATGCATCTTTCAGTCCCCTGGCCATGAAGGATTCAACAAATGGATCCTTTGCAGCCCAGACTAACCATTTAACAATGAGAAGGATGCAGCCCCTGAATTGTGACACAGCTATTGTAGTTATTCTAATGTCTAATACTGTACATGCTCCTATTTTTCATTCTCTTCTGCCAGATATCGACGCTCGGCCGTGGGATTTCCAGGCGGAGGAGTGTGCACTACGCGAGAGCATTGAGAAATTCAACACGCGCCGTTACGATAAGAATCAGAACAGTGATTTTGCACCAGTAGACAACTGCCTCCAAAGCGTTTTAGGCCAGCGTGTCGACCTGCCCGAAGACTTCCATTACAGCTACGAGATGTGGCTTGAAAGAGAGGTTTTCTCCCAACCTATTCAGTGGGAAGGTCTGCTGGAAGCCCAGTGATCCTGCTGTGATTTATTATGGGACTTTTGTTTCTTATTAAGCTGACACAATTACTGTGGGATCATACAAATGCTCAAAGCACTGAGGGTCTGCTGTTCCCGTTCTATAATGAATTCTTGTAAATAGAGGTATATATATATATATATATGTGTGAATATGGATTGGTGGTCTTCCTTATTCTGTAAAAGAATTTGAAGCTTTGGGTAAAAACACAAATATATCTGTGTATGGATTGAAAGAATGATATCTTCTCTAATAACTGAAGCACACTTTATGTATAATAACTGCACAATACAGTATTCTAACATGTATACTATTCTGAAATGATCAAGATTTATTTATATGGTCACTCACTGTGTCTAACTGTGGAAATGTTTAATATTTATGTAAATATGAACACTTTGTGAGGTACCACCTGAGGCAGAGTCTCTCTCAAAAAGTGGTTGCGTGGAGTTGATTCATTTCTTTCTTTCTTTTTTTCCCTGTAGCATCATGTGTTAAACAGGAGGGTGTCTATGTTCTCGAGAAAGCAGTGAGTCACCACTTTTTGTCCCCACGTAGCACTGCACATCACACAAAAGACCCCTGAGCAGCACAATACACACATTCAAAGTGTCCTTGGTGACTGTACCGTCACCCACACTAAGCATGTCTCTCACTAAATGGTGCTGGTTTTTAACACTTCATTTTATCTCCTTGTTAATTGCGTCATTCTCTTCTTGAGGTCTTGTGAAGCACTGTATGAAATGTATGAAATGCTCTCTCCATCCAAACAGTGTCACAGACAGCACCTCACTGTTTATTCTTGCTTGTTTTACAGGGTTTATCTTGCAATATCATTACTTATTTTTTATATTCTCATTGTTTTGTACTAAACTAAGGTGCTGTGTAAATGAAACTACCTATGATGATCCATGCCAAATACAGTACCATCACATTTTTTATATGTACACTGATTTGTTGTACTTGTACAGACTGCACTGTAAGTGAATGTGGAAAATTAATGTAAGAGTCTTTAATAAATTATAAAGAGAGTTAAATAACCATAATCCTGTGTAACACATCTATCTGCAGTTTTAGTTTTTGTCATATTACCTCCTACACTAGATGATCCACAAAGAGAAATTACTAAATTGTGAAGATTCAGTTTATCACAAGAGGTCGTTAAGTTGAACTTATTGTGACTGATTCATTTAATGTAAATATCTTAAATGGTCAGGATATGATAGCTGTTTTTCAATTTTATGCTATCACATTATTTTCTTGTGGATGAAATCAAAACTGACCATCGAGTCAGAAACAGATGATTCATCTTGAATACCGTATAAAGCGATATTTTATATATATCCATGGATGATTCTATAATTGGAGATACATTTGGCATTTCATAAAGTTAAGAAACAAAACTGTTCACAAACAGAAATTCTTTCCAGTATCTTATTGAAAACATATTCAATTTTAATAATTCAGTGCTTGCCAAACAAAAGTTACTTCGTTTTTTTTTTTTTTTAATAAAAAAAAAAAAAAAACAGATGTATCTATGGTATTGTTTGTCAACTCTATTATGGACAATTTAGACAATGTGTAGAAATAACAAATCATAAAAGGAAAAATCCTTCTTGTATCATTAGACAAACAGTCCTTACATTCTATTTACATTTGGAACTGAGATAATATTTCACCTATGCATACCTTAAAAAAAAAAAAAAAAACCTATGTCTTCACAGAATTGTCCACTTGGAACAAAAATTTTTCATCTGAATATGTATTGTTTACAATATCCAGTAAAAAAAGAGAAATGTTGTTGAAATATTATAAGGGTGCATCATATTTCAATGTTTATGAGATTTTAAACAGAAATTGTATTGTTTTTTTGTTTTGTTGTTGTTGTAAAAATAGTATTGTAAAGTAACAGAATTATCCGGTGGACTGTCAGTTCTGTTACACTATTGTCAGCATTGTTACTCTACCTTGGTAACAGAGTTTGACGGTAACAGAATTGACAATTTTATTTTATTTTTTGCCAAAAACTCCACTTGCTTGCATAAATGCACATGGCACTAATGAAATCATGATTAAAATACCTTTAAATAACCCAATGTGTGATCAGTAATACATTTTGTTTTCCTTTTGATATTGTGGTAACAGTGTTGACGTTCTTCTAAATAACTCTTGGTATAAGAACTTTTTAGATTAAAATATTTTCTCAGAGAGAGCACACAGACTTTTCAGTGCTTCAGATCTTATCAGTGAGGGAAAGGGACATCATTTCCTGTATCTTACATAGTTGTGGGAGATAATTCCACTAATTTAAAGGCAAAATAGGTGCAGTAACAGAGTTGACGTAAGATTTATGGACACACATTTTTATAAGAAAAAAGTTGATATATATATAATCTGCAGTTTTCCATCTGCTCCACAAGCTGGCTTCTCCTTCAGTCTGACTTCCTCGGCTGATTGACAGCAAGACAACATGTTTCTATCCTGCAGATTATTTAGTTTCAGCTGTTAATGTCACTCTAACAGCAGAACAATGATCCATCGTACCACAAAGACTGTGTTGAATTCACTGTTGTTCTTTCACACTGGGATTTATTATCATCAGTTGCAGCGGTGTAATTTACACAAATCACCACAGGAGGGAAAAACCAGGGGCATGTTCAAGCTCAAACCGGTGCGCAACGTTTTGCTACGGTTTCGGGGTTGAACGACATGCTTCCTGGAAACGGTGTGCAAGGTGTTTGAGATAGTTTTCTCTTGTTCGGTGGGTGTGTCAAAAATGTCAGCCCAATCAGCAGCAACATATATATAAACCACGCGGGGTTAAAGTGACAGCTCGCACATTGGGTCCAAGTGAAGTTGTTTACAAATGTGACCTTGGACCACAAAACCAGTCATAAGTGTCAATTTTTCAAAACTGAGATTTATACATTATCTGAAAGCTGAATAAATAAGCTTTCCGATGATGTGTGGTTTGTTAGGATCGGACAATATTTGGCCGAGATACAATTATTTGAAAATCTGGAATCTGAGGGTGCAAAAAATCTAAATATTGAGAAAATTGCTTTTAAAGTTGTCCAAATGAAGTTCTTACCAATGCATATTACTGATCAAAAATTAAGTTTTGATATATTTACAGAAGGAAATTTACAAAATATCTTCATGGAACATGATCTTTACTTAATGTCCTAATGATTTTTGGCATGAAAGAAAAATCAATAATTTTGACCCATACAATGTATTTTTGGCTGTTGCTACAAATATACCCCAGCGACTTAAGACTGGTTTTGTGGTCCAGGGTCACAAATGTGTCTGCTGCAGCTCGGTATAGGCTACGCAATAATTGAAGATATTAGAAGACATGTTTGTCGTAAGAGTTTTATAGTAACAATATAGCATATCAACATGATGATGTAGTTGTTCATATTTTTAGCTTCATTGCAAGGCAAGTTTATTTATATACCAAATTTGATACACAATGGTAATTAAGTGCTTTACATAAAAATGAGAAAAAAAATACAAAGTATTAAAAAAGTAAGAACTAGAAATAAAATCATTTAAATTAGAATTGATTACCAGGAGATTAAAAAAAAAGATTCTTGAAAAAGAACACAAATAAAGGCTTTCTCAGCTGCCATAGTTGTTCAACGCACCACTGTTTCCGTTTAAAAAACGTTTTGGTACGTTTTGTCTGGACTGAACGCAGCCCAGGTTTAACTTTATTATAATCGATTGCAATTCACAAAAATCACCACAAGAGGTTCTCCAAGGACATTGTGTTTATATCAGATTTAATAAGCAACAGTGGAGATTTTTATGCTTATGTTGATTTCATTAATAAATATGGCATAAATGCATACAAACGGGACTATACTATTCTTACAAATTCCATTCCTCCCAAGTTGTTATTTTTAATGAAGTCTTATGAAATATATTGTAGTTTTAGTTTAATACACTCTCAGAAATAAAGGTACAAAAGCTGTCACTGGGGCAGTACCTTTTCAAAAGGTACATGTTTGTACCTAAAGGATCCATTTTGGTACCTTAAAAGGTACACATTAGTACTTAAAGTGTACATATTTGAACCTAGTAGGTACAAAAGTGTACCTTTTGAAAAGGTACCGCCCCAGTGACAGCTTTTGTACCTTTATTTCTGAGAGTGTAGATACTGCTAATAATGCTTCATCTTTTAAAGCTTATGGAAAGTGGTTGGCACTTTATCAAAATGTTAACTTTCAGAAGGTTTGGACAGTGCCAAACAAATTTTTGTTTAAAAATAAAATAAAAGAAGTTCATTTTAAAATCATTATTACCCCTGCAACAAATATTTAAGTAAATTCATACAAAATCTTTCTCCTGCTCTTTCTGCAAGATGAGGAAAAATCTCTCTCACATTTATTCTATTTCTGTCCTTATACTAAACAATTCTAGCTTCAAATTTCAGCATCTTTACTTCATGTATTTTTTCATCTATGTAACATTTCTGCAGTTAAGTTTCTCTTTCATTCTGTTGTTCCTGACAATAGGGAGCTAGAGGATGCCCTGGACTTTATTTGTAATGTATGATGGGAAAACATTCACAAAGCACGATGCCTTAACTTTAAACCTAATTGTAAAATATTCCCTTCTGATTTACTTTTACTTTACCCATCACTTCAAAGAATCTCCTCAAAAAAAAAAAAAAAAAAAAAAAAACCTTAAAAACATCCAGTCTTATAAAAAAAAAATTTTAAAAAAAAGTTGTAACTTTTATGATTGTATAACTGTATGACTATAGCAAAAAAAAAAAAAAAAAAATAGCCATCACTGAAAAAGCTTTTTTAAGGTAAGTGGTCGCAAACAATTTATTTTAGCTACATTTAATTTAAAAAAAAAATGTTGAAAGTTAGTCAACTAAAATTTTTATTTAAATGTAGCTAAAATAAATTGATTGCAACCACTTACCTTAAAAAAATTGAGTAAAATCAACTAATCATTTTTTCAGCTATCCTATAATAAAGCTCAGTATCCCTTAAAAAAAAAAAAACTAACAGTTCCCTGAGCTCTTTCCATCATACTTACGGGTTGATTTTAAAATAATTTTCCGCACCCCTATTTCCTAAAGATTATTTTCCATCACCTCTGTTTGTATTTCTTCGATTTCGTTTGAAGTATATCGGGGCCTTTCCGGAACAGATGGTGGCAGCAATGCACCAATAAGCTGGATGCCAACCGCCGTTAAAAATAAAGAAGAAGAAGAAGAGCCTGTCCTGCATTGTCCACCGCCAATAAACACTACAAGAAGAAGAACTTGTCCTGCATACATGTTTGAGAAGTTGCAGCCCGTGGTCGCTAACGTTTGCTCTTATCAATGTAAGTCTATATGATGGCTTTATAATGTAGTGTACGCCTGTAAGTAATGATCACAAATATGTCAAGGTTTTGACGGTGTCCATACTATTTGATAACGCCAAGACATGGATAAGTAACTTTAATAGCGCTAACTAGATAATAGTTAGCGCGCAACAGTTATAGCTCTGCAGAGGTGGCCTATCTAATTAAGTTAGCTAACTTAGTTAAAGTAATTAGCGTTGGAATTACCGCTAGTATGTTCAGAGATGTTTATAGTAAGCGAACATGTGGACTGTTGTCACGCTACCCACTTTCAAAATAACATTTGAAATTCATTTAACGTTGTCCATAGATGCACAGAACAGTGTTGCGGCATGAGAAGGTTGCCCTTCAGAGATGCCAGAGCTGTTGCTCTGATTATCATTGCCCTTTCTGCGGACCAAAAGTGTTCAAACCCACCATGGAACGTCACGTGGTGGAGAATCATGTCCGCAACCACTTATCTTTGGCAGTACAGCATGAAGGCAAGTTGAAAGTTTTTTTTTTTTGTTTGTTTTTTTTATGTCAATATTATTTTACAGACCTTAACGGTTGCTCATTAGCCTAATTTGTTTAATGTAAGCCTCGTAGTATTGTAGCGCTTGAACAGTACAATAACACATTGTTGAGCTTTTTAGCATGCATCTTTCATTAGCCTAAGTCGTACTCTGAATTATCTTATCAGTAATATAGCCACAATCCAAATAATGCATTAATTGTTAATTTATTTAATCAGTTCTATCATGCCTGCATTACCACAACTCATGCTACTTTTACCAAAGTGTTATCCCTTTATTTACTGTAAAATTCTTATATATATATATATATATATATATATATATATATATATAATTTTTTTTTTTTCATTTTCAGAATTCCTGATTGTCAAGTGCAACTTTCAGTGTAGAGAACAGGCACATTTTCACTGTTGTTATTGCCCAAACACCGTTATAAGGAAAGTTCAGATTGTAAAACATTTAGCATCATGCAAAAAAAGACAAGTTCCACCTACAGAACCAGCCAGTGTTGAACCCGTTGTCACCAGTGCATCAGTTAACATCAATGAACCAGTTGCCGCGAGTGAACCAATTGTTCCCAGTGCACCAGCTGCCTTGAAAGAACCAGCTGTGGCTGAAGAAGTCCCCTTGCCTGTTAAAACCCTGCTTATTCACAAAAAGTTGCGTATTCAGAAAAAAGTGCAGTGCGATCACTGTGGAATAACTGTCAACAAGAAAAATCTAGATGTTCATGTTAAAAGAAAACACACTGGTAAGATCTGTGATGATGCAGAAGATCGTCACCTACCGTCACAGTGCATCGACCCAGTGAGTGGTATATATGTGGTTGAAAAGTCATTTCGCAGACCATGTTCTGTAATCCACGTACAGAAAAAAACCTCAGGTCCACATCCAGTTGTCGCATGTGAAATGGATGAATGCGTTTCCAACGTAGAATTTGCCACTCGAAGTGGCTTTCAGCACTTTGAGTGTATACATTTGAAGTCACTGCAGTGCTGTCCATGGCCCAACAGGATACCAGTTGTCCTTGATGAAGATGTCTTGGTAGACATGATAGCTGCAAATGTGTTTGGGGAACAGACCAAGACAACCTGTGTGGCTACAAAGGCAGCAGCAAATGCGGCTGGTGTTCCACTGTCTGTTGAGTTGACTATTGGAGGTCCTTCTACAAAGAAGTATATTTCTGTGTATGAACCCAAAGTGTCATACTACAACAGATTTGGTAGAATCATTGCTTCCTATGACAGCACTCGCAACACATGGCATTGCCCCTGTGCAAAGCCAAGAAGATCTTGTTTGCACAAAAACATAGCCAGGTGGCATCTTTTCCAGCTACACGGGCAGTTGTTTGTATCATCACCCATGAGCCCAGACCTGCACAGGGCCTAGCACAAGAACATGCTTGTCAGGAAAGTACCAGATTGGAATATCCCCCCAGTAGTGAAGGTCTCAAACAGATGGTGTATTACCTGTAGGGGTGTGCGATTTATAAATCATCTGCGATAATATCGTAGTTGTTGTTTTAACGATGTGCGATTTGACATTATCGAGTATTTTGCAAAAAACATTCAAAACACCCCTACAGAGTGCATGCATACATTACGTGAAGTCTGCGTGTGCATTTAGAGTGCACTGGCTTAGAAAGATATATATTTATTAGTGTAACATACATATTTATTTTCTCTTTAGGGGGCAGTCATCACATGCCCCTGTGGAGTTCCTTATTGGGGCTGAGTCTCTGCGTGACTATGCAGATTGTCTTTTAAACATTTCCCAAATATCAATGACTTTGCAAGGGGCATATCCACACACACACACGAACCTAAGGGAGCCAGAATGTGTCCCTTTCAGACTTTATGAGGAACGACTAAAAGAGCCCACTCACAGAAAATATCAAGCTGAGGGTTGAGGGTAAGCTGAAAGTAAACCTCCTTTGGTTGAAGGAAAAGAAGGACAATGTGGACCCAGACTGTTACCCTGTTACAGCTTCAGCTGAACATTATGCACTTTATAATCTGTTTCAAGAAAAGAACACAGAAGATGCTCGAGATGAACTGCGTAAAATTCAGACAGTCCCAGAACTGGCAGACTGAGTGAATGGTCAGTGTGCCGAACAGCTTTTTTTCTGACACTAGAAAAAAACAATTACTTCCTCAACACACTCACTCCATCTGGACACATTTTCTTGATGCGAAAAATACTACAGCATTATAACACACAACGAAATAAGAAGATAGAAGATGGCATCAGAAAGATTGTACCACAGAATGCCCAGTTGCATTTAGATGAAAATGGCAAATGTTGGCCGGGGAACCAATTGCAAACTGGGGGCTACAGTAAGTATCATTTATATGGTTCCATTACTGTTTAAGATTTGTTTACCTGTATTAATGTTGCTCTTTTGCTGGGTTGTACACTGCTGTCTTTCATTGATATGCCACCTAGCTGGACAGAAGGTATATTATGTTTTTGTTTACATGTAAAACCTTATGTGAATGCATAGATAGTTCTGAAAGTCATGCTTTTGATATAGCTATACTTAACCATTTTTATCTAATATAAGGGATTAGATGTCCTTGCTGCGGATTCCTATGTATTGGCGTGTTGGAATCCACCTCATTGCGTAGACCCTTTTGAATCACTAACAGTAAGTGGTTATTACTTCATATGATTAATATTGGTGAACGGAGATGTTTGTACTCTACACTGTTGTTGCACTCAACTTTGATCTGTGTAATTTGCTCACCAACAGGCAGATGCAGCACTTAAAGACTGCATCCTATTTTTGATATATGGACACCTGGACTCTGTCACTCTGTCAGTTGTCATCTTTTAGCATTTTAAATAGGTGTTGAAGATGGACGTGGTGCAGTGTTATTTTATTTTATTTATTTTTTTTGTCCGCTCTGAGGAGTGAATAAGCCGTAGGTTTGTATATTCCAACATGGAATATACAAGACCAATGCACTGGTCCGTCAACATTTGATTGAGTTACATATATTCACAGATCATGAAGTCCAATCTTAAAAGGATGTACATTCTTGATTCATCCGACCCTTGTGGTTTTGTGCAGGTGTATTATGTGTCCATGTTCAGGTTCTTCTAATATTTAGGGACTGTTCTTTGTCCCCTGTTCTGTGCGAAGTTTGGGACTGTTCTTTGTCGTCCGCTGTTAAGTGCAAAGTTTTGGAAGTATTAACTGCTGTTAGTGTACTTTTTAATGTTTGCTGATGTGATGGTCCTTGCTTAATAAACCAGTCTCAGTCTTTGTTAGAGAGAGTGTTTTTGAAAAGATTTTGAAATCCCTTCTATGCCCAAATCTGTTGAAATTTAGTAGTTAGCACTAGGCAGGTTATATAAAGATTGGGTTTAGGCCTAGTCAGGCAATGAAAGAATGGCATGTAGGAGGTGAAGACCATCTCTGAGCTTTTTTCTATCTTTATTTTTTTTACTTTCATTGTTTGCTTTCTGCATGTATATGCTTTCCCTCTGTAACAGTAGACAACACGCAGTACATGTCAAACTTGCTACCGCAACCCAATTAGCGGGTTGTCAGAATCAGACCTTTAAGCCCAATTTATACTTCTGAGTCGGACCTTGTTTTCTGACAACTGTAATTAATACAAAATTTTATATAGTAAGTTTTGGGTTTTTGCTAGGATATTCCATTGCAGAGAGACAGCTTGGACTGTTGAGCGTTCATGCTAACGGTATGTTACAAATGAAGATGGAAGTTAACCTTACCTGACTTTGGGGATTTTATTAGTGGCATTTCAAAGGCAGTAGGTAAAGGAATATGTGAGTGCTAGGAAATGTATATAATATTAAAATCAATGTCTTGTTACAGTATGCACTAAACATTACTTTTGAGTGGCCATTTGATTTGAGTGGCCAGGTGAGAGCCCTGAATTTATTACAGAAATTAGTTGATGACTCTTTCAGTTTTTGATGTTTTCTTGTTCTTCTTTCCTTAGACCGACGTGCCTTACATTCGAGAGTGCTCGCTGAACCTAGTGCATGAGCCATAAAAGGTGAGAACCAGATTTGCAAAACAATGCTGTCTTTCCAAAGTTTTTACTTTCTTTGTTTTATTTCTGACACCATTTACTGTGTTATAGGGAAGCCTCAAGGAGTATCAAGTGGAGTACATGTATGGGTGTCCCAAGGACCATGGGATTCTTGCGGTATAATGTCAGAGTCCCTAGCAATTGTACCTTTTATTTTATTTTTTTAGGTCTACATACATGTATACCAAGAACAAAGACAGAGATAAAGTCAAGAACTGCGCATTGGGGCCAATATCTTTTCATATTTCTCATTTTTGTTTATTTGCTTACAGATATGTAGGTCGAGGAAGAAGGGGGGAACTCATAAACATTATTAGTGAAGACACCCACCCAGACTTCTGCAGCGAGTTCTGCCAAATCTGTGCTGACCTTATTTGAGTGTTGTGTGCATAATGTAGTGCCATAGATGCAAACTCTTCACCTTTCAGGGACAACTCACTTTTTTGAGGTCAAAATAGGTCACCTATGAGATTTGCTTAGATCCAATGAGAAAGCGTTTTTATGAAGGGGGTGGGTGGGGTCTTACAAGGGTACTTGTGATCTTTCATGGGTAAATAAACAGTTTTTTCAATAAGTTTTGCATAGTATTTTCTTTATTCTTTATTTCAAAAACTGTGTAAAAATGGTAATATTTTGTATTTGAGGTCCTAAGATGTGGGAACGGGAACATTTTGCATTTTAGCTCAGTATTGCCATCTAATCTATTCTTAAATAGCCTGCATAACACTTTTATAACATGGGATTTTGACACATATATTCAATCATGATTTTTGTAAAATATTGCAACAAGAATTTGTTTTTTTTTTGGTGAACAATTACAGTTTTGGACATAAGTGTGTGTGTGTGTGTATAAAATCAGACCTTGAAGTAACTACAAATGAACATGTAATGCAAATATCTTTAAAAGAAATTCTGTAAGTTTTATATATATATATATATATATATATATATATATATATATATATATATTTTTTTTTTTTTTTTTTCCCCATTTCATAGTGTTTGTAGTACGTTTTGCATGCATTTAAGTGAGATTGTTAATTAAGTCAGATGCCCTTGTGAAGCAATTTATAAATATAAAATTACAGAAAACAACCTGACAGTGCTGCTGTACTTTAGTCATATACAGTTTTATATTAATGTGCATAATCAGTGGTGGAAAGCACACCCATTTTCTACTTCAAGTAGACACTTTATTTAATATCACTCCAATAAAAGCAAATGTGCCAACTTATTAATTTGAAGTCAAAGTGGACTACTGAGAGGGGTAAAGAATCAACCAATCAAAGAATAAACTTGTTTTTATGCTAAACATGTAACAAGAAACTATGACTGCGTCCGAAATCGCATACTACTTGTGTAGGTACTACATTTGAATACAAACGTACTACTCGACCGTTAAAAAAATACGTTCTATATTAATAGTATGAATGAGGGTAGTATGAATGGAATTCGGACGTACTACATCCGCCATGTTGATGTTGTCACGTGTCATGCGTCTTCACAACAGCGCGAAAATTTAAAGAGCTTAAATTTAAAATTTAAATTCTTACCGCTTAACGAACGTCTATTTAAAGAAAGCAGCATTAACAAGCTCATGTACTACATTGAGGTTAACTTAACTCCATCTGATCGGTAATGATTAGAGATCTTTTTACACCCAATTCACAAAATCGTTTCATCTGTTTGTTAAACCCTCAACAAGTCAGTCGTTTAAACTTGGATGATGTTAAACAAGTACAAGTTAACCACAATGAACATCAACAACGTTTTTCCCTCGCGGCTTTCTGCCATTTTTCGAATATGACGCCACCTCTCCCGCGGCCTCAGTAAAGTGCCCATCGTTTGCCTACTACCGAATTCGGGCGGAAGCAGTAGGTCATCCGGGTACTTCTCGCCTACTGTTTTTCGAATACTATGAATTCGGACATACTACCAAAGACTATAGATACTACTCGCCTCGCATACTATTTTTCGCATACTATATAGTAGGGAAGTATATGCGATTTCGGACGCACCCTATGGGCTTTTCAGGGATGTTTTTTTTTTTAGGTAGGTATGTTTTGAAATTAATACAAACATTTCTCTAAATGAAAATATTAAAGTTATCAGAAATTGAGCAGCGAGGCTCATGTCACATCAGTAACAGGAAACGCGCGTTGTGTAAACTGCAGCCGGTGAGAAGATAATATTCACATACTTTGCTCCATGTTTTCTTTCTTTTGTACTTTTGTCTTTGTTTTCTTGCCTTTGTGCATCATGAGGTCGTGCCTACAAACGCGTTTAAAACGCTAAGCGTGCCGCTTTCTCCTTCTTTCCAAAGCACTGTAGCTTGTGCTCCCATGGCGTCTGCCGTTGCTAAGCAACCATGACCTGCGCTCTTCATGAAGACGCAGAAGTTTCAGCAAAGGATAAATGGATTTCCAGCACTAAATCGCTTGCAGTAGCTCTGCTACTAAATTTATTTAAAAATGGCTATCCCTGCCTGTACAGCTGATCAGCTGTTCCTCAGTCTTAGCTGATCTAAAGACATAAGCTGCGACGTTTTTAATAACTGGCAAGACACGGGAAAAGCCACGTAAACAGGTTGCCTGCCGTTCGTCCAATCAGACAGTGACACCGTAAATATGCAAATAAGAACGTTAACCAGGGTTTAGGAATGTACCGTGTGAAACGTCTGTTAATGAATACCCAGGGTTAACCGTTAACCCCAGGCATAGTATGAGCAGTGTGAAACGTGATTACAGGATTCCACTTATCCTGGGTTTAGGATGACCCAGGGTTAACAATTTCAAGTGTGAAAAGCCCTGGTCCGTCTCTGTCCTCGCTATGTGCACGGGCTCGCTTAGAGCTTCTTGTGTTTTTCTTTCAACAAGAACCGCTCCCAGACAAGAATTCTGGGTG
Source organism: Acrossocheilus fasciatus (assembly GCA_036784905.1). Lineage (NCBI taxonomy): Eukaryota > Metazoa > Chordata > Actinopteri > Cypriniformes > Cyprinidae > Acrossocheilus > Acrossocheilus fasciatus. The sequence continues at coordinate 4,494,523 of CM071941.1, forward strand.
ACCTGATTGGATCCCTAAGTGGGAATCTGCATCCAATTGCCTTGGGGCATGTTGTAAGGTCGTCTATGATTGGCTGCGGGAGTGGTCTGTTTGTATTGTAGAGCTATTACATTAGCTCCACTGAGGCTGAGCTTTTATTTCTTCACTGTTCCCATGGCGTTGTTACAGTACTCATAAGCGCCAGTGAACTGTTCTCAAGAGGGAACGTCTCTGTCGTAACCTGGGTTCCCTGAGAGATGGGAACGAGTATTACATTGTCATTTTGCGGATGCTTTTTTCCAAAGTGAATTACAATACATAAAACGATTCTTCTTAAAGAGGCAAACAGACACAGGAAGTGCTTGTAATAAGTTTCAGGCATTGTTCAAATAAATACAAGCTAGAAAGGGAAGGAATAAATAAAGAGATACGGATAAAGAGATTTTTTTTTTTTTTAAATTTAGGATGAAGTCAGGTAGTGTCGAAAGAGATGAGTTTTCAGCTCTCGCTTGAAAATTTTCAGAGATTCAACATTCCGGATAGGGGTGGAAGGATCATTCCACCAGCCAGGAATGGTGAACGAGAAGGTTCTGGAAATTAATTTTGAGCCTCTCTGTGATGGTACCACGAGGCGTCGCTCACTAGCGGATCTCAGACTTCTGGAGGGGATGTAGATTTGTAATAGTGAGTGGAAATAGGTGGGTGCTGAGCCTGTGGCTGTTCTATATACAAGCATCAACGTCTTGAACTTGATGCTAGCCGCAACTGGTAGCCAGTGCAAGGAGATAAAAGAGAGGTGTAACATTGGCTCTTTCGGGCTCGTTGAAGACCAGTCGTGCCGCTGCATACTGAATCATTTGTAGAGGTTTGATTGTGCTTGATGGAAGTTCAGCCAGAAAAGCATTGCAGTAGTCCAGCCTAGAATTGACAAGGGCCTGGACAAGAAGTTGTGCGGCACGCTCCGTTAGAAAGGGCATGATCTTTCTGATGTTGTGTAATGCAAACCTGCAAGATCGAGCAGCAGTCAATGTGGTCTTTGAAGGCCATCTGGTCATCAAAGATTACCCCAAGATTTCTGGCCGAAGTTGATGGGGTAATTGTAGAAGGACCTAGCTGGATAGTGAAATCATGCTGTAGAGTTGGAGTGGCAGGGAAGACAAGAAGCTCAGTCTTTGCCAGGTTGAGCTGCAGGAGATGTTCTTTCATCCATGCCGAGATGTCCGTCAGGCAGCCTGAGATCCATACAGCTACCACTGGATCATCTGGTTGAAATGAGAGATAGAACTGTGTCATCAGCATAGCAATGGTAGGAGAAGCCATGTGCCTGTATGATGGGACCCAGTGATGTAGTGTATATGGAGAAGAGGAGTGGTCCAAAAACTGATCCCTGAGGAACCCCAGTGACCAGTTGATGTGCTGTGGATACCTCCTCTCCACAGGACACCCTGAAAGACCTACCAGTGAGATAGTATTCAAACCAGAAAAGTGGAATCCCTGTGATGCCCAGTGATGATTGATGGTGTCAAAAGCAGCAGATAGATCCAGCAGAATAAGAACTGATGATTTGGAATCAGCTTTTGCAATCCGCAAGGCTTCAATGACTTGCAGTAGCGCAGTCTCCGTTGAATGGCCACTCCTGAAACCTGACTAGTTAGCATCCAGTTTGTTGTTCCGTGAAAGAAACAATGACACCTGGTTGAAAACAACTCGTTTTAGGGTTTTCGCTATGAATGGAAGGAGAGAGACAGGTCTGCAGCTTTCTATGAAAGAAGTGTTTAATGTAGGTTTTTTGAGCAGTGGGGTTACCCGAGCCTGCTTGAATGCAGTGGGGAAGGTGCCTGTTAGGAGAGATGTGTTGATGTGTGTTACGTCTCCCTAATTATTTGGCGTCCAGGGATTTTAGGAGATAACACAAAACCATTAATAAATGAAATATATTTAAGCTAAAACACTTTTCCCTGCGATGGAGGTGTGTGTGCAATTCAGAAACAGGCAGAGGCAAAACAAAGTCAAAACAGAGGCAAAGTGTGTCTAGACAACTTTACCCTGCGTGTGATAAGATGCAAGTCATGTGACATATTGAGCTGGTCCTATCACTATGTGTCTAAGCAGGACATAGATGAACTCAGAAAAACAGAGAGTCGCGTCACAGTGTAAACGCAGTTAAATAGCCGTTGAACTGTAAAGTTTCGGAAGAGAAACACACAATAACTCACAATAACTCAAATTCAGGAAATAACAACAGAACATAAAGCAAACACCAAAGTAAGCGTGGAGGAGCAAACAAATGAAAAGCTAACGCTCCTCACGAACTCGCGTCACATCCGAGTCTTTATATGCGCCCACTGACGTCTGATTGGTTCTCAAAGAGTCACGTAACATTGATGTATTACGGAAGCATGGTCCAATCACCTTTATTTATATAGCGCTTTTAACAATACAGATTGTGTCAAAGCACTTAACAGTATCAAATTGGAGGACAGAGTGTCAGTAATGTATAATGATAAGATTAAACACTCAATTTTCAGTTAAAGGCATTTCATTATTGAATTCAGAGATGTCATTGTCTAGCTTAGTTTAGGTTAAATAGTATCTGTGCAATCAAATCGGCGATAATCGCTAGAAATTAAGTGTCCAATCACAGGTCCTGTAAGAAGAGAGTGAAACGAGAAAAGGACAAAGGAGAGAAAAACCCCTCCCAGAACAATACGGGACGTAACAATGTGTTTGAGTGCTGGTACGAGTGTAGGAGAGATTGCTTGGAGAAGGTGTGAGGGGATTGGGTCTAGGGGGCGTGTTGTAGGATGGCTGGAGAGGAGAAGTTTTGATACTTCTGCCTCGGTGAGGGGACAGAAGGAGAAGATGGGAGTTTAGAATTGACTACTGATTGTTCTAGTTTTGTCTGTGAAGAATGTGGTGAAATCATCAGCTGTTATAGAAGTGGTGGAACAGCAAATAAAACACACTGCAACATTCATATGTCTCTGTAATTTTATTACCTGTTTTATTTTTCCAGTCTGTCCAAAACAAACAGCATGACCTCTGGAGTTAACAGTGCTGGAAGCTCCAGGGGGAGGCCATACTGATATACCTCTTCTTTGGGTGCAGCTTCACACATGCACTCCATCATAGAGACCTTGCTGGGATCAAACCAGCAACCTCTGAACCTGTGAAGCAGCGCTCTTACCTGTGAGCCACAGACCTCTTGTTGAAGCATGTGAAGGAGCTTATATTTGACCTCTGACCTGTGAGTTCGCAATAAAGAAGTTAAAGTAACCTAGGAATGATTTAATAAGGTGAGATTTGAACCCGTTTTCATCATCGGAGAATGTGTGTTTATCCACTAACCCATCATGGATTTCATGTTGTAGTTTGGTATTTGAGTGACTTTCTTGGATGAGATTGATTTAAAGTAAGCAACAGTGAGGCTTGAACCAGAATTCTCATGTTTGAGATTTAAGCCTTTAACCACTGAGCTACAGAAGCTGTAATGTTGTACATTTTTTATTTTTAGGATCATGTAGATTTGTTGTTTATCTTAATGTAGGTTTAAGCTGAGTAAAATATTCTTTTGCTTGTATAGGGTTTGAACACATGCCTCTACTGTAATTTCAAGGTTCAAAGTCACATGAATAGCCAATGAACCACTAGGCCTCCAGTAAAACTAGTGTTTTTGTTTTTTTTTTAACGTTTTTATCTGCATTTTAAATGATGCATGCTTAAAACTTGCTAGATTTGATGCAGTACTTGCACACCCAAAGGTGAACAATTATCGACTGTACCATGGTGATTGTGTTGAATTCACTTTAATTTTTGATCTTTTACATTAGCATTTTTTACTATCAGTTCCTCAAGACATTTGCATTTTCTTTTTTGAATTTAAAATAATCTGACTAAAAATGCAAATATTTTTTTTTTCCCAAAAAAAATATTTACTCTTTGTATAGACTGAATAATTCTCTTGTAAATTGTTGTGTTCTGTGTCATGATTTGTTAAAATAAATAATATTAAAAATACATTTATTAAAAAGCATTAATTATATAAATGCAAGATAGAGGAACATAACCAGGCGCCTCCTGTGGTGAATTGTGTGTATTACACTGATGCAACTGTTTTGTATGCGAAATAAAAGAAAACCTTTTATTAAATTATTTTGCATCGATTCATATTTAACATTTTTCTGTGCATCAAAACATTATTATTAAAAACTATCTCTGCAGACAGTAAAATGAAGACAAACGCGTTTTACAGGCTTTTGAGCCTGAATCATTGTGCATTCACTGCACTGATTTAAATTTGATTCCTTAATTATTAGAAATTTCAATATTTGATTGGACTATATTATGATCCCATTGTGTGTGTGTGCGTGCGCGCGCGCAAGTGTGTGTGTGTGTATTTTCTTTTCTTTTTTTTCACAATGCAGCATGCAATAATATAGCCTGTTCATATCTTGTTCATCTTGTTTTTAGGAACACAGTTGTTTCATTAATGAACTTTGACAAACCTTGCTGACCACAGAATTCAGATGTGGGCTATTTCAACCTCATATCTCCATCGGAAACTTGGAAGATAATGTAAAAAGAAACAATGACAATGCTAGCAGAGAAGACTGCTTTTCTCCTCTTCTCATATAATTCAGAAACTTTCACTCACTTAAGTATTTCATTGGGTTAAACCTGAATGGTAATGATAAACAATGTATTTGTATGTTTGTGTGATGTCTTACACATTTATAGCAAAATGTTAGGAAATGTTTCCAGGTTAAAACTCCAACATCAAGTGAAATTAAAGTAGGCTACCACAACTTTCTTAATAGGAAACTTTCTGAACACTGGAATATTCTGGAATATTATTTTCTAACCTTTTAAAACAGATCAAAAATCAAACTATTGCATTTCTCATATGACCATTTTAAACGCACACAGATCTTACTTGACCATTCATGGCACCATATGCAAACCTGTGTGAGCTGAATTTTAATGAGTTCAGTTGTTACAAGCAGTCTCAGTCTTCTTCCATTTGTCATTTGTTCAGTCCTTTATGTATATTGTAAGAAAAGCAAAAAACCAAGACAAATGTATGTGTCAAGCCGTGATTTGCATTGGTTTGCCTTTGCAACGTTTACCCCCGGTTTCACAGACAAGGCTTAAGCTAGTCCCAGACTAAAATGCATGTTTGAGCCGCCAAATATCTTGCTCTGACATGTCTTAAAATATGTCTGTGTCAAGATGCACACCTTAATGTTTTCTTCTAAGGCATTTTTGTAAAAGTTGCTTAAATATCTTCATTTAACTAAGGCCTAGTCCTGGCTTAAACTAAGCCCTGTTTGTGAAGCCGGGCCATAGTAGCCTACTGAGCTTACTGAGGGAAAACAGATGGGATTAAAGTAAGGCCATCTTAAGCACAGCACCGCTTGTGGTAGAGAAACGTTATATAAATATATTTGAACTTTAAATTAGATATGAAAACTTACTTTGTTGGTTTTTATGGGACTGGATTTATCTTTGAGGAAGTGATACAGTGTTACAGAGATACAAAATAAAGAAGACATGTTTTAAAACATTGACAAAACATTTGTATATTCACATGTATGTTTCCATCTTCCAAAAGTTCCTTTAAGATGCTCCTTTGCATATTCTTTAAACACAAGGAGCAAGTTTGCAAGCAATGGCTCTTCTTAGCTTATTTGAATAGTTAAATCAAGATTTGTTTGCCAAATGTGTCAGACATGCTCTAAAGACTTGTGGGAAAAAAAAACATCTTCAGAACCAGTGATATAAAACAATGCACTTAGCACTTTTTAAAGATCCTGTTTCTTTACTCATTTATATCATACATTGCTTAAATTTGTTTGTGTTCCAGCAGTTTTTAATGTGCAATTATTACTTTTGCATTCACAAAAAACCTTGACATTAGTTAACTTAAATTAACATGCTTTCCTCAGAGCGGTCTGTTGGGTTATTGTGAGCATATTTCTTTCTTATACTGTGTGTGAATAACAGCTGGGGTCAGTCAGAGGAGGGAGGGGGGGGGGGGGGGGGGTTAATGCTGCTTTCTTTTAACAAAGGTCTCTTACACCTCTGTGAACACATATTCACTCATTCTCGAGGACTGCACGACGAAGAGCCAGACGAGTCACAGCTAAAGGTTTTTATTTCTTGATTTTGACTGATCATGAATTGATGATGCTCTGTTTTTGTGGTACTTTTAGCTTGTTGAATGGTGTCACCATAACACAGTTTAAAAATAATCATGATTTTGAGTCTCTTTTAAGATGAAAGGGTTATGAGAAATCATTTAAGATAATTGAAATAATTCTATAACATGTAAAATATATACACATTAAATTAAATATACTGAAGCCATACTGTAGGCCTATAGCTGTAAGAGCTTTTAAATTTTTTTTAAAAATTAATTTAGTTTTGATTTATTGTCAGAAGAAGTGGTCTTGAATAACTGGTGGAAAAAAAACAATATAACCAATTTTAACCAATATTTGTATCTAGTTAAATGCAGCATAATAACACAATTATCAATGAATTACCAAAGATAAAGATCCCATTTTCATTCAATCCAAAAGAATTACACACACACACACACACACACACACACACACACACACACACACACACACACACATATATATATATATATATATATATAAATATAGACACAAAAAACACACACAATTAGAACAATTATACAATTTTGGTGTTTTTATGTGCGCATTTTGTTTAAGTTGAAACAATTTTTAAATCACAATCTCAATTTCATTTATCATTGAGCATTAGTAGTTGCTGAATTTTTGTAGTTATTTTTCAGTTTTTTGCTGCTTATTGATAACATTTGTTTCTTTTCAGTAACTATGCTGTACTTTTTGAGCTTCATTCTGCTTCTAGGTGAGAAACAGACATACAGTGACAATGTATTTTATACAAAAAACAGGTTTTACTATCCTTGTGGGACATTTGCGGTTTACCTGGACCACAAATTCCACCATTTAATAATTAACACACATGCTGCATGTGACTCCCCTCAACCTTTTGTGTTTTTCAAACAGACAGTGTAGAAAATGCAGGTGTCAGTAAAACCACTGAGACCAGTGACGTTTTGGTGAGATTGGTGGACGGTACTCGTGCTTGTTCTGGAAGGGTCGAAATTTACAAGGACAGCGAATGGGGCACCATTTGTGATGAAGGGCTGGACGATGTCGAAGGCAACTTGGTCTGCTATGAGGCAGGCTGCGGTCCTCTCATATCCATACAGCCTAGTGCTTTCTTTGGGGAGGGTTCGGGATCGTTACTGACGGATGACCTAAACTGTTCTGGGAACGAGAGCTCGGTGCTCAACTGCAGTTGGGGGAACCAGACCGACCTGTGTGACCACACGAAAGATGCTGGAGTCATCTGTGACTGTAGGTTGCATTCATATTTGTAGCAAAGTCATACATGTTCCCAACACTCTTAAAAATAAAGGTTTATAGCATTTTGGGTTCTATGAGGACACAAAGAACCTTTCAGTGAACAGTTTGAGTGAAGAAAATGTTAATAATCTAAAGATTTTCAAAGATTCTGTGTTAAAGGTTCTTTATGCTAACACTCTTAAAAACAAAGGTTCCATAAAAGTTTGACGCCATAGAAGAAGCGTGTTTAAGATCCCCAAAGAACCATCCTTAACAATAATTTAAAAAGTTAAATTTTCATAATGTGAAGACAATCTCAAAAATCCACTATAAAGAACCTTTTGTGCAAAGTGAAGGGTCCATGGATGTTAAAGGTTCTTTGTGGAACTAGAATCCAATAAAAAGCCGTTATTATTTTTTTTAACAGTGAAAAGGAAGGTTTATTCTTTAGAGTGAAAGAACGTATGGATCTTTTTATTTAGCCACCCTTAGGTTACAAGGCGGCAGCGGCATGTGTTCAGGGAGAGTGGAGATTTTCCACAACAGACAGTGGGGAACGGTCTGCGACACCACCTGGGATATTTTGGACTCAGTGGTGGTGTGTAAAGAACGTGGCTGTGGAAGCCCAGTAGCTTCATACTACAATGCTTATTTCGGGAAGGGAGCAGGTCCAGTATGGATGGATGGCGTCAGTTGCACTGGTCGTGAGAGTGTGCTGAAAGATTGTGTGTTTAGCGGTTGGGGAGTGACCAATTGCACACATGCGGATGATGCTGGAGTCACTTGCTCAGGTAAATACGATCACTTGAACCCGAAATAAAAGCAAAGAAATACACTGGATATGTTTACACGCACTAATTTCCACTAATCTGAATGAATCCAATATTTGAAGGATTTCCAGTATTTGGAGACATTTAGGAACACGATAAGTTCACATAAAACAACACTACAATTAGTAATTCTACTTTTGAAATGTGCGTTCTATATCAGAAAGTCTGTTTTTGTTTTGGTCTGTGTGAGTCCACCCACTAGCAATTCACCCAACAATATTTTGACACCCCGGGTTGCCAGCTGGTGGAAAACACAACTTTTGCAGCCATAGAAGCCAGCAAAGGAACTTGGGTCAGAGATAACAGATTCTACCCAACTTAAAAAGCCTCTGCATCCAGAGGCATACTCAACAACAAATCAAATCAACAACTTACGATGCAAGGCTTGTTGCCTTCCATTGAAAATTGAGCTCGTTCCTGTTGCATGTCCTAATCTGGCAACCCGCGTGAGTGTCAAGTCAGAGGAGGATGGGGTGGGGGAAACGGCTTTCTGCAATATTTAGAATTTAGACTGCAGTACCCATTTCAACCATTAACTGTCAATATTCAATGCCGGACCTATTAACTGTTTTAGGAAACCGATTACCTTAAACTCTAGTAATCTTTAAATCAGTGCACACATTTTCTGTAATTTCAACATTTACTCTACTGTCCGAAACAAAGCATGCTGCGAAAATGAAAACTGCAGAAATTCATTTACAGTAGTTTGAGTTCAGCTTAATGCACTCAGTTATTGAGTTCATGTCACTTTAAGTAATATTTAAGTAAAATGCAAAGCAAATTTGACAATGAGGATTTTAATGTGATATAAACCTTAAACTTTGCAATCTGATTAACAATTTTGTTTAAATGTGCATTTGTGTACTCTGAACAAAACCTGAGCCAAAGAAAACCATGCTATAATGACACTTTTTACCTTGATGACATACCTAAAACGAGCTTTTTCTTTTTTTAAAGCAAATATTTAGCCTCCACACATTTGTAAGAATTAAAGTGTGTTTTAAAAAGTATTTTAAAAAGTCAAAACATGTGCATCATGGCTTGTGCGCCAGATATTTTTGAATCTCGTTGAGGTAATGACATTGAAGCATTTACGTGCTTTTTTCATATAATCAGATTATTTCAGCTCTACACCACCCATTTGAATTCAATTGAAATTGAAGGCTTTTCAATTAGATTAATGGCTCAATAACTCAATCTGAAAATGAATACATATTGAGCTCAACTGGACTGATTGAGGTGTTTACACGAAGGCTTTTCAATCTGATCAGTGGCTCAACTGGACTAAAAAATGTTAACACCACAACTGATCCAACTGAGCTCAAACAGAATGATTTTTTTTGGATCTGTAAGTTTCAGAAGTTACTGCATGTGTTTATGTAGTGTTTTTACAAACATCCTCCTTTCTCTTCTTTAGAGTTTATGCTTGTAGATGGACCAAACACTTGCTCTGGGAGGGTGGAGGTCCTCTTTGAAAAGTTTGGGTGGGGAACCATATCAGACGTCGGTTGGAATTTGTTGGGTGGATATGTGATCTGCAGACAGATGGGTTGTGGAAGTGCACTGAGTGTCAATGGTGATTCTGCTTTTGGGAAGGGTTCAGGTACCGTATGGAGGTATAATGCAACATGCAAAGGAACTGAAATCTCCCTGAAAAGCTGTCTTTCAGGCCATAAGGAAAAGAGTTTGCACAAGAATGATGCAGGAGTGGTCTGCAGAGGCAAGTGTGAGCGACAAACAGTGAACTATGATGATTATGTCAAATGCAATGTGAATTCATCTGAATTCTTCTCCTTTCAGAGGTGAAACTGGTAAACACCCAAAACATGTGTTCTGGCATAGTGCAGGTTCATTATACTGGAGAATGGGGCACAATATGTCACAACAATTGGGATCGACCGGACGGTATTGTGTTGTGCCGAGAACTCGGCTGTGGTCCTCTCAAAGGGATATACAACTCAGCTACTTTTGGGAACGGTACAGGAAATATACTGATGGATAATGTTATGTGTACTGGGAGTGAGTCCTCACTGAAGGAGTGCAGTCTCTCTACGTCTGTAAACAGCCTCTGTACACATTCGCAGGATGCAGGAGTCTCCTGTGGAGGTAAATTCAAACAAAAGGAAGTCTGAACTGGACAAATATATTTATATATGCAAATATAAGGCACATGCTTGCAAACATCTAGTTTTGTTGCAAGAAAAGATTAAGAGCATGTTGAAAACTGCCTATTTTTCTGAGCTAGTTGTCACACATTTTACTGCAAACCTGGCTTAAAGTCTTAATTACAAACAAGCAAACAATTTTTGCATTCTCATTTACTCCAACAAATAAATGGGTGGGGGCACGGTTGCATTTCTTTGACTTTCCAAAAGAGAAAAAAGGTTGATGGAAAGAGAGAAAGATGTCAAATTTGCTGTTGTTCCCTCAGACGTTGCATTAGAAACAATCACGCAGTAACATATAGCTAATTTTCTGTAATTTAATGCCAAGGCGATAAAACAGAATGTATAGTGTTATGTACTGTATGTGCATTCCTTTTTTTAAAATGATAAAATTAAATTACAATAAATTCTAATATATTATGATTAACAGTCTGTGAAAAGAGTCCACTGTCCAGGAAAAAAAAAAGTTTATTACATTTTCTGCGACAACATGCCCCAATAGTGTTCTACAATGGGATAAAATGTAATAAAATTTAATCATAAAATATTTAACAAAATATTTCATCTAATGCAAAAATATGAAAGGTGCTTAGGATACAAGTTTTATCTAAATAATTTAAATTGTGCATATAAACACACAAAATATACAGTTAATGTATTGTCACTTACTGTGTCTCTCAGAAATTAAATTGGTAGATGGAGACAGCATTTGTTCTGGAAGGGTGGAGGTCCTTATGTACAACCAGTGGGGAACTGTTTGTGGAGACGGCTGGGATATGGCTGACGCTGAAGTTGTCTGTAGAGAGCTGGGCTGTGGAAGTCCGGTAGAGGTAAACAAAGGTGTTTACGGAAGCGGTATTGGACCTATATGGATGGATGATGTGAGATGTACAGGTACTGAGGCAACGCTGAAGTACTGCCACTCAAACGGATGGGGAGTGCATAACTGTAAACACGCAAATGATGCAGGTGTCGTGTGCCGAGGTGAGCTTCCTGACAGCATTTTCTTACTTTTTTTAAATCTACAAAATACACTGAGGATTAGGGCTGCGCGATTTAGGGGGTGAAATCATATTGTGACTTGAATTCTTTTTATTTAAATATTTATTTATGGCTGCACAATTTGACCAATTATATCAATTTCCTTTACAATTACAATTTTGTGATTATATATGAATATGACTATAATAATAATAAGAAATATGTCTATTGCAAACAGGGTTATTATTGTCAGCTAAAACAAAACCTTAAAAAACTTCCATTACTTCAATTTGAAGTAATGAACTTTAACTGAAATAAAAGAAAATAGAAAAACTTTTTCACTTTTTCATTTTCATTTCTTTTTCATTTTTTTTCAAACTGAAACAAAATTAATAAAAACTATGAAGACATTAAAAAAAATCAAAAACTTATAAAAATGACAAAACATAATTAAACCACTAAAGCTCGAACTTAAATTAAAATGAAAACAGAAAATATAAAAATTCATTATTAAAAATGTAATAAATAATAAAAAAAAATCAATTATTAAATAATAATTATTGTTATTATTAGCTTATAATAATAGCTAAGTCAGTGATACTATAACCAGAAAATAAAAATAATAAATGTGAAAACACTGAATCCTGAGCTGCTTGTGTGTAAATGAACACAGTGCTGCACTTTATTTTAAAACACGCAGCACATATATTTATTTAAATCACAGCCTTTGTGATTTGATAAATCGCACTGAGCCATAATGCAATTTCAGTTTTATTTCGATGAATCATGCAGCCCTACTGGGTTTTATTACAATTACAATCAATCATTAAATTCTATTACAAATAATGTATGCATAGAGATGCATTAGGAACTTTTCTGACTTCTTTCTAGAGGTACGGTTGGTGAACGCGAACAACATGTGTCAGGGCACAGTGCAGGTGTATCACGACGGCAGTTGGGGAACTGTGTGCCACAACAGCTGGGACATCGCAGATGGTTTAGTGCTCTGTAGAGAGCTGGGCTGTGGTGGGAATGCACAGCCCTTGGCAAGTGCCTATTTCAGGCCCGGTGATGGGCCGATATGGATGGATTCACTCAGATGCGAAGGTGACGAGTCGAACCTGAGGAAATGCCAGTTTGGTGGGTGGGGAAACCATCAATGCATTCATGCTTATGATGCAGGAATCATCTGTAGAGGTGCGTCCATGTCCAAAACCCATACAGTACCTCAGTCTGAATTACTAGAAATAAACTCTGAATCATGAGCTGCTCGCGTGTAAATGAACACAGTGCTGCGCTTCACTTTGAGACACCTTTGCAATCTAATGAATGCAATTCTGAATTCTATCTCTCTCTGTTCTGAGAAAAAAATAAATAAATTAAATTGTTAACACTTTATTTCGATAGTCCACTTTAGACATTCTACTAACAACAGTAAGTAACTTTGCAACTACATGTTGACTAGCAGTCATTAGAGTATTAGTAGACTGTCTGCTTAATATCTTCTAACACTTTATTTTGATGGGTCCACAACATACGACATACTGACTATGATAAATTTTGCAAGTACATGTCAACTTATTCTACTAACCCTAAATCTAAGCTAACAGTCTACTCTGAGAGTTAGTGGACATGTAGTTGCAAATGAATGAGAATTAGTTGACATGTAGTTACTTATAGTTAGTAAAATGTCTCAAAATAAAGTGTAACCATTAAATTAAGTAAATAAAGTTGCATTTTATTCTATGGTGGAAACAAACAAACGAAAAAAAAGCGAAATATAAACTCAGGATTTTGACACAAACTGACATTTTCTAAATTCTGAGAAAAAGTCTGAATTGTGAAATAAAAAGAAATTCAGAAATGAGTTTTTTTCTTTCCATAGTTCTCTGCATTTGCAAAAATTAACCACAAAAATGTGGTTCAGTTATCTTAATTTAAATCAGTACATCAGATTGTATCGCCATGTCAAGATTTGCTATAAACAATATCTCTCTTTTACAGAAATTAAAAATGTGCTCAGGATTGAGGTGAACGCTGACTCTGACGTAAACCTCAACACCTCTTCACACATGACCAAAATACTGGACAAAGTAACAAATATTTCTAATTCAATTACATTTTTATTCTAATGTCTGTTCTTGTCATTGAGTGTCTGTGGTCTTGTTCATCTGAATTGCACAGATCAAGGAAGAGCTCAAAAAGAACGGAAATTTCTCCGTCAAGTGGAGAACTCAGATAAATGGGCAAGTGTTTCAGGAAAAGAAATTATTTGATCCCTGAAAGGTTTGTAAACTTTTTCTGAATAGGCTTATTTTAAAGATGGAACTTGAATATAGAATTTCAGATCTTCATTAAAATTGTTGCAGGTCTGTTATTTCGAAAGGAGCCAAACAATAAGTAACCTCTCACGACAAATTCAGCAGAACAACTAATCTTGGGATTCTCAAAGTGTTTGTATACTAAAAAGGTTTAATATATTTCACAGCATATGAAATAAAGCATATGAAGAACATTTGTTTAGGTTGCAGCAGGTCAGCATCAGTGAAGGTCTGTAATCATTTTGAGTGCATTTATGCTTCTGCGTCACTGGCCATTATTTAATTACTTTCTTTAGATGTTACATGTTTATTTGCTCTCTGATTTAAAATATTTCATATATGTATACACCAGCCTCCTAAAATAAATCTGATGATTTGCTTAACTATGTATTCGTTTATATGGTGTTAACATTTCATTACTTAAACATATGTTTCCAGAGTGAAGCAGTAAATAAATAATTTCTTGTAAATAAATAAATAAAAACTGAATGAACGAACGAATAAATAAAAATATAAAGAAATAAAGTTCTAAGTTATTCTACTTTGTTCTTCTTCTTGACTTTACACCAGTACATTATATACACATTCAATTTCCATATATACAGTTTTCAGAATCGTAGAGTGAAGCACCAGAAAGACTAGCATTATGTCATTACAATTAGGATTTGATGGTGTGCAAGAGGTGCTCATACACCCAAAATCTTGCCGCTTGCATGTGCACAGCGTTTATAAATATTACAAACATTAATAGCCTATATGTCATATATGCTATATACAATAAATATTATACATGACTAAGGTAGGGTAGAGTGGTGGAAAACGCCCCATACTGTTTTTCCCAAAATAACCACTAGATAAAGTCAAGATACATTTTTATTGTAATTATGGACTATGTTGACAACAGTGATGTAGAATTATTTACCATGAAGCTTACACTGTTGATGTACCTGAGAGAAAACGGATTTCACAGGAAGTGAAAAAACAAAGCTTGATGTTTTTTTAGAACATTACAGTTACTGTATATATGATATGAAGCTATAAGGCCTGTAGATAGGGAGAAGATTATTTATTTAAGAAAAATTTAATTATATTTTCAGAATGGCATTTTTTTTTTCTTTCACTAAAACTATGATAACTATTCTGGATACATTTAACTTTTGTTTCACAGAAAAAAAAAAATGACCCATTTTCCCTCACTTTGCCCTAAGCCACATGACTTCTCCCCTGCTTTCACACAAACTCAACATGAGCCTACCTTTCAGAAGCGCGTGCCGGGCTGTAAAACTGATTTGTCATCACCAGCAGCAAAAGTCCTCATCTTTTGTATTGATGTCCAGATAGTTTTATCTGCGTTTTTGAAAGCATTTTGGATGTGCTTCAGGGTGTTTTGCATGTAGACTGCTGATGCTGCTCTACTGAAGTGGAGGCGGGGCGAGGCGGGGCGGGGCGGGGCGGGGCGGTGGCGGCACTGCTATGAAGGACAGTTCATTTAGATTTAGAATAACTAATGTGGTCATAACCTGTTGACTTTAGTTCAATAATAAGTCCAAAGAATGTCCAAAAATAAAATCTCTCTCCTTCTTGCCGCCCTGACTGTGTGGCTGCCTAGTTCATCTTTTGGCATGTCTCAGCCCTGCCTGTAAATATAACAGGTTTATGACTAAAATCAATAATGCTTAAATATTTTCATTTATTTTAAAAAGACACTCCAACACCTCTCAGTTTACAAACCTGTGGCTGTTCTCTGCTGATGAAATACCTGCTCATCAGGCTGTGTTCTCCAGTTCACACTATACTCCCCTTTACTTTCAAACACACTCCTAATCTGTGGAATTCAGTGAAATCGAGTGATTACTGAGTACACTTTTTGTCATTTCACTTCATCAAAAGGGTTAAACTTTATTTATTTATTTAAAAAAAAAAATCTATGTACCTATTTTTATTGCAAAGATTATTTAATAAAGTTGACTTGAATCTTACCTTGTCCAGAACTTTATTCTTGATATCTGGGTCATTGACATTGACTCCAATCTTGGCCTTCACCGCAATTCTCGCCACAACTTTTCTCACAGTTCCTGTGAAGTGAAACATTAACAAGGAAAAAATATTTATCATAATGGCATCTGGAAAACTGGGATGTGAATTACATCATCCTTAAGCTATACATCATTTGAGAGGCTCACATGTAAGTTGATCTTACTTTGGCAAAAAACTCCCGCATGAAGCCCATTCAAACAACTGCTCACACCCCATCCGGTAAAAGGACAGTCCTGCACTCTCAACTCATTTCCTGTACAGGCCAGTTGATCCATGGATATTTGCTCTGAAGTTTCCACATACTCTTTCAGCTCTCCGATGTCTCCACACTTCAGCTCTTGACACAACACTGTAGCATCTGCTAGATCCCAGCCCGAGTGACACACTGCGCCCCACTGCTTATTATACCGAATCTGAACTCTGCCATCACACTCACTGGAACCACTGACCAGCTTCACATCTGTTTAAAGAGTTTTACATGTTAACACTGTTTACATGATGTCTGTACAGTTCACAGAATATCTGTATAATTTACATAAACGGATGTGCCATTTTTGAAAAAAGAACTGCTTTAAATCTATTCTTGTATTATAAATCTATTATTCCAGCATTATCAATTTTGAATTTGCACACATGTGAATTTGCATTTTTGACTAAAGTTTATTGACTTAAAAGAACAGTTCTCCAAAAATGAAAATTCTGCTAGTTGAGCTACATCTTGTAAGCAGTGGTAACACTTCATAATATGATCCCATTAGTTAATGTTAGTTATGAGCAATACATTTTTATAGTATTTATTCATCTTCAAATAAAAATACAACATCTTAAAAATATATGTTCCAAAGGGAGGGGTTTAGATGCCATAGAAAAAAAAAACATTTTTGGTTCTCCAGAAAACCTATCAGTGCGCATTTCTTAAAAGAACCATTTGAATAATCTAAAGAACGTTCTGCTATAAAGAACCTTTTGTGGAATGTAAAGGTTCCATAGATTTTAAAGGTTCTTTATGCAACCATCAATGCCAGTAAAGTGCCTTTATTTTTAAGAGTGAACTGTGCATTGTTAGTTCATGTTAGCTGAGGATCATTAAATACTATTAACAGATACAACTTCTTATTTTTTTTAAATAATGTTTTAGTAAGTGTTGGAATGAACATCAATTAAAATGAATAGTCACTTTGGATAAAAACTTTTTGGTCCTTCTCTGGACTGCTGTTGGAAAAAAATATTTTGTGTTTTAAATAAAAATAACAGCATATGGTTTGGAATGGCATGGGTAAATCATGAATAATAACATAATTTACATTTTTCTCTGAACCCTGGATTCAAAGAAGCATACCAAATGCATTTTTTTTAACTCACTGTTACAGGTGACTCCAGCATCTTTTAAATGTTCACAGCTCTGTATTCCCCATTGTGTAGATGTGCAGTTCACCAGTGAAGCCTCACTCCCAGCACACTGTGTATCATCCATCCATACTGGTCCTACACCTTGTCCAAAATAAGCAGCACTCTTTGCCTCAATCACTTTCCCACAATCCAGTTCTTTACACACCACAGCAGCGTCTGTTAGATCCCAGCCATTATCACACACTGTTCCCCACTGACCGTCATGAAGAACCTCCACTCGTCCAGAACAAGAGTTGGCACCATTTACCAACCTAATAAAGGCTAAGATTTTAAAAAAAAAAGAAAAGAAAAGAAAACGGAGAGTAAGGGATTCGAAAAGTTTGGTTCTATTCATTATATATGCAATATTGATGTAGTTTTCATCCACCTTCACAGATGACTCCAATATCTTCATAATGTTCACAGTTATGTGTTCCCCATCCAGGTGTCCAACAGTTCTTCAGTGACGACTCAGTGCCAGCACAGTTTACATCATCCATCCATATTTGTCCTGAACCTGCTCCAAAATAAGCTTGAGTGATCACATTCCCACAGCCAATCTCTCTACACACCACAGCAGCTTCGGTTAGATCCCAGCCATCATCACACACTGTTCCCCATATTCCATTATGAAGAACCTCCACTCGTCCAGAACAAAAGCCGACACCATTCATCAGCCTCAGAAAAGCTTCGACTGGAGGTCCATTTCCAAACTCTGTATGAATTATAAAACATGATATGGATGCACATAACATACTTCTGATACTTCAATAACATACTTCAATAATTTAAAATCTTTCAAGAGTAGCTTTATGATATAGAAATATAGAGACGCTTTTTCATACCCAATATGAGAATGAACCATAAGGACTTTAACATTGTGCCCTGAAAGAAATACAAAATTATTATTTTGACTGTGATATGTCAGAAATCAGAAAAAAGCAACTTGTCTGTTTTTATTGTTTAAAAGTAGATTCTGCATTTTTTTTGGCACAAAATGTCTTTACATTTTCTTTTGCAACCAGAAACCCTATTTTGTATTGTGCATAACTACTTTAGAGTTCAATTTCAAGTCATTTTCATAATTCAGTAACTACAAATTACACAATTAATTAAAAAAGGAGTGAGAGACGGACCAGAAATAATTGCAAATATTGTCAGTATCTAGTAAAATACTGTCTAATAAAAGCATACAGTGCAAAATGCAGTACTTATCTCTAAACTAAAGGCAATGATTTATTTACTATTAGATTTCTTTAACCTGTTAATGTGCCAGTCTCTTCAGAAGCGTCTTTGTCTCCGTGACGGCGTGAGATCAAGTTAAGAAGGATTCCAGGTGATTTTATTTAGGTGTAGAATCAGCTGATGTCTTGGCTCCTCCCCTCAGATTTCCTTAAAAGACAACGATCAACATCAGAAATTAAACTCTTACTATTAAGCAGTCCATCTTTCAGAATGCATACCTATTAAATTCTCAGAAAGTGCTTGATTAAATTGACAGACATGAAATCAAGAATAAATGTCTTGCTTGTGATATATTGTAGGATTGCACTATTGTATGTTTGAACAACATTTAACATGTTTCATGACATGATTCAATTTCAGTGTGAATCCACTCAAACATGAACCATGGGAATGGGAAATTAGTGGGAACCATACTCATACAGCTGTGAAGAAGAGATCTGCCAGCATTCAAATATCAAAATATATTGATGGCATGACTTTGAGTGAGCCAGTTTCATGAAACTCCCTTTTCAAATTTGCAAAGACATGTAAACTACATGGAAACAGAAAGTCAACATTCACGAACACTAGAACTCTAGATTTGTTTGTGTTTACATGGATACAATGGCAAACCCATCAAGCCAGTGAGGTTCTATGCACAAGACAAAGTACTGAATTGGAATTTTCCATAGCCAAAAAGTGAAGAAAATGTTTTTATTTCATCTCATAGTATACCTATGAGAAGCAATAAAAACAGTTCCTTCACATTTTGGCAATGGAAAATTAACTATATACTGTATGTTAGGTTAACAATACATTCATACAGCAAGTCAAAAAGCTCAGATATTGATGATCAAACATAAAGTGGAGATAAGCTGGTTGTCAGTAACTTCCTATAAGCTAATTTTAAGTCCCTGTAAACAAATTACATTCTGCAGAATTTCTCTTAAGAGAATTAGAATGGGATGTTTGCATATTGTTCAGGTTGAAATAGTAATTTGAGTATGTTCAGCACAGTAGAATCCAGCAAAACAAGTTTGAATTCCTAGAAGTTTTGTTTATCAAATGTGCACGTCAGTGTTATTTACGTGGCAGATAAAGATGCATACCTGTGTAAATTCACATTTATATGAATCAGTGTGGATGGTGTTCAGGCTGAATAGTAGCTGGTCAAGGATGAACAAGAGGAAAACAGTCCACATAACTGTCACACATCCACTGTTTAAACAGACTACCTCAGTCCTAAGAAGAAGTTACAGATGACCATCTAGCCAGGTATTACCTTAAAAACATTAACATATAAATATAATGAGTGTTTTCTTATGCACTTAGCATAAGTATTGTTCAATTGAAATTATAGGGGGTGTGTTTTAAATATTACTTCACACTTAAAATCTTCAAACCACTTTTTAAACTACTTTCTGGCTAGACATTCTCAAGAGAACATAAAATTTGACTTGACAAACATTATAATCTACTTGTAATAATATTGTTTGTCTTTACATTGACAGTCCATACTTGTAATTTTTCATTTTAAATGCTTTCTGCCTATCATATAAAAATTCAACAACAGATTTAATTAAACGTTGCATTGTGTGATAAAGTAGAAGTTGTGGTAGAACTATTGAAAATACTCAATTTCTTTCATGCTTTCATTCTTGATTGCTAATAATAGAACCACATTGAATTTGCTTTAAAATGTATGCATTTCTCTTCATAAATAAGAGCAAAGCCACAAGATGAAGCTAAAATGCTTTGTGTGAGAATTAGAGACAATAAACCAAAGAGTATTTCATATCTAATATTATATGAAATATATTTGTAGGCGATATGTTGTGGTCCATACAACTCTTTCTGCTTCTGGGTAAGGAGACCGACGTACTGACACAAAACTTTGTTGTGTATCTGTCGTTGTACCAATAATATCTTTTGAATTAAGAACTCATATAAAAATGAATGTGCATCTGTGGCGCTCTAACATGTACAGGCTCCATAACTGTCACTAGAGGAATCAGATTGATCAATGGAGACTCTTGTTCTGGACGAGTGGAGGTTCTCTATAATGGAATATGGGGAACAGTGTGTGATGATGGCTGGGATCTAACAGACGCTGCAGTGGTGTGTAGAGAGATTGGCTGTGGGAACGTGATCGAGGCAAAGAGTGAAGCTTATTTTGGACAAGGATCAGGACAAATATGGATGGATGATGTAAACTGTGCTGGCACTGAGTCTTCACTGATGAACTGTAGGACAAATGCATGGGGAACACATAACTGTGGACATCATGAAGATGCTGGAGTCATCTGCAACAGTGAGTCAAAACAATCATAGAACTGAAGTATTGTTTTAACGCACATTTTCTTTTTATGGAATGTGCTAAATAGAAGAAATTATCAATTTAAAAAAAAAGTTTTGTTAAATGGTATGCCTTTTTATCAAATGAAAGAGATCGTAAGGTGCATAAATATATTTAAGCCAAAAACTTGTGTTTTTATATTATTTGTATTGATAACAGCTGTCAGGTTGGTGAATGGCATCAACTCTTGTTCTGGACGAGTGGAGGTTCTCTATAATGGAATATGGGGAACAGTGTGTGATGATGGCTGGGATCTAACAGATGCTGCAGTGGTGTGTAGAGAGATGGGCTGTGGGGATGTTATTGAGGCGAAGAGTGCTGCTTCTTTCAGCCAGGGATCAGGAACGATATGGATGGATGATGTACAATGTACTGGAAATGAATTTACCTTGAAAAGCTGTTCATCAAATGGCTGGGGAATACACAACTGTAACCATCAACAAGATGCTGGCGTCATCTGCCAATGTGAGTCAAAAATATTCAGAGAATTTAAATATTGTTTTAAAATAAATGATACAGAATTGACATTTTGTGTGGATAATAGCTGTCAGGTTGGTGAATGGAGACAACAAGTGTTCTGGACGAGTAGAGGTTCTCCATGGAGGTCAGTGGGGAACAGTGTGTGATGATGGCTGGGATCTAACAGATGCTGCAGTGGTGTGTAGAGAGATTGGCTGTGGGAATGTGATTGAAGCAAAGAGTGAAGCTTATTTTGGACAAGGATCAGGACCAATATGGATGGATGATATAAATTGCGCTGGCACGGAGTCCTCACTGATGAACTGTAGGACAAGTGGAATAAATGACTGTAGACATTTTGAAGATGCTGGAGTCATCTGCAGCTGTGAGTCAATTGACAAATTTAATATTCTACATTTTCTTTTTTAAGGAATGACCCCAGAGAGTTAAACAGAAGGAATATTAAGAAAATCTTTCAAATGCCATATATCATTGGCCTTTTTCAATTACAAGATATAACAAGGTATACAAATATATTAGAGATAAACATACAACTACAACTTGTGTCTTTCTGTTATTTGTGTGGATAATAGCTGTCAGGTTGGTGAATGGCAATGACTCTTGTTCTGGACGAGTGGAGGTTCTCTATAATGGAATATGGGGAACAGTGTGTGATGATGGCTGGGATCGAACAGATGCTGTAGTGGTGTGTAGAGAGGTGGGCTGTGGGGATGCTATAGAGGCAAAAAGTGCTGCTTATTTTGGACAAGGATCAGGACAAATATGGCTGGATGATGTACAATGTGCTGGAAATGAATCCAAACTGAAAATCTGTTCATCAAATGGATGGGGAACACACAACTGTAGCCATCAACACGATACTGGAGTCATCTGTAAACGTAAATCAAAAGATTTTCTTCCATGTTTCATGAATCCATAATTAATAGAAACATAACCACTGCTGCTGTATCTGTAATTTAATATGCAAACATATATTACAGTTTAGGAAAACTCCCCATTATACTGTTAAATAGGTCCTTCATTCCAACACTGTGTTTGTTATTGTCATGTTAAGGTTCACACCGGATGTTAAGGTTAAGGTTTTTTTATTTTTTTTCCAGAAATCAGGAAAAAAACAGTCATGAGGCTTCAATTTAATGTTGATCCAAAAACTGACCTAAATAACGAAAGAAAAAAGATGGAGATTTTGGAAAAGGTGAGCGCGTGATAAAAGGTCATAGAGAACAACAACTGATCTCACACTGTAGCTGATATTTTGTATTTAGTATATTTTTACTTATTATTTTCACAGATAAGGGAGAAATTAAAAGATTCTGGAACCCTGCGATGGAGGACACAGTCTAATGGAGAAGTGTTTCAGGAAGTTAGGAAAAAGAATAAAAGTCCTCTATATTGTAAGAAAAACATGAATGAATGAATGAATGAATGAATGAATGAATGAATGAATGAATGAAGCATTTATATAGCGCATTATTGTGTATTGCTATACACCCAAAGCGCTTTCTCCTCAACCACCACCTGTAAGAAAAACATATAAACCCTTTGTTTGCTACCATATAGGTAGCACTTTATTTTACAGGACGTGTACTTCCCTGGTAAATACATGGTAAATATCTTGTACCTACAGGCAAATGAGTGGTAACACAAGGTACTTACCTGAGGTGTATGTACATGGTAACAAATAAGAAACATTTCTGTACTTAACAGTCGTACATGCATGGTAATTAGTTTGTACATACATACAGACAAGTGTGGGTAAGAACGGTCACATACAGGTAGTGCTCTTACATGGTAACTAATTAGATACTTTACTGTACTTACTAATGTGTATACATGGTAAATATGTAGTACTTACAGACAAGTGGGTACAAACAGGCAGGTCCTTACAGTATCCATATATGGTAACTAATAAGACACATTACTGTACATACTAATGGTATGTACATGGTAAATATGTAGCACTTACGGAAAAATGTGCTATTATGTGGTAACAAACAAGACACATACTGTAATTGGTATAAACGTGGTAAATATGTAGTACTTACAAACAAGTGTGTGTTAATGTTAAATTGCTCTCCACAACAGTGCTTACAAAGTTTGAAGAATTGGTCATTCCTGTGTAATGTTTATGTAAAATGGTGCACTTTATTTTACAGTCAAGTTATGCGGTACTCAAGTTGGGGGTATAAACATGGAGCAAGGTACTTATTGAGTAATTGATAGTAGATGGTACATAGTAAATATATGGAAATAGGACTGTAAATTGCACTGGAGAATTTGCTGCTGAGGCTATAGAATGTTTCCAATTCCACATACTGGTTGATCATTTGAAACAAGAGAATGCCTTGCTCATTGCAGACTCGTATGTCAACAGCAGGTACCCAAATACCAACACTATGAGGTCTCTAACTGCACTTTATGGTCAACCACATCAACTGAATTGCAGAATTGACGGATGGCCCAAAAATCAAGGGTGGTGACATTAAAGGTGGGGTATGTAATTTTTCAAAAACACTTTAGAAAACTGAGTCGGGGCCAAGTACCAAAACAAACTTGTAGCCAATCAGCAGTAAGGGGTGTGTCTACTCATGATGTGGAGGAGAGAGCATTCAGTGAACAGCCGAGCGACATAAAGATAGAGATGGTGGATAAAAAACAAAAGAGGAAAACGTCTGCGGAACGATAAGGCAAGAAGTAGGACCTGTGTAAATATTGGATCAGCTTTCCAGCGCTGGAGAGGACTCAAGGAGCGGAAGGCCTGCGATTAGATGCCGAGGTTGCTTTGGTTCTTCTTGATAGGTTAGTAACACCGTGTCTACACCAGATGCGGTGCGCCGCGACAGCTAAAGTCTGCCTACATTGGACGCGATAAAGCGACCGTTGAAAATCATTTGAAATTTGTGTCATAAATAAAACGCGGCAGCAGTTTTCTGTCAGAGATTTGTCGCACCGCACAGCATCCAGTGTAGACAGCATCACTAATTATAATCACTTCTATAGTATTTTTTCACGATGTTCACTTCCGGTGTAGACACGGCGTAACATTAGTTTTACTTTGTTTCACAGTCACTTTGTTGCTTCGTTTCACAATCATTGTCTGGGTTGCGTAGGCTACTTATGTGTGGGGCGAAGCTATCAAAATAGGCGCGAGACCCTTTTGGGGTAGGGGTAGGGGCGTGTTTGTTTTGGTGATTTCAAATATCAACATTGGCTTCCAGAAATCGCTTACCCCACCTTTAAATCTTTCAAACTATTTGCCCTAAAACTGCGTGAATTAGTTGGAATGCTGGACCAACGTGGAGCGAAATGAAGGACAGAACTGATAAATGGGTCACATATTTCACATCGTCTCGCCGCACTGCCTCATGGCTTAAAAGCAAATATCGGGAGGTTCCCTAATCCCATTCAAATAACAGTCCCAACACTGCTAGATCTTAGTGACTGGCTTGAATATGAGCTCAGAATACAAGAGGACGTGTCACAGTACGCCAGTAATCCAACCAGAGCCTACAGAACCAGCAAAGGAACCCAAAGCAAAATGCAAAAAATGTGACAAGAGACATTAGAAATACTGCATGACTTCAATGCCAAAATGAAACCCGAAACATAAGCTTCAGCATAAAACAGTTTTCTGGTGAACTCAGAAGTGGAGACTTTGTATCTGGATAGGCCAACTGCAAGCCGTAAAGTGCTTATGAAGGTCAGCCGAGCAATCCTGAGAAATGGTGAGAAAGAACTTGACACATATGCCATACTGGACAATGGTTCAAAGAGGACACGACAACTTGATATTCCCCTTCATCAAACCTTTCAACACTGAAAAAGCTTTCATAGCCAAAGAACTGAGCCTCACAAAGCACACATACCCTGTTGCTGCAAAAGAAATACAGACACCTGCAAGGTTTGCCTATTCCCCCACTGCCGCAGGCTCAACCACATTTACTTATTGGCTCAGATTACCCACATATAATCACAGCCACAGAGTCTATGAAAATGCAGGTTATATCTCAATGCTGACACCAGAGGAGATTCATTGTGCTTTGTTCCACACCACATTGTTCAGCACAATGACAAATACAGAATTGTCTTCAACTGCTCATTTAAGCATAAAGGAACAAGCCTCAGCACTTCAGAGAACATCCGGTCGCTATTAGCAGTGTTATAAAAGGAATATTCCACCAGGTGGGTCGGCTGCAGGGGGACAAACCCTTTCTTCTTTTCATATGGAGAAACTTAGACCAAGGAAGAATCCCCACTGTCTATGAGTGGCAGGTATCGCCTTTTGGGACAGTTTGCAGCCCCTGATATGAAACATTTGCTTTGCAGAAACACATGTGATCACAGTAAGCCTGAATATCATGTACATTCCTCAGTAGAGCATCACTTTTACATGGACAACTGGCTGCAAAGCTTCCCATCTGCTGATGAAACACAAACCCTTGTAATTAAGATGCAGAAGCTCCCATCAGAAGGTGGCTTTGAATTGAGGCAGTGGGCCACTAACACTCCATCAGTCATTGGTCATTTCCCTGATGAGCTGAAATCAGCAAACATTCACCTTTGGTTCATTTAAAGGGGTGGTTTACTGTTTTTTTTCTAGGCTTGGTTGTGTTTATGGGGTGCAGTCTAACATGTGTTCATGCTTCGTTTTTTTTAAAAACGCATTATTTTTCATATAATTTACCTTTATTCCACACCGCTCTGTCCCTTCTCTGACAAACGCCTCAATTATTTCCTGTTTTTATGAAGCCCCTCCCTACGTGATGGACTCTGATTGGTTAGCTGGCTCAGTGTGTTGTGAAACCGCCGAGCATGCTTCTAAATGTCCCGCCCCTCAACTCAGCGGCATGTGCTCTGGTTGTATTGTAAACAATGGCGTCGTCTATATTGCTTATCAATTTGAGCCCGATTGAGATGCAGAGTATATTAGTGAAGAGGATCGAGCAGAACCTGTGCAAGCACGGCTCTTAATGGTATGTTTGTTTGTTTGTTTGTTGTCTCATACTTTTAGATACGCTGTTATTATGCTACTGCTTATGTTAGCTTTTATAAAGCTTTAATAATACAGTACGGCAACCGCACACGCGTCCATGTATAATGCCTCTCATTGCTATGTGAAAATGCATAATTGGAACAGTTTGTTGGAGCTGATCTGACGATCTGAATGAGATTGCTATTTTGAGACACCATGAATATGAATTAAAATGCACTTTTAACATACTAGCTTTGTATTTAAAAAATATATTTAGTTACCACTTGTAGTACACTTGAATCTGTGGTAACTTGGCATGAAGAATCACACTGAAGTCAGGACGGCAGTACGATCGACTTTACTGATAACTTCCTATGCATACAGGATACAACACACAGACTGACTGCCCAGCATTACACACAACGTTCTTCTGCCCAACAGGCGATTTTCCCACAACCACTTATGAACCCCCCCTAGCGGTCAACTATAGGAACTGCTAGGATTGTACTCAGTCTACTACACCTCTTCCCCCTCAAAAGCCAAAAACATCTTCCTTTGGAACGGACCAGCATAGTCGACATGTATTCTGGACCAGGGAATTGTTAGCCACTCCCATGGATGTAAAGGAGCCATAGCGGGTGCCTTCCCGTACTGTTGACACACTTCACACAACTGAGCTTCTCTTTCTACGTCTTTGTCCATATTTGGCCACCAGAAATAAGATCTGGCTAATCCCTTCATTTTTGAGATACCTGTGTGAGTCTGGTGGAGTAGTTTTAACAACATCTCTCACCCCTGTACTGGAACCACAACTCTTGCTCCCCACAATACACAGCCATCCCGGACACTTAGCTCCGTTCTCCTCTGATGAAAAGGTTGTAACTCAAGATCCGGCACTTTTGGCCATCCACTCAGAATGTATTCACGAACTCTGGACATCATGACATCCCGAGAGGTCCAGCGTCTAATTTGAAATGTATCCACTGGTACGTCCCCCAATACGTCCAACATAAGCACCTGTTCAGACTTTTGCAGATTGCAGCAGCTTCTTTGAATGCTGAAGAGCCTCTTCCTGTTCGGTCAGCCACTCCCAGCACTTCCCTTTTTTTAAGAGCTCATACAGCGGGGCCAGGCAAGTTGCTAGATTCAGAAGAAATTTACCATAGTAGTTTAATAACCCCAAGTAGGCCTTCAGTTCTGACACATTAGATGGAGATGGGGCCTCTACTATAGCCTTTCCTTTCCACAGTCTGCAGACCGTGTGCATTCACCCTGTGTCCTAGATACTCAACGTCATCTTCCAAGAACACACACGTCCCTCTTTTGAGTCTCAACCCTGCATCTTCCAGCCTTTGCAGCACTACCCCCAGGTTCTCCAAGTGGTCGGCCGTATCCACTCCTGTAATCAAGATATCGTCCAAGTAAACGGCTACTTTGGGAATTCCCTGCACCAATCCCTCCATTATTCTTTGGAAAATGGCAGGAGCCGACGCCACTCCAAAAGGTAACCTCTGATATGTAAACAGACCTCGTTGAGTATTTATTGTCAAAAACTTCTGAGATTCTTCGTTGACCAGCACCTGCTGGTAGGCATGACTTAAGTCCAATTTAGAGAACTTTTTACCTCCAGATAATGTGCTGCAGAGATCTTCCAGGCGAGGTGTTGGGTACTGCTCCAAGGATGCTGCTCGATTAACGGTCAACTTATAATCGCCACAAAGCCTTATGGATCCATCGGTCTTCAGAATCGGAACTACTGGTGCAGCCCACTCAGAGTACTTTACAGGATGGATTACATGATCCTTTTGCAGACGATTTAACTCCTCATCCACTTTTGTCCGCATTGCATAGGGCACTGATCTGGGGCGAAAAAATCTAGGCACTGCCTCTGGAGAAATGTGAATTTTCGCTTCCACTCCTCTCAATGTCCCCAATTCTTCTTTAAAAACGTCCCTGTGTTTCACCAGCACCTTCTGCAATAAATCGTCTTCAGACTGAATCTGCAAAACTTGTCTGTCATGCTTGATCTGGTCTCATGATAATTTTAATTCCGCTAACCAGCCTCTACCCAGCAGGTTCGGACCATTGCCAGCCACTACAACAACAGGGAGTGTTTTCTTTTGCTCTTGGTACTCCCCCGTAACCTGGCTAGTGCCTTTCACTTTGGCTGTCCTGTATAAGTTTCCAATTTAATTCCAGTCTGTTTTATTTTTGTGCTTTTCCCACTTTTTCTCAGTTCCTTAAATGTCTCCTCATTTAAGACAGTAAGACTACATCCAGTGTCTATTTCTAGCTCACTTTGTGCCCATCAATTTGCATGTCCACGGTATACGGCTGCACTTTGTTTCCCTTAATCATGCAATCCAGTCTCTCACGCGTTTACCAGTGTTATCCTCGTCGCCAAAATATGTGGTAATGTGGCATGAAGAATCACACTGAAGTCAGAAAGGCAGTACGATCGGCTTTACTGATAACTTCCTATGCATACAGGAACACGCAGACTGACTGCCCAGCATTACACACAACGTTCTTCTGCCCAACAGGCGATTTTCCCACAACCACTTATGAACCCCCCCTAGCGGTCAACTATAGGAACTGCAAGGATTGTACTCAGTCTACTACAGAACCCATCTTTCATACACTAGTACATTCAAGTGTACTACAAATGGTAGCTAAATAAATTTTTTAAATACAAAGATAGTATGTTAAAAGTGCATGTTAGTTCATATTCATGGTGTCTCAAAATAGCACAGTTGAGTACACTTAGATGATCTTAAGTTGCCCTTAAGAAGTACTAAAGGATCATTTTTAGTATATTAAGTACAAAATTAGTCCGTGAAAATAGAGCACTTTAAGTACATTATGGAAGTGTAGTTGTTTTTCACCTGGGATGCCTGCATTTTATATACAGTATAACTACCCGACGATATAACTGCGAGAGAAAGTATTGAAATATATATTTTTCTCCCTGTGTTTCCTTCCTGCTGTGTGAGCTCCTGATATGAGCTGCACTGTGAAACAGCAAATCAGAGCAGAGCTCAACATTATTATTCATGACCCTTCCAAACAGGTCAATAACAGACCACTTCATTCTAGGGAGAAATCCTAGGGTTGTAAATGCACATGTAAAACCGTTTCTGGAGAATTTTTGCCCTTACCCTTAAAATATTGTATCAATGCATTCTATGGCACCTTTAAAGACTTCTGCAAATATTTCATAAGGCATTAGCTCCTGGACCTGCAATAAAGGAAAAATTGGCAAAGAGAATCTGAAAACCGTCAAATCGAAGGAGTTGTGATGATTATTGATCAGCAATCACCCCAAGCTCTGTGGTAAATTGGTACTGTAGCCAAGGTCAGACAGGCAAGTTTGTACAGTTTAAGTGAATTTACAGAAGTTACACAAGGCCTGTGGCTCACCTAATCAGCTGATGCCACCTATTGGACACTTTAATTTGTCGCATTTATATTTAGGCCCTATCTCTGAATCATATGACCTTTATTTCTGTAATTTCATAGGTTTAAGGCAGCAGAACTGTCAGTTTTGTATTGATCTCTGTGCTGATCTGGTCTAATTTCTATTGGATATTTGTTCATACTGTGTGTGTACATTTTGAAAAACCACACTCATACTGATGTACTGTATGATTCAAATGGGAACAGTAAATAAGTTTATTGTATACATGGGCCGAGTGATTTATTGTCCTGCCTGGATAATCTGTAGTGGTTGCCTCATTGATTAAGAACTGCACCTTAAACTTCCACACATAACAAGCTTCCATAAGCCGGGTTTCCATCCAAAGTTGCGAATTTAACTTGTACACAAAATTGGAATATTGCATAAAACATTTGCGAACAAGCACCATTTCCGTCCAACAAGTCAAGGAGAATAAAATCGTCACTTCCTGGTAAACTGGCACTAAATAGCCTAGAAAACTTGGATACGCTACTGAATATATTAATTTTCATATATGAAAAATTACTTGCGTCTTAGAGCGAGCAGACGAAACACAATAAATGCTGTCATTGCTTTCGGAGGTGAATGCTGCTGTTTGTGAACGCAGTCGTGTAACGTTAAGACAATTATACAGAAATACTCTGATGACAGACTTTGCTCAGGCATTTCAGAATGACCATAACAACATTTCAGATGTGGTGAACGAGATAAGTCCGCTGCTAGTCAAGTTATTCCGTCCCATAGCGCAAAGTCACATGACTTTTTTTGATGCTCTTGGAGGAATTTATACGCAAAATGTATTTCCATCTCCCATTATTCGCATTAACCCTTTTTCAAGTCAAAAACCACCTCAAGCGAGCGTAAAAACTTTTTTGCAAATTATGGGATTTTTATTCGAAATTTGGCGTATTTGTCTGTAGCTGGGTTTCCATCACCCTGCTTTAATGCGCATTTTGAAGTATCGCATGAGAAACAAGTGATGGAAACCCAACTACAGACAAATAGACTCGTTATTGTGTTTGTGTATTGTGTGGATTGTGTTTACGGACAGTGGTTTCTGGAAGTATCCCTGGCCCATTTAGTAATGTCAGTGACAGAATCATGCAGATGATTGATGCAGTGTCTTCTGAGGGCCGAAGACCACGGGCATCCAACAAAGGTCTTTGGCCTTGTCCCTTACGCACAGAGATTTCTCCAGTTTCTCTGAATCTTTTGATGATGTTATGCACTATAGATGATGAGATTTGCAAAGCCTTTGCAATTTGACGTTGAGGAACATTGTTTTTAAAGTATTCCACAATCTTTTTACGCACTCTTTCACAGATTGGAGGGCCTCTGCCCATCTTTACTTCTGAGAGACCGTGCCTCTCTAAGACATTCCTTTTATAGGTAATGATGTTACAGACCTGATGTCAATTAACTTAATTAGTTGCTAGATGTTCTCCCAGCTGAATCTTTTCAAAATTTCTTGCTTTTTAAGCCCTTTGTTGCCCCTGTGCCATCTTTTTGAGACCTGTTACTGGCATCAAATTTAAAATGAGCTCATTTAGTGGATAAAAGTGTAAAATTTCTCCGTTCATCATTTCCTCTATGTTCTATTGTGAATAAAATATTGGCCCATGTGATTTGAAAGTCTTTTAATTTTCATTTTATTCAAATTTAAAAAAAAACGTCCCAACATTTCCGGAATTCGGGTTGTAAATCTGAGATAAAGAGGAGAACCGTTTAGTAGGTATTAACACAGAAATCATATATTTTATTTATTTAATTATATATTTTATAGCTAGCTATGTTTATATACAGTATCTCACCGAAGTGAGTACACCCCTCACATTTTTGTAAATATTTTATTATATCTTTTCATGTGACAACACTGAAGAAATGACACTTTGCTACAATATAAAGTAGTGAGTGTACAGCTTGTATAACAGTGTAAATTTGCTGTCCCCTCAATATAACTCAACACACAGCCATTAATGTCTAAACCGCTGGTCACAAAAGTGAGTACACCCCTGGACAAAGTGAAAATGTCCAAATTGGGCCCAATTAGCCATTTTCTCTCCCCGGTGTCATGTGACTCGTTTAGTGTTACAAGGTCTCAGGTGTGAATGGGGAGCAGGTGTGTTAAATTTGGTGTTATCGCTCTCACTCTCTCATACTGGTCACTGGAGGTTCAACATGGCACCTCATGGCAAACAACTCTCTGAGGATCTGAACAAAATAATTGTTGCTCTACATAAAGATGGCATAGGCTATAAGAAGATTGCCAAGATTGCCCAAAAGTCACTTTGGATAAAAGCGTCTGCAAAATGACTAAATGCAAATGTGTCTGTTAGATCTCAGTCATCATCACACACTCTTCCACACTGACCATCATGAAGAACCTCAACTTGTCCAGAAAAAGAGTTAGTGGCATTCACCAGTGTAATAAAAAAAAGAGAGTAAGAGATTAGAAAAGTTTGGTTCTATTCATTATATGCAATATTCACGCAGCTTTCATCCAACTTCACAGATGACTCCAACATCTTCAGAATGCACACAGTTATGTATTCCCCATCAAGGTGTTATTTGGATGTAGAATCATTTGCCATCTTGGCTCCTCTCCTCAGATGACCTTACAAGATAACGATTAAAGTCAGAAAGAAAGCTCTTATTATTAAGAAGTCCATCTCTCAGAATGCAAATCTATTAAATGCTCAGAAAGTGCTAGGTTAAATTGATATACTACAAGCTAGTCAGTGTATTCAATAGGCGTAATGTATTGTAAGTTGCTTCAGAGGCATAAGGTATCGCAAGCATTACATACAACAGTAAAACAGTGCATTGACATACAAAAGGAAATTTACTTTTGGTACTTAAGTACTTTTAAGTACTTAAGTATTTTTACTCAAGTAAAAATCTGTCTTTACAGCTTTCACTTGTAATGGAGTAATATTTGACGAGCAGTATCTGTACTTTCACTCAAGTAATGGTATTGTGTACTTTGTCCACCTCTGGTATTTAGTATATTTTGCTGAGTATTTTCACAGATAAGGGAGAAGCTGAAAAATTTGGAAAATTTTACCCTACAATGGAGGACACAATGTAATGGTGAATCGTTTCATAAAGTTTTGAAAAAGAATCCCTCCAGATTGTGAGAAATATGTATAAACCCTTTGTTTACTGCTTTATATTTGGATTAATGGCACCCCAGATTTACTAACAGCTTGCGTCAGTGAAAACCCCCTTTTGGTGTTAAAAAAAAACTACTGTCAGGATTTACTAAAGACATGGTGCTCAAGAACTGCCAGGTTGGCCAATGCTCGACCGATTGCTTGGGTCGTAACCCACAGAGCAGATAGGTTGAGCTGCACAGCCCCTTAGAAGCAGAATGATCTGAGTAGACTCATCCATCATGCCTAGAAGACCTGGATGGCCACCATCATATGGAGAGGGGAACCAGCTTGACCAGCTGCAGAGTAGGCTCTGGCCACTACGGCCAGTGTCACCCACCGGGTCTCAGACATCCTCAGTGATCCATCCCGGGGCCGTGGAATGCAAAGATGCACGGCAACGACATCTTGTAGTCTAGTGTTCAGACCACATCTGGCGTCACCTGGCTTGCTATAGTCCTTAATGGAGTTTGCACATTGGAAGCTGCCAGTGTCAGTTTCATTAGCAAACTCTTCCTCGCACTTGCCGGGAAAAGAGCACTGGGGAATTCCCTCCCAAATCATCAATACACAATATATTATCATTTAAAGATGATTATAGTTATTTATAGGAGTGACAACTGCGTTTTACAACCAAATTAACCTAAAAATTCAGAGGGCGACAGCATTTATACTTGTAATGGTATGCATTTAAAATTTGTATTCATTCACATTTAAAATCATTTTAAAAATGAATATGCAAATGTGTTTGTTTGTCCTGTTTGCTGTGTTTACATATAGTGTGATATACAACTGACATTTCAAAGTTTTAGGCAAAACATTTTCTGAATAAATAATCAAACACAAAGAAGTATTACAATGGTCCCTGCTTTTCCTGTTCATTGTGTGACGAAATAAATCTATGGCACCCAAAATATAAAGTAAACAAACAGCAGAAACAAAATATCAACTGAAGGCATGCATGTTTTGGCCACAAATATGAAGGTTTGTAATCATTTTAAGTACACACAAAAAAAGAAAAATGTAAAACTGTGATTTTCTGAAACTGGTTTATTTGCTTTTTAATTGAATATATTTCATATATTTATACATCAATCTCTTAAAATAAGTGAGATAATTTGCTTAACTATGTATTCATTTATATGGTGTTACATTTCTATACATAAACAAATGTATTCTGAGTAAAGCAGATGAATCAATTTTTTCAACAAACAAAAAACCATCTCTTCCTGACTGTGCACCAGTATGTTATAATCAAATTTATTTTCCATATATATAACATTCAGTATTGTAGAGTGAAGTAACAGAAAGATTCATGTAATGTCATTATACTTACTATGTAAATGCATACTTTTGCACTTATATAATAATATATACAGTACATAACTGTCCACATCTTTACATAAACCTATTGATCTTGATGTACTTTATTGTATTTCATTTTTTTTTTTTTGGTTACACTTTATATTAGGTGGCCTTAACTACTATGTACTTACATCAAAAAATAAGTACAATGTACTTATTGTGTTCATACTGTATTGCAAAACACTTTTGCTGATATTGCGGTGGGATGTGGGTAAGATTAGGGACAGGTTTGGTGGTATGGGTCGGTTTAAGGGTGGGTTAAGGTGTAAGGGATGGGTCAACAGTGTAATTATAAATGTAATTACAGAAATGAATTACAGATGTTATTACATATAGGTGTTTTTAAAAATATAAGTACAATGTAAAAACATGTATGTACACAATAAATGCATTGTACCAAATGATTAATTCAAATGTAAATACATATTAGTTAAGGCCACCTAATATAAATTGGGACCTTTTTTTTTATTATTATTAATTTTATTTAAATGTTCTTCCTTTTTTTCCTGATATATATATACATGGTCATGGCCAAAAATATCGGCACCCTTGGTAAATATGATCAAAGAAGCCTGTGAAAATTAATCTGCATTGTTAATCCTTTTGATCTTTTATTTAAAAAAATTCACAAAAATCTAACCTTTCATTGGATAATAAGAATTTAAAATGGAGGGGAAATATCATTATGAAATAAATGTTTTTCTCTAATACACATTGGCCACAATTAACAGCTCCCTTTTATTCAATACTTTTTGAAACCTCCATTTGCCAGTTCAACAGCTCAAAATTTTCTCCTATAATGCCTGATGAGGTTAGAGACACCTGACAAGAAATCAGAGACCATTCCTTCATCCAGAATCACTCCAGAACCTTTAGATTCACAGCTCAATGTTGTTGTTTCTTCTCTTCATTTCACCTCACTCATTTTCTACAAGGTTCAGGTCAGAGGATTGGAATGGCCAGCAGAAGCTTGGTTTTGTGCTCAGTGACCCATTTTTGTGTTGTTTTTTAGGTTTGTGTTTGGATTTTTGTACAGTTGGAAGATCAAAACATGGCCCATTATAAGATTTCTAACAGAGTCAGTCACTTATTCATTTTTTATCTGTTGGTATTTGATAGAACCATGATGCCATGTATCTAAACAAGATGTCCAGGACCTCCAGCAGAAATATAGGCCCACAACATCAAAAATACAGCAGTATATTTCATTGTAATCATGGGGTACTTTTTATCCCTGTGTTCACCAAACCCATCTTGAGTGTTTGCTGCTAAAAAGCTAATTTTTCAGTTTCATCTGACCATAGAAGCCAGTCCCATTTGAAGTTCCAGTCGTGTCTGATAACTGAATATGCTGGAGTATGTTTTTGGATGAGTGAGGAGAATTTTTCTTGAAACCCTCCCAAACAACATGTGGTGATGTAGGTGCTGTTTGACAATTTTTTTTTTATGTTTTCCGACCCTGAGACTCAACTTTTTTCTGCAATTCTCCAGCTGTGGTCCTTGGAGAGTCTTTAGCCACTCAAACTCTCCTTCTCACCGTGCATTAGGACGACATTGAAATGTTGATTGGAAATTCTTAATTATTGTCCTGATGGTGGAAATGGGAATATTCACTGCTCTAGCTCTTTTCTTAAAGCCACTTCACTAATTTGTGAAGCTCAATTATCTTTTGCTGCACATCAGAAATATATTTAGTTTTTCTCATTGTGATGGATGATTAAGGGAATTTGGGCTTTGTTTTCCCTCCTATTTATATTTCTGTGAAACAGGAAGCCATGGCTGGATAATTTCATGTTCATAATCACCCTAGAGTGCTCAAAATTGTGAATATGAATGGGAATATACTTCAGAGATATTTTACTCATAAGAATTTCTAGGGGTGCCAATAATTGTGTCCAACGTATATTTGAGAAAAACATTTATTTCATAATGATATTTCCCCCCATTTTATATTCTTATTATCCAATGAAAGGTTGCATTTTTGTGAATGTCTTTAATAAGAAATCAAAAGGATTAACAATGCAGATTAATTTTCACAGCCTTCTTTGATCATATTTACCAAGGGTGCCGATATTTTTGGCCATGACTGTATATATATATATTTTCTGCCTTTTCTGTCATTCAAAAAAGACCTGTGAATATAGCAGATTTATAATATAAATCAATAATACATAAATATTTACATATACAGTATTCTGAAAAGAGTCCAACACCTCAGTTTACAAACCAGTGGCTGTTCTCTGTTTGTGAAATACCTGCTCATCAGGCTGTGTTATCCAATTCACTTTACTTCCAACAACATTCCTAATCTGTGAAATTTGGTGAAATTTTAGTAAGAAAACACCCAAGCCAGATTGAGGACATTTATTGAACACTCCTTTTGACATTTCACTTCATCAAAAGTTTTAAACTTTGAATGAACTATTTTTATTGCAAAGATTGTTTGATAAAAGTTAACATGAACCTTACCTTTTCCAAAAGGTTATTCTTGATTTGTGTATCACTGAAATTGACACCAGTCTTGGCTTTCACCACAATCCTCACCACAACTTTTCTCAGAGTTTATGAGAAGTAAGACATTGAGAAAGAAGAAAGATTTGTCATAATGACATCTTGTCAATGCATTTGTCAGGAAAACTGGTATGTAAATGACATAATTCTTAACCCCCCTGTTTAAAAATAGGGTACAGCGTCTGTGTTAGGGGTCAAATTGACTCACATAGTTTAGTTTCTGTACAATTTGACAAAAATACTCTATGGAAATGGAAATGCATTTTATATTTATGTTTTGTTACCTGACTACTTAGTGTTTTTCAGAGTGTTAATTTTTGACAAAATTCACCAATAAGGGTCATCCAATAAACACATCTGTTTGAAACTTTGCATGCATTCATGACCCTAAACAAGAAATATTAACCAAATATCAAGAAATAAATAGTTTAATCAGTATTTCAGCAGCAAAATTAAGTACGGGTCAAATCATTTGAGAGGTTTACATGTAAGTTGATCTTACTTTGGCAAGAAACTCCCGCATGAAACCCATCCAAACAACTGCTCACACCCCATCCGGTAAAAGGACAGTCCTGCACTGTCAACTCATTTCCTGTACAGGCCAATTGATCCATCCATATTCGCCCAGAAGGTCCCACATGTGCCTTCGGCTCTGCAATGTCTCCACAATCCAGCTCTCGACACAACACTGTAGCATCTGCTAGATCCCAGCCCGAGTGACACACTGCGCCCCACTGCTTATTATACCGAATCTGAACTCTGCCATCACACTCACTGGAACCACTGACCAGCTTCACATCTGTTTAAAGAGTTTAACATGTCAAGGTCTGCTCTCTATTCAAGACCCGTCTGTGCCCATGTTGATGGGAGACCAGACACAATAAGATCCCATTACATAATATTAGTTAACACATTAACAAATATTAGTTAACTTAAACAATACATTATTAATCTTTAATTAAAAATACATTATTAAAAAGTTAGTTGAAATACAACGCTCTTAAAAATAAAAGTTTCAAAAGGGGGGATTATTGGCAGTGATGCTATAGAAAAACCATTTTGATTCCCCAAAGAACCTTCTTCTGCTTTAAAGAACCTTTTGTGGAATGGAAAGATTCAATAAATATTAATGGTCCTTCATGCAATCATCAATGCCAATAAAGAATATTAATTTTTTAAGAGTGAACTGCTCATTGTTAGTTCATGTTAACCGCCATGGAGAACCTCTACTCGTCCAGAACACTTGTTGTCTCCATTCACCAACCTGACAGCTATTATCCACACAAAATGTCAATTCTGTTTCATTTATTTTAAAACAATATTTAAATTCTCTGAATATTTTTGACTCACATTGGCAGATGACCCCAGCATCTTGTTGATGGTTACAGTTGTGTATCCCCCAGCCATTTGATGAACAGTTTTTCAAGGTAAATTCATTTCCAGTACATTGTACATCATCCATCCATATCGTTCCTGATCCCTGGCTGAAAGAAGCAGCACTCTTCGCCTCAATAACATCCCCACAGCCCATCTCTCTACACACCACTGCAGCATCTGTTAGATCCCAGCCATCATCACACACTGTTCCCCATATTCCATTATAGAGAACCTCCACTCGTCCAGAACAAGAGTTGATGCCATTCACCAACCTGACAGCTGTTATCAGTACAAATAATATAAAAACACAAGTTTTTGTCTTAAATATATTTATGCACCTTACGATTTCTTTCATTTGATAAAAACGCATAAAATGAAAATGTGCAATGTTAAAACAATACTTCAGTTCTATGATTGTTTTGACTCACAGTTGCAGATGACTCCAGCATCTTCAGAATGCACACAGTTATGTGTTCCCCATCCATTTGTCCTACAGTTCATCAGTGAAGACTCAGTGCCAGCACAGTTTACATCATCCATCCATATTTGTCCTGATCCTTGTCCAAAATAAGCAACACTTTTTGCCTCGATCACATACCCACAGCCAATCTCTCTACACACCACAGCAGTGTCTGTTAGATCCAAGGGCGTAGTTTTGGTTTGAACATTGGGGGGGTTGAAGTGGACCCTGGGTCAGGCTCCCTCTTAAGGTTTATTTATTTGTTTGTTTGCTTAAATGTTTATTTTTGTAAAATGGTGTTTTGTGATATCCACCACACATGCAAAGTTGGTTGATAGCGTAACTGCAATAAAGTAATAGGCTAGTTAACAATTACTTGTTTATATAGGATATATAATGTATTTTATATTATTTAGACACTTAGGCTATAGTTTGACAGAATGTTCTAATTCAACACGCCGTGGGAAGTCAATCTACCTTTTCTTATAACATTTTCTTATATTGATATTGATATTACTCATTAACAGTTCATGAGGCTCTTAATGATTTAATCTGCCATCATTGGAATATCTGAAGGCAGGTTTTTCCATCGCTCATCATTAGAACCCATCGGCTCTCGACTTGTACTTGCTCTTATGAAAAAGCACCATATTTCTTAACTGTAGCATCTGTTATAATAAGGCTAGCCTATTAATCATTACCAGGCCAAAAATGACTTTTTTATTGATCTATATTGTATTTGTTATGAGAAACAACAGTCTTTAGAAACAATAGCTACAACATGCCACAGTTGTAATATAAATCTTTAGGGAAAAATCTATTCCCTTAACAGATTATCTATTATAAATTCTACAAGTTAGACAAAATTTACCACAATAAATAAGCCTACAGTAAAACGTGATAAATTATAGTAAAGGTGGTCATGAGTAGTTTAAAAATATTTTAATATTATGTTAGTGCTGGTGCAAGATTGTTTTCTCCTTTTTTCATCAGTCTTTTTAGTTTGTGCCTTTTTTTAGATAATGTTCGATTTACTCCATAGCATTTTAAAGAGGCAGTTTCTCAATAGAATTCAAATAGATCACATATTTTACCATCAGCTTCGCGATAGGAATGGCTCGCGCAAATCTTCTCCCGCTTCTCGAGCGCGCTGGTGAACGCGCACAGAGTATAGGGTGATTCGGCGCGTCGCTCGTGCACAATTAAAAGAGCCGCGCTTCAGTCGTGTTGTGCTGATAAGCGCTCCGTTCGGTTCTTACATGAAGTTAGCGCTTATAAAAGCGCCGAAGGCGCGATTCAAATAATTAATAAATGGCCTGATTCTAAGTTTCCGTTAACCATGGTATAAATATTGGGGGGGTTGTACTTGCTACTTTTGGTTATTGGGGGGGTTACCTCCCCCCCATCCCCCCCACAAACTACGCCCCTGTATATATATATATATATATATATATATATATATATATATATTTTTTTTTTTTTTTTAAATGAAACAATGGAACAATATTTGAACAATTACACCTTCTTGAGCCATCAATGTGGCAATATTTGTTTTTAATTAATTATAAAGAATTCCAAGCACCACAAAACTGCTTGTCCCCACAGAGGCAAAGTGCTTTATTTTGAGGTCAAAAACAGGTTAAAATAAAATAATGTATACATAACTATCAAATAAATGACATAAATACAAAATGCAACATAAATATTGTAGACATATATATAAAATATGATATTAAATTATAATATATATTATATTAAAAAATAAAATATTGTATAATATTATAAAAATGATTTTTAAAAATCATTAAGCTGTCATTTGTGTATTCATGAAGTCAAAATGTAATCTAATAATGTGGTCTAAATTTAAATGTTAAAAAAAGAAATACATTTTAAGACATCTTGCCATACCAGGCTATTTGAACCAAATGTAGGCTATTTACTCAGTATTAGGATATGACTACTTGTTTTTTATTACAGATTGTGATAATTAATACATTACAAAAACATTGTATAAATTAGGCCAAATGAAAGTCATCCCACTCCTCTACGTCTACTTCTGTCATCGCTTAGATTACAGCGTCACACACCTTCTTTTTGAATGCACTGGCGCCGCCAGGGGGTGGCCAGGGGTGGCCGTGGCCACCCCTGGCCGACTCCTGGCCACCCCATTGGCCACCCCACTGGCCAGTATAAATTTTAGTAAGCCGCTCTAGACCTTCGATCGCACACAGTAGCCAGCCCTCTCCTCTCCCCGCCCCTCCGTCCATGCCGCTGTTGCGCGCTCAGACAGCAACAGCTCAGCGCGTGCCCGGCGGTCAACAATTTCAAAAGAAGTTAACTCTTTCAACGCCATTGACGAGATATCTCGTCAATTAAGAGACAACGTTTCCCCGCCATTGACGAGTTTTTACGGCAATCCGTGTTCTGCGCATGTCCTGAATGAGTTACGGGACTTCCGGGTCTTTAGGGTGCGAATAGAAGACGATCGGCATAAATGTAGGGTCAGAGAAAATGTAGATCATATATAGATCATAGCCTATGTAGAACATGCTTTGACCAATTTGAACCTGATCGGGACGAAGTAGTCAGTGAGAGAGATACATTTACAGACACAGAAACATCTGTAGTTATAACCGATCCGTCGATCTGAATAGGAGTGTGTGTGTGTGTGTGTGTGTGTGTGTGTGTGTGGGCTCTATCTATCTATCTATCTATCTATCTATCTATCTATCTATCTATCTATCTATCTATCTATCTATCTATCTATCTATCTATCTATCTATCTATCTGCATGTACAGTATATGTATGTATGTAGCCTGTGTGTGTGTGTGTGTGTATAATCATATGTATGTATATGTTTGTGTGTGTGTGTGTGTGTGTGTGTGTGTGTGTGTGTGTGTGTATATAATCGTGTGTGTGTGTGTGTGTGTGTGTGTGTGTCTGTTTGATCGGTTTATTGAATGCAATTTAAATTATTCATAGAATTATTTACAGGTGAAAGAATATGACATCTGAATGTATTTTCCATGAAAATGCACTACTTTGATAAAAATGCATTTTTCTCAGTTTTTTGTCCAAAATGTTGTATTTTTGATGGTACCCACCTGTATTCAAATGGTCATAAAACATGAACACATGAAGATAGAATAAAATAGTTTTTTTGTTTGTTTAAAAGCAGAGACTTGGTTCTTTATTTTGATATATAATATGTTCTTATATTCATAGCAGAAAATATTCTGAGGGCCCTCAAAGTTAGGTGAAAATCATCAAAAACGTTGGCGGTGACTGGCAACTTTTTTTTAAAAATGCTGGCGGTGAAAGAGTTAAGAAAGAAGACTAAGAAGACTGATAGTGTCTGATAGTGTTTTCTACAGGCCGGTTTACTACAACAGTAGAATAAAATTCAGAAATTATGGTTTATAGTTTTGGTGTGCCACCCCAAGATTTTAAGTGGCCCCATCTGGCCACCCCTATGAAAAATTTCTGGAGGCGCCACTGTTTTGAATGTGATTTTTTTCCAATGCGGGGGCGGAACATTTGGCAAATTAAGCTAATATATATATATATATTGTAACCAAGTGTTTTTCAAGTGTAATATTTCTATAGGGACAGAAAAATGGACATTTCCATAGAATGACCCCTATATATTTTAGGCTATAAATATGTGGCTATGTTACGGCTCCCCTTTGAAGCTCTTGTGTTTTTCTCCTTTTCCATCTCTCCAATCCTATTCTGCTCACAGGTGATTGGAGACGAGTTTTGTTCCCACTTTTGTTGCAGTTTTCTCATTTTAGTAAAACAGCTTCTGTTTTTGCTTTTCAGATAAAAGAGTGGTTTCAGTGTAATATGTTGCAGGCTCATTTATTGGCAATAAATAATTGATAATAATAAATCATCAAAAAAATAAAATAAATAAAATAAATATATATATAGGGCTTGTTTTTGAAGCTGAGGTTGCTTATTTGTCTCGCGAGAGATGGCAACTGTGCCAGTAACGCTGTACACAAAGCAGAGCTCCACTCACAAACGCTGCTTTATCAGATTTATCGCATTATATGTGAGATGAAACGAAAATGACATCCACAATTTTCTGAAAACAGTTGGTTTCCATCAGAAATACAGTGACATAAAAACACCCTCGCTGGATTACGATCTTGAAACGTGCAGTGCTCAACCAAGCATTCTTCCCACCTGCCAACCATTGGAATTTCAGTAGGCGGGATTTATTTTCTAATGGGCCACTTTGTGATATCACATACACTGGAAAACAACGCTGTAGTCCAAACGAGCCATTCGTTGTAGTTCTTGAAAAGGGATTTTTTAAAAACCAAATATCTCCCTTTGGAGTGGACTTTGAGATTTGTAACTTTGTAGATCGTTTTATGTCCGAACATACACACTACACACTGACTAAACGTGAAAAAGCATAATAGGACCCCTTTAAATGGCTGACAGGGTGGACATTTTGAGCTTAGATTAGCACATTAGCTTACAACAAACTGTGACATAATTTTTAAAATACTATATTTGAATCACTTCTGGCATATTTTATGCTGACAGGGTGGACATGTTAAGCTTTGGCAAAAGCAAGTAAGCAAACACATACTTACATACAAGTAAGCAAATTTACTCACCTCGCATGATATTCCCGCCAAGAGAAAAAAATCTGTTGTCCTGATTTCACTAAAGGGGATGGTCTTTTCTTAAAGGGGCGGATTCCCCAATACGACAGGGTGGACAACCATTCAAGGGACATGGACAAACTCTTCTTTTTTATTACATAAAATATAGTTTTTATTACCAAATGATCAATACACTCAAATTGAGTAATCACTTATTTAACAAAATATTAATAATTTTATGATTTGACACTATTCTGCTATCATTCAAATTTAATGAGCAGTGCATGGGACATAGCAAAATAACATGCATCCTCTTACACAAAACTAAAAAAAAAAAACTAGAAAATGTATCTAAAGAGCCAAGTAATGCTTTTGTTATGAATATAAAAACTTAGCCTAATATAGCACACCCTTTCATAGTCATTTTTATGTTAAGTTATCATGGAAAATTAGATATTTATGTACAGGACACCAAAAGGCACTCTACAGTGATATTGACCCTTATAGATGTTCATAGGTATTTACAGGAGTGACAAATGCAGTTTTACACCCAAATGTAAAATCCAGTTTGCTGTGTTTATAGCCTTACATACATTTCAAAGCTTTAGGCAAAACATTTTCTGAATAAATACACAAGTAGCAAGAAGTTGTACAAAGATCTCTGCTTTCTCTACTTCACTGTGTGACAAAATAAAACTATGGCACCTGAAAGATAAAAAAAACTGCAGTTAATGGTGACATGCAATTAAAGAGGCAAAACATCAACAAAAGATGCACATGGAGGATTTAATTACTGCATATACGATCCTTAGTGCTCTGATAAAACTTTAAGAGAAATTACTTTTCAACAAAACCCTTTTTTATTTCTCCTCTTCTTATTGTGGATAAGACAAGTTTTTGTTTACTTCACCTACTGCTAGAGTAACGGAGGCCAGCTGGTAGCTGCTGTGCCGGTTAACCTCACTTCCCAGATCTCAAGAGGTGTACTATAGCGACTGACACTATGGGCTGCAGTATTCAGCCTCCTTGTTAGTGTGCCTTCCTCCCATGCCAATAGCGTAAACCCGTGGGTCCTACTCGCACCCGCTCCGAGCAGGACCGAACACAACCTGGCCCATTGGCATGTGGAAGATTGTTACTTTGGAATGACTTTCCAAAGTAACAACCTTCCACAAACAAAGGCTCATTGTATCATCTCATGTTTTCCTGGTAAACAAATTAGGCACACATCCAATCTTTCATGCAGCAAACCACACGTTTAACAAATATGATGTCTATTTTGAATAAAACGGTAACTTATATGACATGAAGAGAAAGCAGTCAGAAAAACACATGTGCATGTCTCCTGTACACAGCACTTTTCAAACAAACAGACAGACGAA
Source organism: Acrossocheilus fasciatus (assembly GCA_036784905.1). Classification (NCBI taxonomy): domain Eukaryota; kingdom Metazoa; phylum Chordata; class Actinopteri; order Cypriniformes; family Cyprinidae; genus Acrossocheilus; species Acrossocheilus fasciatus. Next base: position 4,538,987 of record CM071941.1, read on the forward strand.
GAAGAGAACCATTTAGCAGGTATTAACATACAAATCATATTTATCTTCTTATAATATATATTTCATTAGAATATGACTAAATACAATTATAAAAACTAACTTATACAATTAGACAGTTACAGTAGATGTTTAGAATTTTTACAGTTACATGTCCACACAGGAAAAAATGCTTTGAAGTCTTATAGGCTGAATACAGTATAGATTAATATTATTATTAATTCAGAAAGTAGTGTAGAACATAAGACAAAACAATGCAGATTCAACATGAATAATACATCATATCTAATATATTTCTAGCCACTATGATGTGGTTCATGCAACAATTTCCGCTTCTGGGTAAGAGAGCTATACACTGAAACAAATCTTGGTCACATATTGTGTTATATTTTCAGCACGAAAAAAGCAATAAATGTCTCAGAGATATAAGTAAAATTAAGTATTAATAATCTGCATCTTTGACTCTATTGCATGTATAGGTTTTACAACTCCCACTAGTACAGACCAAATCAGACTGATGAATGGCACTAACTCTTGTTCTGGACGAGTGGAGGTTCTCTATAATGAAACATGGGGAACAGTGTGTGATGATGGCTGGGATCTAACAGACACTGCTGTGGTGTGTAGAGAGGTGGGCTGTGGGGATGCTATAGAAGGTTCCTTATAGAACTCATTATTGTATGTTGTATGAAGCTCTCGATTGGCTTCAACCTAAATCTAGAAGGCAATATCACTGGTTTCAGTTTCTCTTCAAATGTACTTATTTTAATTGTCCTTCTTATTTAAAACATTTTTTGGTTCGATCTTCATCTATTTACTCACTTCGACATATACAGTATCTGTTTTTTCTTGTTCCTAGAATTTTTACTGAAGATCTTTTCGATATAAAGCTCCATCTGACTGGAATAATCTTCCTTCTTCCCTTAGATCAATTACATCTTTCCGTCTCTTCAGGACTATTTACTCTCATTTGAAAATAACGTGTTTATGTTTTTAATTTTGGGTTGAGTATTGCCTTGGTTATATTAATTTGGTTTTTCATGCTTGCACTCGACTCTTGTGTTTTTTGAATGTTCAAAGTCTGCAAGTGCCTTAAAAACTCATAGAGCCTAAAATAATTATCTTTTGTCACGTTTTAGGGATGAAACACTAGATGGAGCGGTTTCCTAGTTTGAGTCGGTTGCTGGTGATCACAGAAGAGTCATGTGATAAACATTTTTTGCTTTTTTTCTAAACAAGTTATAGTAATGTGTGGCCCTGTTTGTTGGCATACGGACTTGTAAAAGATAGGGCCTACTATTACAAAATATATATGAAATGTATTTTAAAATCCACATGAAAATGCCAATCGTTTATACTGAGATGAGCTATAGGACTAATGAAAGGTTAAAGTTCTGTGTGTCTATGAATAGTTTTAGGCGTATTATTAATGACTGATGTTCATGTCTTATTTTTCATTCGTTTGTTTTTTGCCAATTTATTTCAAAATGTTTCTCTAAAAAGTTTTATTGGTGGCATTTATACTTGTGATAAATTGTGTTACAAAGTGTAATTTGCTGCACTTGCTGTTTTAATACATCTGCATTACACTAATTTTTCATATTTAATATTGTTTAATATTTTCATACCATTTTCATTCAATGTTTTTCAACATTCAGTCTTGGTGAGTTTATATTGAGATGTCTAATAAATAAAGCTAGTAAATGTTGGGCAGTTTGCTGCTTTCTGTATTGCCTTCTTGGTAAGAAAGATGAATTTTAGAAATTTATTTTTGTAAAAGTATAATAGTATATTTCAGATTTTTCATGATAACAGGCATATACAGTAGGCTAAATTTCTATTATTATTATTATTATTATTATTATTACCAAACAACAACAACAAATCAACACTAATATTAATAACAAAATATATTGTTGTTGTTGTTATTATTTATTTGAATAGTCTTTCTCTCTTCCTGACTGTGCACCAGAACATTATATACACATTTATTCTCCATATATACAATATTCAGTGTTGTAGAGTGAAGCAACAGAAAGATTAGTGTAATGTTATTATACTTACTACATACTTTTCACTTATTACTTGTGTGTTTGTGCACACTTGGTGAATGAAGCTCATTCTGATTCGGATTATATTTAGGATTAGAGTCTGTTTTCTGCCTTCTCGGTCATTCAAAAAAGACCTGTGAATATAACAGGTTTATAATATAAATAAATAATACATAATATTTACAGTGTTTTGAAAAGAGTGTCCAACAACTCTCAGTTTACAAACCTGTGGCTGTTCTGTTCTGAAATATCTGCTGTGTTCTCCAATTCACTTAATACTTCACTTTACTTCCAACCACATTCCTAATCTGTGAAATTTGGTGAAATTTTAGTAAGAAAGCACTCAAGCCAGAGTGATTACACTTATTGAGCACTCCTTTTGACATTTCACTTTATTGAAAGTTTTCAACTTTGAACTATCTATTTTTATTGCAAAGATTGTTTGATAAAAGTTAACATGAATCTTACCTTTTCCAGAAGGTTATTCTTAATATCAGGGTCATTGGCACTGACTCCAATCTTGACCTTCACTGCAATCCTCAAAACAACATTTCTCACAGTTTCTGTGAAGTGAAACATTGACAAGGAAGAATGATTCGTCCTCATAGCATTTTGTCATTGCATTTGTCAGGAAAACTGGGATGTGAATGACATAATTCTTAACCCTCCTTTTGTGTTTAAAAACAGGGTGCAACTTCTGTGTTAGTGCATCCAAAATACATCTATATGTTGAACATTTGCATGCACATTCATGACACTAAATGAGAATTATTCACCAAATTTCAAGAAATAAATAGTTGAAACAGTTTTTAAATCAAGTGTGGGTCAAATTGACCCCAACACAACAAGAGGGTTAAGCTCTACGTCATTTGAGAGGCTCACATGTAAGTTGAATTTTGAATCTGTATACATGTAAATTTGAGTTTTTGGCTAAACCAAAGTTTATTGTCTTAAAACAATAGTTGACCAAAATGAAAATTCTGCTAGTTAAGCTACATCGTGAATGCAATGCTAACACTTTACAATAAGATCCCATTATACACTCTCAGAAATAAAGGTACAAAATCTGTCACTGGGGCGGTACCTTTTCAAAAGGTACATGTTTGTACATAAAGGGTCCATTTTGGTAGCTTAAAGGTACATATTAGTACTTAAAGTGTACATATTTGAACCTAATAGGTACAAAAGTGTACCTTTTGAAAAGGTACCACCCCAGTGACAGCTTTTGTACCTTTATTTCTGAGAGTGTATAATGTTAGTTAATGCGTTAAAAATATAAATTATCATATTTTAATTGTATTTACTTATTACTATTTAATTAAAAATACATTATTAAAAAGGTAGTTGAAATACAACACTCGTAAAAAAATAAAAATGGACCATCTTAAAAGTACCATTTTTCGCAGTGTGAAGAACATTTTAATAATCTAAAAAACACTTTTCAGCTATAAAGAATCTTTTATGGAATGGAAAGGTTCCATAGATGTTAAAGGTTCTTCAAATAACCATCAATGCCAATAAAGAACCTTCATTTTTAAGAGTGAACTGCTCATTGTTAATTCATGTTAGCTGAGGATCATTAAATATTACTAACAGATGCAACTTTTGAATTGAATAATGTTTTAGTAAATGTCAGAATGAAGATGAATAGAAGGTTTAGAACTATTTGTCATATACACTTTATGTCCATCCTTTTCAACTGGTTATTAATAATTGCTTTGGATAAAAACATTCTACCATTTTTTTTGATCCTTTGACCTTGAATTGGGGTTGAAAAAGATTCTTTTGTATTTTACATAAATAAAAATTAGCATATGTTTTGGACTGGCACGGGTAAGTAATAAATAATGAACGAATTTACATTTTTCTCAACAACATGCAAAATGCATCCAATACTTTTTAACTCACTGTTACAGTTGACTCCAGCATCTTTTAAATGTTCACAGCTCTGTATTCCCCATTGTGTAGATGTGCAGTTCACCAGTGAAGCCTCACTCCCAGCACACTGTGTATCATCCATCCATACTGGTCCTACACCTTGTCCAAAATAAGCAGCACTCTTTGCCTCAATCACTTTCCCACAATCCAGTTCTTTACACACCACAGCAGCGTCTGTTAGATCCCAGTCATCGTCACACACTGTTCCCCACTGACCGTCATGAAGAACCTACACTCGTCCAGAACAAAAGCCGACACCATTCATCAGCCTCAGAAAAGCTTCGACTGGAGGTCCATTTCCAAAATCTGTATGAAATATAAAACATTACGGATGCACATATTTCTTATACTTCAATAACATCATTCATTTAAAATCTCTTAAGTATAGCTTTATGATATAGAAATATAGAGATGCTTCTTCATACCCAATATGAGAATGAGCCACAAGGACTTTAACATTGTGCCCTGAAAGAAATACAAATAATTAATTTGACTGCTCTAAGTCAGAAATCAGATTTTTTTATTATTATTGTTTTTATTGCAGTAAAAGTAGTTTCTGCACTTTTTTTGGCACAAAATGTCTGCACGTTTATTTTTTTGCAACCAGAAACCTTATTTTACTGTGATTTGGTTACTACTGAAGTGCATATTATTTCAGTAGAAATGGGGAATGGATGGAGAATACACAACTGTAACCATCAACAAGATGCTGGAGTCATCTGTGGAGGTACGTTTCTTATACTCTCTGTATAAGAAACACTGCATAAAAAAAAAAATCATGTTTTATGAATCTATAGTTAGTAGAAACATAATTACTGCTGCTGGATCCATTATGTAATTTAAAAAAACGTAATTAAAAAAAAAAAAAAAAAACATTACAGCTTAGAAAAAGTCCCTATTATACTGTTGAACAGGGCCTTCATTCCAACACTGTTTTCAGATGCACAAAAAACACACTGAAATGGTTTCAGCATTTACTTTAAATATCTTTCTCTTTTTTCCAGAAACCAGGATTGGATTGGATTTCAATGTTGATCCTAAAACTGACCTAAATAACGAAAGAAAAAAGATTTTGGAAAAGGTGAGCACATGATAAAAGGTCACAGAGGAACAACTGATCTCACACTGTAGCTGTGACACAACTGTTAATTAATATTTAGTCAATTTTTGCTTACAATTTTTATAGATAATTTATAGAAATTTAAAGATTTGGGGACTTTTAACCTGTACTGGAAGAAAAAAAATTAATGGAGAAGTGCTTCAGAAAATAAGAAAACAGAATAAAATTCTCGAGAAATACGTATAAACCCTTTGTTAACTGCTATATATTTGGATTAATGTGTGATAGTGTATACACTGATACACAAATCATAACTTCAATCATAATTATAATACGTGTTACAAGTAAATCTGACCCTGCCATTAACTGTATAAAATGACTGATTTACTATGAAATAAGAATGATTTTGTCTTGATTTTGTCTAATAATGTTTGCATTGACATCTCTGCTCTAGCTTAATACTACTTTTGAATTGTGCACTGCTAACACTGTCAGCTCTTTTTGTTAATGTTTGTGGTGTTCATTTAAATTGTGTCATAAATAAAATAATAATAAAATAATACATAATTTAAAGATGAATAGACAACATGAACTTGTTTGTCCTGTTTGCTGTTTTTATATATAGTCTTACATACATTTCAAAGCTTTGGGCAAAACATTTTCTGAATAAATACACAAGCAGTTTTCTCTACTTCATTGTGTGACAAAATAAAACTATGGCACCTGAAAGATGAAAAACAAACAAACAAACAAACAAAAAACTGCAGTCAGTGGTGACATGCAATTAAAGATGCAAAAAAATCAACAAAAGATGCACATGGAGGATTTAATGGCTGCATATTGGATCCTTAGTGCTCTTATAAAATGTTTAGAGAAATTACTTTAACAAAACCCTTTTTTATTTCTCCTCTTCTTATTGTGGAAGAAGACAAGTTTTTGTTTACTTCACCTACTGCTAGAGTAACGGAGGCCAGCTGGTAGCTGCTGTGCCGGTTAACCTCACTCCCCAGATCTCAAGAGGTGTACTATAGCGACTGACACTATGGGCTGCAGTCTTCCATGCCAACGACCCAGGTTCAAGTCCTGCTCGGAGCGGGTGCAAGTAGGACCCAGGTGGGTTACACTAGTATGACAATGACTTTACAAAGTAACAAGCTTCCACAAACAGAGGCTCATTGTATCATAACATGTTTTCCTGGTAAACAAATTAGGCACACATCCAATCTTTCATGCAGAAAACCACACGTGAATTCCAAAGTAATTTTGTTTAACAAATATGATATCTATTTTGAATAAAACTGTAACTTATATGACATGAAGAGAAAGCAGTCAGAAAAACACATGTGCATGTCTCCTGTACACAGCACTTTTCAAACAAACAGACAGACGAAGAAGAGAACCATTTAGCAGGTATTAACATACAAATCATATTTATATTGTTATAATATAATTTAGATTTGATTACAATATGACTAAATACAATTAGAAAAACTCACTGATACAATTAGACAGTTACAGTAGATGTTTAGAATTTTTACAGTTACTTGTTACAATGTTTTGAAACCTTATAGACTGAATACAGTAGATTAATGTTATTAATTCAGAAGTGTAGAACATAAGACAAAACAATTAATGTTTTGTGTGAAGATTCAACATGAATAATATATATCTCATATTTTTCTAGATGCAATGCTTTGGTTCATGCAACTCTTTCTGCTTCTGGGTAAGAACATTATGCTACACACTGAAACAAATCTTGGTCACAGATTTTGTTATATTTTCAGCAGAATAAAATCAATAAATGTCTCAGAAATATAAGTAAAATTAAATATTAATAATCTGCATCTTTGACTTTATTGCATGTATAGGTTTTACAACTCCCACTAGTACAGACCAAATCAGACTGATGAATGGCACTAACTCTTGTTCTGGACGAGTGGAGGTTCTCTATAATGGAATATGGGGAACAGTGTGTGATGATGGCTGGGATCTAACAGACGCTGCAGTGGTGTGTAGAGAGATGGGCTGTGGGAACGTGATCGAGGCAAAGAGTGAAGCTTATTTTGGACAAGGATCAGGACCAATATGGATGGATAATGTAAACTGCACTGGCACTGAGTCATCACTGATGAACTGTAGGGCAAATGCATGGGGAACACATAACTGTGGACATCATGAAGATGCTGGAGTCATCTGCAACAGTGAGTCAAAAACATCCATAGAACTGAAGTACAACTTTAATATTGTACATTTTCTTTTTTTAAATAATGATCCTATAGAGATCTAAATATAAGATATCATGTACTAAAGAGGGTCTTGTTCTTTCACATTACATATGTCATTGTTTCTCTAAAATAAAAGATATATTAAGTTATAAATATATTGGAGATAAAAAAAAATATTTGGGTCTTCATATTATTTGTGTGGATAATAGCTATCAAGTTGGTGAATGGCATCAACTCTTGTTCTGGACGAGTGGAGGTTCTTTACAATGAAACATGGGGAACAGTGTGTGATGATGGCTGGGATCTAACAGATGCTGCAGTGGTGTGTAGAGAGATGGGCTGTGGGAACGTGATCGAGGCAAAGAGTGAAGCATTTTTTGGACAAGGATCAGGACAAATATGGATGGATGATGTAAACTGTGCTGGCACTGAGTCGTCACTGATGAACTGTAGGACACCTGGATGGGGAACACATAACTGCCAACATTCCCACGATGCTGGAGTCATTTGCAATGGTGAGGCAAAAATATTAATTTGTACATTCGTAAAATTGCATATTTTCCTTTTTAAGTTGAGTTGAATAAAACAATATTGTAATAGTCTTGTTTTTTCTAACACAATGTGTTCTTGTTGAAATAAAGTAATAGTAAAGTACACAAATATATGGGAGTAAAAACAACTTGTATTTTTATTATTTGTGTGAGAAGCAACTGTCAGGTTGGTAAATGGTGACAACTCTTGTTCTGGACGAGTGGAGGTTCTTCGTGACAGTCAGTGGAAAACAGTGTGTGATGATGGCTGGGATGCATCAGATGCTAAGGTGGTGTGCAGAGAACTGGGCTGTGGGAGTGTCATAGATGCAAGTCACGCTTATTTTGGCCAGGAATCGGGACCAATGTGGATGAATGCTGTACAATGTACTGGGACAGAATCTACTTTGAAGAGCTGCAGATCACATGAAATTCCCTCCTGTAGTAGAAACAAAGCTGCTGGAGTCATCTGTCAGCGTGAGTCATAACACTTTAAACAATTATTTTAATATGCTTTTGTTCATTCAGCCTATCTTTAATGACATACAATTTTGTTTCTTTTGCTGTGTGCTTCAGCTCCTATAACACTGGTCAATGGCACTAATTCATGTGCTGGAAGAGTGGAGGTTCGCCACAATGGAATATGGGGAACAGTGTGTGATGATGGCTGGGATGCATCAGATGCTGCAGTGGTGTGTAGAGAGGTGGGCTGTGGGAATGTGACAGAGGTAAAGAGTGCTGCTTATTTTGGACAAGGATCAGGACCAGTATGGATGAATAATGTGAGCTGTAATGGAACAGAATCTACACTGAAGAACTGTGTATTAAGCGGAAGAGTTCCACAGAGCTGCAGCCATGAAAAAGATGCTGGTGTTATCTGTGGACGTAAGTGAATAGTGCTTCATTGTAAAGGTCTACTGCCTGATATAATACTTCAGTACTGCTGCATGTTTTAACATAATAGTTCATGTTAATAATATGCATGCAATGAATGAAAGCAAAATTATGTCTGTCTTAGACCTACACGCTTAAAAAATGGGTTTTCCCAGCAACATCATAAAACAAATTTTTCATTTCTCAAAGAACCATTCCTAAACAATTCCTAAAAGATTTTTCTTAGGATTTCCTAAAGACTGTTTCTATTTTCTTAGTGCAAAGAACATTTGAATAATCTAAAGAACCTTTTGTGGAATGAAAAGTTTCCATGGATGTTAAAGATTCTTCATGAAGCATTCATGCCAATAAAGAACCTTCATTTTGAAGAGTTTAGTCTGTTGTCATCAACCTTTCTGACCTGTTCATTTATTGTTTGTTAGCCAAACTTCGACTGCAGAATGGTTCCAGCTCTTGCTCTGGAAGAGTGGAGGTCCTTCATGATGGTCAGTGGGGAACAGTGTGTGATGATGGCTGGGATATAAAAGATGCTGCAGTGGTGTGTAGAGAGGTGGGCTGTGGGAATGCTATAGAGGGAAAAAAAGGTGCTTTTTTTGGCAACGGCTCAGGACCAATATGGATGAATAATGTAAATTGTTATGGGAATGAGCTAACTCTAAAGAGATGTAGATCTTCTGGATGGGACGTACAGAACTGCAGCCATTATAAAGATGCTGGAGTCATCTGCCAATGTGAGTCAAATACATAAATAAAAACAGGGCCAATTACACTGCCATTCATAACATTACTAGTCCGTGTTTATACATTGGACTAAAGTAACTTTCATATTATAATATTATAGTAAAATGACAGAAATTTTGTTTAATGTCTATATCAGACAGCTACACATATATCAATGATTCAAAAAGCTGGATTGATGCATTAGGATACTGCAAAACTCACCACCAGACACTGGCACACATTTTAAATGCCACGGCACACGAGCACATCACACGGATGCTGCAGGATAAAGGAGTCACTGATGGAGTGTGGATCGGGCTTGAACGGAGTATGCTCTTCTCTTGTTCGCCCTGGCTGTGGACCAGTGGGCCGTATGTGGAGTATGCATCCTGGCATCAAAGGTTTCCAAAGGACCCAGCGAGCATGTTTTGTGGAAAACTTCTTAAGGAAGAACAGAACAGGTTTGGATGGATGGATGCTTGCTGCCACGAGCGCCTGCCTTTCATCTGTCAGGTCAGTTTCTCGTCCTGGTTTAATGAAATCAGCTTTTTGCTTGCATGCACTCTTGCATTTTTTGAATTTTCAAAGTCTGCAAGTGCCTTAAAAACTCATAGAGCCTAAAATAATTATCTTTTGTCACGTTTTAGGGATGAAACACTAGATGGAGCGGTTTCCTAGTTTGAGTCGGTTGCTGGTGATCACAGAAGAGTCATGAGCTATGATAAACATTTTTTGCTTTGTTTCTTTACAGGTTATAGTAGCAAAGTTGTGTGTGTGTGTGTGTGTGTGTGTGTGTGTGTGTGTGTGTGTGTGTGTGTGTGCGTGTGCGTGCGTGTGTGTGTGTATATATAATTTTAATTACATTATATATTAATATTAAATTTTAATCTACATGAAAATGCCAATCTTCTTTTCTGAGTTTATACTGAGATGATCAGTATGGCCAATGAAACTTTGAAGTTCTCTGTGTAGTTTGATAGATAGACTAGAAGATTGATGCTCTTGTTAGTTTTCATTCATATTTTTTTTTTTTGCCAATTTATTTCAAAATGTTTCTCTAAAAAGTTTAATTGGTGCCATTTATACTTATAGATAAATTATTTGCATTACAAAGTGTAATTTGCTGCACTTGCTGTTTTATTACATCTGCATTACACTAATTTTTCATATTTAATATTGTTTAATATTTTCATACCATTTTCATGAAATGTTTTTCAGCATTCAGTCTTGGTGAGTTTATATTGAGATGACTAATAAATAAAGCTAGTAAACGTTGGGCAGTTTGCTGCTTTCTGTATTTCCTTCTTGGTAAGATGAATTTTAGAAATTAAAGTGATTTATTTATTTTATTTTTATTCTAGTTTATTTTAGATTTGTAATGATAGCAGGCGTATACATTTATATTTATTATACATTTATACATTTATTATTAATACCAACAAAACAACACTAATATTATAATATTAATATTAATAACAAAATATATTATTGGTGATGTTGTTATTATTATAATTTAGTTTAATAGCCCAACATTAATTATTTCCACTGCCTATCCCATCCCCCATCTCTGTCTCTCTCTCTTACACACACACACACACACACACACACACACTCGCATCACAGACGGTTCCTCCCATTTCTGGCAAATAGAGGGACTAAAGCCGGCTGCCTCCACACATAAGCACATATCTCTCTGGCGGATGCGTTAATGTTTTACTGACAGTTTAGTTATAAAGAGCGTCGTTTTAAACGGAAGAGATGTCGACAAGACCGGGATTCTACCGGCAAGAACTAAACAAGACTGTCTGGGAGGTGCCAGAACGATACCAGAATCTCACACCGGTTGGATCGGGGGCATATGGCTCAGTATGGTGAGTCCAGCAGGCGATTTTATGAATACTACTATGAGGAAGGTTTGGCTTATGAATATTAACGACTTAACCGCTGATTGGCTGAAGCGCCGACGTGCTGCCTCTATCGAATCCTCAACTGAAGGCGTGGCTTATGAATATTATACTAGGACGTCCAGGAAGGTTACTAAGCAACGTAAGCATGAGTAAATTAATATTCATTAGCTGAACCTTCGTCGTAGTAAGATTCGTAATTTAGCGTCGAAGCGGAGGAGAGGGTGAGGCAGGAATAAAGCTTGACAAAACAACATCCGGAAAAACATTAATCTTACTTTTCCCACAGTGATAATAAACCACTGGCAGGAAAATATTTTGCAAAATAGAACCAACATTTCATACTGAAAATTATATTTGTTGGCATTGCTGTTTAAATTTGTTTATATTGTGATAAACGCTGTTGCTCCTTTTGTTTACTGACATGTGTCAATCATTGCTTCAGCAACAATGAGTGTTTGTCATTGTTAGCCTATTAAAAAAAATGAAATCGCCTTCATCTGAGTGATGCTGAACTCAAAGCTGATATATCTGGCAATCTATCAAGAACACAAAGGCAGTATTTAAAAGAAAACACAGGGATATTTCCCTGTATATCACAGGTAGTTATGACATTTGTGTTTTTATACAGAATGACCACATAAACTAAGGTTCTTATTCTGTAAATTTGTTTAGTCAGGTTGTATAAAGAACCGTCCAACATGCCCATCTGGTGCCACAATATTGCTCTAGTAGACAACATGCTAGGCCTATTCTGTTCCGGTCTTAAAGTGAGACCGTCTTCGAGTTTTACCCGTGCCACACCCCCCCATCAGCATCTGACGTCCATCTGCATGGGAAAACGTCCAGATATTTCATCCTGCCATAATGCACTCATTCTAAGAGATTTACATTGCACTGCACAAGGTAGCATCTCAACTACAACATTAGAACCCTCGAGCCTCCCTTGTGCTGTGACTGACTGAAACGGTTGCCATGGTGACACAGCTTATGGTTTCAGCATCTTTCCATTTTCACCGTACTAATTTGCAAATATTGTGAAGATGTCAATCAGTTTATATATTAGTACGTCACGTCATTTTGATGCACCAGCAGTAGTTGCATAATCATCCAGATGATATGGTAAATTAAGTTTGCAAGTAAACATGTTTCTCTTCCCCTTCCCAACTTTTTTTTTCTAACCATGTTTCACAATTGTTGTGTAATCAGGCATTGCTGTTTCCGCTCTGCAAGCTACTGTTCTAACAGCTTTGTCTAAGAGAGTCAGGTCAAAATCAGTCTGACTCATGATGGTATAAATATATTCTTCATTAGTTATTAACCTGAAAGGAAACCAACAATGGCTTAAAGGAATAGTTCACCCAAAAATGAAAATTTGCTAACATTTACTCACCCTCAGGCCATGCAAGAAGTAGATGAGTTTGTTTGTTCTTTAGAAGAGATTTAAAGAAATGTAGCATTCCATCACTTGTTCATCAATGGGTCCTCTGCAGTGAATGGGTGCCGTCAGAATGAGAGTTCAAGCAGCTGATAAAAACATCACAATACCGACTCCAGTCTATCAATTAATGCCTTGTGAAGCAAAAAGCTTTGTGTTTATTCGAAACAAATTCACTATTAAGGTGTTTTAACATTAAATCACTGCTTCATGGCCAAAATATGTGTCCATAATTTAGAATAAAATTCTCCAGTGAAAAAGTCCATCCTCTGCTTTCGTCTCAGATCAAAATCCACCAACATATTTGTTTAGAACTATTTTGGACTGTTTTTGCATGCAAATTGTGATCTGTGCATATTTTTCTCTCAATTCAGATGAGACAACTTTTTCACTTGAGACAGCAATATTACGGATAGAGGACTTTAGGATTTTAGCTAGAGGCAACAGTTTGAAGTTAAAAACGTCTTGATGGATTTATTCTTCTTAAACTTGCAGCTTTTCACTTCACGATGTATTTGTTGATGGACTGAAGTTGTGTGGATTACTCGTGGATTATTGTGATGTTTTTATCAGCTGTTTGGACGCTCTTTCTGACGGCACCCATTCAACTGCAGAGGATCCATTGGTGAGCAAGTGATGCAATGCTAAATTTCTCCAAATCTGTTCCAACGAGAAAATAAACTCATCTACATCTTGGATGGCCTGAGAGTGAGAACATTTTCTACCACTTCTCATTTCTGAGTCAACTATTAATTGATAAACTAATATTTTACAAATCAATAATGATCTATAAAACAACATTTCTCATTTTCATTAATTGCAATGAGCATAAAATCACACAAACAGTGCCTCCATCAAAAACACTGATTAGGGAACTAAACACCGCACAAACCTGCTCTGTTGTTTTTTTTTTGTTTTTTTTTTTGTTTGTTTTTTCTCTCTCTCAGGTCTCGCAAGTCTCTCAGGTCTTGTTTGCTTCAGGGAGACACTGAAATTAGTGTACTGAAAGACACTGTGGTTGACAATGCTAAATAAAAGCTAACTAGCAAATAACCCAAACCCATAGGCATTGGGGAAAAAAAAAAACACACACCAGCAGAGAACATTGCCTGAGGGCATCACATGGGCGTCCTGTTTTTGAAGCTATTATCGGTGTTTCTTCCCGTTTATTTGGGAGGTTTGCCAGCTCTGAAAAATGATGCGATGCAGCTCATTTCATTGTTAGTGACGCAGATGCCCTGCAACATCTCAAGACCACCTGAGACCTAATTATTTCATTATCTGTATTAAAAGATGCACAACACTAACAATGGATTTACACAGGAGATTTAATTGCTGCTGATTGGATCCCATGTCGAGTTGAATAGGTTCAGCTCTTTCTAACAGCCTGGGGATATGATTATAGAGACATTGCCGTGTATCATCTGACATGAGAGGCATGATTAAGCTATTGTTATGTTTTGTTTTAATAATAGGCCTAGTCCCATAGTGCTTTAATAAAGCATGCAAAACAATGCAATAGTCATTTAGTCACAATATTCAAATTCATTAGTGATCATAATTTGAATTTAGATATTCAGATTGTCACATTCTTTAAGAATTAAAGCACTACAACTAGAAGAATGAACAATCCTTATTCAGAGCCTGTTAATGTCCGTTGTTTTATTCCCCAGGAATCTGTCTCTCTCTCTCTTACACACATACACACACACACACTCCACAAACACTTTCTTACTCAAATGAGCTGTGAATTTGCATTGTTCATGTTAAGCCCTTTTCTATTGTGTGATTATTTGACTTCTTCACAGCAGAGCTGATTCATTTTAAAGGAAGGGGGCAGGGCAGACCTGGGGTGTGGAGGGGTTGAAACAGGGAATGGGAGCGTCCCAAATGGGGGTTGAGTGCTCTTGTCTTCAACAGAGACTTAAGTGTGGAAAATAAAAAAATAAACATCAAAAATAAAATAAATAATTAAAATCTGTATGGCATATCATATTGCATGATTCAGTTGTAGAAAACTCCAGCACTGCATCTTGCACCATGATTGATGAATTTCTAAGAATACCTTCATTAATCAAGTTCTAAAGACCTGCCAGGGATTTTGATTTATTTAATTCAATAGACTAAAGTAAACGTAAAGTCACTGCAGGAATTATTACTTTATCCACTGACTCAATTTCTTTAGTTTTTCACCTAATTTCTCAATTGGCCTTCTGAAACAGTAAAATAATTAGGCTTAGCCTTTCTAATCAGTCTCAGCTGAGCCTCTGAAAGGTGAGACAAATATCTTGTTTACTATGTTTTTATTAATTGCTTGTCTTGAGTCTTGCGCTCATGTTAGACATGATTCTCCAGAGCATTTGGTTCAATAAAGAACTTAGTGCATGTGACTGCTTTCATGCTGCTTGTGTTCAATATGGTCCACCACTGTGAGGAAGCGATACCATTTTGAACAAAAGGTCAAATTTAACAGGAACTTACCAGTCCTTTCATCATGGCAAATGACGGCAGTCTCGATATCAGCAGAAACTTTAGTTTTGAGTCGGATCAAATCATTTATCTGTTTATCTGTTTAACTCTCTAGCTCAGCATATGATGTGCGTCTTCGTCAGAAAGTGGCCGTCAAGAAGCTCTCCAGGCCTTTTCAGTCCCTCATCCACAGCAGAAGAACGTACAGAGAACTGAGACTCCTCAAACACATGAAACATGAGAATGTAAGTCCCCCCAAAACACATGCAAACACATCGACACATGGGGAGCAAACAAATACTAAATGCCCAGTCCTGCACAAATATAACTCATACAACTGCTAGACAATCATCAAATATCTGAATCGAGATTGCTATGTCTGGTCAAACAACAAAGTCTAGAGCCACTTGAGTCACTCATGTTATTTTTTTCTGTAATCCAGGTTATCGGACTGCTGGATGTTTTCACTCCGGCAGCTTCTCTTGAAGAATTCAATGAGGTGTGAGTGTCTGCCCAGTCACTATATCTTCATTTGTGAATGCATAAAATAGCTTTTTAGATGTCTCTAAAACTAAAATGGTACTTTTGGTTTGATTAAAACCATCTGCACTTGCAGTCAACCAATTATCAACCAATATTTGTTTTTATTTGCAAGTGTGTGATGATTTAAATGCACTAAATTGGCTGTAAACTAAGACTGTCTCTGTCTCTCTAGATATCTTGTGACCAACCTGATGGGTGCGGATCTCAACAACATTGTCAAATTTCAGAGACTTTCAGATGAACATGTACAGTTCCTCATTTATCAGCTTCTCCGGGGCCTTAAGGTACACTTTCAGTTCCATTTTTCACAAACATGAAAAAGGCCACAAACAGATGTTCTGAACTGCAGACGCAAACTGTTTCTATGCCTCTTTTACTATGTCCTACTGTTTCTTCTAACAGCTCAACTTTTTTCTTTCACAAACAGTACATCCATTCAGCTGGGCTGATCCACAGAGTGAGTGCTTTTCCTCCTTCTCAGTTTTTGTTTAGTGTCCATTTTATAGGCCACTAGAATCTTGTTCCTTTTAACATCATAATACATATTTCAACAACATATATGTTAAAAATTTGCAGGACTTAAAGCCAAGCAATGTAGCGGTGAATGAAGATTGTGAACTCAGGGTGAGAAAAAAAAAACAACCTTTTGATGGCTTTCCAGTCTATACACACAAAATTCCTGGAATAACCACAATGCATTTCTTTTGTTGATTTTTATTTTTTAATCAAAACGGTCAGATCCTGGATTTTGGATTGGCCAGGCAGACAGATGATGAGATGACGGGTTACGTGGCGACTCGTTGGTACCGAGCACCTGAGATCATGCTCAACTGGATGCATTACAACCAGACAGGTAAAACAAGAATAAACCTGAAATTCTTGTGTTTTTGAATAGATAGATAAACAGACAGACAGACAGACAGACAGACAGATAGATAGATTTCTGACTTCTTTTTGATTACTTTTAGATTACTTTTGACTTAACTTGTTTATCACGTAGACTTGTGTACCATAGTGATAAAACACACACACACACACACACACAAAGAAAAATGTATTAAACATCAATAAATATCAATAAATTAATAATTTACTACCATTGTGTGAATAATATTTAATCATGTAATCCAGAAAAGTAACTGTAATCTGATTACATAATCAAGATTACATGCAATCAGTTACTACCCAGCACTGTAGATAGATAGCTAGCTAGATAGATAGATAGATATGTCTATGTTCTTTGCAACTTGTTGAACAAATACGATTAAATCTGTTTTACAGTGGATATCTGGTCTGTTGGATGCATCATGGGTGAACTTCTGAAGGGGAAGGTTTTGTTTCCTGGCAACGATTGTATCCTTCCTTCACGAAAGCCACTTAAACCTCCTCTTAGTGTGTTTGTGTGTGGTTTTTGAGTGAGTCTTGCTTCCTGTAAGGCAGGTGAGGCAAGCGCAGCCTAAGTGGTTCAAATTAAATTATAGAAGCTGAATGTAAGGAACTAGAAAACAGTTGGCATCAGATGGGTATCTCTCTATGCCAGGCTTTCTTGCAGCTGAAAACTCTTTGACATAATTTGTTCAGATATAGATCAGCTCAAGAGAATCATGGAGGTTGTAGGCACTCCTACGCCTGACGTTTTGAAGAAGATATCCTCCGAACATGTGAGAAGAGACCAAGTGTTTAATTTATTATTACTAACAATGTCTAATGTTCTTGATGGATGACAGATTGACTGAAATTTAAACCATAGTTTAAGATTTTTGGTATTATGCATCTAGGCTCAGAAGTACATCCAGTCTCTTCCACACATGCCTCAGCAGGACCTGGCGAAGATATTTAGAGGAGCAAATCCACTGGGTAAGACTAAAGGCCTTCTCACATTAAGAACGATAACTATATTAGCGTGAGCTGCATTTATGCCATCTGCTTAATGCTCAAGCTCTTTGACGTTTTCTGGATTCTGATTGGCTGTCAGTGTTTCATCAGATGCGGGGAAAAGTTCTGAAAGTTCCAATGATATTGTGGTGGATTCTGCTTGGCTGTCAATGTTTTTGTCATTCGTCAGCTTGAAAAAGCGTTCTGAAAGTTCCAGGGACATTGTTCTTTTGTATCATTGTTATAGTCGTGGTGTAAATGCTGCTATTCTCTTAAATTTAGAATGATTTTTAAAACATCCTTGATGTACAATCAATTCTGCAAAAAAAAAAGAATGAACAGTACTTAAAAATAGATTCAGTCAAAAAAAAAAAGAATTATTTTATCCCTTTTAAATTTTTTTCCCATCCCCATTTGCCCTCTTTGACTTCAGCGGTGGATCTGTTAAAAAAAATGCTGGTGTTAGACTGTGACGGGAGGATTTCAGCCAGTGAAGCTCTGTGTCATTCGTACTTTTCCCAATACCACGATCCTGAAGATGAACCTGAGGCCCCTCCGTATGATCAGACCCCTGAGAGCAAGGATCGCACGCTGGAGGAGTGGAAGGGTGAGAGGAAATCTTACACTGCTTTTGTTTGGATTAAAGGTTGTAAACGTACACTAAAACACCACCATGCTGAAGCTATTTGTTTATTCAGAAAATCAGTGTGATCTGCCAAAATAGATACCTTGTAATATAAAATCAACACGATTTGTCACACTTCTTGTCTTTCCACTCTCTTTCTCCTTCCACAGAGCTGGTGTTTGAGGAAGTAAGCAATTTTAAAGATCCTCCCAATAAACCTGAAAGTCTTCAGGTTGAACAATGAAACTGAGCGTAACTACAATCCAGGAAGATGCCGCCCCTCGCCACTGTCCGTCTTTCAAACATACAAACTACAGGACTGGTGGACATACTATATGAACAGCTTGCAGTCCATCCAGAGACAATGACTATGTATTTCCAAGGCATGACGCCCCTCCTGTATGTGGGTGTGTGTTCATACACACTTAATTAAGAGCAAAACACGACCGGTATTGTTTGAACATAGACACAATGTATTAATATTACAAGGTGCATGTTGTGTGTATGTGTGCAGAGTTGTGTGTTTTGAGTGTTTTTTTATATTTAATGTGAGACAGTTGTCTATAGGTGAAGCAGGGTATGGTGTCTTTCATATGAGACCAAAACAAACTAAGCAGGAGGAGGAGAAAAATATGTTTACAATGTTGGATGGAGTGGGATGTGTGTCTTGAAAAGTTGATATATGCATCAGTGTACAAAAGTCTCTGCATAAAATTGGATCAGTTACATAATCTGTCTTTACTCGTTTTGCATCTGCAAGGCTATCTGAATATAACATACCTCAAATGCATCATGTGTGTTCGCATGGAATCACACCTCAGGTGAAAATGAAGTGATTAATAGTTGTTTAATTACAGAAACAGATTGTGGTGGTGGTAAAACTCATCCCAGCCACAAATACTGTCTTTTCTTAACAAAAAGGTTGAAATAAAGATTAACTGGTAGTTTATGCTGCACTACAACAGTGCTGGTTAATTCAACATATGCTGAACAAACTGTTTTTCTTTTCTCAGGTTATTTAAAGGACCAGTATGTGGTTTGATGTCATTTATTGTAAATCATAAGTTTCCACACCCATTTCTATAGTACATGTCAGTTGTTAATATCCATATCTATTACAAAACCTGTTAAGAACACGTCTGGGTCATAATTCATCCTAAAAAATTGTATCTTGCATAAAAAAAACTTTTAGGACCATTATGATCATTTGCACTGTGACATTATTTTCATTACAATTAAGTACATTTCTCTCAATTTTCATTATGATAACATGCAAATCAATCAATCATTAACAACAACACTAATAAACACATTTGCCATACTGCCTTTGAATTTAACAAATGTAAAATATAGATGATTTTAGGAACATAGGAAACAAAAGAATTTATGAAAATAATGTCAATGTCAAAGAAAAAAATATTTTACAAATAATAATAATTAAAAAAGAACAATCACTTTATGATTTTAATTTTCTTTATGTAATATATATTTTTTTTTTTTGAGAAAGCAATTTCAATTCAGTCTTCTTCTGTCCAGTGACATGAATTACACAATACTTAAAATGTATTTGGGGAACAGCAGCAGAATGAACATGTGTGTTTTCAAAATAGGAAACTGCATTTTAGGAAGTGGTTAACATGGTTAGTGTCACAATTATTTCTCAATGGTATGTTTTGGAAGATCCTGAATGACTACTTTGATGTCATGAAACTGAATCTGAATGGGGGAAATGGGTGTGGTTTCTCACATTTACACTGTATGTAAATGAACATTAACTGCCCTGCTTTCAGTAAAGTACAGTGTAAACAATATACTAACCGCTTGGTACAAACAAGTGTCACTTCTCTTGTTCAGATGTCCTGTTATGTGGCCTTAGCACTTTGCCCTATCTGCACCCTCCGCCTGGTCTCTTGCATGCCTTTAACAAAGATAAAAACTGCCTTCAGCTGTTTCATCGGGACTGGATTGGTCTTTATCCCTTTGTGAGTCAGCCAGTCCCCTTAGCATGTATCCACGACCCCCTCACCATCTCTTTGAATAAAATCAAACTCTTTTCCTGAAACCTGTCATGGCGTTAAGCGGTTAAAACTAGAAGGAGTCGACTAAACCTCATTTACAGATCTGATAACAGTCCGAAAACGCTGCTTTACGGTGTTCAAATGTTTATTCCAGCGAGTCTCTAGTACGTAATTGAGGAAACTTTGAACCGCCCCCAAATCCACCGGTGCTCTCCAAGTTGCGCTCCGTTTGCTCTCGTTCTCTGAGAGTTTCTTTATCAAAATACCCGATAAACAATGAGACCCTAAAAAGGATAGTTTCACATTTCACATTACTTTCAACACTCTCCGAGGATGTCACTCCGAACCAGGGCAGGATTTTATCGCCAGGACATAAACAGAACCGTTTGGGACGTGCCGGAGAGATACAGAGATCTCATTCAGATCGGAACCGGAGCGTACGGAACTGTCTGGTAAGTAAAAGCTGATAATTATTTAGCGTGTCCGAATTATTCAGTTACTTTCAGGGGATCGAATTTAAAAAGAATTTCGGTTCCGTAGCCTAGTTTTCGGAATTTGGTGCAAAGAGTCGTCTTACGCAATACAGCTTTCTTAATAATATTGCATTTCGTGTTGTATATAGCTAAGTTTCTTACAGATTTGTAAGAAACGGCAGTAATTTGTTCTTGCGGCGTACTGTTGCTATGGTTACCGCTGACCAACGCAATTTATGTTCGCGAGCGTCTGTTTAGTGCACCTCGACTAACTTGTAGCTAAAGTGAACTTTTGTGGCTGCTGAAACGTTGTGTAAAAATGCTGTTTAACTGTACTGTATATGTACTTAAATGCATTATTTTTTACATATAAGCCCCTCTAGTTTTGTTTGGAGCGCCAACCCCCCAGACACCCCAAATCGCGTTTGTTTAATTCTGTTGAAATTACTTTGCATGTTGAAACAAAGCAATAGCCGCGGCTCTGTAACTTCAGTAGATAGGAGGATATTTCTCAAGAGAGCTGAGCAATGCGCAATGAATGCTGTTAGATTGGCCTTATTTTTTAAATTGCATCATACATTTTCATCTGTTTTCTTAATTCTCCTTCAACTAAAGGCCTCGTTTCTTATTTGGGTGAAACTGTGAAACCTCTGTAAACTATTCTCCCTTTGCAAGACCAGAGGTCACATAACAAAGCCTCCCCACTGATGCCATTGTCTGCGTTTAACAAGCAGAAGTTGCAGAATTAAAGACATTGTGTTGGTCTTCAGCAGGCTTTAATAGATTCTTCACAAGTTTCTCAAGTTTTAGATTGAGTAATGAACCTGTTGCACATTATGCTACGTACTCAACCTCTTTCCTGGCCACATTTAAGGTCCAGACAGAGAAATGCAATCAACATGACAATGCAATGTCCACGGATGGTGGACTTCGGCCTCTCAATGGTCTTGTAGGTGGTTATAGACACAACTGTTAAGCATTGCTCTTACTCTTCTCAATATATCCAAAGTTCAGCCATTGACCGCAAGACAGGAGTGCGTGTGGCCATCAAGAAGCTCCACCGGCCATTCCAGTCCAGACTGTTCGCCAAACGCGCTTACAGAGAGCTGCGACTCCTCAAGCACATGAAACATGAGAATGTATGTTACCAACATCTACATTTACCATGTACATTATTAAAGAACTGTGTCATTAATTAATGATCTCATAAGGTTGCCGTTTTCCCTTGCTTTGCCATATATTTACTTTGTTAATGTAGTTCATGCACCATAATATCTAATTCTAACTGATCGTTCAGGTTATTGGACTGCTGGACACCTTTACCTCGGAAATCTTGTTGGACAGATTTCAGGATTTGTGAGTCAATTCTTTCAGTCCTAATGCACTATTTTAGGAGATTTCAACCTAAAAATCTAGATTTTACTATTATGTGACTCAGATCATTAGCAATTGTTTTAAGGTCTGTCATCACAGACCAACGATGAAACAGCAGCTAATGTCTTTTCTCTCAGTTACCTGGTGATGCCGTTTATGGGCACTGATTTGGGAAAGCTGATGAAGATGGAGAGACTGTCGGAGGACAGGGTGCAGTTTCTGGTCTATCAGATACTGAGGGGTCTGAAGGTTAGGCACAGATTTACACACAATCACATTTGTGAAGCACTCTGTCCTTTATAACTTTGTGGTATCTATAAATCTCCCGCTCTTACTCTGTTTCCACAGTACATTCATTCAGCCGGGATCATTCACAGGGTAAGTGACCTCGGAGAGTTTAAATAGATGCACAGAGGGGGTTGGGTGACCACTTCATTCAACCCTGACATTCATTCATCCTCTGTCCATCTCTTCTCTTTTATAAAGTCTGAGAAAATTTATGGAGGCGTGCATTTCTGTTTCTTTAAAAACAGGCATTTTTACTATATTAGATGTAAATGTCTGCTTTGGTTGTCGTTTTTCAGGATCTCAAACCAGGAAATCTGGCCGTGAACCAGGACTGTGAGTTGAAGGTATTAAAGCATCTCGGTCTACAGCACAATTTAAATGAATGTCTACACCTACTATCTTGACAAATGTAAAAGACGGTAACGTTTGTGTGCAGATCTTGGACTTTGGACTTGCACGTCAGGCAGATTCAGAGATGACGGGTTATGTTGTGACCCGCTGGTACAGAGCACCAGAGGTTATCCTCAACTGGATGCACTACTCACAAACAGGTCAGACACAGAAATACCAAAAAAGACGTGCACAAATAAATGCAGCTATTACATTGTCTTACCACTAGATGTCGCTGTAGGACATCACAGTGAGCTCAGTATCACAATAGAGCTGGCAGGTTGCACCAACTGTGCATTAGTTACAGTTTAGCCTATTTTTTGACGTATGCACTGCTAAATATTTTTGCGTTGCACCATGAACTGAATTGTAACATAGATTTACGTTTAAACTAAATATTTATGGAAGCCTGCAACCAGAAATAATGTTTTTAACAAAATTACAGACTGACTGAATTGCATCAATAAACTTGATTTACCTGACAGACTTCAATGCTTCAGACGTAAAATAAATAAATTTGGTCACACTTTATTTTATGGACCAGTTCTCACTATTAACTAAATATTAACTATGAATTTTGCCTCCATAAACGCTTCATTTGCTGTTTATAAAAAGTTAATAAGGTAGTTGTCAGGTTTAGGGTTAAGGGCTCTAAAAGATGGTCATGCAGAATAAGTCATTATCACGTGACCTGCCAGTGGCTGGTGGCAGCTGCCAGTCTGATTCTGGCAGGTCATGTGACCTGTCAGTAGGGGTTCAATCTTCAACTGCGCTGCGGAGCTGCGAGTATAATGCGTTCACTCTTGTCTTGCTGCAAGGAAATACATTATTTTATTATTACGAACATATATGACTCTATTCTTGATTGTTGAATTTTTTTTCTTCTTGTTTTTATTTGTAAATAGTCTTTATCTCTGTAAAATACTGATACTCCATGTGCTCCTTGATTTTACAATTTTAAGTTGTCTTTTATTGAATTATTAAAAAGCATTGCAGTTTGTCCTGTTGTCGCTGAAATTACTTTATGAGAAAGATTAATGTTATTGGGATAATTCACTTTTTTTTAATAGGTATTCTTTATGCTTTACGTTATTGCATAGCAAGTGTTATTACATAACATAAATTGTAATATCGTCACAACTAGTGTCACTATCCATACAAATCAGAAGGATTTCCTTGGAATGAGAGGCAGCAGCGTCCAGCGACGCGTCAGTAAGCAACCAGCTGTGATCACGTTCATTTGACTGCTTTATTTGGGGGGAAAAAAACCTAAAACATCACTCATCCAAAAAAAGTCATAAAAATATATTCATAATAAAATAGTGTATTTCCTTGCAGCGAGAGTGATAGGGTAGGCGTTATACTCGCAGATCTACAGCGGCTGCCTGAAGCTGCCAGCCAGCCACAGAATCAGACTGGCAGCTGCCAGTTAGTTGAAGATTGAACCCCTACTGGGAGTAAGTGCTCGCAACTCTTCAGCTCCGTCCACGCCAGGAGCTCGGCTGTTTTCGGAGAGAATCGTAAGCTGTATCTTTCTTTTAAAAACCTGATGAACTGAAGGCTCTTCTAAGACATAAATGATGCATACTACACTATAGGTTCTCAAGATTAACATGAGATTGGCGAAACTGTGTGTTATGTCCTGTTTAACCTAGTCAAGTTATTTTTAGTAGGCTACTTACAGCAACGATTTAAGCAGCAGAAAAATAACGACCATGGTGCAAACCGACTCATTTCTGCTGTGGCGCAGCTCCAAGGGAAATGGTAAACAGTTGTTGTTCAGTGAAGTCGTCTACTCTGAAACCTTGGCTGCTGACATGCTGCTTTTCAGCCAGTGACTTCGCAGGCAGCGTTTGTTCACGAAAGTCATGAAACTGGTATCGGACATGCTTTGAGGCAGCTTAACGGTTCAATGACATAGCTCTGGGACAAGCATGTTTCTATCTGGTTGTTATTGGAACATGTGTGTTCTAAAAGCTATAGTCATATTGGGAACACGCTTGTTCCTAAGCTGTCTGGGTTTTTTTTTTTATTGGGAGCACGCTTGTTCCTAAGCTGTCTGTTTTTTTTTATTATTATTGGGAGCACGCTTGTTCCTAAGCTGTCTGGTTTTATTGGGAGCACGCTTGTTCCTAAGCTGTCTGTTTTTTTTTTTTTATTATTGGGAGCACGCTTGTTCCTAAGCTGTCTGGTTTTATTGGGAACACGCTTGTTCCTAAGCTGTTTGGGTTTTTTTTTATTGGGAGCACGCTTGTTCCTAAGCTGTCTGGTTTTTTTTTTTTATTATTGGGAGCACGCTTGTTCCTAAGCTGTCTGGTTTTATTGGGAACACGCTTGTTCCTAAGCTGTTTGGGTTTTTTTTTTATTGGGAGCACGCTTGTTCCTAAGCTGTCTGTTTTTTTTTTTTTTTATTGGGAGCAAGCTTGTTCTTAAGGCTATCTGGTTGTAAGCAAGAACATGTTGCTTAAGCTTTTCAGGTATTGGCAGCATACTCATTAGGTCATCTGGTTAAGGTTCAACATGCTTGTGGCTATGGCATTTGCGGGTTTTGGCAACATTCTTGTTCATTCAAGGGCAGCATGCTTGTTGCTTAAGGCTTTGAGATTTTTGCTGTCATTTTGTGTTGGGGGGTATGGCATATGGTTTTGTTTTGGGGGGTTATTGCTGCTCACCCTGCTCTTATCCATGCTAGGCTGCATGGATGCGCAGGGAGTTCTTGCCCAGAACAGAACCATACCGCCAATCCAAACTGTATGCTAATTGTCATTCATCTTTGAAGATAGTTGTCCTGACAGAAACATGCATGATAATTAGCAACTAGTTAATATTGAGAATTGGTCCATTGTTAATTTTATTTAATTTATATATTTTTCTTAATTTTCTATATCTATATATATATATATATATATATATATATATATATATATGATTTTTTTTACATCAGTATTTATTGATACTTATAACATACCTATAACATTATTCATGGTTAAGTAGTACTGTATTTCAACAGAAGTGTATTTTTACCATTAGTTATGACAAATAAAAGAAGTTGGAATCATGGAAAAAATTATATTCACAACATTTCAACAAATTCTGCTTACAAATTTAAAATTTGTAATTGGATGAGGTAAGCATCATATTATGCACCTATACATTACTCCATTTTGCCTTAACAAATGGTGCAACCAAATTTGCAAAGTTAGTGACAGACTATTTAGTAGTTACTAAGCATCTATTGTGAACTTTATATTCCAAGTTAAGTAAGAACTTATGAACAGCTGGTTCAAAGACTGATGTGATTATTAACTCTGTTCTTCTGTTTTAGTTGATATCTGGTCGGTGGGCTGCATCATGGCGGAGATGTTGCTTGGAAGACCACTTTTTAAAGGAAATGACCGTATCTTTTTTACAATGTAACTGAAAGATGATTTTTGCTTTTGATTAGCTGACTGATTTAATTCAATGGAAAAATATGTTGTTCTTTACATGTGTATTTACATGTAGCTATCACTGCACATTTGAAAACCAGTCAACTGAACTGACTTTACTACAACCCACAGTAGAGATTAAACACACAAATTCTGTAAAAACGTGCTTGTACTGCCTCTTTTCTTTCACTGAGTCCTTGACATAGACTTGCAGATTTGGACCAGCTGAGAGAGATCATGAAAATCACAGGAACACCAGCACCAGATTTCATCGTGAAGCTACAAAGCCAAGATGTGAGTATATTATAGATAAAAACAAACACTAGAAGAGAAATGAACTGCATTCACACATGCAAAACTGATGCATATGTGCTTTCTGCATCCACCCAAACAGGCCAAAAACTATATCAGAGGTCTACCTAAAGTACCAAAGAAGGACTTGAACACTATTTTCTTTAAAGCTAGCTCGGAAGGTAAGCCATTTCTTTCTTTTGTTATACTGTTAGGATCAGTTGTAAGAGTTATTTGTGTCTAATGAGCACCTTTTTTATTTCAGCGGTGAGCGCTCTGGAGCGGATGCTGGTTCTGGATCCTGAGAAACGTGTCAGCGCTGCAGAGGCGCTTGAGCTCCCGCTGTTCACAGAGTTCAGAGAACCCGAGGAAGAGACGGAGGCCCTGCCTTATGATCACTCTATGGACAACACAGAAATGCCTCTGGATCAATGGAAACGTATGAGATAACATCTTAAAGGGGTCATCGGATGCAAAATGCACTTTTCAATTTGTTTGAACATAAAAGTGTGTTGTACATCCATCCTATAATGATAAAAAACCAGAGCTGTTACTTTCACTTTGAAATGAATGCCCCAGTCTGCCTAAATGTGTCTATGTTTGCATGAATCATTCACGATTTAGCTTTATGTACAGAAGAAGTGAGTATAAGGGTTTTTATGCATCTTTGCAAATCGCCTTTATAATGTGCTAGTTAGCCAGTTTCGCGGCTGAAGATTAGTATGCTCCATAGATATACCTAGATGCCTCATTATCGACTGTTTCTGTGGGCCGCAATACATAAGCCGTCCGCCATTTATGTAACGGTCTGCGAATCTTTAGCCTCGTTCAGACTGACAGCCCAAATCCGATCATATTTAAATAGTCTGAACGGCAACAAACTATATGAAATAGGATTAGTGCAAATCCGTTTCGAGCTACATTCGTATGTGGTTTGGAATCCTATTCAAATCGCATTTCTGGAAATCCGTTTCAGTCTGAACGGTCAGATCGGATTTAGCATAGCTTTTTCACGCCCTCACGCCGCGTAAAACGTAAACACGTCAGAAAACATGCTGAACATCTTTGCAGAAACAAGCTTGTGTCATTGCGAAGTGCAAGTGAAGCGGGAAAAAAACAATATACTGCAATATGTACTTCTTTGTGTTTTGAATGTAGCGGAGACACACAAAAAAAATGGCAGCACAAAGTAAAGCCACACATTCAAGCTTCCTGCATTTCTGCCGCTGCCTCACAAGACGAAATATAATACTACAGGATATTGAGGGCAACCGCGACCATAAGAAAACATCTGTATTGCAAACTGTATTGCTGTCACTGTTGTTTTTAGCATAGACATAACAACGAAATAGCATTACCATAGAAACCAATGCACATTCAGTAAAAACGAAAGGGCGTTCCACAAATCGGTTTTGAACCTTTGCGATATGCTGTGTGGACAGACAGTTATTCAAATCAGATTCCATCCGGATATGCACAGAATCGGATTTGGGCTGACAGTCTGAACGAGGCTTTAGAGCGCATTGACTGTGTGCGTCTACAACAGCAAACAAAGTCCCTTTAAGGCAAGTCAAGTCACTCGGCGGCCATCTTTGAAACACCTCTTGGGCATCCAAGTGAAACTCCTATCTCTTTGAATGGGGAAATATCAAATTCTCCAAAACTGTTCATTAAGCTAACAATTAAATTCCATATTTTAAATCACCAAAGAAATCTGACAACTGTGTTATAAATGTTCCCTATCGATTCGGTCACTCTACATTACTATGGGAAAATACCCTTTCCTCAAATACTACTGAAACCTTATTGAATCACGCCAGTGAAACTGGCCAGTGGCGTTCAAACGTGCGAAATATGAGCGGAATCCCACTCTATATAAGGCAGCGCTTGTAAGTCATCCATTCAGAATCTTTTCCTTCACATCAAAGTATCTGGAGTGGTTGAATAGGAATCTACACATATCTATGGTCTGCTTGTAACTCCACGGAAGAGAGGGGCGGAGTCAGCAGAGCTCACTAGGATTTAAAGAAACATGGACTAGATCAGCGTGCTGAAGGCAGAGCTGATTTTGACAGGGTACCACTGAGAATTTTTAACCAAAGTATGTTATAGACTTTTCATTAAGACCCTAAAGAATCATATCAACTTGTGTAAAATGGGCATCTGATGACCCCTTTTATAACTGTAATCTAAGATAAGAGAATTGCCAGGTTTTATTTCTATGGGGAAAAAAATGAAGAGAGGTCACAATGTACAACTCAATACTTTTCTGATTGATTGTCATTTCTGTCTGTCACTTCGCAGGTCACACGTTTACAGAGATCCTGTCATTCCAGCCACCCATCACAGAGATCAGAGACTCCAAAGAAACATCCCTCTAACGCAGATACACACCATATACAAAATGCATAAATGTATGCGAAAAGAAAATGGAATGAATGTAAACTATATGACAAGAGTTTGTCACAATGTTGCTCAGTTATGAGGTTTCAGATTATTATACGGTTATGTAAACTCTCTTTATTACTTGACTTGAATATGCAAAATCCATTTTATACCTGCACCCAAAAACCTTTGTATATGAATGCTAGTCTTTATGATTTCAGCGTGCCAGTAGGCTTATGGTTTATTTACTTTACTGATCAGTTCTTATTTAATTTATTAATACAATGGTTTACACAGAATATGTCATGGTTAGCACATTTAACACTGCACCTCTTTTTTTTTTAATTAAAGAATAAAACCATCTTAATGAGTGTCTTGTTTTTTTTTTGTTTTGTTTTTTTTTTACAAAAAATGCAAAGAGGGGTAAATATACTCCCGGACAAATAAGGATTTTTCAAAAACATTTGGTAGTGAAACAATTTTCACTCAGAAATTGTTTGTAGATTTCATAACTTAAACGTGGAAGTTTGAAGCAAAAGACTGAAATAGCATTTTCTTGTAAAACATGCTCCAATAATCTTTGTTTTAGTATTCATTCATTTTTTTTTTTTAAATTCAGTGTATAGGAGTATAATTATTTGAGAATTTGCCTAAACAAATCTGATTATTTTTCAGCACATAAGGTATAATAATAGATATTTATCTTCTCTCAGTGCGATAACCCTATAGCTTTTCCTGAGTAAGATTGCATAACTCCGCTTACATAAGTTTACCTTAAAACACCTAGCACAAAAATAAAATGGTAACATGTTTAACTATGTTTACTGCGGAAGGTGCACATGTGCTATTTTCCCACAGATGATACAGATCAAAAATTCCATAATAAAGGCTGAAAAAAAAAATTAACAAATCAATGTAACTAAAAGGTCACTTTGTCTGACATCCTTATGAAGTGCAGAAAGTGAGTGTGTTTATAAATAAAGGCATTAAAGATATTTAGTGCATAAATGGCTGGGAAGTTTGTTTTATATCTGTAAAACAGCACTGCTGGCAACTAACATTTTAAACAGTTTAAACTTGCTGATAAAAAATTCAGGATTATTACTTTTTTTAGCACAGCATATCTGTTCCTGAGAAATCACCTTGAAGGTAGAAATCAGTCCCACCTGTTTAAACATGATTAGATCCCACTTTTTAAGTAACAGACTGACCTTACGCTCCATATGTGACCATAAGGACTGAGGTCTTTATAAAAGCCGTACCTTTCTGTCTAGTAATTTCACTCAACAACGCCATGAGGAGAGCTGCTATATTTCTACTGCTGACAAGTCTCTTGGCCAACGGACAAGGTGGGAAACTTTATATGAAAACTGTTTGTTTTTAAGAATTGATGGAAATGCTTGTTAAGTTGTTAAGTGTTCAGTCTGAACAAAATCCTGCAGAGCTGCATTGGGTTAACAGCTATGACCAGCCTGTGGATTTTAACTGCCCAGCAGGACAGTCCATATCCTATATAAAGAGGTGAGTAAAAAGCAGAATTTACTTCTGTAAAGGTATAGTTACTGTTAAAATGTTACTAAAGTAAAAGTCAAAACATCATGGGTCAATGCGGTCTACAAAATATGGATCAATGAATGCAGTTTACACTATAAGCAATAAGCATGGTAATATACAACCCCAGAAAAGTGGAGTTAATATTCCATTTCCAAAGCAAATAAGTAGCCTATACATTCTCAAAAATAATAATACAATAATGAAACATCAAGTTGATAATTCTGTTACCTCTTACTGTTTCCTTGCCTAATGAATAAACCAAGTGAACATCATAATCATTATGAGGACCGGTTGTGGGAGTTTGGCTGTAAAAACACCTTTGGTTCTGGCGCAGAGTGTTTCATGTCACCTTACGTCAATAATTTTGACCAAACGTTCACCTATGTGTGTCCAACAAACTCCATCGTCTCAGGGATAAGCAGCTACCACAGCGACTACCACGAGGACAGACGGTGAGCTCTGATTTTGGACTAATTTTGATGTTTTGTGTGTTCACCTGAGCTTATTGTACTCTGGTTTTATTTTTTTTTTACACACAGTTGGCAGTTTTACTGCTGTAGAAAAAAAGGCTACTGTACTTCTAACTGCCAGTGGACAACTTATGTGAACTGGTATGATGAGGTGTTCCACTGGACCGTACCAAGCTCAAACTACTTGGTGGGTGCTGAAAGCTACCATGACAATAAATATGAGTAAGTATAGCAGCAGATTTGTCATGTTTTTCTCTTTTCTCTCTTGTATATTTTGTTCATTTGAATTTTGATTAAGGTTTTCGGTAGACAGTAAAAAGGTGATGAAGGAATTAATTGCATGTAAAACGGCATATTTCAATGCTAACATTATCTTTTTTAATGTTTTCAGAGACCGTCGCTGGAAGTACAGGTATTGTACTAAAGTACAATGCTGAGACTCTCAAATAATCTCAAATCTGAAATAAACAAGAATGGCAATGCACATGGAATATGATTATTTTTTAGTGGAACTCCGAAGTTTTATTTACTATCTTTTTCATTACAAGTTACACTCTAAAAACTGCTGGGTTAAAAACAACCCAATTTGGGTTATTTTGGCAACCCAGCGCTGCATGCTGGGTTGCTTTTTTATGGTTTAAAATTACTATATAGGCTAAAATGAACCCAAATCGAGCCAGGCATTAAACCTAAAAATCTTGTTAATTTTAAAATCACTTTTACACACACAGAATGACTATCAAAAGGTAAATATTTATTAAAAACAACAACAAGAGAAAACAGTCAAAAGTAACATGCATGTAAGAAGAAATGCAGAAAAGTTTGTCATTAACAACTGAGTTTATAAATGAAGGATTGAAAATTTGTTGAATATAGATTTTAAAATCAAATTGGACTTTTTTTGTCAAATTTATATATTGTATAAAAATATATAAAAACACTATTATACAATAATTGTACAATTAGTTAATAGTTAAGTTCTTTACAAACTATTCTGGCATGACAAATAAACCACAACATTAACACTGATATTATAAAATTTAACAGAAGCATGTGCTTGAATGACAGAGTGTAAACTCCATTTCTACTAAACAACACAGAACAAGCATTTAACATTTTGTTTTTACAAATTATACACTTACAGTTTGTTTCATAGTCCATCAATACTGATCATGCATCACTGCCAATTTTCATGATCTCTTTAGCATAATTGATGTAGTCATGAAGAAGCCCCATCAGCACAGCAAAGGCATGTGACATCTTTTACATTATCCAGGGCAGCGTTCTCCTTTAAAACCAACTGTTGCATCAGTTTGCGGTAAAGGTCATTCTCCTCTTTGACCAGCATGTTCTTCATCAGTGGCCTAAAAAGAGAAAAACATTTGAAAAAAGAAAACATTTAATTAAAATCTACCCATTTTCAGATAGAGGTGCATCCACATCAGTAAGCATAGGTAAATAGTCTGTTTTATCATTTCAACCACTTTGTGTGGTTGTTTAATGTCTCTGTCACAGCGCTCTAGAATGCTATAATGGCAGCACTAGTGTGAGGGCATGTAATATTGTTTAAATAAATATATTGCTTTCAGAAAGCTACTTCTTTACTGAAACATTAAAACAGACATGATATTCACATACCTCACAAATTTCCATGTACGTGGAGGGCTGCTCTTTAAAGGGTTAGTTCACCAAAAAATGAAAATGGTCATAATTTATTCTCCCCCATGTTGTTCCAAACCCATACAAACTCTGCTAATTTTTGGAACACAAATAAATATATTTAATATTCTCTTAATTTTTGCCCTCCATTGCAAGTCTGGGAGACCAATATGTTCTTCTGAACAGACATGTTCGCTATGATATAATTTAAGATTTATTCATATATAAATATTGGCATGGATTATTTCTACAATAACTGAAATTTTTGAAGCTTGAAAATACTGATTATCTAGACTCTCAATGAATTAACAAAAAATTACGAGAGAAAATTAAAAATATCTTCATTTGTGTTCTAAAGACAGACAAAAGTCTTATAGGTTTGGAATGACATGAGGGCAAGTCAATTATATTTTGTGTGAACTATTACTTTAAAGGGATCTCTGTATTAAGACTTGGCTTAAGAGGTTGCGTTAGATTTTATTATTACCCCCCATTTTAATTATAATAACCCATTTAATTGCTTTTATTTTTGTTCGTGTTTTCATTTTTAATAATGAACCTAAAGGACGAGCATATAGGCTTATGCATTTATTTATTTATTTATGAAGAAAACAGAGACTGCGTCATTGACAGCAGAGGACACAAAAAAACAACAAAATATGCTAGTGCATATTTGAATGTAATATGGCAATTAAATGCACTAAATGGGTCTTATTTTCTCTTGTATATTTAGTATTGTTTTTTTAATAAAGAAAAAGTTCTTCTTATCTGATTACTCGATAGAATTTTCAGTAGAATACTCGATTACTAAAATATTCGATAGCTACAGCCCTACTTATCATTGTTGAATGTTACATAAGTCCTGGTGGGAATGAATCCTTGCAGTAACTGATATATGAAGTTACAGTCTCTGTGAGCTCCTCCAGATTGGTGGCAGCAGCTTCAAAAACACTCCAATCAGTAAGGTGGAGACAGGCTTGTAAAACCCGCTCTGTCTCGTTGGTCCATCTCTTTACAGTCTTTACTGCAGGTTTAGCAGATTTAAGTTTTTGCCTGTAGGTTGGTATAAGATGAACCAGGCTGTGATCAGAGAGCCCCAAAGCTGCTCGTGGAACAGAGTGATATGCATTCTTTATTGTGGTGTAACAAGAATGATTAAAACAGAGTCTGGATGTTGTTGTTCTGTGTTTGTGATCAGATCAGCGGGTTTCTGTAGAGCTGAGCTCAAGTGCACTTGTGGTAGAATGTAAATACTCACGAGAATGAACGAGCAAATCTCCCACGGCAAATAGAAAGGCCTACAATTAATAAAGAGCGTTTCTAGATCTGAACAGCACATCTTTAACACTGTTGCATCTGTACACCACCTTTCATTGATGTAAAAGCACGTCCCGCTGTCGCGCGATTTCCCCATTGATTCTGCGTCACGATCTGCTCTGAGCAGCTGAAAGCCCAGAAGATGAAGCGCGCTGTCTGGAATGGCGTCGTTCAGCCAGGTTTCTGTGAAACACAGAGCAGCAGAGTTTGAAAAATCCTTATTTGTCCGGGAGTATATTTACCCGTTGTGACGGGAGGAGCCAACGACAGACACAGTGGGTGTGGCGTCAGGCCTCGGAGAGGTTTTTATTAAACAAAAATGATAAAATAAAGTGTCCAGGGGGAAAGAAGTGTTCATAAAACAGGGGGATATGGTGTCCTCGTTGTGCTTCGGGGCTTGTGCAGGAGGGCAGTGTTCCGACAGGGGAGGGGTCCAGGCAAGGGGCGGAGTCTGGTGGCCGCACACGCTCCCGCGGTCCGGGGCACGAGGGGCGGCGGCTTCTCTGGAGCGGCGGCTCTTCCTCTTCCACTTATGGACTTTTAGCGGGATGGACGGCCCGGCATCCTGGCCCGACGGCTGTTATACGGGTGCGGCTTGCACGATGACTCTGGAGGTTCCGCGGCTCACATCCTCGGCGGCGCGATGTCCCTCAACGCACCCTTCCTGGACCCATGAAGACACCAGCGTGCGTGCATGCACGGGGGAAGAGACCGGTCTCCCGAGGAGAGGCGCGCTCGGCATTTAAAGGCGGCGGTGATGAGGCTTCATTCAGTCCAGCTGTGCCTCATCACACGCCGCCAGCCCACGTTGATCCCACGCCCCTCCTCTCATCCACCCACTCCAGTCGGGAGCCTGGTGAAGGGCGGCGAATAAGGGACGGGGTGGTGATGATGATGAGGGGGAGGGCCACCGATCCGTCACACCGTCTTTGCATTTTTTGTATTTATTTATATCTAGTTCATGGGTGTCGGAACCATTGTATGTGGGTGGGACAGCACCCACCCACTTTTGAAAACCAATGCACCCACTTCTACCTTCTCTTCAGCGAATATGTCTGTGCATTTTTCAAAGTGCCATCAGTCAAATCCATTCTACATCATGAATGCCCTAATAAATTAAATTCAATTTAGCTACAGCCTTGAATTCCACGCTGCTGCTTCCTCAAATCCATTCCACTTGGCTCATTCAGAGTTCATAAATTAAACAAATTAAATTGAGAATTGGTCCTTAAAATAATGTTACCATGTTAATTTATATATTTTTCCATATTTTTTTTTCTTTTGCATCAGTATTTATTGATCCTTATAACATATTACATTATTCATGGTTAAGTAGTACTGTATTTCAACAGAAATGCATTTTTACCATTAGTTATGAGAGATAAAAGAAGTTTGAATCATGGGGAAAAAAAAAATTCACAACATTTCAGCAACTTCTGCTTACAAATTTAAAATCTGTAATTGGATGAGGGTAAGCGTCATATTACCGTATTGACCCGAATATAAGACTATGTTTTTTTTCATGGAAATATATCTGAAAAAACGCAGTCGTCTTATATAGAGTGGGGCAACTATGATGCCACTTTGTAGTCGAAAACCCTGAAGCGTTAGCATTTTAGCACTTCCGGTTCCAACGTCCCAGAGTCAATGGGTTTTTTGAATGGGATTTTGGTTAAATCCCTAAAATAAGGTCCGTGGTTCACATGGGCTCAAGATACTTTCATGTTTTATTCTACGATATAAAACACACCAGTTACACCCCACTTCTGATTTTTTTTTAAGCTGTTAAGTTTAAAAAAGACAGTTGCTAACAAGTTGCTAAATGGGACTACAGGCGCTGTCGGAGACAATCAACGTCATCACACCGAAACAGTTTATCAATTTACAGTATTTTCCAATTGTAGTATAATTTGTAATTCAATTCATTGTAGAATAACCAATGAATAGTTTCCCGCATTTTATATTGTTGTTCAACAATGTTTTTTTGCTTTGCCCCGAAATGCGACACATGGAAGAAGCTTGAGTTTGTCGCTTACTGATACAGAGACTCTGGGTTCGTACTATAAGGTAACTCAGACGATTAATCCATGTAAACACCACATTTACCGGCTTTACGTGGTAAAAGTGAAACTTTAATGATGCATAGTGCTTAAGTTAAAATTAAATGTTTACGGCCACAAGAAGCTTTTCAGCAAGGATAAAATAACATTTTGTGTACCATTCCTAACAAAACGATAGCTGAAATGTGGTACTTTGTTCACTAAAAGTAAGTTTAATCTTACCATATCCAAGAACTCGTTCACTCTGCTGTTGTTTAATAGATTAAATGCACTAGAATTTTATTGAATAGTATGTGGAGACACGTTTTTAATTCAAATATTCATATTAATCAAAGATGTATTGACTTTTAATGCACCTAATTTCGAAATGTACAGAAATACGAGGTTTCAAATGTCCTTAAGATTATTTCATTTATTCACTATACTATTTATTACTAATGTCTTATTTCAGTTTTAGTTTGTCTCTAGTTTTGTATTTATTAGTTTATATGAAAAGGTTCATGTAGCGTAAATTAACATTCATATACAGAGTAAATCCTTCACTGAACATGTTCAAAATAAGTTGTCGGGAGCGCGGTGGTGGTGACGCTGAAGGAGAGCGACCGTGGTGCTGTTTTATAGCCTAAGTTTAGCTTTTCAGACTAATGACATTAAAGTT
Source organism: Acrossocheilus fasciatus (assembly GCA_036784905.1). NCBI lineage: Eukaryota > Metazoa > Chordata > Actinopteri > Cypriniformes > Cyprinidae > Acrossocheilus > Acrossocheilus fasciatus. The sequence continues at coordinate 4,575,621 of CM071941.1, forward strand.
GACTTTGATACAACTTTTGGGCTCATCGGTGAAAACTCAAGATGAAACAGACTGATCAGATAACATACACATCCAAAATGTGTCTCCCGTTCAAAACACTGGTTTAGAGCATCCGCTAACACTAGTAATGGTAGTTGGAGGTGAACAGGTGAGCGTAAGTCAAGTAACTGTGTCAAGTGTTTCTTGAACCCATGAGGCTCAACATAAAGACATGCAAACTCGTGCTATGAGACAAATGCAGAGGAAATTTAGTGGGAAAAGCTTCAAAAACACATTTAAAAGAATGCATACAGAACGAGCACCATCAACACTGTTCATAGATGAACACCAGCATCGTGTTTGCATCTCTGAACACAAGACAGCATGAGGAGAGCTGCTCTCTTTCTGCTACTGAATGGACTGTTGGCCACTGGACACAGTGGGTGATTTTAATAAAAATGTGTTAGCGTTTTACACTGATCATTTTCCTCAAAATTCTTTTTATATCTTTGAGAGACTGTGAGCTGCAGCTTTATTTTTGAGGTATTTGATACGTGAATATACTCCAAGCTGGCATAAAAACTACAGCAATTTTAAACGTCCTGCAGGCCAGTCAGTGTCCTCCATAAAGAGGTGAGTATCGCTTGTTATAATTTTTTTTAAAAAATATATAATATTTTTCAGTTATAATTACTGCGATTTTGCAATCAAAAGATTTTTACAAATTTAGTTTTTCTCCATTCCTTGCTTGCCCAATATGGAGGACGAGAAATGACTTAAGTATAAATGAATAAATAAATACATAAATGCAGAAATAAATGTAGAAATACACAAATAAATACATGAATGAATAAATAAATAAATTAAGAAATAAATATAGAAATACATAAACAAATGAATGAATAATTAATTAATTAATTAAATGCTGAAATAAATAAATAAATGCAGATATGCATAAATTATTTTGTCAAAAGTGTAATTTTTCATTGTACTATTTTTGTACCATTTGTGTTAAACTACACTTATTTATGTATTTCTTCATTTACTTATTTTTACATTTATTTATGCATTTCTACATTTCTGTATTTCTGTGTCCGTATGTTAATAAAGTAGGCGGTCCTAACCTCTCTCAATGCAGGATTGGTCATTTAGGCAAACCATTCAGAACAACCGTGAGATAGCAATTAGCCTAGTTAGCCTGCTAACTTTATTAACTGTGGTCAAGCCAGCCACGTCTTGAAAATACACGAGCCGTTTCTCAATACCAAGTACGCAAAGTTCAGACTTGCGTCCTTCCAACTTCGCAGCTTCGACTCGGGAGTGAATTAATTATTTATTTCTTCATTTATTTATTCATGTATTTCTATATTTATTTTTTCATTTATTTATTTATTCATGTATTTATGTATTTATTCTTAAGTCATTTCTCATCCTCCATAGCCCAGTGTAGCCAAAGCCAAAACAGCAACTATTATGAGGACCAGTGTTGTGCCCATTTTCGACTCCCTGCCAAATTATTACCCCTCTCGTTGAAATTGCTACCTGATTGCCTAATCCTAACCCCTCCCCCACACCTAACCCTAAACCTACCAATACTAGGGGGGTAATAATCTGGCAGGGGTCAGAACTGGGCACAACACCAGCGCTGGGAATTTAGCTGTAAACCCACCTACGGCCTGAGTGCCTTACGTCAATGAATTCGACAAAGCGTGCAGCTTTTACGTGATCGCAGGAATGAGCAGCTACCACAGCAACTATCATGAGGACAGAAGGTGAACTGATGATTGACTGAGTCTTATGTTAAAACATTTATTCACTCGAGTTCATCTGAGCTGATGTCAAAACCATTCTTTCACACAGCTGGCAGTTTTACTGCTGTAAAAGTCAGTGCATTTCTGGAAACTGTCAGTGGACTTCATACGTCAACTCCTTTGATGAGGACTTCCAGTGGACTGTGCCTCCTCACAACGTTCTGGTGGGAGCTGAAAGCTATCTAGACTTTCAAGAGTGGGTATCATTTCCTACTTGCTCATTATTTTAATAATTAATAAGAGAAGCTATTTCAAGTCAAACATGCCAGACCATTTGCTCTGTTGCTCACTAACGTCACACTTGTGTTACTTCTTTCAGAGATCGACGATGGAAGTATTGTGTCCAACAATGTCTTTAAGACTCAGTATTCTCTCACAGTTCAATGAACCTCTGAAATAAAAGCAAGGGGAAGACAAAACTGTGGTTGATCTCTGTTTTCAATGAATAAGTTGAGCTGTGTTTGACTGTGTGCATGTTTGAAAATGCTGTATTCACAGTGTTAAATCTTAACAGTATTTTGAAGCTTTCAGTAATGATCCTTCATAAGACAATGTGGAATAGCTGTACTGAAAGCTGCCTAATCAATCTCTCTACATAAATCCTAAACGTGCCAACACTTCACAATGTTTACATTCACCAAAATAAGTATTTTACAATATTTAAATTCATTGCAGTGTCCAGCACAATGGGAGTAAGAAAGGTGCACAGATTCTATGTGGGTTTGTCAGTAGGTTAACTCATACAACAACCAACTTCCAGTTGTGCCGAAGCTGCCTTTGTGTTTTTAAAGAACTTAACGATTTGGGTACTGTTGATTTGAATATGATCTGAACTGATTTTGAAGTAAATGAACAAGAGCCGGAGCAATTACAGATATACAGGTTATGCTTGCATCGAGACTGATGTTAAATATGTTAATGTGACCGATGTTAAATATGATAATCAAGAAACACTACAAGGGGACGCATATTTTCTGTTCAGTATTTGAGTTTTTGTTTATTATTATTATCATCGTTAGCCTTCTAATGTTCAGCTGTTAAGTGAGGGCTCACAAGGTAACTCGAATTGAATGCAATTTTTGTATCCAGTTATTCAACACTGCTCTGTCAGTGTTAGCTTTCTGTACTGCCGTGTGTGTGTTCATGCAAATGTTGTTTGTGTGTAGGAGATACTTCGTAAGCTTATGCGAGGGGACAAATGATCTAATACCAGGCTAGTGTGAAAAAAAGAAGAAATCAAACAGATCACACAAATAATGGATCGAATTAATTCAACTGATAAGTTTATTATTACCTTCTGAGAAACTGTATAAAGAGAGACTTTTGATGCAAGGTGAGTTTGACACTCTGACCAGTGAGCACACAGAAGAACTTTTCTTGAAATCATGCCAGACTCAGTATGAACGCGGTGAGCGGGCTGGGAGTTTTTTGTGCTATCAATTGAAACGTCCACAGCAGCAGGATTTATAGCGGCAATTGGGGACAGTGAGGGCAACATTGTTACGCATCAACAGGGTATTATTGATCAGTTTAGAACTTTCTATGAGGCCCTATATACACACTTCTGAAGTGGACAACATAGAGCGAATAGAGAGGTCTTTCAGCAGCTTCGAGTTGCCATCCTTATTAGACCATTCAGAAATGTCCGCTTTAGAAGGTAACAAAACAGTTCTTGAGATAGACAGTGCAATTAAGAAACTAAAATCTGGAAAAGCGTCAGGTCCCGACGGGTTCTGCCAAGTTAGTCCCTTTGTTGAGCAAGGTATCTGAGAAGGTCCTTGTTTCAAAGTCTCTTCCCGCAACCATGACTCAGGGAACCATATCTTCCGCCCAATCAGTTGACTTTGCTGTGGCTATAAGATCCTGGCCAAGGTGCTGGGAATCAGAATAGAGCCAGTCATGAGTAAGATAATTCAGCCGGATCAGACTGACTGTTATTTACTCAACCAAGGACAATACTAACTCTGCGATCCTAATATACTGCTCAGTAAGTTTTACTAGCTCTTATTCTTTACACATGAAAAAAAAAAAAAAACGATGTCAGCGATATGTCTTTGTAAAAGTAATTTTTGCGATTATTCGCTGGAGTGATTTCAATTAACTCACAAAATGATAACTTCAAATAATAATATTTATAATTACATTATCACATTTTTTATGTATAGCCTGGCATAAACATTCTAAATTCACTGGCTTGTAAAGCACTCACATTGCTTCATGTAAAACATGTTTAATTTTTCTATATTATTGCCTATTTATATCTTCAAAAATAAAGCGATATTTATCTGAAGAGACGCTGTCTCACAATGTTTTAGTTGCGCATCAAAAGCGAGTTGGTCCTCACTGCAGAACACAAGATCAAGGGGGCGTGGTTGGATCTAGATCCAACTCCTCCCACTATACATATACCTGAACCTACCCGTCTCCACCCCCTGATCCCTAAACCCACCCCTAAACCTACCAATCTCCACCCCCTAGATGTGGATCCAACCCCGCCCCCTGGATCTTTGTTCTGCAGTGAGGGGCTACTGTCAAAAGCTGCAGCGATCTGTAGTCAGAGCGTGATTTGCAGACGTGTGATTGGCTGCTGCTCTATTAAGAAACATGTTTGTCATGATTGGCTGCTGCAGGAGTCAGACACAACAACAGCTTATGTAAACATGATGCATCACATACTTTGCATCCTTGAACACAAGAGACCATGAGAAGAGTTGCTCTGTTTCTGCTACTGACTGGGCTGTTCGCCAGTGGACAAGGTGAGTGACCTTACTAAAATGTTTAATACTGATCATTTTCCTGACATTTCCATATGCATTAATTATATTAATTGGGATCTGCTAAATCTTTATCATTCATCCTGAGTTATTTGACATTTAAAATATATTCTAAGCTGAAACTGGTTGGGTATGTAACTCCACAGACTGGCATAACATCTATAAACCTCTCAACTTTCAATGCCCTCCAGGCGAGTCTATATCCTCCATCAGCAGGTGAGTAGGCCTTACTGTACTATTTAATAATTGTTCAACTATTTTAAACATTATTATAAAGGCATAAACCTTCTTGAATTTACAATATGTACATTAGGGTTAGCTTTGTCATGGCTGAATGCCATCAATATATAGATATTAATAAAAATTATAAAATTATTTTTTTAAATTATTTTTTCTCCATTCCTAACTAATGTAAACAAAGCTATAACAACAATTATCATGAGGATCGACGTTGGAAATTTAGCTGTAAACCCACCTTCAGCTGGGGTACGGACTGTTTCTTGTCTCCTTACGTTAATGACAAAACGTTCAGCTTTGAGTGTCCACCTCATCATGTGATCGCAGGACTAAGCAGCTACCATAACAACTACCATGAGGACAACTACCATGTTTGATTGATTCTTATGCTTAAACTTTGATTCCCTCGAGTTCATCTGAACTGGTGTCAATACCATGTTTAACACAGGTGGCAGTTTTACTGTCAGACAGTGTGCTCTGTTTCTCACTAATGTGATGCTTACTTGTTTCAGAGATCGATGGTGGAGGTACAAGTACTGTCTCCAACGATCATGTTGATACCAAGACTGAATATTCTCTCACAGTTCAGTGAAACTTACATTTAAAAAGTAGAAACATAGGATTGTGTTTGAGTGTTTGCATGCTTTAGTGGGCTAAAATTATTGGATTAAAATGATTGGATTGGATTATTGGTATTACATTTTCAAATATGATCGTTGATTAGATCACAGCTGTACTGATAGCTGCCTAATTAAAGGGTTAGTTCACCCAAAAATGAAAATCATGGTTAAAAAGGTGCACAAATATGTTACCAGTAATAACAAAACAATCTCATGGTAATTAATAACTATTTTATGCTTACTTTAATCTAAAAATTGTACATTAAGTAGCAATTCAATAACATAATCAAAGACAGATTCACCAAAGTATAGAATACAAATCTGTTGTTAAATCTTATTCTGCTTCTTTGAATTTACCTGATGAATCGGTTTCTCCCGTGGATCCAGAGAACTCGGGACTGATGGAAGACTGACAGGAGAGAGCAAAACTGCTTTGTGTTCTGAAAAGTTTCAATAAGACATATATTAACACAAGGACAATAACAACAACAACAACAACAAAAATACTCAAGCATTTTTACAATACAATAAAATTAAAGTTTATTAATATGTGTTCAGCCTTATGTTAACATATAAATTAACTCATGAAAGAGTAATTTTTTTCCTTCATTGCTATATTTTCATACACATCAATAGCCATAGGTGGTCCATGGATTTGAGTAACGCTATATTGAAAGATATAAGCACAAGTTTCCTATATATAGATCTATTATTGTTTCATAAGGGTAAGTTATAGTTACATTACAAGCTAAATAACAAGTCATTGTAACCATACCAACAGCACTGTCGATTTACAAATAAAAAATTGCACACTAAACTAAAAAACTACACCACCTGACATGTGGGGTGCAGAACGCACGTGTTTACGTAAGTCCTCGCGTTTTAACTGACATTAGGACCCCAATTTCTTCAGTTCAAATAATCTGCTAACATCACTTTAAAACAAATATTGTTTTTCCAAATCCTCACCCAGCGTTGGAGTAACGTTTGTAATGTCAGTCAAAGATGCACAGGTGAACGCGATAACAAACGCGTCTACGTGATGCAACCTGTTATGTTATTCGTACTTTTAATATAACAACAAAAACAACAAGATCAACATTATTGTTGTTATTATATTATTAACATATATTATTAATAAGATCTTAATAATGTTGTTGTTTAAGGCACTTTGTACCTTAAAAGTATGAATTATGAATAACGAATGTATTACCAATGAATTAAAAAATGTATTTATTTTTTAACAAAATGACTCAAAATAATTGTTGCAAAAATTAAATGTTTTCCACATTCTTGTACAAATTCGTAGGATATGACTTTACAACTGCATATATGTTTCAATAATAATAAAAAAAAAACTTTCGTTCATAACATATTTTAATGAAATTAGTTGCACAACTAGCTCATTTTCGATTTGAAATATAAAACCCTGGCAAAATGTAAAATGGTAAAATTTTAATTGTGAATTTTAAACATAACCATGACAATACTGTTATAAACATTAAATGTACATTTAAAAACAAAATTTCAAAGTGAAATCAGAACAGATAATTTAACGGATTATTCCGCCTAAGACCACAAAGAGGCAGTACAGACCAAGTTTGCACTCAAACAAAGCAAGTCACATTATATACTAGTGACCTAACTACTAAAACACTCCACAATCTACTGGAATCATTTTATCAGCTACATTGTTGCAGTTTGCATGCCCTCCTTGCCCTTTTCTTGGCTTTACTTTCTCATTCTTTCTCTCTCCGCTCCCTGCTTTGAGTCTTTTCAACCGACCTTGGCTGGAACTTAATATTTAGCTTGTATGTCACATGATCTGAGGAAACAAACTAACAAGTCCACTGTGTTATTGTGTCCAGTTGAGGAAGCAGGTTGCAGAATTGCTGCAGATGGTCTCTGTGATGTATGTCTAGCAGGTGGACCGTGGGATAGACGGGGCCGGTTCATGGCCACTGTGTATCCGGCTGGAAAAAAAGCTGGTTTAGACAGACACACACACACACACACACACACACACACACACACACACACACACACACACACACACACACACACACACACACACACACACAGATAGACTAAGACTAAACGTTTTTCAGTGCGACCAGACACATTATGAACAGGAGCATCAGCTTTTTACATTATTCTTTTACACATTATCGTCCTACATGGCTCTTAAATGAGACAATTCTGGCCCAATTGTGGCGGAATTTGTGGGTTTTAATCACTGTATTTTCTGTCTACTGAGTCGTTTTGTGCTAAATGAAATTCTGCTCTTTCAGTTTGGTTCCCATGCCTCTGCTTGTCTTTCACACATCTCAGATATCGAGCTAAAAGTGAAACATCTCTCATTGTCAAGGTCTCTTGGGGGATGGGGGGAGGTATTAGGCAGAGAAAGAGGGGAGAAACAGAAAAATGAAGAGGAGAATAAAGGAAGAGATGCCAGGGAGGGAGGGTGGAAGCAGAGAGCGATAGAGAGAGAGGGAGAGAGTGTGTCCCTGCCAGAACTCACGTAGACCCACAGCTGCAGAGCCTTTCTGATCCCAGTACCTCCCTTTGCCCCTCCGTCACACTCCCAGCGTTCAAAATGAGTGTGTGTGTGTGTGTGTGTGTGTGTGAGAGAGAGAAAGCGCCCTTTTATTTGTAGGTCAAGCTGTTTAAATAACCTGATTGTCTGGGTGGCACCACACAAACTTCGCAACCACCATATATGCAAGTGTGTGCGGCCAACATGTGCTGCTTTTCATAGCATAGTTAATATACGCACCAGCTGAGAATAGACATCTATGACATGCATACGTGTAGAGCGGTGCCTTGTATGATATCAGCCCATCTCTAGCATGCTTATTTGATCAATGCCTTATTCTGATTGGTTGCTGCTTTCCTCTTTTCATGACTGGATTACCGTGATTGGTCACTGGTTTGCTTTGTTGATGAATTGGCTTTGATTTGATTGGTTGCAACTTTAAAAGTGTGAAATGTAAAAGTACTGAAATGTCATTTCCAGTCATTAGTGCTAAATAATCCTTGAAATGGTGATCAGGACCCAGATGCAATGTAGAGGGGTCTTGTATCTGTATATGAGCCTACTTTAATAGCTTCTTACCAAATAAATGGATTTAAATAATGAAACTATCATGTGATATCAAAAGAGACCAGCCACAGAGTATTATGAGAGACATACATTTATAAAATCTATTGGTTTATATGGTTTAGGGGTCATTATACAAAAATATTTGACCATAAAATGAACACCGATTTGAATTAAAGGGATAGTTTTTCCAAAAATAAAAATGATTTACTCGCTTATTCCAAACCTATATGACTTTGGTTAATCTTCAAAAAACAAATTAAGATTTATTTATTTATTTTTTAATAAAACCTAAAAAGTTTCTGTCCCTCTATTGACAGTCAAGGTAACCAAACTTAGAGGATCTAAAATGTTTATAAAGGCACCATAAAATGAGTCTATAAGAATCGAGTGGGAAGTCTTGTAAAGAGATTCGCTTTAGACACTGAAAAATAATTTGGTGTAAAAACAATTTTCGCTAAAGGATACTATAGGATAGGAAAACTACTATAGGAGACTATTTTCTTGTACAATGTACAATCTTTACTTCAAACTTAAAATCATTTAAGTCATTCAAAGATTAACCAAAGTCTTACGGGTTTTGAAACAACATGACACTAAAAAATTATTTTTGTAAATTAAAAAACAGTTTTTAAATTAAATTTGATGTGCTACTTGCCATTTCTTTATGAAATGTATGCAATGTCTGGGTGAAAATTGTATATACATTGAAATTTTTGCAAAATAAATGACAGAATTTTCATTTTTGGGTGAACTATCTATCCCTTTAAGGATTTCAAATAGGCATATCCAAGTTTTTATGCATGGATATAAGCATTTATTTTGCTGCTAATGACATATCCTCACACATCTGTGCTAACTGAACAAACCAAATTATTTGTGCACACTAATTATGTTGCAGAACTGAACAGCTCAGTCTCCATTAATCAGGTTGAGTGTGTTAACAGGTCATCTGGACACTGGTCATTGCAGTAGAACATTCTGTGCTCATCAGCACACTTATGATCTACTGTCATCATATATCTAATACACAGAAATATCAAACATGGCAAAGCATGCTTTCAGTGCAGTAAAACACAGCTAAGAAAGTTCACACTCACTCATGTTCAAGCATTGTAAGAGCATCTGCTAACTGAGTAAACAAAACCAAATTTAGCAGCAGCTGAAACTTCTGATATTTGAAAGCATGCACTGACTCAAGGAGAAGACTATTTTTAGCCTGGGTCGTAATTTCATGGTTTCCTAAGGAGAGCCGTCTAACATCATGCTGGCAGTCGGTGATGCCAGCTGGCTGTCTGGGAGCCGGTGATTCTGACATTGATAGGCTCCTACAACAGTGGGGCATCTGATTACACATTGTCTCAAAAGATCAGCAGTCTCTGTGAGAAGAGAAGATTCATTCAGACACCTGTAATTGACTGTACATGTCGCTCATGAATCAGACACTTTCACTCTTTAAAAAGGTGCTTCAGGGTTGTTTAAATATAATGAATGATTGCATCAGAATCAGAGTCATTGCAATTCTTCATATAGCTTCTAAAACCAAAAAAGAACATATAAAAATATTATTCAATATTATTAACATTAATGTAACATTTGAATAATATTTCAAGTTTTACTCAAGCTCAAGTTTTTACTGTATTTCTAACGGTAGCGTATATTCCAAATATGTTTATACATGTAGTAAAATATTTATAAAGTCATGCAACACTTATTAAACTGACAAATTATCCTATGTCTTGTACTTTGATTTGAGATATTATATGCAGCCTCGATCCTTAACCACTGTTTACCACGTCCAGTGTTTAATAAACCTGATATGAGGTAACATGTCATTGAATTTTGAGGATTTAATTATCACCTGTGTACAGAAACTGTGAGAAACTCTGTTTACAGTAAGCCAGACATCTTCGATATTACATTTCTCTCAGACAGAAGATTTTCTGAATGAATCTGCAGACTGTGTTGACCTAGCTTTGCTGTGTTTCTCGTTGCAGCTGGTTCCCGTAGCGACAGCAGACATGGCAAGCTGCACGTTGCCACGCCGCTGAGCTCAGCCAGCCACTGAGGCAGAGAGCCAGACAGTCAGCTGACTAGAGAGAGAGAGTCAGTCTATGAAAGGATATGGCTGAGAGTTGTAAAGCGGCCGGGTGAGAAAGAGAGAGAGAGAACGAAGGACTTTGTAAGGACGTGTTATGTAGTCTGAGGCCAAAAAGAAGAAATGGAGTTGAATTGAAAGAAAGAAACTGAGAGGGGGACTTTGAAAGGGTGTGGAAAAAGAGAGAGTCAGAGTTCATACAATGCACATAATCACAGTATTTTTGTCCAACATTTAGCAGATCCAGCGCGACCAAAATGACAGCTTGGTATAGTTAACATGAAATTCTTCTAATTCAAACTCCAAATAAAACTATTTAGAAAATTCCTTTCTTATTAATGCATTATGCATGTATATGTGTGTATGTATGCACACACAAACATGTTTGTTTCTGTGAATTGTGAGGACTTTCTATTCCGCTTCTATTACTTTTATACTGACCAAACAATATTTTTTATCCCCTAACCCAAACCTAACCCTAAACCTACCCCTAACAGAAAACCTGTTTGCATTGTTACACTTTCAGATAAACATCATTTACTATTTTTAATCATTTTTCTCCTAGTGGGGACCGCAGGCCATAATGTCAAACATTTCAGATTTTACTATCCTTGTGGGGACATTTGGTTCCCACCATGCAGCATAAACAAGTACACACACACACACACACACACACACACACACACACACAATATACCACTGAAGGCACTGTTGAAAAGCAAAAGAAATTCAAATAGCAAAATCCATGATAAGGATAATAAGCTGATAGTATTATTAGTCTTACTTGCAGCTAAAAGCTGAAATATTTAATAAACAAGCACCCGCAGGATGTGTAGAACTTTTTGAATGATTGGCGTTCCAATTCTATGGCATTTTGCGGAACTTTCAGCGGAGTTTTGCAGGTGTTCACAGATTCTGTTTAGAGGGATAGTTCACCCAAAAAGGAACATTCTGTCTTCATTTATTCACCCTTCAAATTGTTCCGAAGTGTTTTTTGATAAAAAAAGAAGATGTTTTGAAGAATGTTGGTAACCAAACAGTCACAAGTTGACCTCCATAGTGTGGGAAAAATACTATGGAAGTCAATGGGGACCAGAAACTGTTACTTTCATTCTTCAAAATATCTTCTATGTTCAGCAGAAGAAAGAAACTCATACAAATTTGCAACGGTCTGTGGTAATGTCATACCAGACGATCCTTAAACAAGATGGAGGAGACCCTCCAAAATGGGGCAAAGGGGATATTTCACATTTGCTGGTGAAATGAAGCTGGTTAAACAGCCTTATTACTCTTCCTATACACACCAATACTGAAATATTCTGTCAGACTCCCTCGGAAATCCTCAGAGATACCAGGAAACCCACATCTGTAACTCAAATATACAACTACCGGCATGATATATGCATGTAGTTTGAGCTTATGTGTGTGTGACTCAAGCGTTTGATTAATAGCTGCTGTCAGATTATAAGTCATCACAGTTGCAGAAAATTATGGCTAATAACAGTGAACAATGTGTGTCTACCACTCCTCGCTTAGACTTCAGAAGTTTTAGAAATAGGAAACACAACCTCCTTTGTCTTAAGCGAACATGCGTATGTCAACACCCAAGCCGGGATGACAGCTTTTGGCTCGTTTGCTTGTTTAATATAAATGTTTATGTTGGAAAATTGGAGAATCTGTTCAGGATCTCCTATAGTGCCAGGAAAGCCTGCCGGAGAAGGGAGTGGTTGAAGGCATTAATCTTATAAATGTTTATACTCAACTCTTTCAGGTCCTGTCTTGCAAAACCCTACCGTAAATATGAATTATTTGCCCATTGTTGGCTATTGTGGCCACGTGAGAAAGAGGGAGAGAAATCTTTTCTGATGCTAAGCCAGAATAGTACGGGAGGTGATGTGAGGGTGCGTTTCTCCTATAAATCGGAGTTTTCAATGCCGCTCAAACAGCGAGTGATCATTTTTATCCCCTGTAATATGTGAACTGTAAAGGTGAAAGGATGTTCTATAAAGGCCAGTATCTGCTGACTGCTCTGGCCACTCTTTAAATAGCCACCATGGGCACAATTCTGCCTTTGAAAAACCTCGACACAACACTCTCTCTGTCCCTGTGACTTCACCAGATGACACACACCTGTCAAACTCGAGTGTTTCAAACTCGAGCAGCACATGATCTACATCAGAGGAATTCTGCACTTTAATCGGTCAGGGACGTGCAGGTCAAGGTTGAAGAGAGTGACAGCGAGCCGCTCTTCACGTCTGTTTCTGAACGTGTAAACCTGTCAGGTTTGGCAAGTTCTAAAAGTTGCAACTTTCCCAAGGCCATTTTTAGGTCATGTCTAGTACGTGTAGGATTCAAGTATGGTAAAATGCTGATAGTATTATTAGTCTCATTGGTAGCTAAAAGCATTATTCAATTAACTGAAATATTTAATACACAAGTACCTGCGGTAAAATGTTTGAATGATTGTCAGATGTCATAACTAAACAAAAATTAGAAATGGTAGCTGAAATATATCAGATATAAGATGAAATAAAATAAAATAGAAATATTAGATGAAACGCTTAAGCTAAACAAGTTTTGTTGTTCCAAACCCGTATGACTTTATTTCCTCTAAGCAGCACGAAAGGCACATTTCTGAAGAATATCCTTGGCACATTGTTCAGATACATTAAATGTGTGCATTTGGCAGACATCAGTATGTTTTCTTGGGAATCAAACTCATGATGTTAGCCAGCGCTGTGCTCTCCAGTTTAGGAGTTTCTAGTTACTACAATGAAAGTACAATGAAAGTGAACGATGACTAGGGCAGTCAAACACTGAAATGACAAAACAGCACCATAAAAGTATAATAAAAAGAGAAATATTCACACTTTTTTTCCCGTACTATGAAAGTGAAAGAGTTCTACACTATAATTCAAGTCCTTTATGTCATATTTTAAGCTTGAGGAACAGACCAAAATCTAAAGTATTACTGACTGAAATTCTTGCTGCTCAGTGTTCAAATTTCATTTGCATTCATATGCATTCCATACAACAACAGCCTCATTCACATTCATTGTAAGAAAATCAGCAGTGTGAATATAAATCACATTCTGTGTTCCAAAAAAAATAAAAAATAAAAAGAAGAAGAAGAAGAAGAGGAAAGAACCTCATGAGACTACAGAATTCACACTTTTGGATGAACTGTCGGTTACACTTTATATTAGGTGGCCTTAACTACTATGTACTTACATCAAAAAATAAGTACAATGTACTTATTGTGTTCATATTGTATTGCAAAACACTATTGCTGCTATTGAGGGGGGATACGGGTAAGGTTAGGGACAGGTTTGGTGGTCTGGGTAGGTTTAAGGGTGGGTTAAGGTGTAAAGGATAGGTCAACAGTGTAATTATAAATGTAATTACATAAATTAATTACAGATGTAAGTACATATGGGCATTTTTAAAAATATAAGTACAATGTAAAAACATGTATGTACACAGTAAGTGCATTGTATCAAATGATTAATTTAAATGTAAGTACGTAGTAGTTAAGGCCACCTAATATAAAGTGGGACCGAACTGTCTCTTTAAAGCCTGATTTCTGCTGAATTTATCACTGTTGTGACTTTTGCTCCAGAGAGCTTCTGGTGGAGGTAAGTAAACAGACATGCTGTTTCCTACATACATATTCAATCCGCATATATATTATATATGCATAACTCCAAAGGTGAATGTGCACATTGACAGAAAGAGAGAGACTTCTTGTTTAATTTCGAAATTTCTCTACGTTTTTTAAACGCTCACATGCTGAACCTGAAGGTGGTTGATATTTGATAGTAAACTCTGTGTTTGAAAAACCTTTTATGTTTCTCATTGACCCATCTCCATAGCCCTGCTTGAAAAAGCAAGGTGACTTTGAGCCAAACATTGTTTCGATTGGTACTCGGTGGAGGTCCAGAATCACAGGAGATCAAACAGACCCTCCATGTCAACCTTCAGTCTCAGAGACAACAGCAGCAGCGGGAAAACACACTAAATATTAACCAGCGAGAGAAAGAGTTGTTACATAAGCGTGTGTGTATGTCACTGAGCTAGTTGGAGGTTAATGTATTACCTATTTCGCTTCACATTGCTCTTCTCCTCTATTGAACATCCAGACTGTCCATATGGTTTCTGTCAGGGAGAGCGAGGCTATTGGCTGTCTTATTCCACGTGAATCGTCCTGAGAGTTAGTGTAACAAAGTTGGATTTAACAGCTAATATATTTTTGGAATGTTAAATAACTTCCATGTGGAGTTTAGTGTAAATTTCCAGTGTGCAGTCTATGTAATTCTGCTGACGGTGTGTGTCCTGTGAGTGTGTCCCAGCATCCTTCCTGCTTTATAAGAGGATATCTGCACAGGGGACTATTCGGCTGACTGGCCCGGCTGGTGCACCTGGGATGACACGGCCTCAGGAATTAAATAACTTCCTGTACAAAAAGCAGTTTTGCTCTCATGTGTTACCAAAAAAACAAAACAAAACAAAACTTTTGTCAAAGTTAGGGTGTTTTGAGGTTCAGTACAAGCTCAGGTCTATCAATAGCATGTGAGCTGTCAGTTACCGCAAATAATACATTTTGAGTCTTCCCGTCAGTTTGGAAAAATCTGTTTATAGTAATGCGTTTATAACAGCAGTCTATGGGGCATGAAACTGCACTAGGATAAATGTTCAAATATACACTGTTGTGAAGGTACAGCCAAACTAAACATTATGTGTGCTAACATGAGGCTAGTGTGGTAAAATTGTTTATTAACCTTGTTACTCATTCAAAGATAGTCCTATATCCAATTTTTCAACTCCTGTCATGATTATGTAAAGCTATTAAACCTTGTAAATGTGCAAGCATACCAAAAAGTGGCTTTTTACATAAAATGACTTTTTTTAAAAGGTAGTGTTAAATGGATGGTTTCCAATCATTTTGAATTTCTATGCATCAAAAGATCTTGAAGTATCATGGATTTTACAAAAATATGAAGCAGCACAACTATTTTCAGCATTAATATTATTGATTTTTTTTTTTTATTGATTATTAATTTTTGATTAAATAAATATAGCCTTGGTGATCATAAGAAGCTTCATAGCTTTCATAAACTTTTGAAAGATATATATTCACATCACCAGAAGTTTGTACTCCTAGAACAGTCCTAGCACTCAAAGGAATGAATTTACTGCTCAATTCCTCATTTTTGTACAGAAGAATTAATGCAGGCCTGCTAACAAAATACAACAACTTTTCTGCTGTTAATACCTCTGGATAGCCTTGACCTTTAGACTGCCATTATTATTATTAAGTGCATTACTATAAACTTTTTCTTTTTTTTTTTTTACAAACTGAGGGACAAGTCAAAACTAACTTTTCTGATTAAATCGACAATATCTGTACATTTTACTGTATAAGCAAACCTCAAACATTCCCGAAACTAGTTCTCAGGATGTTTCTGTGGAAAACTGTCAAATCAGAATAAGCAAAAGTGCAAAGTTTTGGTTTTATGTGGGCATTTTTTTGGCATCTTGCCACCGGAGGGCGATGTTACATTGTCAGAGGCCCATCCCTAGAGACAGAGGGACGTCTTTACATTGCCTTCTCAAAGCCCTGATGAATGTTTCCTAATCTTTGTGCCAGAGTGTTGGCATGAGATCAACTGAGCGCAACCGCATGAGTCAGCTTAACAGATTTTAACAGAACAGGATAAGCCACAGTCATTTCCACTGTTCAACTGCATCTGACCAGGTCTTATCAGCACGGTTGGGTTGTCCGTTAGCATTAAAACCTAAATGCAGTGATATCTAGATAGGACTTCCACTCAGTGGTGTGTTACCACATCACATTTCTGTATTGATTTTAAGATACTAACACATGGTTCCTAGAAACTTTAGGGGCGCTTCTGTCCATCGTCCTTGCTATGTTTAGGCCACCGTAGGTCATCAACCGTAGGGGGAGGGTTTGTTAAAAAGGGACATTAGTATACGTGACGATCAGAAAAATGTGAGCACACATGGATACCCTTACCAAACACCTCAGCCAATTGGGAGTCAAATGCCAAGCTGTCCAATCATTGCTGGTGTATCTGTAGCATAACATTCGGTACGGTTTGCTAAGGCAAACATCACTATTACTATTGTTCAAACTACCACATGTTTATGCTTTGAACAGAATTGGTTCTGGCAAGGTTCTCCCCAAGTTACAACCCGAATTCCGGAAATGCTGGGACTTTTTTAAAATTTGAATAAAATAAAAACTAAAAGTTATTTAATATTTAATATTTTATTCACAATAGAACATAGATAACATAACAAATGTTTAAACTGAGAAATTTTAAAATTTTATCCAAAATACTTGGGACGGGGGCATGTTTACCATGGTGTAGCATCTCCTCTTCTTTTCAAAACAGTTTGAAGACATCTGGGCATCGAGATTATTTGTTTCTGGAGTTTTAGTGTTGGAATTTGGTACCATTCTTGCCTGATACAGGTTTCTAGCTGCTGAAGAGTTTGTGGTCGTCTTTGATGTATTTTTCGTTTAACGATTGGCCAAATAGGTGAAAGATCTGGACTGCAGGCAGGCAAATTCAGCACCCAGACTCTTCTACTACGAAGCCATGCTGTTGTAATAGCTGCAGTATGTGGTTTTGCATTGTCCTGCTGAAATACACTTCGTCTGGAGGGGAGCATATGTTGCTCTAAAACCTTTATATACCTTTCAGTATGCCCACACCGTATGCACCCCCATACCATCAGAGATGCTGGCTTTTGAACTGAACGCTGATAACACGCCGGAAGTTCTCCCTCCTCTTTAGCTTGGAGGACACAGCATCCATGATTTCCAACAAGAATGTCAAATTTGGACTCGTCTGACCATAGATCACTTTTCCACTTTGAAACCGTCCATTTTAAATGAGCCTTGGCCCACAGGACACGATGGCTTTTCTGGACCATGTTCACATATGTCTTCCTTTTTGCATGATAGAGCTTTAGTTGGCATCTGCAGATGGCACAGCGGATTGTGTTTACCGACAGTGGTTTCTGGAAGTATTCCTGGGCCCATTTAGTAATGTCAATGACAGAATCATGCCGATGAGTGATGCAGTGTCGTCTGAGGGCCCGGAGACCACAGGCATCCAACAAAGGTCTTCGTCCTTATCCCTTACGCACAGAGATTTTTTATTTTTGACATCATCTTTTGATGATGTTATGCACTGTAGATGATGAGATTTGCAAAGCCTTTGCAATTTGACTTTGAGGAACGTTGTTTTTTAAGTATTCCATCTTTTTACCCACTCTTTCACAGATTGGAGAGCCTCTACCCATCTTTTCTTCTAAGAGACTCTGCCTCTCTAAGACATCCCTTTTATAGCTAATCATGTTACAGACCTGATGTCAATTAACTTAATTAGTTGCTAGATGTTCTCCCAGCTGAATCTTTAAAAAATGTATTGCTTTTTCAGCCCCCGTGCCAACTTTTCTGAGACCTGTAGCAGGCATCAAATTTGAAATGAGCTCATTTAGTAGATAAAAGTGTAATATTTTTCTGTTTAAACATTTGTTATGTTCTCTATTTTCTATTGTGAATAAAATATTGGCTCATGTGATTTGAAAGTCTTTTAGTTTTCATTTTATTCAAATGTAAAAAACATCCCAACATTTCCAGGAAATTCGGGATGTATGAACAAACATTCTTGCAGTAACATAAATGGAATGTTCATTGAAAGTTATCAGATTTTTAATAATGTTCAAAATATTACCATAAAACATTACTTATACATTACGTTATATGCATTTTAGTTGAATGTTAATCTAATATTGTTTATATATCTAAATAATGTTTTCATAAGTTAATGGGAACATTACTTAAAACTATTAAACTTTGCTTTATTTACAGTGTATTCATTTTTTGGACTTAACGATTTCCTTCTGGACGTTGAACCAAAATTCCCATAGACTTGATAAGTGATTGCAAGTTAATATAAAAAATCTTAAGTTTATTTTCTTGTTTGCACGTGGGAAAACAATACAAGCCAGGCTCAAATTTGTGATGTCCAAGCAAGCACCACTGAAAAACATTTCTGAATATGTGCACTTGCCAGCTTTTATTTTCTTTTTATCATTCCATAAAACAGCTTTGGCATCAGTATGTTTGCATAGAAGCCTATAATTGCTGTGATTTTGATTAGCCATAGATTAGTGTAAAGAAAACCCAAGAGTTCAGTTTTAGGTAATTCAATGTTTTCACAATTCAGCAATAATGATTATTTAAGCTCAGCTCGTTTTCATTATAAAAAAAATAACACTGAACGAGCAAATGGGAAACACACTCTCGTAAGTATGTGCACAATCACAAAAGGTTTCAATATGAAAGTGCTTGGCCTTTGCAGAGTGCTTAATTTGGAGTAACTACAGGTCCGCGTGACACGCTGCTCTGAAGTAATTGTTACATGTGGAAAATCTGAGTGCCATAAAACCAATCACATGACCTCTACCTTTATCCATGGCCAAATATTTGCTATGCCAGGCCCTCTGGCCTTAATGGCTCAGTGTTTTTCTTACAGACGTGGGCAATGCAGCGTGTTTGAAATCCATTACTGCCATTATGCTGAACACACAGCCTCGACGAGCACGAGTCTAATGACTAATGACGAGTCTGACTCCATCTGTCTCTCCACCTATTCTCAGGTATGGCATTTCTAGAAGTCTAGCTTAGGGATGGTGGAGGCAGACATACTTATGCAATTGAAGTTTCACTTCAAATAATGGGCCAGTTGTGAACTGTGAACTCTTGAGCAAGTGCTCTAGTCTTGTTGACAGTTATACCAGTATAGCATCTCCATCATATGGAAACCTTACGGCGACCAGGAACACACTGACAAATGTGCAGTTTCTCTTCCTAACACGTCATTATTTTGCAACCCGAGAGTCGGGAAATGGTCTAAAATAGTCCAGATTTGGTCCTGGCTTTCTGGGCTTCAACAAACAGCCATTAATGGTTCTATTTAATTAATATTTGGCCCACAAAACCAACTCATTATTCTTCTAGACGTTTGACCTAAGGCTTTCTGGAAGTGATGTCGCCGGTCACCTCACACTGATTCTCTGCCGTGGTCTTGATTCGGAGACCAAGAACAACAAAATATATCAAAAACCTTTAAGTATCCAAAAACATACAATATTAAGATCTAAGTTGGCGTCTTCTTCAAGCTAAATGGCTCAGTTGGCGTCAAACCTTGCATTTGCTCTCATCCATCAACACTATTAAAAGGCCATTTGTGCAATTAGTTAATGGTTAGTGTAATTATGAAACAAAAACTAAAAAAATAATGCAAACTGCATGTGTTCATTTAAATCACATGACATCTCAAAGAAATTAAATGTCTATATCGGTTGAAATTAACATACTGAAGATTTATGGAGGGTTGTTGAGTTATTTGGGATTTTTAAAGCACCTCATCCAACAAAAACACTTTATAAACCATTGCATTGTATAAACTACAATGTAAAAGCCAAAGCATTACAGTATAATTCTTTACCTATCCTGTAGGAAAACAGGATAAAGCTTGCTCAAAAGATGATAGAGCAATCTATCCATCTCAGCATCCCTTTGAAACGGCGGGGAATATTTCATCTCTGTGACAGCTACAATTACATATATTTCTATTTAGGGACAGCAAAGGACATTTGTATGCACAGGACAGCTTTTCCACTGGAAGACTAAGACACACACATACACAAACTCCTTTAAATTAACCAGGAAAACCGCACTGAGTCACTGAGTTTTTCAAAGAACGCCTTCATTTGGTCTTTTTGTTCTATCTTCTGTCAGTGGGCAAACTGCTGATTTTGGTCACCTTTGGCCTGAAGTCTATACACAAACACACACACACACACACACACGCACACGCACACACACACACACACACACACACACACACACACACACACACACACACACACACACACACACACACACACACACACACACCCTCTTTATTACATCACGATGGCAAAAGCCAAAACCAAAGATGGTGCAACAGAGAAACATTTTTGGTTTTTGGAAGTTCAGAGTTCGAATTCTTTTGCAACTCATCAACTGAAAAATTGCTGTTGGATGGGCTGCATGATGCAACTCACCACCAGGATGGAGGGTTTTCTGAATGGTTATTAGAAAGCTGCTGTTCGGTTGCTAGGGTGATGCTACGTGGTTGCTTACTGGTTTATAGACTCCCAAAACTTAACTATACATACAATTCACCACAGTTTACAGCTGAAATAAACACTAGTAGTAAATAAACACCAACTAGTTTTATTACTTTTCAAACATTTTATGATTACAGGGCCGATTACAGATTGACAAAAATTTATTTTTGAATGGTTCCTTGCACAATACTGTTATACCCTTAAAAAACTTTTATAGTGCATGATTTGTAAACAGTTTTATGTTTAAATCACATAACCAGATCCAAATGGCTTTGCAAGCATAGTAAACTTGTTCGGTAGCGCACCTGGTACACCTGTTGGCACGCTCAGGTTTGAGGCCTGTGAAACACAAGTCATGATAAAAGAGCTCAAAGATTTATTAGAAGCAAGCTAAAAGTGCATGGTTGCTTCGAAAAATGCATTTTATATCACGTTTGTGTTTGTTAGCACTGTTGGTTATTTCATATTATCGGTTATATTGGTACGTTATTTCAAACACAATAAAACATTAAACTTTTAGCACCACTCATTGGACAATTAATTTTCAAACTGCCATGGTACCCAACATAAAAATAAATTGCCACAATCACTATTAACAGTTTTGGAGAAAATTGGCTTATACCGCCATTCACTGGACATTTCACTTTGAAACTGTTGCAAAATATGCAATAAGCAACATAATATTATCTTACAAGCTCATTTTTCCAGTGAGCTTTGTGATGCAAAAGAGCTGATTCCCCTCAAAAAAGTTTAATTCTTATGGTTAGGGCTTTGTTTAAATCACTAGATCTGTCTGAGCAACAAATAGTGAAACAAATAGTCAATGTTAAATATTGAAATATGAAACATTTCAGGATGAAAATGAGAATATGAATATGAGAGAGAGACGAGTGTGTGTGTGAAGCAGCATGTATAATGCTGTAAGTGAGTGTTGGCCTGCGGTTGGGAAAAATATCAGAGCCATATCTGCCCAAATGGAACACTCACACTCCACTACGTGGAGAAGCCACAGCTATAAATGGAAGATCAGGTCTGTAAGGCAGGGAAACCATGAGAGAACGAGAGAGGGAGTCCCTCCACAGCAGCAACAGATCACCCACACAAAATCTGCACACTGACCAAGGGAAAAAAAAAATGGAAAAATGAAATCGTGCACAATATCTAATTGTAAATGCACACATTAAGCAAGGTGCATGTGCTGAATTTTATCTGACATGGATGTTGCAAATCTATGGAAATCTATGGAAATTTCTGTGAGCCTAGTTTCCCTGTGGGCCTGCATAAAAGTGACAGAGTTACGCTTCATCATTTAACAAATGTGGATAAGTAATAACTAGGCATATATAGACATAAGGCTTATTCAAGTGCAATTTTGTCTTTTTAAATTTTTAAACAGCCAATTCAAGTGCTCTTTATGTTATATATTTAGTTCCTTCTGTGAGCCGGGTGCTAAAACAATGCAGAAAGCATGTGCATGTCATTCTTAGCGAGTCAGCCTGTTCACACCACAACTTACAGAAGCACAAGTCGATTCATATTCAAACGCACATGCAATGCCAAAGCAAAAATGATGACTTTGTATTATATCTTTAAATATTATATTTTTATTTAAAACTAGACATCATTTATTGGTCCCACTTTATATTAGGTGGCCTTAACTACTATGTACTTACATTTAAATTAATCATTTGGTACAATGCACTTATTGTGTACATGTTCTTAAATTGTACTTATATTGTTAATAATACCTTTATGTAATTACATCTGTAATTCATTTCTGTAATTACATTTATAATTACTCTGTTGACCCATCCCTTACACCTTAACCCACCCTTAAACCTACCCATACCACCAAACCTGTCCCTAATCTTACCCACATCCCACCGCAATAGCAGCAAAAGTGTTTTGCAATACAATATGAACACAATAAGTACATTGTACTTATTTTTTGATGTAAGTACAGAATAGTTAAGGCGACCTAATATAAAGTGTGACCCATTTATTTAATGAAAACAGACATCTGCCTATTTTCATATCCTGAGAGAGTTTCACAGCCCATGATTGACAGCAAAGAATAAAGAGTGTCTCAAGCTATAATTATGTCAATGACATGGCGGACAACTAGTTATTGACTGTGTGTCAGGATCATGGACCTGTCTTTGTGTGTTTTGTGTTCCCTGTGACCCAGTTTCTCCCTCATGTTGATTGTTCATTTGGTTCAGGTGTGTCCGGTGATTAGTTCCTCGTTAGTCTGTGCATAAAAGCCCCAGTCCTTTTAGTTAGTGTTTGTTGGTTCTTGAACGTCATTCCTTGTGCTCTATGTTTCCCTGTTGGCTATTAAAGACTCTCGTTTTGTGAAATCCTCGTCTCCGTGCTTCCTGGTATTGAGAAACGTGACAGAATAACCGACTGTGCATTCTATGATGTAAGCCTGAATATCGCCTGCAGAGCGCTGTCGTCCAAAGATGGTCCTCGAGAGAATTTCACTGCCTTTGTGGAGTGGACTCTGGTGAGAAACGGATCGTCCCTCACGTCTCTCCTGAGGATGATCTTGCTAGATCCACTCCAGACCCAGAGCCCAGCCCACCATCTCCCCACGGTGCAGAGCATCAGCCCGAGCCCACCGATGATGGAGAGCCATTTCCCGCTGCGATCTACGAGCCAGCGCAAAGCCGAGCGACTGAGCAGAGGATCAACCCTGGAAGTTGAGCCCAACACGGCAGACCGGGTGTGAGAGCCAGCGACAATGCCCACCACGAGGGAGCAAGATGTGGATGGTGTGAGTGCGGTGTGGAGCTGATAGTGCATCTGGGGCTGCTAAACTTGGAGGGGGATCTGATTGATTGGGAGACGGATCTGGAGGCTGACTTTCCCCCCTCTCCTTCGTCCTGGCTGGTCCCGTCCAGCCCTCCTTCTTTGGTCCCCATGTCCAGCCCAGAGGGGGCTTTCAATCGTCCAGTGCCTGCTCCTCGAAAGTATCCTCCAGAGCGCCCTCCAGTGCCTGCTCCCGTTCCTGAGTTCAGCCCTGGAAGCCTGGAGGCTCACAAATGCGCGCTCTCCCACCCGCTCCTGCCTCCTCCACCGCTGTCGTCTGGCAGCCTCTCTGCTCGCCCTCAGCCCACCATCAATGCAGTGTGAGCCCCACGGGACTGCCATCCTCCAGCATCGCCAGGCTGCCTCCAGCCTCTGAGGCCCAGACTCCGCCTCGGCCCATTGACCTTCGCTTCCATCACTCGTCGATCCACCAGCTCCACCGGGCTCCCTCGGCCCTCCGGCTCCACCTTGGTCGGGCGTCGACCAAGGGCTCCACCCTGGCCCCCGGATCCTCGGCATCCCCCTGGCTCGTTGGCTCTCTGCCTCGGGCTCCTCCACCGCCGTTGGTTGGCCCCCTGGAGTCGGCGGCCATCCCTCCTCCATGGCTCCACTGTGGGCCATCATTATGGCTGTGGCTTGGGTCCTGCTGTGCTCTTCCTGCTCCGGGTCCCTCCCTGGCTCCTCCCTCCTTTGTCGCCTCCCTGGTCTCTGTCAGCCGGGCCCCCTCCCGGGTGTCAGTCCTCCTCCTGAGCCTCCACCTGTGTGTCGGTTCTTGAACATCATTCCTTTTGCTCTGTTTCCCCGTTGCTTATTAAAGACTCTCGTTTTTCTATTACAAATATCTAAACATTCCTAAATCAAGATACATTCAAGTGAAGGAAAATGTCTGAAGATATTCAATATATTAAGAAATTTATCAAAATTAAGTGAGTTAATGCTTAAGCCACTAATAGATTTTTATTTTTTAAAAATGTATATTTTTACTGTTCTGACACATTTTTCTTTTAAGCACTTTACTTTAATCACTTTACTTTACATCACTTTAATTTTGATGTTTTTTTTTTTTTTTTTAAGAAAATAAGAGTTAATCTAGTAGACCAAACAGGAATTTTACAACTACTGTAAATGTATTTTAATTTCAGAATGTTTATATATTTGTGTAATGAAAAATTATTCAAAAATAGTTTTGTTCATACAGCTAATACCAACTAAAAATGCTTTTAAAATTAGGTTATGCCTCCCTAAGTTTAGTTGTAGTATGTGCTTCGATCTTCTTCTGCTACAGTGTGACAGTAACCTCAGTGACATCTATACACATTCCCTCTCCCTCCTTCCCCTATTTTTGTCCCTCTCTGTTACTCTTTCACCCTCTTCTCTCTCAGAGCATTTGGTATGACATATGAGATCAGGCCACTTTTACCCAACACACACACACACACACACACACACACACACACACACAGACAGAGACACTGTGATGGTCTGCCAGAGGTTATAACTCACCTCTGTGTTGTTTGGCCATCCCACGTCCTCCCAGCCAAACCCCCAGCAGTGGTGGTCGGGCCATCCGGACCCCGGAGGAGGGGGCTGAGGCCCATGGAGAGGCCTCTCATAGCAAGCATGGCTGAAGCATCTGCAGGGTCACGTTACAGCCAGGAACTCTCGGCCCCCTGCATAGCCCTGTCATTTTTCCATCTCTGAGGCCCACGGTGATGACATCGTCCCTAAGCGCCGCACACAAACAGGTCACAGGTCCGTAAGGTGAGAGGACACTATTAAAGGGATATTGCAAATGAAAGAGAAAGTTTTTCATAGAGAGAGTGTTTCTTTTGTGTGTCAGAGCGAGCGACAGCAGGTGCAAGTAACACACACACACACTCACACACATTCGCTTGCACACTTGCATTGTAAACAATTTCATTTTGTCGGGCTGCGCTGCTTGCAGGACAAACATCTTCACAATGTTGCATTTAGGTTGTTTTAAATGTAGAAACCGAAGAAAGAGACAATGAAAAGTTGATTTGTAGAAGATGTTTTTGAACGAAGGCTACCCTTACTAAAAAATACAGTAAAAATAGAAATATTGTGACATATTATTACAATTTAAAATAACTGTTTTCTATTTGAGTATATTTTAAAATGTATTTTATTCCTATGACGCAAAGCTGAATTTTCAGCATCATTACTTCAGTGTCACATCATCCCTCAGAAATCATTCTAATTTGCTGCTTTGCTGCTCATTTATTAATAGTTAATAAATGAAAATATAATAAATGCAAATAAATTTGATGCAGCCACAATAAAACTTAGTAAAAACATTTTGTTCAGTTTTGTTTAGGCTTTAAAAACAAAAACAAGTTTTCAAAAATGCTTATCATGTCTGTTCTGTTCTTGGAAAAACAATGCTAAATTCTATTGCAACATAGCCATACAATGCAACATATGATGCATGATAGCAAAATAAAAAGGCTTATCAGCTTTAAACAGGGAGGAGAAAATGCTTACCATATCTTTGTTATTGATGTCAAAGGTTGTGCATCTAATCAAACCCATTGTTTGGGCACAATGTCAGTTTGGTAGAAGCTAGTCAAATTAGCCATGCCATCATGGACCTGCCATCATCCTTGAAGAAAATGAGCAAAACTACACAAGGAAAAAAGACTAAAAGACAAAAATGATATTAAATATGGATTCCGTTGCGGCAAGTTTTGTTTTGTGCAGCAAATTATAGGCATAAAATCATCAAAACTCAAAGAAACATGCTGAGGAAAACTAAAAAAATAACCAGAAAAGAAGAAGAAGAAAAAAATATATTATATTATATTATATTGAGTTTGCAAAAGAATTTCTACAAAAATATGAAAATGCAGATTTGCTATACATAAATTTTTTTTTTTTTTTTAAATGCTGGGGGAAAAAAGCTTGCTGGGAAGTGTGTGATAAATTGAGAGATGAAAAAAAGCCAAAAAGCCTAAATTTTATGCAACCAAAATACAACATTGTGAACATTGTGACACTAAAAATGTTTCACCTTAAGGTGAAAATGTTACATCATTTTCACAACATAAAACCAATAAGTTTGCTTGCTGGGAAGTGTGTGATAAAGAGTGAGACAGGAACAGTCGGTAAAAGAGTGCCAGTAAAAAGTTGAGGTCAGGTTGGTATATGGGTCACATACTTTGAGTTGATTTATTACATTGTTGCAGTTCCGCTTTGATTCTCTTCATGCAAAGGTGAAGCCAATAACTGCACAGTGGCCACCTTCCTCTCTCTAGTGTGTGCGTGTGTGTTTATGCAGATATAGTTTAAGGACAAATTGTCTCTAGAAGTTACTTTTGTAAGTGCATCCATCCATTTTGATCTATTTTTAATGTGCTACATGATTACAGCAACAAAGCAAAGGCTAATGATATCTGTGTGTGTGTGTGTTCAGTCTCCACTTGGAAGAAATCAGATACTCTGCACTCTCGGCGCAGCTGATCGCATACTGGCCCGTTTCAAAGTGTCCAGATACAACCTGAACCCTGGCCGACCACCAAAAACTCTTTATAACCTTTATAAACATACATGCACACACACAGATGCAGATTAAGGCCTGTCAGTCAGACGTCCAGCCACCGGGGCATAAATGTCTGTAGTTGCGGTATGACTCCAGAGACATGCACACAATGTGTCTGACCGACTGTTTGACCGACTGATCTTTCTCGTTGTTTCTAACGCACACACACTGGTCCGTTTCGGTGGAAAAGTTCCATGAATGGAATAGTTCACCCAAAAATGAAAATTTGCTAACGATTACTCAGGCCATCCGAGATGAGTTTGTTTCTTTATCAGAACAGATTTGGAGAAATCTAGCATTACATTACTCACCAATGAATCCTCTGCAGTGAATGGGTGCCGTCAGAATAAGTCCAAACAGCACCACTTCAATTAACAACTTGTGAAGGGAAAAACTGCATGATTGTAACAAACAAATCCATTAGTTTATTTTATTTATTTATTTATTTTTACATTAAACCATAGATTCTGGCCAAAGTACAAGTCCATAATCCATAATAATGCTTCCTTCAGTAAAAAAAAAAAAAAAAAAAAGTCAATCCCCTGTGACATTAGACTTATTTGAGTAGAAGTGTCTTCCCTTGTAAACACTGCTTGACCTGTGCATATTTCTCTCCTGATTCAAACGAGACGACTTTTTCACTGGAGAAAGCAATATTATGGATTATTGAGTACCATAAAGTTATTCAAGTCTTCTGAAGTCATTCAATAATTTTGTGACAGAAATAGCCCAATCATAGTCATGATTCACTGAAGATCTTGCCTTCCACCCAGCTTTAAAAACCCACATGTTCAAACCTGATGTGATTCAAGCAATATGAGGGTGAGTACATAATGACAAAAAGTTCATTTTGGGGTGAATAATCCCTTCAAGCAATTTAAGATTTCCTTTCTGCACTTCTTGCTCACTGTCCAATATCAACAAACTCATTTATTTATGAAAACATGTAGCAAATAGTATTGTAAAGTCCATTTGGGGCCAAAAGTAAACTCAGGAGAACATAGACCTGAACTTGTAGTTTTAAAACCTTTAAATAATTTTTTTTTATTATTCAAAAATAGAGAGATTGCATAGACTTCTGTTGTTTTTTTTATATACAGCTAGTACTATAACCAAGCCACACCCTACCAGTGTTATTTTAGTATTATTGAGATACTTATTATAGTTGTTATTAATATTTTGAAAGTTTTTATTTTTATATTTTCCATTTTCATTTTAGCTAAAGTTTAAATAATTTTGTCTATTTTGTTGTGTTGTGCTGTTTAAATGTCTATACAGTTTTTATAATTTTTTAACTCCATTTCAGTTTTTATTTTATTGCCCCATCAAGTTAAACTAAATGAAAATAAAAAAAATGCTGAAAAGTAAAAAAGTTAGATTTTTAAATATATTTTATTTCAGTCAACATATGCTTTATTTCAAGTAACGATGGACTTGTATACAATGGGCACGTGATGGACATGTGTGTGTGTATATATATATATATATATATATATATATATATATATACACACACACACACACATACATACATACATACACACACAAGTCCATCATTATATATATATATATATATATATGACCCTGGACCACAAAACCAGTCTTAAGTGTCAATTTTTCATCATCTGAAATCTGAATAAATAAGCTTTCCATTGATGTATAGTTAGGATCGGACAATATTTGGCTGAGATACAACTATTTGAAAATCTGGAATCTGAGGGAGCAAAAACATCTAAATATTGAGAAAATCGCCTTTAAAGTTGTCCAAATGAAGTTCTTAGCAATGCATATTACTGATCAAAAATGAAGTTTTGATATATTTACGGTAAGAAATTTACAAAATATCTTCATGGAACGTGATCTTTACTTAATATACTAATGATTTTTGGCATAAAAGAAAAATGGATAATTTTGACCCATACAATGTATTTTTGGCTATTGCTACAAATATACCCCAGCGACTTAAGACTGGTTCTGTGGTCCAGGGTCACACATATATACACACGATATACAAGTCCATATATATATATATATATATATATTTGTTTTTATAAATGAGGATGTGCCTTAAAAAGGTTTTAGGAGGTTTAGCTCAAATTTGTCCATAAAATATGGTTAATTAGGTACACGAACACATACACACTACAAAGCTCCTTTATGAGGCATCACACTGCATATGGCGTGCTGTAAACATTCATACAGCTCTGTGTAGGAGTGTTGTGTATGTCTGATTTCACTGAGTATACATTAACATTCGACACACTTTATTTCAGCTGGCCATTCACTAAACACATCAACACATTTCCCTCTGCATGTGGCCGAACAATATATAAATCCAAAAAGTGTATTGCAGACGGTCTCTGAAAAACGATTTAGTGCATCTCAGCGACCACCCAAGCACAGATGCCTCTCTGCATAAGATCATGTGTTTACACCTGCGACTTCAGTCTTGGTTGGGAAGCAGTTGTCTCACCTCAGATAAGCTGTATCACTCAATGTTGATTTCATGGAAACACTAGCGCTGTGGTGGTGTTTAGTACCCATAAAAATCTGAATCACGCTACCTCAATGCTTGTAAATATTTCTGATGCTGACACAAAACAGCTGGCTACTTTGATTCAGGAAAACATGTCATGACAGGCTCTGGCTTGCTCATTTGGTAAAAAAACCCCAAAAAGAAATCAATGTGAAAAAAGTGAAAGCCGATTAAGAGCTAATCTATGTAATTAATAAAATATTATAAGCAATATGGTGCAAATAACTGAAGGATTAGTGAGGAAAATCAAAGCTCTGTCCTGGGTGGCAGGAGCGTACCTTTGAAACATTTAAGTCAAATTTCACCCCGAAAACATGAAAAATAAAATAAATTGCATTGTGCAATAAAGCACTGTGATTTTTTCATAACAATAAATAAACCCCTAATTCTCATTATAATGCAATAAAAAATACATATTATTTAAAGTTTACATTATTTATACATCATGGAACACTGATAAAATATATTATAAAATATAAAATTCTCAGATTCATCCAGATGCATTACAGAAATGAGACTTACAAAGAGATAAAATCACAATAGCAAAATCATTTTTATTCTTCAGTTGGAGTTAAACATGAACATAAATTCTTTCAGATGCAAAAAAAAAGCTTGAATATGAATCTTATAATAACTAAAAAACTTGATACTTCTGCTTACGAACACAAATAATCACACACATGCACATAAAAATGATGAGAGCACTTTATTTACCATTAAAGCTCTTTCAATCATCTTTAATGTGGGAACACCCAAACACAGCTCAGCCCTCGGAAGAGACACTAATCACATGTCAATGATTTTAACAGCCCGGAATGAAGGATTAGATGGAATATGTGTGGAATGCCTTAAACTGGTCTCATAGCAACACTACAGACTAATCACTCACTAACACCCCATCACACACATGAGAGGGAAATGAGACAATATGCCAGACAATAACATGTGCTAAAGAGTGCTGTCAGCACACACGTAATATTACACACTGTCACTCAAAGACAATAAACTCAGGCCTAAAACTGATCCAAAAACAGACGGAACTCAAAAACACTATGAGGAGAGAGCGAGATGCTTTTTTTAATATAACAATTTGTTCTCTATTTTTACCCTCTAAGTGATATTGCAGTCAAACAGTTCATTATGAGTCACACAATAAGGGTTTTCAGACTGCACTTAATATCTTTTAAACAGTTAAAGCCACTTTTAATTATTTTTAAGGTTGGTTAGAACTCTTTTTCCGCTAACATTTTATGGCGAGTTGTTTAATAACAGGCAACCAATACTTAACTGTCTCAGTGCTTATCTTATTAAATATTCATCGCACTGTGCAACTGCAGACATGCACACACTTTTAGTTTCAGCATCCAAGAGGAAAAAGTCAACCGTGACTGCCCAGCTAACAGGTTCTCTCCAAGTAACGAACATAGTAACATCCTCATAATGTTTGCAAAATTATAAAATGGAATATTCACATAAAAAAGGAGAACGTTTAGAAATCTAAGATTTAAAAGTAAACCGTGACTGTCCAGCTAACACGAAACGTTCTTAGAATGTTATGGCAAGGTTCTCTGAAAGTTATGAACAAACATTCTTCTAGTAACGTTAACAGAACATTCGTCTGGTCTTTAATTTCCTCTAAACATAATTATTCATTATTTATGGAACATTTGATCACACTTACTTTTAAGGTCCAATTCTCGCTATTAACAAATGAGCTATTCTCGCTATTAAGTTTAGTTATTGGGTAGGACTAGGGATGTAGAATATGCTCATGCAGAATATATGGTTAATAAGTATACAGCCAATATGTTAATAATAGGCATGCTAATAAGCAACTATAGTTAATAATGAGAATCGGTCCCTAAAGTGTTACCTTGGGTGTTAGTTTTAGATGGTTCAGAGAACAATCAATAGTAACATTCCAATGTTTGCAAATGTATAAATTGAAATATTCAAGGAAATATTTTATATGTTAATGTTAAAGACCAGGTAGAAATTTTGTTAGCTGGGTAGAGTGATGAAAATACTATTTTTGTATATTTCAGAAAAAAGAAGAAAAAAAAACTGAGTAAACCACAGCAGTGGTTTGCATGTAAATATGTAAATGAGATTATTAACCCAAGGTTTACAAATGCACAGGGTGAAATCTGGAAACTTGACTGCCCAGGATGAACTAACTCAAATTATGAAAGTGTGGAATATAAGATAACCCTGGGCTTCGTGACACTGACTTTACAATTTCAAGTGTGAAAAGCCCAGCAAAGACTTGAACATACATTGTAAACTCAAGAGTCACAGAGAACCAATAAGTATAAAGACAGACGCAAGAGAGCCTAAAGAAACCCCGAGTGTTCATTTCAATGCAAATGAGAGAATTTGTCTCTGTGTGTTTGTGTGTGTGTGGACAGCTGTGTGTTTAGTCTTGCAGAAGTTGATTGAGTGTGCGCTGGTTGTTTATACCATTTCCAAAATGTGTGATCTAAGAAAAACTGCTTGTTTATCTTCGGTGTAAGACAGCCGTGGAAGGAGAGAGAGGTTCAGAGGACAGATGCAGGGAAAATAAGCACAACACTTAACGCTTACACCGACACAGAGAGATGATCGGTCTTGGGCTTCTCTCCACACTGGAGTCATTTCTCAGATATGTTCCGTGCCTACTTACATCACATTTGACCAAAATTCCCTCTCTTGTCTTCTCAAAAGCATGACATCAGCTTAATGCATAACAATTATCTTCTTAAACGAAATTGGGAGGTCAGAGGAGAAAAACTAACCCGCTTTCAAAACCCACGGCATAGAAACCCGGGTTTAAAAGACGTTTATCCAGGGTAAAGTGCGGATTGAAAAACCTTACGGTGTGACTCATTGTTTGACTCATTCTATGATTCATTTATGTAAGCATTGATATTTCTTGCAGCTGGTTTATCCCTCAGAAGTGCTTTTAAATGTGGTATAAGCGTATTTGAACTGGATTCAAAATTTTGGGAAACAATGCATCACCCGTTGGAATGTTACTTCTAATTAAATAAATAAAAATTGGATTATATTTTTTATTTCCATGCACCAGCAGAAAACAAGACCTGCATGGATGACAACAGCGAGGTTTAGGGCGGCTGCAATAAACTAAAAATGCTGTAAATCTCTGAAAGGGGTAAAATAAAAATTGGCTCTGAAAAAAAAAAGTACTGTTAATAAATCAAATAAATTATTAACATTAGCATCTGGTTTTTAAATAACTTCTAATGAACTTTTTACTCTGTTATGGAATATTTTTTTGTTTGAATACTTTTTTTTTGTTTGTTTTTGTAATAAAATTTGAATCAGTTTAATAAAAACATACATTTATAACCTAAACAATTATGGCTAATAATTGTAAAATGAATGGGGGTTGTGAAAAAAAAAAACACTTATAAAATCACTTGGCTCTAAGACGGTAAATGCAAAACTAATCTGACAGATCTGGCACTTTCAAAGGCACTCAAACCATAATTACACAGGGCTAAAAGAATCTGATTATATTGAATGTTAGATAGCATATAAAGCCTGAGAAATTCACTATCATCATCACATTCGTCATTTTAAATATCTGTGATATTTTGGGCACTCTCAGTGGTGTGTGTTTTTTTTGTTTTGTTTTTTTGGTTAATTTATGACTGGTCTTTGCAGGATTTAAAGATAAAACTCGCAGAAGAATTAAATTGTAAAACAAAGATTTATCTTTCTTCTACTGCTCAAACGTGGCTCTGCTTCAGGAAATAAATCATGTTACAATCTTTGTAATAAAACCACTTTGATTCCTGTTCGATTGTGGGAAACTTTTGTTTTGCGTTTTATGCAATGTAACAAGCGTTTTGTTAGAAGGGTCAAAGCTCATTTCTCACGGAAGTGATCCGAGTTCAAATTCAATACGTCATCATGCCTTTTTACAAACCTTATATAATCTGTTAGCAAACTTAAGTGAATTAGACGCAGGCTGTCAGAAAACCATCCAAAACATGTGCATTTGACTCTGAACTGAAAGTATGAAAGCATTTGTCTTTAAAGTGAACATTTAATCCAAGAAGCTTTCCATCATAAAGGAAATTTCAAACTGATAATGGAATCACTCGCGCTCTTTGAATCATTTTCCTAGAAGACATTTCCTTTATTTGAAAACGATGCCAGGAAAATGTCAAATATAGCCATGTTTTATGGGATTGATGACTTAATGGTGGTTAGCAGTGTGTGTGAGTGAGCACGCACCTAATCTGATGCTCACACACACACACACACACACACACACACACACACACACACACACACACACACACACACACACACACACACACAGGTGTGAGACGTGGACAGATGAGTAATGATGCCATTGGACGGTTGCATGTTCCTGACAGAGTGCACGTCTCTACTGTAGGGTGTGGACTGCTACTGATTTTTAAAGTTACAGACCTTGGTCACGCCACATTGTTGGAAACAAGGGTAAATTCCAGTTTATTTTCAGCGACATGACAATTACACAGCATGGCACCAATTTATGACCATTTGCTAAACAACAAAATCAATCTCAAGAACTGTAAGACTCTCTCTGATCTGAATGTCCAAATGTATCTCAAACCAAATTCTCGGCTCATTCTCTGTAATTTGTGCCTGGTAGATGCATTTATGCATTCCACAGACGCGTGAATCCTAAACAAGTGGTTTGCAAAGTAACTGCAAAAATGATTTCAACCCTGCCACAGTAAGTTTGGAGTTCATATCATTTGAACTGACAGCTGATTAGTTATGGCAGAACAGCACAGTTTTTGTATGGCAGTTAAGTGCAGTTAAATTAAAATGTTATTATTTTATTAATTAAAGTTTTCTATGTTATTTCACGGTTCAATGTTTTAGGGTAAGTGGGGGGAAAATGGCAGGGAGCCAACAGTTAGCTAGCAAAACTAGTTATACTACACATATTTGCACAGATTTTTCCTATAAAAGAGTTGAATCAGCTTGAGAAGGCCTGTATAAGGGCATTTATTCATCACAAAATGTGAGAAATGTACTTTTGGACTTACTGTTTAAGCCATGTGACGTCAGAAACAGCAGAACAAGGCTGAATAGAAAGTGAAAGCAAAAACTAATTCTGCATAGGCTATTCTCATTAAGTGCATATTTTAATTTCAATTAACGCAAGATTTAGGTGTAATTTGATACTAATTTAACCCCCAAAATGAACAGTAATGAAATTAGCATTTTTTATATTAAATGTATAATATTTAAAATAAATATACAATAAAATCTCACATTTATTAAACAATGGGTAACACTTCACAACAAGCTCTCATTTGTTAACGCATTACCTAAAATGAACTATCAATATGCAATATTTTCTACAGCATTTATTAATGTTTTTTCAATGTTTGTTAATGTAGTGCAACTGTTTAGATACTTTGGTAACACTTAAGATCAATCCTCACTATTAACTAGTTGCTTATTAGCATGCATATTACTAGCATATTGGCTGTTTATTAGTACTTATAAAGCACATATTCTACATCACCTTAATACCTAAACTTAACAACTGCCTTACTAACTATTAATAAGCAGTGAATTAGGAGTTTATTGA
Source organism: Acrossocheilus fasciatus (assembly GCA_036784905.1). NCBI lineage: Eukaryota > Metazoa > Chordata > Actinopteri > Cypriniformes > Cyprinidae > Acrossocheilus > Acrossocheilus fasciatus. The sequence goes on from CM071941.1 coordinate 4,610,963, forward strand.
GTTATAGTTAATGGTTTGTAAATGGCCCTTAAAATAAAGTGTGACCAAATGTTCCATAAATAATGAATAATTATGTTTAGAGGAAATTAAAGAGGAGATAACTTCAAATGAATGTTCTGTTAACATTAATACCTTATAAGCAGTGATTAGGAGTTTGAGGCAAAAGTCCTAGTTTGTAGTTAGTTAGTTATTAGTAATAATTGGATCTTAAAATAAAGTGCACCTGATGCTTTTGATTTTAAAAATGTATTAGTATATGAAATTCATTAATAAATTCTGAAGTACTATCCATTCTTATGTCATGTTAGCTAATGTAGAATGAAACCTTACTGTGAAGTGGTACCAAGTAACATGACTATTAAGTGCAGTATCCAGTTCATTATATCAGTAACAAATCATGGGGACATGGTAACCTTTACTGAGAATGAACCTCCTGCATGAAAAAAAAAAATCTGTGATTTAAACCTGCAACCTCCCGGTTCATGCCATTTAACTCTAAGTTAAACTGATGGGGTAAAGTTCACTGGTAGATCCAACTAAAATGACGGTTTACACGGGAGACGTGAACCTGCCACCCCAAAATTCCTCTTCTAATCACAGCTTAAGTCACTTACAACATTCTTGGGGTATTTAAGCGGCCGAGGGGCCTGTGCAGGTGGGGGGAGGACAGCAAGAGGATTACCTTATATTTCATACGTAGTGTAAAGCTGCTGCTCTTAAGTGCTTCACGTGGTCATATTATGTCAAACATATCGACTAATCTAGTACGAGCAGAGCGCCGCTTAAAATCAGCTGTTTCAAAACAAACACTGCGAACTGTTCCACAACCCTCTCTTAAACCTAAGCCTCATTAACACTGATCTACTGATGATCACATGGACCTGTCGGCTCAGGTTTAGCGAGACGGATGGGAAATTTCTGGAATGGTAATGGTTAGTTGAACATTTGAATGTTTTATATAGTTAAACAAACCAAAACATTCCTACATAATGTTCTCCGAGACTGACCTGAACCATGTGAAGGACACATTCTGGACAAAAAATGTAGGAAAAAATAGGTAAAAAATAGTTTTAAAGTGGAATCTGTAAGTGATGCAACTCTAGGCATCATCTAAAACAACTAATAGAATAATGAAGTATTGTCTTCAGTGATATGCATTTCTTGACTTAAGCGCACTATATTGTTGTGAAGTTTAGTAATTATTCAGAGAACGCAAGCAATTCTGTTCCTGCCAAAATGGAATGAACTTCTTTGTCTAATACACTCATTAAATTTCAGTGTGAATGGTTTTCCATTGAATACAGACTCATCTGAATGTAAAGGAACCTTGAGAAACACCTGCAGCTCAGCAGGAACTTCAAGCCAGTGATTTGGAACAAGTGTTAAACCCGACAACAGGAAATAGAAAATATTGAGAAATAGGATGTAGCCAATGCAATACTGTACAGTATGTATGAATACAATGGGGACATGCATCATGCATCCGTTTTTTTTTTTTTTTTTTTTTTTGAAGATCATTATCATTACATTCAGTGTGAGTGGACAACAAGAAATCAGGTCAAATATGCTCCTGAATGGCCATAATGCTTTGGTGTCATGAGCTACTTTTGAAATCTGAAATAAACATCTGGCTGGTAACTCCAAAAGTAACCTAAACGCTCAATTCTATATTGTAATCAATAAATACTAACCAGATAAACAGCTGTGAAAGGTGTTTTCATGAAATTGTAACACATCAAAAGTTTTCAAATGAAATTTTATAGAAAAAGGCAATATAATTTGAAAATAAATATGCTGTACTACATTACACAGACACAAAAAAGATGTTAATATTCAACATATTTACATAGAGTAAATAAATAAATGTAAAACTCCAATCAAATCAGAAGGCATCTGAGCATAGTGTTTCAGGTTGTTAGATCTTATAATAGTAGAAGTAAATGGCGACGTGGGTTTGGCCTATATTTACATTTGGCTGCTATATTTGTTATTCAATAGGTATGTCACACTGACATCAAAACCGTACTCACACATGCACGCTCACAAACATATGCACACGAAATCACATTTACACAGTTTGTTTGTTAGAGATCACACGGCACACACACATCTGCAGCAAGGCGGCAAAGTCAAGGCAGTTGGCAACACGACTCACTGATCAGTATTAGGAATGTTTCTCTGTTCATCTACGGAAAATAAAACAGGATGAAAAGCTTTTTCCCCCTTCAGACAGCCATGGAGGTTTGCAGACAATAAAGGGCGAGAAGATCCATCTTAACATAACACTGCACATAAATAGGTCAAATTAAATACAAAGAGACAGAATACTGAAAATATTCTAAAAAATAAAAAAATCATAAATTACTGAATTGCTTAGGGGAATAGATTTGGACTAAAATTCCAAGACTAGCTGAACGACAACGAAAAACCTAGCACGAATCGTCATCTTAAATCCCCAGTAGTGTGGAAGCATGGAATCTAATCACACGATCTACACAAAGTGGTTTCCAAACATGTCAAAGAATGAATATCCCTTTAAGGAGTGAATATGACCAAAATCCTCTTGTGTTTGCCTCGTCAAGGTCAGAGCTCTGTTGCAAACATTTACCACAGCGGCCAGCAGGTTTCCATGGCGTGGCATTCCAACGATAGAATCAGTTCAGCCTTCTGTCAAAGCTCCAATCATTTGTCCGTCTCTAAAAACACACGCATTGTTCTCAGTGTTCGCGTGCTGGGAGGAATGATTCCACAGCGTGTAGTGGACGCCAACGCAGTCCTCCAAACTTTTCGTTTGCGCTTTAGATTCACATGAAAAACTGCACAGCAGACCCATATCCAGTGATGTGTTTCGTTGAGTGATTTCGAGTACAACTTTACGCACGCCAGCCAAGATCAGAAACTTTTACGCAGGTCTTTTCCGAAGACCCTTTAGCAGCAATTCAAATCCTGTGCTTTCAGTCTCACGCTTCGCTTAACGCGCACACATGAAAATCATGAAAATATACAAAGAGAACATTTCATTGACTATTAACCCCCCACCTCCCCCGAACCCCTTCACTTCATTCGCTCAATATCTCCGGGACGGAAAAATGAGAGCAGAGTTCAAAGCTGAAAGTTCAAAGTGCTGTGAATTATTGTGAAATATTCCTTCATGTCAGAGTCCATTCTCAAGTTCGGTTCGGTTCACCTCCTTGGTTTGTCACATCTGGGAAAGCAAGTGGAAAAATCATACATGAAATCTCCAGAACAATTATTTACTCCTTCCGCCAAAAAGGAAGGTTTAATGTCTTAAACTGAAGTTGAAAACTGAAACAACAAAGTTGACATTTATGGAAAAGGGCAGCATGAACATTCTACCAAACATCTCCATTTGTGTTCTACACAAGTATGAACGTCATATAGGTTTGGTAGGTAAATAATGACGAAAAATTCTGATTGAATTATGAAAGAGCAACACATCTTTTATCAAGGGATATACATTACAATACAAAAACAGGAAGGCCAGTCTTGCGCTAACATGTGTAGGTACACAAGAAAGTGTGGATTCACAAACACACCTGCAGGTCCTTTCGTTGAGTTCTAGTTGTCTAGACCTGCAGTCGGCTTCAGAGTGTTTACAGGAGCACTGACACGTCTCGGGGTCCTGAACAAACAACCTTCTTTTCCTTTCAGAGCACGTAGAACAGCAAGGCTCACACTGACTACTGAAAAGAGACAGAATGAGAGAAAAGGAAAAGGATTGGGGGAGATTACAGCTGACTCATAGTCATGGCAGATATTATTAAACACTTTCACTCAAACATACACACACACAGGCACTTGGTGAGTCAAGCAGTACGGTTTTTTGAGCCACCCTCGTCTGGTATAACCGTTTTGCCCCTTCTGAGTGTCCGAGGGGGATTTGTAGAGTGTGAATAGCTGAAGTTAGGCAGGATGTGGCCATGCACCTGCAAGCTCAGTTGATGCAAGAAAATAATGAAAACAACAATAATCTGTTTCAGAAAAGCACACTGGAATAAAACTCAGAGAGAGTGCGCAACGCTTGAAAATCCAGTGTTTCTGTTTATTGCTTTTTGTGGTGTTGGATCAGGATCATCAGGACACATGTACAGTACCAAATGCTGGACTCCAAAAGGAAGATTCACACATATTTGAACCAACTTGACCTTATTTGAAGCCAATATTTGTCTGAGGACGTTTATCAAAGCCACAGTCTAAATTCTACATTTAACCTTGACTTTAAATTACAACCGTGTAAAGACCTATTTACACAAAGTCTGAACGTTTTTATTTTACCCATTTTCATTGAGAGAAAGAGTATCATCATGTTTGGGAAATGTCACAAGTCAGATTTAAACCCACATAAGCATCTCAATGATGTTTTTTAGCGTTAAGTCAGTGCTCTGGTCACAGTAAGATTTTGCATCCAAATTTGAAATCCAAATCTTCTCAGAGAATGTCAAAAATTCAGTGTGAATAGTTGTGGTGCAAAACAACTACTTTCATGCTCTTTGTCTAAACAAGCCTCAAATCTAATTTAATTTCTTTATGTAAACCCAAACCCCAGCCCTCAGAAAAATACTGACCTCAAAAGCATCAGTCCCACAGGAGCAGATTGTCCCCATGTACACATTTCTTCGCCCTTTCATTCTCATTGAAACACATTTCATTTCCCAATTGCTGGGAGAAGCACCAAAGTAAACAGGCTGTTTGACATTTCGTAATGCTGTGCAGCAGAGCTCACACAGCATGACAAGATCAAACTCACAGCAATGAATTAAAAAAACATCTCACACAATCCTACTCATATGTCAGAGAGGGCACAACCAATGCGAGGATGACGGTAAGTCCAAATACAATTGCGAGAACAAAAAAACATTCCAAAAACAGGAAGCAACACAAACAAGTTTGTGATTCCAACACAAATATTGTAATAGATTAGTACCATCATCTGAAAGCCATGCTGGGTGGATCGGGGGAGTTTGTATGTCGGTTACCTCCTCCAATCATAGAGCTTGATTTATTGGGTCCTGCGGTACAACATATAGAGCGCAACTGTAGGGATCCAGAAATAGAAATCCCATTCATTTTCTCAGACCTGTGAGCTCAGAGGCCGTTAAGCGATTGTGCTTTTGCGATTTTTCATTTCTGAATTCCCATGAAGTGCTGCACTCCTCTGATCAGAGAACCTGAAATCCAACCTTGGAAATGAGAACGTTTCTTATTTACAAGGTTGCTTCTGAGATCCCTGATCGACTATTTCCATAAAGCACTGCTAATGATGAAATCCAAGGAGTTTCTATACCAGCAATCAATGTATATATTTGATTATTCTGTGATAAACATCTCATATAAGATGAATCGTCTCTGTGTAATTTATTTTACGCTTGTCAGACTTGTTAGTGCATTGTGGCTATTGTTTGGATTACATCATTCACAACGCCGCATGGGAGTTCATTCTCTCATAAAATACTACTTTTTTCCAAAATACTTCCTTTGTTCGAATAAAAGGTTGTAGTCCTGTTTTGGTCATGGGCTTAGAAATCTGACTGAAAGAGTGGGTGGTTGCGCTTTACTTGTTTGTACCATTTTTACAAAAACAATTTGGCCAAACTTGTTAATGTTAATGGTTTTAGCATGTGCAATCAGCATTAGTGAGTCAAGCTCTGTGAAAGCAGAGATCGGGCATGTGGTTTCGTGGGATGGTCAGTTTGAATTAAATGGCGGAGGAGCTGATGGATTAATGGCAATTAATAACGTCTGACAGGAATGCACTGATTAAAGGAGGCATAAAATCTCCTCCCAAATTAATTTGACGACCAAGAGTGCCACACTCAGGTGCAGGTGAGAGGAGGCGAACGCAGAGGTGACGTACAAATCCCGCTTTTTTTCACGGTTTTTCTTTCTCTTTCGCTTTTGGCCTTTGCCCTTCCGGGGTTTTCTGGAAAAGGGAACATGACAAACAAAGAAGAACATCGAAAAACAAAAACTGAATCGGAGTGGCTGCAAAAGATCATCCAACACAGTCAGATTGCAGTGAACGTAGTGCTAAAATGATCCAGATGGACACATCAGCAAACATGTCTCTTCTTATTCTTGTATAAGTGCCTGACACCACAGCAAACTCCGTGAGATGTGAATTAGAAGCTAAAAGCCAGCCAGGCTCTGGGGAAATTCGCCAATTCTTCAAATTCTCTCACACGAAGACGTTTCAATAAATAAACAAGGCATTAAATCTTCAAAAGATTCAGTAATGTTTGCAGGATTCCAAAACAGAGACAAACTCATTCGATTTGAGCCAAAGCTCAACATCCACTGGCGACTTTTAACTCTCGCATATTAGAGACTTCGGTAACACTTTATTTTAAGGTGTCCTTACTATTGTAATAACAATAAATTATACATAATTACATGCAAGTAACCCTAAGACAAACCCTACACTGCTAGAAATCGCTGTAGATTTAGCAGCACACTACTGTAAAAACCTACAGTACAATACCACATTTAGCCATTACAGTAAAATACTGTAATTTATACTGCATTCTGGGTAATTTTGTCTTGGTGGGAATATTTTACAGTATATTTTAGTACTGCTGTAACCTTGCTGTAGCCTGACTGTAATACATGGGGCAATAATACAGGACTGCTGTAAATAGCGCACCACCTGACGTCACATCACAGACAACACAGCTGCTGCTGACCGGAGAGAGATGCAGAACGGAGGATTTATGCAAGTTCGGTAAGTTAATTTGATTATTATATGTTTTTATTCTACCTTACATGATTTTTAATGTGTTATGAAACCGTACGCTAAGCCAGCGAGCGTTGATAATCTCCTCCCTCAAAGCTGTTAGTCGAAACTCCGTGAGTTAAATTACGCGCTCTTTCACCCGCTGCTCTCCCAACATTTTCTCATCTAACGTAGTGAATTAGCTTAGGGTTTATTTTGATCAAAACTAGAGTCGATGATTGTTGGAACTGCAGAAGGACAAGCCCAGGCCGTTTTGGTGAGTTTCTGTGGAGTTTGAACGAAGCTTGCTTTACTGTGGTATGCGAGGTAAAATGAACGTGTTTGTCAATGGAGTCTGAGGTGATCGATAAAGGCCGTTTGAGTTCAAACAAAAGGGATATTACCTTAAAACAATAATCTAGCTCTCTAGGAATCCCTTTTATAATGCTGTCCTATTCGAGCCGGTCACTGACAAAAATGAACACTTTTTTAGATATACATTTTCGGTGCGCAAAAATATATAACTTATATTAGTCCGCTTCACGACTGACGGCAGCAGTCGCGGTCAATAACTGTACTGGACATCTTTAATTAGTCACTTACTTGAAGACATGGTTGATAAATAGTTTCACTTGCGATGTAATTGGGTGGTTTTGGGTCAGAGATATTGGTAACATTACCAGGTTATTAACTATTTAGGCGGGAGACCAGTTCTGTAGCATGGTGATTGATAAAAATCTATCAGACAACAAAGACAAGTAAAATGCATGCCAAAATCTTCAGCAATGTCAAGAATAATATGATTTTTTTTTTAATAGCTTTGACATATTGGAGTGTATGAAATACACATGTAACGTTATAGGCAACAGTCTATGAGATTTTAGCCCATACATCATCAACAATAGGCTAACACATTATTGAATCAAATTTACTTAATGTCTTGCAGCTCTACAGTGTGGTCCACTTGTCTTTGCACCTTGGGAAGGGCACTGCTGTCACAAGGCAGTTTTTGTAAGTATTATTTAAATTATTTATTTTTTATTTATTTATTTTTTCAGTTGAAGTCAAAAGTTTACATGCACCTTGCAGAATCTGCAAAATATTAATTATTTTTACTAAAATATGAGGGATCATACAAAGTGCATTTTATTATTTATTTAGTACTGATCTGATTAAGATATTTCACATTAAAATTGTTTAGATGTAGTCCACAAGAGAAAACTCATTCAGGTAACAATGCAGTTTTAAGGACATGTAAACAATAACATGCATTTTGTCGGATACCTCTTATTTTGGTAAAATAATTAACATTTTGTAGATTATGCAAGGTGTATGTAAACTTTTGACTTCAACTGTATTTATTTATTTATTTTTCATCTATGCTGCAGAATTTTCATTCACTATTTTCCCCATGCTGTCTGTTCATCTTTATTGGTGCTGTGGATAACAGGTTTTGTCTTTGTGTGTGTGTTTCATGACTTTGTTTCAGTTTCACCACTGATGGGAAGAAATGTACCGGCAGACAGGGAGTGAGCAGAAGATCAGGATGGTGGTGCAGAGTGATGGTCATCAACCCTGCATGTCAACAGCTTCATTCAGTCCAAAATGATGTTTAAATGGAGGATTTCACAGAGAGGGTCAGTGGCCTGTTTGCCACCACCCACATGCCCTACATTTGGGGTCAATCATTGTGAGACACTTCTTGTTGTTTTTGCTAATTTTTAAGATAGTTTTAAGACAAATCATGTTCTTTCTTAGGACAGTGATTCCCAATCCAGCCCTCAAGATGTACAGTGGTGTGAAAAAGTGTTGGCCCCCTTCCTGATTTTTTATTTTTTTGCATGTTTGTCACACTTAAATGTTTCAGATCAAACAAATTTAAATATTAATCAAAGATAACACAAGTAAACACAACATGCAGTTTTTAAATGAAGTTTTTTATTATGAAGGGAAAACAAAATCCAAAACCACATGGCCCCGTGTGAAAAAGTGCTTGCCCCCTAAACCTAATAACTGGTTGTGCCACCCTTTGCAGCAACGACTGCAATCAAGCGTTTGCGATAACTGGCAATGAGTCTGTTACAGCGCTGTGGAGGAATTTTGGCCAACTCTTCTTTGCAGAATTGTTTTAATTCAGCCACATTGGAGGGTTTTCGAGCATGAATGGACTGTTTAAGGTCATGCCACAGCATTTCAATTGGATTTAAGTCCAGACTTTGATTTGGCCACTCCAAAACCTTCATTTAGTTTTTCTTGAGACATTCAGAGGTGGACTTGCAGCTGTGTTTGGAATCATTTTCCTGCTGCAGAACCCAAGTGCACTTGAGCTTGAGGTCACAAACTGATGGCCGGACATTCTCCTTCAGGATTTTCTGATAGAGTGCAGAATTCATCATCAATTATGGCAAGTCATCCAGGTTTGACTGTTGGTATGATGTTCTTTTTATGAAATGCTGTGTTGGTTTTATTTGGTCAGCAATGGCTTTTGCCTTGGAACGCTCCCATGGATGCTGTTTTTGCCCAGTCTCTTTCTTATTGTTGAATCATGAACACTGACCTTAATTGAGGCAAGTGAGGCCTGCAGTTCTTTAGATGTTGTTCTGGGTTCTTTTATGACCTCCTGGATGAGTCGTTTTGTGCTCTTGGAGTAATTTTGGTAGGCCGGCCACTCCTGGGAAGGTTCACCACTGTTCCAAGTTTTCTCCATTTGTGGATAATGGCTCTGACAGTGGTTTGCTGGAGTCCCAAAGCCTTAGAAATGGCTTTATAACCCTTTCCAGACTGATACACGTAAACTATTTTGTTTCTCATCTGTTTATGAATTTCTTAAGATCGCGGAATGATGTGTTGCTCTTTAAACATGCTTCACTTTGTCAGACAGGTTCTATTTAAGTGATTTCCTGATTCAACAGGTCTGGCAGTAATCAGGCCTGGGTTTGGCTTGTGAAATTTAACTCAGTTTTCTAAAATTATGTGGTTAATCACAGTTCTTTCATGATTTAATAGGAGGGGGCAAGCACTTTTTCACACAGGGCCATGTGGTTTTGGATTTTGTTTTCCCTTCATAATAAAAAACTTCATTTAAAAACTGCATGTTGTGTTTACTTGTGTTATCTTTGATTAATATTTAAATTTGTTTGATGATCTGAAATATTAAAGTGTGACAAACATGCACAATATACTGTAGAAACAAAATATGTAAAAATAGAAAATTATGTAAAAATACAGTACAATACTGTTTTGTAGTTCTACCGTACACCGCCATAAAGCTGCATTACAGTACATGGCTGTAAACTAAAATACAGTAATTTGCTGTCAACTGTGCTGCCAGTAACTTACTGTAAAAATACAGGAAAATTTTTAACAGTGTAACCATATAGTAAGTACATGTACTTACTTAATATTACTCAATACTTAAACGTAAAATTACACTGTAACAAGGACACCTTAAAATAATGTGTAAACCATTAAAAGCAGTTTCATTATAATGATCAATCAGCAAATCAACACGCAGTATTGGCAACATACATCCATTTATCTTTCAGATAGCCGAGGATCCTGGCATATCACGTCAGACACGTCAGGCAGCAAGAATGTGAACTTTCCCCTATCTCACAATCACAGTTCAAACTAATGTGCCGCAATCCATATATGGTTATTTGCATTAGCGGTGGACCAATATGGGTTTTTCAATGCGTGATGAAAATAAATGGATTGCAAGATGTCCAATATAGATGCAATTGAGACTTTCACTAATTTAGGCGTCTCTTACAAATGTTACAAAGATGGAGCTCTTTAAACAGAACATCGGGACTGTACTGTTGACACATCGGGCGGGTGATTATCTACGATTACATTCACTGTTTTCTAAGGTCAGATTCAATCATGTTATGAGGCAGTTGTCTTTGAGCACAGCCTCTGTGCCAAAGGGCCACTTGTTTACCAGAACCAGAAAGCATTTCAACTTTTTAACCCTCTAGAGATAACCTCTGACCCGTAAGACATCAGCCACAAGATCAACACCCTCTGCAATAGTGTCAACTTCAGTAAACTTTCAAACACTTCGGCCTGCATTCTCTGGCGAGAGGGAGTCATAAGAGGGGGTTGACTGACCGCCACGGTATCTCTGAGGAGTGGAAACGGCCTCGTAAACAAATGCACAAAATGCTGTCTTATCGCCGGATGTCAAGACACTTCAGAGAGGACAAATCCCTCTCTTACCCCAGATCATAAAGCAGAGCTTAGAGATGAATGCGGGGCGAGGGCATTGAACTAGCGGGCGAAACTCGCACACCTGTTCACGCGGCTATTTACACACCTGAGGAGCTGAATTTACACCTAAGAAACCAACATGCAATGACATGAAGACCTCAAACAGGAAGTGAGATCAGATAGCAGTGTAAGGGTCAGAGAATATCTCAGTCAGTTCATCTGTAGACCCCAGGTAAAAAATTTTTTTTTTTTTTTTTTCCGCACACAAATTTTGTACTTAATATACTAAAAATGATTCTTAAGTAATTCTTAAGATAAACTTAAGATCAACTAAGTGTACTCAACTGTGTTATTTTGGGGCACCATGAATATGAATTAAAATGTGCTTTTAACATACCATCTCCGTATTTTAAAAAGAAAATGGATTTAGTCACCACTTGAGTATACTAGTGTATGAAAGATGGGTTCAAGTGTACTACAAGTGGTTTATCTTAAGTTAGTTTATCTTCAGTAGTACAAAAGTATCATTTTTAGTATATTAAGTACAAAATTAGTGCGCGAAAATAGTGCACTTTAAGTACAATGTGGAAGTGTACTTTTTTTTTACCTGCCGGCTGCATTAACAAAAGCAGTAGTTCTGGTCCTTTGCTAGGGCTGCGCAATATAAAAAAATATGTATATCTGTATATAATTTATAATACTACAATAATAATTGTAATCAGAACTGAAAGTCAGAACAATAAGATGACTTTTAAGCATGACTTTTCGCAATAGCAAGATTGTATCGCACAACTCAGACATTTCATATCTCATAATTCAGGCTTTTCTTCAGAATTGTGAGATAAAAATGCACAATTACCTTTTTTCTCTGGCGTGAAAAATCTTCCATATATTTGCTCTATAAAGACTTTCATAAAGTGTTTTTTTTTAATCAGAGGAGAAAGCTTTTCAACTAGACAGCTATTGTACATGCAAAAAAAATTGTAAATATATACTTTAAAATAAACAAGGCATGTTTCCACATTATTTTTCACTGAGTAAAGGATTATAAAATATATGTATATAATAATGATTATAAATTAAAGCACTAAATGCATTTATTTTTGAGTGATAAACAAATTGTCTTGTGTCTTGTGTTCCCGCCTCTTGTTTCCACATTTGGTCATGCTCCTGTCCTTGTTCAGTGTGATTATTAGTTAATTCTAGTCCAGCTGTGTTTGTCTAATTATCTATGATTAACCTGTGTATTTAGGTCATGCCTGTTCAGTTAGATTTCGTCTGTTCTACTCGTTATTCCCCGGTGTTCCTGTCTGTGTCAGCCTTGCCTTGTCTTGCCCTGCCTTGTTTGGATTTATTAAAGACTGTTATTTGAGTTATCCTCATCTCCTCGTTCCTCCCAGCTGTGTGCACCGTGACATTGTCGAATCAGAGCTGAACCGTTTCATTGAAATGAATATCTTAGTAAAGATCTTAGTCTTAATGTTCTTAAACTTGGGAACACAAAATGAGTTTCCAGAGCTTCTTTAGAAAACATACAAGTTAAATAAAAACATATTCTAAATTAATATTGCTAGCAAAAATCAACATATAATCGCCCAGTCCTAGTTTTTGCATAGCTTTAGTTTGACAATTGTGCCACTAATGATTTTCGAGATCTAAATCACCTGTTCGCTTGGTTCAACAACAATGAAGAGCTCCACTGTTCTCTCACGATCAGATTTTATGGCTTTATGCAACATGAAAAGCATGGAGATGAAAGGATCAGAAAGAAAAGGAAAACAGGAAGGAATACTCCTAACTGGAGATAAGGGTGACTGAGATAAAGAGATTAGGAAATGAGAATGAATGCATGAATGATGGAGGGAGAAATGACAAAATAGAGCGAGAGCTGAAGCATGCACACGCATACAACATCACCACAATAGAACAACGGCACTTACTTTTCTCTTTTCTCTGGAATATCTTTTCTCACCCTGAAAGAGCAACAAAGAGGCGAGACATTACCTCAGCGAACATGTTTGTTTGTGTGCACACAACAAACACATTTATAATTAAAGACCTGCACACATATAAAAGAGTACAGAAGCGGACAAACACCCCTCAGTTATATTAATACAGCTAGAGATACAATTATAGAGCAGATAATAATAAAAGACAAAAGAAAGTGGGTGAGTTTATAAAATTATCCTCAAAGGTTCGCTAAATCTGACAGCTTTTCTTACTTTCAGTAAAAAGTCTAATTTTGTTCAAAAGTAACACTTATTTCTAAATAAAAATAAAGAAAATAAGTTCTAAAAATGGAATGGGGTAAGAACAGGGTTTGTCTGTGGTAATTATGGTATAATAAGCTATAAAAAAAAGGTCTCTTTGTGTGTATGTGTATTAAAATGAGGCTTCTTACCGACACTGGCATTCACTGTGTTCTGCAAAACTCATGAAAAAGTCAACCTGATTACGGAGCGGTTTCACTCTTTTAATCTACAGAAAGAAAAAAAAAAAAAAAAAAGTAATAACACATTAAAACAGACAAACAGGCAAGCTACATTCAACACTACCTAAAAATTGGCTATTCTTATTCAGGAGAAACACTGTTGGCTTGGCCAAAAAAGAGAAAGATAAAAGGTCTGAGTGTGGGAGACAAAGTAGAGGAGTGTAGGCTTTCCAAAAAGTAGACTTAACAAGATTCAGACGGATAGCGGAAGAAATAAAATAGAGAGAAAAAGGGAGCAACAGTCTGGAAGTTAGGAGTCTCTGACCTCCAAGGTAATGTTGTATGTGACGATAGGGGTGCATTCCATCATCTCATCGTTGCAGCACCCAGCACAGCGGGTGAGAACCACACAGGACGGGATGAAGATGTGCTCGGTGTCATCAGGGTATTCCTGTTGAATTTCCACCAGCACTTCCCGAGGACGGCAGAGAGACTTGTTATACACTTCCATGAATGGCACCACTGCAATTTCAAAGAAAAAGGGGAAATCAGTTGCCAGAAATGTAGGCCAAGTTGCACCACTGGGAGCAAGATGGTCTTTGCTCTTCTTCAAGGCCAACACTGTTGGGAAATCTGGTAGCCTTTTCTTCGAGGAATTTGTGACTGAGATGGGTGTCCATATGAACCATGTGCATTTCTTGTGTTGCGCTCTGCCTGCCTCAAAAAAAAAAACAACACCCCAAAACACATTGATTTAAGTAACCTGCATGTCTGTTTTTTGGCACGAGGAAGAAAAACGGTTCATTTTAATAAAATGTTGTCTGGTTCTCTGGGTTTAGATTGAGCAATGAGAGGTTTGGCAATGCATGCTTACTCCAAATTATCCCTTGGAGGTTTGCGTGTTGAGATGTATTACAAACCACACTGGCTTGTGAGATTCTAATAAATACTACAAATGTATCCAAAACTATGCAGTGACAGTTTGAATAAAGGCACAGTAGTCCACTAGAGGGCGCTATACTGAGTGAGTCTGTATGTGTCCAGTTTCTGGATGACACCATTGAGTGCCAGGCCCAGAAGAAACTCACCATCATATGTGCTTCTGCCTTCCTCCCTGGGTATGTAGGCACTCTGGTAGCAAAAAAAAAGAAGGAAAAAATAAAAAAAGAGAAAGACATTTTAATCAGAAATTTATGGTTAAACACTCTCAGTTTTGTTGTACATATTCATTGCCAATTGTTAATCAAATGAGTCCCAACGGGTTTGACTAGTTATTAACCACCGCATTATCACAGGTTTAGGATGATGCAACAAATTACCTAATTTCATTTCAAAGCCAAAGTTCATCATAAAACTTAATAATGTTAGCTATCGCAAAGAATTACTCTTTTTTGGCTTGTGTATAAACATTGCATTTTTAAAATTTAATGTAACTCAAGTACACCTATCAACAACAAGTCTGAAACTCAGACTCAAGTTCACTCAGGTTAAAAACTGACATGTAAGCACTTCACTTGAAACATGACTTTGACTCCTAATGAGAAACTAAAAATAACAAGATAAAAAGGTGTCAATCATGAAAACAAAACTGAAAGACAAATTGGCCTTTCAAATATATATATATATATATATATATATATTTTATTATTATTATTTTTTTTTTTTAAATATATGAAATGAATTGTGCAACAAGGTTTCTAACTATTAATTTTATTAAACTATTAATAAAAAAGAGACTTAAGACTTAGGCCTTGAAAAACCTGACTTGGCCTTGAAGTCTAGTCTCAAGTCAAAACTTGACTTGGACTCTGCATTAGAGACGTGAGCATTTCACTTTCTGAGATTTCGCAAAAGCTCCATAGAGAGACCATGTGCATTTCTCAATGAAGCTTTTTTTTTTTTTTTTTTACTCTCCTGTCTGAGCCTTTTACTCACTTTAACAGACCACCTCAACTTTTTCTTGGGTTTCATATGATTTTACAACATTTTTGTTTGTGAACAGCTGAATATCACGTTATTCAATTGCTGTAAATACAAACTTCTCATCAAATTGCCTGATGAACACTTTTATTTGTATTTATGCTTGTTCTTGAATATAAAGTTTCAAATTTCATCAGGAACAAATCTGTTTAGTTAAAATTCTCTGAAGGCTGGCTCAAATCGTGACTTAAATGACTGATATCTGAACATTGTGATCTCCAGAAGCCGGATAGAGCTACACTGTAGCTGCGCCTTTAAAGCGTAATAATATCACTAAGGTGGCTATGATAGGGCCTTCACCAAAATCGACAACAAACTTATAAACAGTTGAATGGACTCTGATTGCGAATACAGGTGAATCCCCCCGGTTGTATCCTGTCTACAGAGCTAAACGGCTCACTGTGGGGTGGTCCGATTTGCTTGTTCAAGTGATTTTGAATAGCTTGGCAATACATGGTCAGTGACCTCGCAAGGGGAATCACAAGGACGTCCAATATAGTGGCGCAGACGCGTTGCATTCGAAATAACAATATTTACAATTCAACCAACACTTCGGTTTCGTTCTCTATACATGCACAAGCGTATAAAACTTACCTTGACAGCTGAAAAATACAGAAGCGTCACAAGAAATAACTGGAGCACGCGAACGGCAAAGTTCATGATTGAATTTATAAGGCGAATAAATCTTTTTAAAACCCTATCCGATGATAGGCGGACTTTAGCAAACGCATTGGTAAAGGTCTCGGAAAGCAAGTTAGACATGAGTAAAGGCTTCTTCACAAGGAGTCCGACCTATAGGGGCAACAAGAATCCCATGTTGGTCCCAAAACACGCATGCAGACACCTGAGAGACACAGAGAGATTGAGATCCACGGCAAGTATGTTATAGCGTCCCTCAGCTGTTGCCGATTATTTTCAGAATATCCAGAAATATGAGAATCCAGGACGCAGGTCCTCTCACATTGTTGAGAAGTAAATCAAATTTTTCTTCCAAGGCTATTACAATCCACATCACAAAAGTAATCCCATGCTTAGCCAGCCGCCAGTCTCCAAGTGCGTTGGGTTCATTGGGAATGGGACGCAGAATGGATCAGAAACTCACTCTCTGATACAAATCTGAGTATTGCCAACACTGTATGTTATTAGTGGAGCGCACAGTGATACCAGAGACAACACAAAGGCGCTGAGAAGAGAATGCAAAATCCAAGCGCACTTCTAGTCCTTACGAATGAAGGTTGCTTTAATTCCGCTTCCTGTTGGATTTATCGTCTTGATTCTCTAGTTCTCCCTCTTGCCGTTATGAATGATCACGGACGCCGCCGTTCCCCGGTTTTAACGAACAGCTTCAGCTGTCGGTCAATTCAGCGAATGAAGCTCACGCCATTGGACGAGTCACCGCGATGTGGGCGTGGCCATAGTGGTGTCAGCGTGGACTTCTGAAGCTTTGATGCGCAGATCTTCACTCAAATGATAACTGAAAGAGATTCTCTGGCATCAGTTTAGGTGCTTGATATAAAAGCGGTGTTATGGCTAGTATTTAGCCACTTGAGCCAACAGTTATATTCCTCTTATTGCAAGTTTGCATTTTGATTGGTCAGTCCCGGCATTCATTGGTCAGATAGGCTACTTTTGAATAACGACTGTTGTCCATGGCGACGCTATATAAATGACCAGCTCTGCTTATGTTCTAATAAAAACAAAGTTTTACAAAAAATACAATAAAAATAAAGTCCAGTTGAAGATAGTTTAATTCTTTTTCTCTCTCTCTCTCTCTCTCTCTCTCTCTCTTTTTTTTTTTTTTTTTTTTTTTAAGTAGATGGCTACAAAGCTAGAAAATATAGCGAACCATCATTACAGGATGCCTGTACATTATCTTTTATATATTTATTTATTTATTTGTACGCTTAACAGTCCAAAAGTCAGAGACCACCACTGCCTTTTTTGTGTGTGTGTGTAAAATTCTAGATTGAAACAAGGCATAATCTTTATATAATTTATTATATGTTAAAATATAATGTATATGAATTAACCATAGTAAGTCTAATAGCTGCTGCGTAATGCTGGGTAGCTACGTGCAGAATCATAGCGGTCTACAGTGTGTGCGTAATCCCAGTTTGAATATCATCCGCATCACATGACGGCAGCGTTGACGCCTTTTTGGGGCTTCTCGGTCATCTGCAAGGTTGCGTGGAAAACTGAAAGAGTGCTATTGAGGGCGTGATCACATGTGTAAGTGTGTGTGTGTCCATCACCACGTACAGGTGTGTGGGTACGCACGCACGCACGCGCGCGCGTAAGAAAAGACCGACTCGCTCCTAGCGCGAGCTGGACATGTGAGCCGCGGTCAGTCCGGCACTCCACAACACCACTGATCGAGGATTTACACGACGACATCCCGTTTCCATAGACACACAGATTCAGAAGAAAATAGGTATTTAATCAAAACGATGAGTTAAAAGTGTCGTTTTATATTCGTATTGCGGATTAAGGAATACATATTTTCAGTAGGCTACTTTAAATTTAAAATGTTTTTTTAGCATGTGGCAATTTCACACGTAGGCATCTATGAATAGAGTAAATTCTGGATAGATTTTCACGGATAAATGCTTTCGAACAAAATCCTTCTTATTAGGCTACATAAATTCCTCATAAAAGCGTATAATATGCTTATTTCTTTTTTTAAATGATGTTTCCTCACTCTTGGTTTACTGCAAATTGTATTGGCGCCATCTGCCCGTCACTACACGTATAGCACGTTTAAGGGGCTTGTCAGGTCCACTTAACACAAGCAATTTGTTGGCTTGTTTTATTAAAAGTCTATTATAAATATGGACATACACGAGTTTACATTTTTGGGTTTATACGTCGCATACTTTTGATTGCTTTAGGTTTATACTAAAATAAATCAGATCAACAAAGGTCAAGCAATTGCCCTTAAACCATAAACCACACATCCATAGAATCACAAACGACTGGAGTAGGCTTGTTTTTGTGAAACAAGTCATTTATTTTAAGGGCTTTATTGTCAGAATAGGTTGCGTGTTTTTCTGCACATAATCTGGCAACATCGGACTCTGCTCCCATATCACTGGCCATGCAGCAAAAACCACTTGGGAGTAAGATTACTAAGATAATTTATGATGTGAAATACATTAGATAGACAGCCTGATTGCATATCTTGGTGATAGTCACCAATTAGCAAGTCTCAGCAGCCGCAGAAAAGCACAAGCGCTCGCTCTCAGCACACACTCAGACAGAAATGCACCTCAGTAAGGGCTGTTTAGTCTGAGTGCTAGAGGAAACCTTGAGTGCAAGGTGAAAGAGTGGGAGGAAGTTTCAGAGAAAGAAAGAGGAAAGAGTTGCGTAAAAAGACAGAAAAAGACAAAGACGAGAGCTGTACAGAATGAGTTAAAAAGCAAGGTGTTGATGTAGGAGGTAATGAGAAGAGAAGTTTGTTTTTTGTTAGTGCGGTTCGTGCGTCAGATTTTAATTGAAAAATAACAGACAGATATGAGCTACACTGCCACCTGTCAGAAATACTGCAAACTCAGTAAGGACAAAACTAATGAAGTTTACACTCCTACTGCTGTTCCAGAGAGCTTCAGTACACAAACACCGACCCACAGATGGGAAGTCACCAAAAACGACCTACTATCGTTCAATAAAGCGCAAAAATGACCACCGACTTTTTCAGCGGCCTTGGATTTAAAATATTTTCCCCTTCATTTTCTACACTGGCATTAAAATGTTAAAAAAGAGATATTAAATGTGCAATGCTTTTCATATAGTTTGTATTAAATTTGATCTATTATTCTATTGAGAATGGCATTTTTATTTTCAAAACCGTTCCACTCGATTCCACTGTCATAGGTAATTTCCTAGTTCCGTCTTGTGTTCATCTCTTGATCTGTGCTTCACAAAGAGAGTCTGTTACACTTCACTATC
The DNA here is from genome assembly GCA_036784905.1 of Acrossocheilus fasciatus. NCBI lineage: Eukaryota > Metazoa > Chordata > Actinopteri > Cypriniformes > Cyprinidae > Acrossocheilus > Acrossocheilus fasciatus. The sequence continues at coordinate 4,630,261 of CM071941.1, forward strand.
ACTCACTCAGGTATGGGCGAGTCCTGTATGCATACACCACTCCCTACCACACACACACTCACACAGGTCCGTGTCAGAGGGGAATGAAATGGCTCATAGCCAGGCCCAGATTAGACTCTACCCTAAACGCCAGAACTGAGCTTCCAGTAAAAGCACAGCTCAGATATCCAGGGAGGGAAGTGGGGGAAATTTCTGCCATATTGTCAGAAAATATTCCATGGCTGTCAGGAGGAAGTTGTAGATCCAAACATGATTTTTGAGGTTGTAGGCGAATGCTGAGAAAACGTGAACCTTCAATCAGGTCTACTTTACTTTGAAACATCAAAAATGGTTAACATTAAACTAATTTTCCAGGTTAAATAAAAGTTCAGCTCTGTTGACAGCATCTGTCGTATGCTTTCTCCATAGACATTCATTGTAAGCCAAGGACTGTAAAAATCTTGAAACGATTTTCTGTGGAATAGGGCACTGAAGCTGTTGGCAAAGCTCAACTTTCATTTAACTCATATTCTCTTAAAAAAAACATTCTGAACCTGGATCATTGTGAAACCTGGGTATATGGTTGCATCATTACTGGAGGTGGCATATTAACCTCATTTTTAATAAACGTCAGTCTTTTCCCAGTATAATTAGTCACTCACCTTGCAAGTGCCAACCCAAACAGATCATATTTGGACGATTTGAATGTGTCCACGTACAACACACTGAGCTTCTTTAACCTGTTAACTGTCGGTTCCACTTTTTGGATTATAGGCCTGAAAATGACATTTCCAACTTAAATTGTTATAAATTTTGAATGCTTTGGAGCAGAGACTTAAGCTTGGTCTCTTTTTAAAGAAGACACTTGGCAGATTATTTTAGATGTGAAAAAATTATATTACAAAAAAGTTATGAAAGTTTAAGTTTATGAAAATATAAAAATTTATATTTTATATAAAATATATATTTTACAAAACATGTTTTACTCTAAAACTGCTAGAAAATGAAGACCAAAAATCTGAAGAAGTTGTGTTCCAAATTTGAGGTTGATATCTCAAAAAATGAGCTTTCAGTGAAATTTTGTTTGGGAGTAGTACCAAGCTTTTCCACTAGATGACCATTAAACCCCGTTAGTAACCATATAAGGGAGGCTCCATTACCATATATGGTTTGAGTGATCTGAAACTTCATGAAATTATTACGTAGACATCGCATTCAGAAGTATTAAGGGTAGTATGGCAGTATTTGATTTCAATTCAACCTCTAAAAGACACGCAACAAGAACCCTGGACGTACATTATAGTTCACGCTGTATCAAAAATTGAGAACCTATTGCTTTTTCTTTATATTAAAAACACTTTTAGACCTTTTTTTTTCCCAAAAAATAGAATTAATGTTATCTTTTGAACACTTGACATGAACATGAATGGAGATTTTTCATGATTTTATATATGTATAACTATTTCAAAGTAAAGGTCAGAACTCTGACTCTGATGAGTACTCTTCTTACAAATTAATAAATTACAGTTGCTCTGTAAAATATTTAAAAAATCAGTCACCAAATATGAAAACTAAAGTCTTTAAGCTTTCAAACGAAATATAGTTTGTCAAGATTGCTTTAGGTTCAGGCTAAGATATTACTGTTTAAAATATGTAATGGCAAGTGACAGTTAACAGGTTAAAGACATCATGATCTTTACACACCCACCCCTAATCCAGCAGGAAGCTGGGGCTGTAGAAGACACAGCATTTCCTGTGATCGATAAATATATTAATGCTGACTTGTTGGCTTATATAAACAACTTCATTTAAATGAGCTGTACATCACGAATAATACAGGGTAAACTTCATCCTCACACACTAATAATTGTCTTACTAGCATGATGCCATATTCCACATCCATCAATGTTTGCTGTTTCAGCTAAGATTGTAAGAAAAACATAGATGGATTCATTTGATAGGAGAAAAGAGGGGAGAAAAACACAGATATGAGTGATATACAACATTAGAAACGTTTGTCATAGACACACGAAATAGCATTTAACTAACTGGCTACTAAAGCCAACGTTGGCATTTGTTTACGTCCTTGATCAAACTAAAACATTACGTCTGAAATTATACATGCAAATACATTTAAAATGATGAAATCTTACTTACAGGTTGTGGCCCAACAACTGCTGCCTCTGGTTTTAAAGTTGGAACCGCTCCACGTTTTAGTAATAGTTTCTGTGTGAATCCGGCATTGAACTCGTGTAGATTCTGGAAGCTGTCTTCCGTAAAATACGCAGCACAGAGAGCTAAATTAGGATTGTAATTGTCAGGAACATAATCAAACATAAATTTTAACCGTTGTTGACGAACTACAGCGTCCGTAGGAACCCGAACACAGAAGACCTGACAGCTGGGTGAAAATAACACTGTTTTGACGGCATGGCTACAACTCTCCACTATAACTCTTCCTCTGCGACAAAGCCGCAGAACATGGCCTTGCCCCCTTTTTTGCATATTCCGGAGGGAGGGGTTGATGCATATTTATGGGTTTGTTACGTATGCAACCCGGGAAGTATCTCGTTGTAGTCCCATATGAGTCGTTTTTTTGTAGGCATTAAACTTCCTGATTTTTAAAAGACGATATCTCTGCTTACGTTGAACTTTCAGCACAGCAACTTTGCACATGCTGTTCATGCACCAACAGCAACATTACACACTATTTAAAATGAAAAAAGTGAAATCGCAGTAAACCATCCCTTTAATAATACATTTTGTTAATATTAATCTTGAAACACGGATATGCAAAGCATGTTTCTTCACATAAACCTTTGTATATGATGGTTGCTTTGTCACAAATGTCTGATCTCGCTTTAGGTGGCTCAAACAAGTCACAGCAGTCGTTTTGTCAGTGAAGAGTCTTGTGAGGAGTATTCCAGACCAACAGAGAGACCTCAGCATGTCAGCTCTCCTCAGCACTTCTGTGTGTTTGTCTGCGCTGACCAGTACATCTAGAAAAAACCCTGACAGATTCTTGGACGGGACACAAAGCAGATGAATTCAGTCATTAAACTTAAACGGCCAATAAATCACTGCCATTTTGCTGGCAGAGCGAGTGACCCTCGACCCCTCCAGCTGTGGCAAGTGCGCAGCGCCGGTTTAGCGCACGTCTACCTGACCCGACGCAACCTTTAAGAGCATAGCCCTATGCTGCACGTGCACCAACACATTTCCCAAAAACCTGGTAAAAACTCACACTCCCCTCATATTTAAGACATATTAATAGAAGAGGAATGAGCATTCCCCTGTGAATCATCTACTAACTGTAAATATCTTTGAAAAAACAGCAAAAATGATAAATTGCCCCAGAGTGTTTTTGGCTGTGGAGTTCCTACAGCGCAAAAGATCTGAAATACAGGAGATTGGCATCGGGGGGACAAAATACTAGAGCATATTTCGGAAACTTGCCCGGTATGTAATACCAATCATGTGTAAACACATGACATATATCTTAGCTCTCCGTACGGCCTAGCAAGTCAAAACCAAGCCATATGGCACTTGAAAGGATCTTTATGGATATAGCTGTTTGGAAAAAACTGGCAGGGGGTGGCAGTCGGACCTTGATGTAAACCCTTCAAACTTAGATCACCTTTTACATTACAGATGGCGTTACGCGAGGAAGTTTTCAATCTGTAACTTTAACCGATCTGTTGGATACCTTCAAAGGAGACGAGTACCAATCACTCAAACCTCCAAGCACTATCACCCCATGAGGTGACGTTCTGCAGATGTTTCTTTCTGACTAATGAAAGAAAGCTCCATGCGAGTCTTAAAGTGTGCATATGTTTCTCTCGCTGTGTGTGGGATGGAACTACGTGTCTACTGGCAGGTCTTCATGAACACCGTGATGTATTTTATGGGAAATCATACTCATTTTTTTGAGAAGTACCTCAAGCTCAGCATTTCCAAAGAAGTACTCTGGAAGAGACTAGATGTTTGGTGGTTTGGTACATGCTCTTATATTAAATGCTTTTACCAGTAATGGACATTTCCCAGGCAGGCAGAAGGCCATGGTAAACCCACTTTGTAAAGATACAGTCATTCTTTGTACATGCACAAGAAAGCACACCATTACCAACAAACAAATAAAGCACAAACCTGAATTCAAAACTCATGACACATTTGAAAGACCGCCTGAAATCTCTATTGAAAGCGAATGCCTCCAATTACAGCTGTAGTGCTGTTCAGACAAGCTTAAATAAACTTCTCTCCAGTTCACATGCATTTGAATTAAGAGAGATAAGAGAAAAGTCTTGAAGATAAGCTTGCACCAGAAATGCAGTACCAGAATTCTACTAACCGGAATACATTCCAAAGTGCCTTTTGGTGTAGATCAAGGCTGTATGGGAGGACTGTAGATAAAACCACATTCAAGCCACAATTTCTGAGTCTTATTAGTTCTGGCAGACAGACATACCCTGTTGTCTTCTGGAAGGTAAAGCTAGTAACCCCTCACTGGTTTGGGTCATAGCTGCCTGACAGTGTTAGGCCTCATCATCGCTCTCCTGAAAAAGGCTCTGTTTCAGTGACAGGATTCAAGGCTGGGCTGAAATGTCAAATGCCTGACTGATCAGCAAAACATGATGCTTCCTAAAATCCTTATTCTTCTCTGCTTGACCGGGCGAGGGTGTTACGCCTATGACCTTTGACTTCTGACATTGCGGTCAAGCTGGAGAAATAGTAAAAGATAAATACTAATGCAGACATGCGGAAGGAGAGAGCAGGAGAGTCTTGTGAATCTATGAATTATGGACAGGCAGGTATTAAACAAGTTATAAGCTTCAAATAAACTTCAGCAGTATTACTCATAAGATTAAAAAGAAAAAAAAAAGTCATCCTGGCCACAATGACAATTTATCCTGTGGAAAACTGCACGTCTGGTTACTCCATCATGTGTTGTGGTCACACCATTATACCAGCGTTTTTCCAGTCTTTGTCATTTTACACATCAAAGGAAAAATTCAACCAAAAATGACATTTCTGTCATCGTGTACTCATCCTCATGTCTTTCCAAATGTGAATGACAAAGAAGGAAATGTTTTGGAGAATGTTCACAGTGCTCTTTTCCACAATATGAAAGGACACAGTATAGTTGAGGGGCTGTCAAACTCCAAAAAGGACCAAGCCAAGATCACTTACATTGGTGTCATCAAATCTGGAATTACACATCTTCATGTCTTATAGCTTTAGAAAACATGGCACACAAATTCACCCTTCAGAGTTTGATTGACAGGCGATCTGATCAATCATAACGATGAATCTGCCATTTTGTTCAACAAACAACCAGACAGGAAAGTAGATTAATGTCTGTGAACTTGAAATAGAAAAATGGTGTGTATTGACTTCTTTACGTGGCTAAAACAAGACACCTTCTGATGTTCATTCATGTTTATTTCTTGCTATAACTAGTAAAGAGGAAGAGATGATCGGTTCAGGTGCTACTTTAACTGAGGCGCTACAGCGATCTGTCACAACACATTAAAGAGCCACAAAACTGTATTTATTGTTTGAATAAAAAAAAAAAAGTCGAAATTTGAAAGCTGATACTGTCATACCAAAAGTAACCTGCTCTGTTGGTGCGTAGTGAGTGTCTTCTTTACACTGTGATGTATTTTTCACTGTGTGAGAACATGTGTGGTGTGAGAGTGCCATGGCTTGTCGGACTTAATAACAGTGACGAAGGGGGTGGGTCTTTGCGAAGGGTTAATTGAAGCACTTCTTTAAGGTTTTGACAATTTCTAGTTATATGGTTAAGAGCAGTGTGATCTCCTTTTGCTTTTTACTTAATACAGAAGGTCATACAGGTTTGGAAGGAAATTAGGGTTAGTAAAAGTTCATACAATTTGGATTGGGAAAACAATTCCATTAAAATGTGAGAAGACCTGCTCAAGCTTTGTATCAAACAAAGCAAAACCGCTTTTATTAATTTCCAAGTTTTGGATTTCTCTTTTCATTCTGGCACAAAGGGAGAGGTATTCTTTAACATACTTAAAGACTTGGCAAGGAAAGGATCGTTATTATTCTTGTAAAAAAAAACATACTTTTGTAAAAATTCTACAATGACATGGTCAAACTGTAGAAAACGTGTGTTTGCCAAAGCTCTTTAACAGACTCATAAGTATTTATAAGAGTTTAACATTCAGTTGAAAGTATTAGTGTGTGTGTGTGTGTGTGTGAGAGAGAGACTATTTTAGAAAGGTTGAAAGTAATGTCTAAGGAGGTTTCTTTTAAGAATCTGTGTTTGTGTGTGACAAGGGTTGATTATTTGAGTGGTTTTGTGGAATTTCTTTGCCTAAAGCCTAAAAGATCAACAAGACATGGACGGTTTGATGGGGAAGGTGGCACTTTGAAGTGTTTTCATGTGTGAAGGTTTTTGATTTTATAGACATATATTTGTATTTCATTGCAGGGGTGTGTGAGAGAGAAAGACGGCTCTTACCTCACAGTGCGTATCACATTTCAGGGGCCAATTTCCCCTCTGTGTGTGTGTATAGTGCAACGCTTCTGTCTCCGCAGCACCAGAGCGGCAGTGAAAGCGAAGACCTCCTGGGGCAAATCCTCCGCTATAATGACAGATCTTTTTACGAGGTGAAACTTCGTGCTAGGTGGCCCGTCATCGCACTGATGGGTTCTCCTCTTTCTCATCTGAGCGCTCACAGCCAGAGCTCACAAGTTTTGAGCTGACTCAAACCAGCCAAATTCAAGTTTACACTTACCATAGAGCGAATCAGTCTTCCGTGGAAGACAGTGTAGATGTTTAATGATTCAAGACTTGAGGAAAGGCATAAAAAGCTGTGAAGTGTAACTTCTCAGACAAACACTTTAAAACAAACAGTTTTATAGAAGCAGATCACAGACAAAGACTAGTAGAGGATGAAGAGGCTATTAAACATGGATGTTTTGTGATGGTCTGGCCTTCCTCTAGACAAATATTTTTGAAGCAGTATCACCACGAACACAGAAATCAAGCAGAAGATCAGGGTTAAACCAGCTCTGTGTGTATTAGCGCATGCTAGGACGGAGGCCAAAAAAAGCACTCTTACTTTCTCAGTTGACATTTTAACAATTACAGTACTCTGGAATTGTCTGAGAAACATGGCTGTTATGATATCCAGAAACACCATTGCTTCAGTAGTGAATGAAAGACTATGATGAGTTGGTTAATTCCCCCTCCAGCATGACATATATTAGTTTAGCACCTTTGCCTTTGGGATCTACACAAGTTTTTCTGAAACAGATCTGTCTTAACTCAAAAATCCCCATGCTTGGTCTGTATTTCACCATTCGAATAGCTTCTTTATGGCTTCCCTCAAGTTGTTCTCTACCTTATTTTTTTTTCTTTGTCTGTCTCTATTTCTTCATTAGACTCAACCTACGGTATGACATCTTAGGGGCCTACTTTTACATTGTTTATTTGTATGTAAACACATTCTAGATGGACTTGTATGACCGCTGGGCTTGAGTCTTTTGCACCGCATTTTTAAGAAGCTGTATCAAGTTAAAATAATTTACATTTTTACACGCAGCACCGCTAATCAATGTCAGTTCTAAAAAAAAGTGGACCAATCAGAAGACCCCAGAGGCGGGGCAAGTGTTGTGAGCTTTTGTTTACAGTAGCAAGTTGGATTTATTTGACACCAACATGGCAGAGGAGGCATTCTGCACTGCACTTTTTTTAAAAACCATTCTTGAGTGCTGCATCTCACATTTTAGATGCAAAGATGCGTTCTGTGTGAATTGCCCCTTAGTGTGTTCTAGTGACCCTGAGGCATCCCTATCCCTTCTGATACCCTTGGCGGGACATCAGCAAACATCTCACTTACCTCATTATCTGCCACCCAAGTGAAAGAGTGGAACTGAAGAAGTACACGCTGCACCTTTGAAAAAAGCAAATGTTCCAGAAATAAACATTTGGGTATTATAAATCACACTCATGTCCCTCCAAGCTAATATTATGTTCTGTCTTCCTTGGAAAACAAAAAGAGAAGTGTCTTCTGAAACCGTACAATCCCTTTGTGTGAGGAACATGCCAAAATTGAAAACATGCAAAGGTAGGTTTGACGTAAGTGACACCAAATGCAATAGGTTCTCACTATTTCTCTTTTTGTGTTCCAAAGAAGACAAAGGCAATATGGGAATGAAATGGCATGAGGGTAAGTAAATGACAAAATTTTAGACTGAAATATATATTTAAGAAGATGGAGACTGTACAGAGGTTATGGTCATTGGGTCCTCTTTGCCATACTAGAGAGATTCATTTTTGTAGAAGTATTTAATGACAGCTGGATCTAAGTGGACAATTGACCATTCAGGAAACCACATTACAGTGCTGGAGACATTCAGGATGTGGAAGCTGTGTGGGAGAAGTTCATGTGGTCAAAATGGGGATTGCTCAACATAAAGGCCTTGAATAATCCACAATACCAAACGCTTGCAGAGTTAAAGTTCAGCGTAGCTCTACAACATGAGGTTATCGGAGTTGGTATTGCTGTATTTGTAATGAAAGTGAAATCAAGACCCTAATTCATTATGAAGCTCTAATCTGCTGTAAACGGACTGTCAGTTGATTGTGTTGGTAATAGCAACTGACCAAAGCGATTCTTCAGTGGGAAACCACCCACTTTGGCAGGAACAGTGAAGAGCTCATCCTGCTTTTGACACTGAAATCAGAGAATCCTCTGGAGACACTGATCAAGAATCAGATTTCTCCGACTCGCATCTGATCTACAAGCTAAAAGCTCAAATTTATCACAAGAATGAATTCTGATTTGATGGGAAATGTAACTACGGAGGTTATGCCTCCACAAAAAGACAATGACATGTGGTCTGTGACGGATACGTCTCTTAGCCCGCTTTTAATCTTTGTTCTGTGGGACGTCCTGGTCTGTGTGTGCGTGTTTGTGTGGGAAGACAAATGAGAATGAGGTGAAAGCTGTCATTGAGAACTCGTAATCAAAGAGAGAGAGTTGGAGAGAGTCCAGGATTGAGAGTCAGATACAGTATACCACAGAACGCCACATCAATGCTTTCATTTAAGTCACTACTTGACTCTCTTCTTCTCAAAGTCTGCCTTTCTCTAATCTAATGCTTCTTTGCCTCTGGCTTTGTCTCATCATTGCTCTTTTTCCAGTCTGTGTTCTTTTCATCTTTCTATTAGACAAATAAAAGAAGAAATAAAAGAAACAAAAATAGACAACTGTCGACATACAACAGGAGTATAAGAATGTTAAACGAATGTGGACGCATAGGTCAGATCATTTGATTTACCAAAGAATTTGACTGGAATTTGACATATTTAAATCTCCGGCTTTGATCACAGACTTCAGTGTCTTGGCACGGTTGAGTTTTCTTTGGAAATGCTAGAGGAGACACGTGAGAGTCCTCAGGAGATTTAGGAAAATGTCTCCATTTAATCTCATCGCCGTGAACAATTGAGATACAAGGGATTTTATATATCAGACGCTTTAGGCTGCTGCAGAGATCACAGTTGTTAGGCGGTTAGCCAGAGAGGTGAGCCGCGACCGCAAACACGCCACCACATGCACACAAACACACAAAAGCAGACCTCCATCAACAACCTGCTCTGTATGCTTGAAATAACAGAGCAGTGTGAAAAACCTCAAGCTTCCCTTTCAGGCATATCCTTCATTCAGGTCAGGATCAAAACATTTAAACATTTATTTACTTGAGAAGCAAAATGACTTTAGATATCAAGTCTTGTTTTCTGAAAAGAAAAAAAAAACTCTTTCTCTCTCTCTCTCTCTCTCTCTCTCTATCAAAATTTTGCTAGTTTGTGATTAAAACAAGAAAAAATAAGTCATCTTAAGTCATTTTGCTTCTCATGTAAATGCATCTTGATACAACAACATTCAAATATTTGTTCTGGAAAACAAGCCAAAAATCCCAAGTAAGAAAATCATTTTTTGCAGTGTGTTTAGAAACAAGTGCAAATCTATTACATAGTAATTGACAAATCAGGCGATGGCAATTGGTTTTACATGACACATGCATAAACAAATTAGTACTGAATTCCAAAATATCAGAATATTCTTAATCTACGGAGAGTGATAAAGATGTTTAACCACCGGACACACAGTTAAGTGTACACATATTTGTTTAGAGAGTGTCTACAGTGGGTTTCCGAGAAAACTGCATCCTACCACGACCACAACTGGAAGTGGTTCTGACCACACGGCCACTGTACTCACACGCCACACCAGTGCTGCTGACATGCCACAGAGAAGTGCTGACAAAAATGCACAAAACCTGTGTTTTCAAATGTAGTCAGTTTACCATGCAAATGAAAGACAGAAAGACTCAATAAGCAATGCTGAAACCACCTCAAATACGTTGATGTTTCAGACCAAAAATGTGTTGTAGCCTATTCCATGGCTAGACAGTACAGAGATTTGAACTATAATTAACAGGAAGCGTAAGTTACTACTGATGACCATTTCTGACTATAAATGGGTGTGCGGACACAAGAACTGACATGACCTTGATATAATCGGATACAGCAGTGGTGTAAAAAATCCCACTGAAAATCCAACAGTACAGTGACTTTGTGACCTCCATCATTTTAATCACTGTCAGTGTAAACGTTTCTCTACGGGATACGTGTGCTGTGCAGTGTGTGATAATGAATGTCCAAACGGGTGTCACAGTTTCACTCCCTTTTGTACGTCGCATGTTGTTTCTCTCCTAGAAATATCTTCACAACTCATATATTAATGTCCTGAATAGGAACATGTGGTTTCTTTACACATTAAAGTAGCCCTCACTTCAAAGCTTCTCCACTCTTGACTCAGCACAGACGTTGGAGAGTTCACCGAGGAGTTCACTGATTCAGCACTGAATCCGAGGGTTGTACAGAGTGCAGAAAGGCATTCAGACCAAGACGCGATCTGATGCTGAAACTGATCCTGCAGTTCAGACATGCTGGATGTTTCCTGCACAACAGATGGCTTCGGTCACAATCCAGTTATGATACAGTGATGCACTGTGAATGAATTTTGACACATGTATCATAATGTGAATGATATTCTGAAGCTGTTGGCATATCATACCCTATGGACGTTTCCCCCCATTTTTTCTTAGTATGAACATTTTAACAATCTAAAGAATCTTTTTTCCACTTTAAAGAACGTTTTGTGGAGTAGAAAGATTCCATGGATTTTAAAGGTTCTTCACGGAGCCTCGGATGCCAGTAAAGAACCTTCATTGTTTTCCTCTTCAAAAAAAAAAAAAAAAATGGTTTCATGAAGATTTATGGTGCACAACACAAAATCTCCACAACACAATGCATTGGACTAATTTCATTGTGTTGTGCTAATCTCGCTGTGTTGTTGCTTGTTTTCCGACGTGTTGCACTAATTTCATTGTGTTGCTGCTTTACTACTGGGTCACCATAACCTTTAACATCTGTGGAACCTTCGGTTCAGATTATTTATCTTTACACTAAGAAAATAATGGTTCTTTCAAGAACCAAGGTTCTCTGGGGAACCAAAAATGGTTCTTCCATGGCATCACTACCTTTATTTTTAAGAGTATAGGTGACTTAACTTTGTGACTTGTAGGATGCAAACCTTCCTCCCCATTTTCTTGCACTATGTGAATAAAAGGAAGCCACAAGAGCTCTTGTGAATGGGCACATTCTCGCTCCCATAGACACTTTACAAGTTATGAATGGCATGGAGCAGACAGAGAGATGGTTAATAGGCAGAATGCCAGAGTTGGGGGAAAAAAAACCTGGAAAGAGATAGTGTGTGTGGGATGAGATGAACTCCGTCGCTACTGAACCTGACTTTCTCACACTCTCACCCAAACACAGCTGACTGCACTAATCCAAAGAATATAACAAGGGTTCAAAGAGTTTAGATAAGATGAAGAGACAAGCAGACAGACAAGAGAAAGAGCATCAAGGTCAAAGAGTCCTTTTTTAAAAAAAGAAGGATTAACGAAAAGCAGGAATAAAACTGTGGCGAGGTGAAAGGGTGCAATTATATAACATAATAGCTAGCCTGCTAATTTCCTTAGGTTTTGCACTATTTTGAGAAAGTTTTTTATCTGACTTGTTAACCCTATCTCTGCCATTGATGGTATTTTTCCATCTTTCCTGTTTTTGTGCAGATGCATATGTAATAAAATAACGCAATCAAGCATGTAAATCAAATGATACAGAATGAAATGTCGACTCAGGAAGTGGTTTAGGACTTTGCAAGCTTTAGGGGTGTTACTGGAAGTGATCTACTCCATCTATGTTTGATCATCGCTCTGAATCCGATCCGGATGTAGTCTTTGAACAAAACATGATTTTCTTGGCTTTTTGTTCAAAATATTGCTTTTTTTTTTTTTTTAATTAAACAAGTGTTGATTAAAAAAAGAAGGCATAAAGCTAGAAGAAAACTTTTTTAAAGCAAAGGCTCTACCTTCATTTGACAAATTTCATTTCAGATATTCATACAACAAAATATTCTGGGGGCATGAAAATTTTGTGAAAATGATTAAAAAAAAAATTTAAAAAAATTTTAAATGCTGGAGGGGAAGAGTTAACTATTAATTTGAACCTTTAAACATCACCTACACGTAAAGCGTGAAATAAGCCATAACCATGCCACATCTATCACAATTTAGACTGTAATTGATATAATAACAACAAACAACCTAAAACAATCACAGCAGATGCTCAAATCAGTGTCATAGTCAGATGGCGTGTCCACAGGTCATGTGTGGCAAATTAGTGCTCCGGCCTGAATCTACTGCAGAACCTTATCAGCGCCTGCTGTCTGGTTGCCCAGGGTGACAGGTGGGCCCTGGTTCTGGGTCAGAAGCCCATTAGCAAATGAAAGCTGTTGTAAGCAGTGCAGACACTCTTCGCTGCTCTGATTTGTGTGTTTGCATTAGGGTTAACTGACATCAAAGCACATTTGTGCGAATGCTGCAAAACTGCAAGGGTGGTGATGGTGGTGGGGGGTGTTTATTTCACGTTATTATAAAAAGTGAGTCGTGTGGTGACCCGAAAGTATAAATGAAAACACATGTTTATAACAAACTATGTTTTATTGCAAATTTCAAACCAGCCCCTAAAGTTTCTCATTAAAGTTAACATGAAAAGCATTCTTTTTCTTCGTAATCTTTCATCAAAGTAATAAACTGTGCAACCTCTTAAGGCAAGACACAAGGCATGACAATGTTTTTTCATGCACTGTTCAATTTTGAGATTTTGGGATGTTTGGCTTTTCATAACCAGTGATGGGAATAACGGTGTTATAAATAAACGGCGTAATTTTTTTCAGGAACGAGTAATCAAACGAATCACTGTTTCCCCCGTTACAACACCGTTACCGTTACTGACAATAAAATGTGGCGTTACTATATTATATTATTAGAGTTTAATTTTTCAGTTCATCTGAATGGACTCACCGTCGCTTTCACGCACGCAAAGAAAGAGAGAGTGAGAGAGTCTTTCATAACATGCAGAATTGACGCGCTACATGTAAACGATATTCTTTGTTGTATTTTCCTGTCAAAATAACGGAGTTCCTTTGGAATTCTTCAGCTTTTAAGAACTGCTGGTTTCTCTGGTAGTGGGCGGGGCTAATGCGCAAACCACAATCTCATTGGCTGGCGCTCACCTATTATCGTCCCTGTTTTGATTTCAGCAAATCAATTCGAGTGAACGCAGACAACGTGATTAATATTCATGAACCCGGCAGCTCATTAATCCTTAGTGCGTTTTATATTGATGACAAATATGCATTCATACTTGGTTATTCTAATTACTAAAGTTCTATCATCATATAATATTAAATTATCATAATATTATATTATAATGCTTGACTGACTGATACTAAGTGTCAGTAGATACATAGGTGTAGATTAATATACAATGTTTTATAATAATAATTTATTCTTTTTAGTGTCCATTTCATTAATTTAACATATTTAATATTGGGGCACCCAAAGTTATTTGACATTTGAACATTTTTCAACGCAATAGTTATTTTCCCTGGTAATTAGTTACTTTTATAACGATGTAACTCAGTTACTATTTGTAAGAAGTAACTAGTAACTATAACTAATTACTTTTTTAAAGTAACGTGCCCAACACTGTTCATAACATAGTGTTTTAGACCAAGTCTTTATTTTATTGTACTTTATCTATATGCATTTGTAGATTTAAATTACAATACATGTCTTTAAAGGCCATTTACTCAAAGTGAGGGTTTTTTTTCTCATGCACTGAGCCAGAAATCTCTTCTTATCTCTACAGTAGTACTTACATACAGCATTTTATTTTTTTTATTATTATTATTAGACATTCTGGATGGGTTTTTTTTCTTTTCAGAGCAGTTTTTTTTCATATATTATTTGTCTGATTTTATTCCTAAAAATATGGCGAAAATTAATTAATTAATTAATGCTGTTGCCAGTTATTTTTTTATGATTTATTGAATGATAAAAATAGAGATATAATTACCCTCTGTAAAAACATTTAACTGTAAATTGTCAACAAAATTAAATGTGCAGATTCCTGTTCTGGAAATGCATGCAATGCAATGCATGTTTAATTAGATAATGGAAGATTTGCATATTTAAACGTAACATTTAAGAAATCTCAATCAAAAGGTATGGTGATATCTATTAGTCATTTTTACCCTATTCACCTGGGATGTCTTGCCTTGAACAATTTTCTTCCACAAGAAGCGTAAAGCAGCCTCACCAAACTTCATTGTAAACTGAAACTTAGAGTGTTATGATAAAGACATGATCACAGATAAATATCGACAGCACTGGAAACTAGTGCAAAAATAACTCTAGCATGAGTGAGTGACCCCTCACTCTCTCCATCACACAACGTTTGTGTTATTAAGGACCGGTGCGAGGGTAAATGGAGCTGTGTGTGAGTATCGACGGGTGAGTGCTGCTGACCCCTGTCTAAATCACCGGGTTAAGCAGGCGGAGGGGAAATGGGCCCTTCCAGTCATTTAATGTAATTATAGCCATAAAACCACACACACTACAGCCACAGGCACATCACATACACACGGCATGGTTTTTCCCACTCTATCTTGGTATATCTTATACTTCATTGGCTTGCTTTTATCATGGCATGTCATAGTTTGCCATTCTGTGCTCGTGCTGGTCTAAACCGGTCATGTTTCCTGCATGTCCTTATTTTCCCTTGAGGTTTGATTAAGTGTGTCTTTTTATCTACTGGATCTACTACACTAGCACAAAGCCAGTCTTGTGTGAACTGAACTGTGGTATGATATGCAGCTATATGGGCTGATAAAATAAACAGATTGACTTGCTTGTGTGATAATTGGTCTCCTGGTATAATACTCAAATACGGCTGGGAATAAACTTGGATCTGTGATAAAAAGTGGGAATCTGATTCTTGCCAGATCATGCATGTTTGGAAACAGGAAATTGCACCCCATCACCTCCTTTCTATTTTCCCGTACCGGCTTATTGTAAGTCCTTTATCTACAAACACAAAAGAAAAACACGAGTACCGACTGTGTGGGAACTTTTAAATCCGCTGCTGTCTTTGTAACCACAGATTGCTCCTGATTTAGTGGCCATCTTCAACCCATCCCTCTCTGTCTTTTTTTCTGTTTGTCTCCCTTTCTCTCTGTCTCTTTTTCTCCTTGTTTGTCTTTTCCTCCCCAGCATTTGACCTTCGCCATCCTCTCCATCCGTTCCGGCCTTGACCTTTTCTCCCCCACAAAGCTCCAGCGCTCTCCTGCATCCCCCTCCACGGCGTCAGACTCCACTGACCTGCAGTTAACGTACGGCACTTAAAAAGTTCATTAACTTTAGACACCCTCATCACTCTTATTTCCCCTCTCTTTCTCTCACGTTCTATCTATCTTACTCGAGGTCATTACCATCTCTATGGAAACACTATAGTGAATCTGAAAACATGCCACATTTCACCTTAAAAATATCAAAGGAAAGCAAATAATGTATAATCTGGTAATGAATATCAAGCATGTTTTTTTTTTTTTTTTGCATTGTGACATTATTTATTTAACAATTAATCATATTCACCCCCCAATTTTTAGTACTCTCTATTATTGTCAGTGGTGATTCTAATTAATTTTTTTGGCTCACACTTTAGTTTGGGGACCAATTTTCACTATTAAATAACTATTAACTAATAATTGTGTCTCAATAAACTCATAATTTGCTGTTTATTAATAGTAAGGTAGTTGTTAATTTATATGGGGTTAAGGGTTAAGGGATCTAAAATAATGCATTAATAAGTGCTTTATAAGAATAATAAACAGCCAATGTAATAGTAATATGCATGATAATTAATAAGCGACTAGTTAATACTGAGAATCGGTCTTTAAAATAAAGTGTTACAATTTTTATTAGTATAATTATATTTTATAGGATGTGAAACAGGTTATCATGCATTATGCATAATTTAGCATTACAAATATACATATTTAAATATAATTTCGCAATGTCAACTTCTTTCTTTCTGAAAGAAATGGTCAGTATTTAATGTGTGAGGAGAGATACTGTATAAAATGGATTTACATTTCTGATTTCTTTTTACTCGAGAACAGAAATCCACCATCAGCAGCAACTCTCTCTTGCCAAGTCATTTGTTTTCCTGTCCATTCCTCCCTTTCTTTTTCCTTTTTGTCATTCTTTTTTTGTCTTTTTTCCCTTCCTTTTTCCTTGGTTTCTCAAATATAGCTCAGACTGGTTTCTTTGCTTGTTTGCGCAAGTTTTAAATATAAAGAGTCAAATAGCCAAAACGACAAAGGTACAAGCAAACAACACAGAGAACAGAGAACAACATACCGGACAAGACCAGTCATTGCGGACTGTATTTTAGGGCTCAAAATGAAATAATGGAGATAGAAAAAAAGAGAAGTGGTGCACAGCCTGTGTTTGTTCTCCTAAACAGACTGCAGAAATGTCACAGGTTCATTCACTAGACTGAGACTGCACTATAATTACCACTAACACTCGTTAATCAATCACTGAAGCACTCAAGGGAAAACCACAGCAATAGAGCTAAAATAAAAAGACATGGTAGGTACTTTGTGCTTTAAAGCTCAACAGTGACCGTCTGTGACCAGTTTTGGAAGTATATTTCCCATCTCCTTCATTCAACAGCAACATCATGACATTTAACGTAACATTCAGTAGTAGCATTTATTAATACCCAATAAAACATAACAAATGTTATAATCAACGAACTTTGAATGTACTTATAGGCCTACTTGACAAGTCAGAACTTAAAGCACGTTCCTACTTATGAGCTCCAAAACTGCAGCAATGTGACGCAATTTAGTGATATTAGTCAGAATAAAATTGAAGAGTTGGGTAATTTTATTTCCTTCTCCAATTTTTATTTCCTGCCGAATGCAGTTATTTAGGGTTTAGTGCAAGAAAATGAATAGCAAAGTTTGTGCATTAAAAGCACACAAAATATGATTTATATAAACCGGTCTTTTTTGTAATTGCACTTGCATGTTTCATAAATTTCTATTATTATTGTATATGAGTGTATGTATGGATGGACGTATATGTATGTGTGTGCATATGTATATCTTTTATTATTTGATGTAGTATTATTGCATATGTTTTGAATATTTGTTTTTTATATTTCAGTGTACTTTGTGCATTAATTCAATCTCAGTGCTGCTTCAATTAAATAACACTTCGTATGGACACTCAACCTACAGTTGGTTCCAGACGAGTTTGACATTAGCATGTAAAAGCATGACAGGCACAAAGCAGGGCACCTTTCTGGAATTGGCCCAAAGCCCTAATAAACATAAAAATGCACAAGCATGCAATTATAATGGGGGAGGGGGAGGGGGAGGGGGTGACACTAATTACTAATTACTTTCAGTATTTAACAAATTCTATACATTTATTTTTCACTGAGCTCAGGGCAAGTAATGTTGGTTTATTTGTGCAGAATGTATAAGACCATGATGAAATATGAGATTAGACTGCAGTGCAATGGCACATTTAACAGCAATTTGCACGATTACCAAAATAGTTCATTCTTTACATTGAACCATGTTATGTATACCATTTACATACTGTATAGGCACACAAACACAGTCTAACTCTTCTCCATCCAATTTAACATCCCATGCAGCGCTGGGGCGATAAAGAGTCAGTCAGAGGTGACCATCCATCTCAGCTACACGTCCGTCACAACCCAAACATTCATTTCCTCCATAGCAGGGGGCTTATGGGACACTTTCTCTCTGATCTTCTGAGATTCTGACCTCTCTTATTTCATGTCCTCTCTCTCGCATCTCCATCTCCTTCTAGGACTAGCTGCTGAGTTTTAAGGTATATATATATTCACTCACAGTGCATATTAAGAGATTTGCATCCCAGCAACCGTGAGGAGCTGTAAATACTGAGCGGGTCACAACCTCTCTTTTCTTTCTTCCCTCTCCAAACATTTACTTTTCCAGTCTATATGTTTGTAAAGACCCCCCCCCCCCCCCTTTTTTTTATTTTATTTTTTATTTTATTTGTGCTGGTATTCGTTTTTTCGTTTCTGCTTACATTTTGTTGTCTAATCGTCAATGCAATGCTCGGCCTGCACCACCCAACCCATTCTCGTGCTCTGGACTGTTTTAAGATGGTCTGGCTTTTGATGAGAGATGATGGTGTTTATAGAGGTGCAGTCATGACACTGAGGTCCAAGCCATATGGTTACAAGAAAGATCATATTCATGTGAAAGTCGTGGAAACTTATTCTAACACTATTCCACTAAACCCAGTCATGTGGCGATAGATGAGCATGTGACAGCAAGAGTTTCGTGCAAATTATTGAACAGCTGAAGCACAGCAAGCCGTCAGCAATACCACTAAAATAATACAACAACAACAAAAAAAAAACTCAATAAGAAAAACAAATATAGATAAATGGATTTCCTTTCCATTTCTTAAGCTAAAAATAAAAACATACATGACAAATGACTACGAAAGTCGATAAATCTATAGTATAATCACACTTATAGCAATTTGCAACTCAAATTAAAGCTGACTAATTAGATGACTATCTAATTAAGACCAGACTGTGTTGTATCAGCTCCTGGATCGCTGAGATCACTGGAAAGGAGCCAAATTAGGCTGAATTGTGACCATAATGAGTTTAGAATAATTACTTTAATCTGTTGTTCTGTGTGTGACTGATGGTTTTACACTGGTAAATGAAAAAGGTCTCTCTTTGCTCACACACACATTTCATTCAACCACAACTGTGAAATTGTAGGTGCCATTACTATTGCTAAGAGAGTCAGTTGAAAAACAAACTGTAGCCAAACCACCCTGCACAAGTTCACCAGATGTTACGATAAGACCTCCGATAAAGAAACTCTAAAGAAGTTGTCATGCAGAGATTCCCTCCACCTGCAGCAATGATGCAGATTTCACACTTACAACATAAGCTCTTCTCCTAAATGACGAAACACGGTGTCATCACACTGACAAAGTACGTGCAGAAAATCAGTCGAGCAAACATGTCTCATATGAAAGCTTGTGGATTCTGGGATGAAGAGTTTTATCCCAGGTTCTAAAATTTTGAAAATCTATTATGCAACCTTGAGTTCAGACTAAAATATCTGCAGATGTAGCGCTGACACATAACAAACACAAAATATGTTAACTTTTCAAAGACAGACTGTAATATGAATGAAAGAAGGCCAGTAAAGCAAGAAACCTGTGTAGTGATTCAGAGAGTGATGAGACATGTGACATACACACACATTAGAATCGTGTGCAGCTGTCAGGGATAATATACAAGACCAATATGAAAAATAACCCAGATACAGAGAGCGAGAGATGCAGTTCAGTAGCTAGGAGAGAAAGAGGGATGGAAGAAGGAAGGGAAGGAAAGTGGTTGTGCTTTCAATCCCTCTCTGGGTTAATTACTATGCTGAAAGATAAATTACCCAGTAAGCTGCTCCCAGCTGTACTCCTTAACCTCTACAAGGCGTGTATTTGGGTGTTCTCTTTTCAAGCAAGAGTGTGTACAACAAATCAATCAATGCCTTGCTCAGATCTCTTCTTGCGTTCAGCAAGACAACAGTATATATATATCAGTGTTAAGCTTGTCATGTATAACTTCACAGATCCAATATTCTCAGTCGTCTCGAAAGCTGAATGTAGCATTATGAAAGGTTTCAATTACAATGTTATTGTAGAATTACTTCATTCGTAGACATATGTGTCACTGATGATTAATATTATGCAACTGACAGAAGTACCAAGAGAGTAGTATTCACTTCTGATTGCTTAGAGGCCAGGACACACCAAACCGACTTCAAAGAACCAGTGGTGACAAAAACCAAAAAAGCTGGGCTTGAACACCCCACACAGACTACAGCCAACTCCAAACTGGCCAAGTGTGTTCTGCGCCTATGTGTAAAGACATAACTGTCTAAATCAGAAGGTATCAATAGTCAATATTCGTCATTCAAAGGAGAAACCGAAACAAGGATATACGAGATATACGCATATATACGAAACGTAAATAAAGCAGAACATCAGTTATGTTCATTAACACCTTCATTTTAAGAGGTTTATGTTGTTATGAATAAGAGAGAAAGAGAACTCTGATTCAACTTAGCGAATGAGTGCACAAGAAAACAATGGAACTGATGAAAGCAAACCAACAACGGAGTAAAGAGGGAATGCAGAGACATTTGTTGTCACTCTATCCACTTCTTTCTTTATCCACAAGATGACAATCCAATCAAGGGCTGACAATGCCAGTGCCATTTGCAACTTAGCACTGCTTGCTTTGTATATCCACAGTTCTAGCTCTTACTTTCCCTGTTTGAATGCTGAATACAGACTACTGCCACCTGCTGGTGTGGGAGTTATGTTATCTCATGCAAGCGCAAAATGTACACGCTATCTGGCCATCGGCAGTCTGTACGGTGTGTTTTAGTGCATCTTTTTTTTCCCTACACAGGCAATGCGACAAAACACAAGTCGGCTTTTCTCAGTGCTAGTTCTTTGGTGTCGGTTTGGTGTGTCCGGTTTGGTGCTGACTTGTTAGCTAACTAAGTGGTTAACAGTTGGTTCTCACATTGATGGTGCAATCATACTGCAGTTTGATTGCATAAAAAAAAACAATAATGCTGTGAGAAATAAGACCTGTGTGGGTAGCGGAAGGTGGGTGGAAACAAACTTGGGTTTGGACCAAGCAATTTAAAGAAGTATGAAAATAGTTTTAAATCTCACGCAAGTGCACATCATTTTGAACTTACTAGTCTGAAGTATTTTCTATTTCTTCAGCAGTAAAACTTTGAGGTGAGTGCACCTTAAATGTTGCATCCCTCTCCTACATATCACTCCACCATTGTCTGGTTTGGATGAAACATACAAATGGACCAAACCAAACAGCATTTGGCACAAAGCAGGATGAGTTTCTAATAATGCAAATGTGTAAACATTTACATCAATGACATCTATCTTTGTACTCAAGGCCATCCGGTCTCTCTTCTCTCTCCCATGTGAGGTTATTGTGACAAAAAAAAGATGTAACAAATGAGTAAAAGGACAGAGGACACATCAAAAAATTGAGAAAACCAGTGTAAAAGCAGTTGCCTGGCTTAAAAGCTTTCATCTCTCTGGGTATTGGATCAAAGCTGACTGCTGCTTTAGGATTCCGCTCTTTAGGAGGATTAGCGACCGTCAATTTGCGTCTCTCTGATTGCGGACAGCACGGTAAGCATGGTGGTCTGGACACTACCCTACACTGCACCTTGAACCACCATTAAGTGTGTGCGCATAAGAAGATTCTAGACGGAGTTCTACGCTTGTCAGACGAATGAGTAAAAGCATAGGAGATGAAAAGGCCTTTGCTCAACCTGTGTGTGTGAGAGCTCGGATCGCTACACATGCAAAGCTCGTCTGGTCTAGCAACCCAGTTGTGCACAAATGAGGTCGCCTGTTTGGATTTCAGTCTGTTTATGTTTGCAAGTTTGTTTAAACCTCTCTAAGGTCACTATTTGCGTGTGGATGTGTGTTTTCGGCTAAGAGGTTTGGCGCAAACTCCCTGTCTGCTGTCTGGAGGTATACGGATATGTGTGTATTGTTGCTATTTCTGCTGTCTGACTAACACCAGTGGGCTCTGGCACCACCACACTATTCTTTCCTGCTGCCCCAACTGTCACTTTTGTGTAAATGACAAAAAAAGCGAGACAGAATGATGAGTTTCTGTGTGTTATCCTGTTGGACGAGCAGTATTACCTAAGTATGTTTGTGTGTATGTGTGTGTGTGTGTGTTTGTGTTGGACCAGGTGGCTCTAGAGGGAGACAGCTGTTTCTATTTCAGACCTCAACCCTAAGGCCTATTATGGAAATAAGAGGACGAAACAGAGCAAGAGACAAAGACAGAGTGAAAGAGAGAACGAAAAAATAGCAGTAACAAACAAAGCTGTCGCAAACATATGCCCAAACATTCACAGTAACACAATTAAGACGGGCTCATCATCAGTTGTACTGTCCGGGAGCTGAAAATGGTACATGGGAACTATCAACACTTTATCTTGGAATCAGAGTAACACGCTACCTTTTGAATTTACAAGCACGTTTACTCTTTTCTATTTATTTACTGACCAATACAACTGAAAAGCTGTATTTTCCCCCATATGGTAGTTATATGTACGCCTACGCAGTGCACATTACATCATATCTACACTACAAGCACAGTGCTATGCATCAAAACTACCATTATAATCACTGAAGTGTTAATCTACTCTGCCCAATCATAAAAAGCACAAAAACAGGGAATTAAATGTTACATGTACTGGTTCTGACATCAGAACCAGCACCATTTAGATAGAAATAAATGGTAGTCTTTGCATTCAAACTATATTGGTGGGACAAACACTTGTTCACAACAAAACCTCTTGCTAGGTAAAACTTGCTAGCTAAGCATAACATTACCATTCTGGAAGACAAAGAGTTTATCAGCAAATGTGTTATTCTTTGTAAAATGTCCCAATGCAACATTTTGATACATTTTAGCGTTATTCCAAATTAAATTCTCTCTTATTTTTAAACATTTAAAGTTCTCCAACAATGCCACCCAAAAATGAGAATATATATGTCTGGCTCTCTGTGCACTGAAACAGGAACCTGAGCACAGAGTTAAGCCTATGGTATGAATTGTCTTTCATCTATTCAGTGTTTAATGACCTGCTTCCGGAAACTAGGTACTTTTCTCATATTTTATTACCAGTAACCATCTAGCCGTCCCAGTACATTAACAGCTATGTCTTTCTCAGAGGATTTATTTTAGCAGCACCCTACCTCAACAGTAACAAGATGTGCTTAAAGACCTGGGAACACTGGACAGACAGAAACCTCAGATAACATCTTTCTCCTGACATCATACCTCACCTGTGGCCAGATTCAGAATCACCTTCTGGAAACCTGAGGAGTCAGCAGGTAACACAGGTTCCATTCATGTGAGCAGATCACCAAGATGTGAACTCCATGGCCTGTTTATCACCATGGAGTGCTGTGTCAGATGATAATGGGGGTGTTAGGCCTCTGCAGACGGAGAAATGAGCTGATAAGTGAGGTATAAGGGGTCTCAGTGGAGCTATAAAGCAAGAATAAATCCTAAGATGCTGATGGATGAATCATATTTCAGAGCTGCACCATGTAGACACTCTGAGAGGTGAGAGGTGAAAGGAAGCTGAACGGCCCAGAGGAAACACCTCCACTCCAAACCAAACCCATATGTGTGAGTCAACCTAAAAAAAAAAGCAATGGTGTCAAGCTTTACAGTTTTTGGATTAAAAAAAAGAAAAGTAGAGTACATTGATTTATACAGATTTAACAACACCAGTAATAATATAAAAAAAAAATTTGACATTGCAACTGAAATTCTTGAGCATTCCTCTGCAATCGGTTTCATGATAAGCTGAATGCTTAGAGTGTTAAATTCTTTCAGCTTTTATCTTAGGGCATTTTTTGTTTGTTTGTTTGTTTCTTCAGGTTACAGGTAAGATTATGATACACTGAAGGGAACTGAACTAAAATGATCTCGGTCAACCCTCCTCCACATTATCATGTTCAGAATAAACTTGTGTCCTTTTTTTCTGCAGGGAGTAGGACAGGAGAAAAGCAACAATGGATAGACTGGATGACCTTATTTTTTTGCGCTTTGTAAGTCTCTCACAGACACTCCTTCCAAAATAAACCGCCAGTCCCTAAGCGACACAAGTCAAAAGCCGAGACAAGCTGATAAAAATGGTCTGGTCACATCCCGGCTTCATCAGAATAATGGAAGGTTGTTCTGCTTCCTGCTGCTTTAAGACATCAAGTAACAGCAACTAGCTGTCTACTCTCAACATTAGTCTCAAGGAACCGCTAATATCAATGTTGTCATTAGCAATACAGCTAAATATTGACAAATATATTCATAAAAAACATAAAGAAGTATTAGAGAAATGTTTAGTCTTCTGAGATATCAACTCAATATAGTATAATTCATGAATTTGCAGTGGTTATTTTGGATTTACTGGTATTAGGTCGAGCTGGATGTTTTTATTTCCTGTGTTCTGGCGTCATCACTGAAATTTAACAGCGGTAGTACCATCACTAGAATATTAGGACCATAAAAATCCGTTTTGAGAGTTAAACATGAACCCTGTTCTACTTTCCAATAGTTGCAGCAGATAATGTAATTCAGGAACCCTGTCCAACAGAATTTAAGTCACTTAGGATTCCAATTGCCTTCCGTATGTTTTCTGTTCAAGCAAGCCTGAGGGACCATGACATTACATGATGACATGTAGACATCTATCAGGACAAACAGACACATGTTTAATGTACACAAATATTGAATTTGAGTAGATAATATGAGTTTTTAAAATTTAGAATGGGTATTGCATGGGACAACAGTGATATGCAAGAATATCCGTGAAAAATAGCCTTCCGCTCTCTTAAGGCAATGTATCCCATACAGTCCAAAGAGAGGCTTCGTGCAGTAAGTGGATGTAGTGGAGAAGGAAACTCCAAGGGCACTTGGGGAAGCCAGCCCAGGAGAGGCTGTTATTCACAATGATGGAAGAGAATAAGATATTACTCGGAGTGACTTCTTTTCACGTGACCACCACAGTGCTTTGAAGGAAAGGGTAATTGAATTTCCAGCCTGGGTTTTTTAAACCTTCTTAGCAATATCTGGAGCAGTTCCACTGCGTTCCACTGCCAGGATACTAGGATTACAGGCCTTCACAGAGCCTCTAGCCAGACATTCCTAAAGGGAAGACCTGAGAGAACAGAGGCCTCGTTCTCCAGACCCAGCGGTGCACACAATCCAACAAAAAACCGAGTCCACTTCCTAAACAAGACATTACAAGCATGTTGAAACTTACTGTACGAAATGAACTAGACTAGGGGTCACTCCAGACATGGAAAGGATCAGCTTTTTTCTTATGCACAGGGTAAGCTGAGAATGGCAACACAGTCCATGGATAAAATGTCCCCTAGTGGGTGAACATTCAGCTTCTAATGATATACATTGGAGACAGGGTCATAACCCTGAAAATTGAGAAATCACAGAAGAATATGGTCACTGTTAAATATCTTCTGGTTAATTAAAGAAAATATACAGTACTGAAAAAAATACTATGTGATAAAGACCCAGTTGAGTTGACAGTGAATGGCAAGTCATTTGAAACCATTCTGGCACAGCTCCCAGTAAATTTTGTGTCTGCGACTTATCTAACTGACTTAAAGCCAAGTGGGCTTTTTTATATCAGAGGTTGTGGTTTTACGAAGCTACAA
Organism: Acrossocheilus fasciatus; assembly: GCA_036784905.1. Taxonomy (NCBI): domain Eukaryota; kingdom Metazoa; phylum Chordata; class Actinopteri; order Cypriniformes; family Cyprinidae; genus Acrossocheilus; species Acrossocheilus fasciatus. The sequence continues at coordinate 4,656,100 of CM071941.1, forward strand.
CTTATCTTCTCAAATTAATGCTTAAATACCACTCTTCATAGCTAAATCAAAGATACAGCAGGAAATTACAATGGATCCTATGGGGATTGACAGAGGTTTACACTGGCAAATCAGAGACGTCTCATTAGGAGATATTATGCTTCCATTACGACTGCAAGAAGAGCCAAGCCATATAGTCCCGAAAACAGGTGGTTGCAACCTGCAAAACTAAGATATATCCAAGCGTATAAAGTTAATCCATATCTGGAGTACAGACTTGCTGAGGTTATTTAGCGATAGTATGATTGCATGAACACTGATAACCTCATCCGTATCTGGACATGCTTTCCACTTTCTTCAGAGACTTGTATCTTTGGTCAATAGTTAAAGACAAAAACTGTCTTTTAGGGTCACCATAATAAAGATAAGAATGGTTTAGCCCACATATATACTTAAAGACTTAAACCAAACTCCTCAAAAGATTCATCTGTATTACGGCCAAATCTTTATCGACTACGTTCCTCTAAGATAATTTACGGGCGTAGAACAGTCTCTGGACTGTGTCTGGTGGCTTCAGCTCTAAGAGCAACGAGCACCTAAGTGGTTTTATACTGGGCATATTAAAAATGTTAAAAGTTCCCAAAGAACTCTCAAACAAACACCAGTTCCCAAAGACATCTCCAGGGATGGCCATAACTGTGGTAACAAACCCTAAAGCACACAGGACTTATCCTAGTTCACACACTCCCTATTATTGGCATCTAAAGCCTCCTCTAACTGCATATAGAGAGCATAGCCTTCGGTAATATAGATATTACTTCAAGTGGGGGGGGAATCTTTAGCAATAGTGCAGGTTAAGTTGACTCATTGGTGCTTTCTGAGGAAGAGATGTTTGTCTAGTATCATGGAGACAGAGACAGGTCTCTTCATGATTTGTTGGTGTTGCAGAGAGGTCTGTTTTATATTAACCACCTCTCTTGAGGCTTCTGGTTATTCAGCGCACTTACCCTTAATCAGAACCATACTCACCACAGTAGGGGAGCCAGTTAACATATGAGCCCTATATAGTAATCAACAGCCTGTCAGGCTTATGGGAGGAAAGGAGACTTCATGTGAACGGAGGAAGTCCCTCTTGGACTTTTGGACAGCTGTGGAAACTGATGGTTTGTCTTTTATGGGTTACTGAGAACACTGAATCAAACTGTCTCTCACAGTAGCAATACAGTTCTGTACAACCAACACACTATAGTTAGTAGCAAGCAGCCTTGTACTCAGTTTCATTCTTTTCTTCTTCTTTTTTTTTGTATATAACCTCTTAAACCACATCTATTCCATCACATAAACCAGAAACTCATTCAGCTTTCCTTCATAATACGATCTTAAATCTTTGCTCATGATTATGTTGCAACGTCTAGTCCAGATGCAATGTGAACGAGGAGCATTAAATAGGGGTTTATCTTGGTTTAGAACAAACAATGATAGACAATGGTTCCTACAAGGATAGATCTAGCGTCATGCCTTACAGTTCTGAAAAACTGTCTCTTTTTGCCTGCTAAGCACCTCCTGTCAGGCTAACATGCCATGGAAAAACACATATTAGAAACAGATGCAACAATAAGAGGCATCCCTTCTTAAACACAATTTCATCTTGGTGTTGTGTCAAGCATCCATTCTTCCATCTGCTCTTGAGGGTTGAGCATCGGGGTGTGTTTCAGTGCTTGTTATGGAAAGATAAATCAGGTCAGAGTTTAATTTGGTCCACTGGCAAACATTGTCCAAACAACTGCTCATGAAGAGACTCACGTAAAGTGGATTTTATGTTATGTAGATGCATGATGAAACTTAGATTTAAGGTCTTTCACACCCATCAAAATTTTCCCATCTACTGTGGGATTTGCTCCCATGTTGCTCAAGCAGATGTTAGTGCAGAAGTTTTAGGTCACGCTCCTCGCTTTGATGTGCAATGTTCTCCTACACCACCCACCAAAACACTGATTTCTAAAGAAAAGAGACAGAAAGAGGCGTGAATGAAAGTCTGCACATGGTTTACAACTTCAAATACAACTTATTTTTTCATTAACTTAAAGTTAATTCTAAATAAGAGGGTTCTAAACAAGTATAGGTGCTCTAACCTCGAAACACAGTCATAAAGCCAAAATCCTTATGAGGACAGTGGAGTCTAGTCCAAAGCTATTATATAAATTGGCTACCACACAAGCTGATTAATCAGGTATGCACCACCTCAGAACATGGGTTGAGGCCTGACATCTGCCCTCTCGCTAACCACTGGCAAGAAGTTGACATTCACATTTGCAGTAAAAACTCCTCAACTTTCGTATCCATCACCTTAGTTCATGAGGAAACTCCAGGAGGTTTATTAATCACAATGTTGACATATTTCTTCACGCATTTCGGTAAAGGTCTGGCTTTCCTGCTCAAATGAGAATCAAGATTCTCTTAAAAAAACAAATGCTCGCCATTGATCTTTGTCCAAAACAAACAGAATTCCTTTATTACTTCCAGCTGACTTGACAATAAGTGCAGAATAGCATAAAATAAATGATAATCCTTCTCCAGGGAGTGATGCAAGACCAGGAGTGTTAGTTTCCACTTGCCAAAGCGAAAAAGAAAACATAATGGAGATTCTTCAAGCAGCTTGATACCAACCCGCTTGGCAGCATCCAGGACTTTTTGAAAATGTTCTGCTTCAGCTGGGCTTTGCTTGGATGGATATAAATCCTTAGGAGGCAGTATGCAAGAGCGGAAAAACCAAACACTTGCGCCTCTTCCTCAAAAGCAGCTAAACAAACCCCACAGTCCGAACACAGTAGGGTTCACTTCAATGTCAGTGTTCCCTCAGTGCTTCAAACTAAATATTAGCAAAAACATCTTCAAACAAAGCAAAAAATGAAAAGGTTTAAAACATGAGGTTAACTCTGAAAATACACAATGTGTGGTGAGTACCTTCCCACAGAATCCACAGAAGCCTGGCTAAAATCGAATGGTACATGATGCAAGAACAAAAATCCTATTCTGAGCCAAAGGAGCAGTTAAAAAAGAGAAGAATTGCGCAATGACTGAAAGAAAAACATTGAACAGGTGGCATACTAAAACTCTGGCCCAGGGAACCTCAAAAGCTACTCTTCAATCTACCATTCTAACAGATGTAAACAAAGGAACATGTTCTCATTGGACAATTAACCTTGGTCTGCTGCAGTTAGTCTTAATAACTACATTATGCTGCACGTATCACAATATCAGGATCAATATCAGTGCAGTTTGTCCACAATGCATTGATGTCATGCTCGGATGATTCGTGACACATACAGTTACACTTCCCAGTATTAATGCATTCATTCATGATTTCATAGGTGTCCTATAAGATTGATTAACACAAACACAAATCTATGAAATGATTAACACTAGTGAAGAATATCCTAGGTTATGGTTTCTGACCTTTGTAGCCTATTTCCTTGTTTTTTCGCTTTTTCGTAAGAGTGCATCTTCTAATTAGGCATATACTTCAGACTAAAGAAGCTCTTGACTACCTGCTTTTCCTCTCTACACTTACAGGGAGGCTGGAGGAGACAGTCTCAAGTCTTTGGCAGTGAATGACCCCCAACCGAGAGGTGAACAGAGCACAGGGTTTTTTCACAGAATTCCACCTTAGACACACACAATGCGCTGTAAGTATGTGAATGGAGTGTCCTTCAGACTTACAAACTGTAGACTGTTTCTAGAATTTTTTTCATTGTGTTGACTCAAGAATGATAAATTGGGGGCTAATGAAGGTCATTTTGATAACAAAAACAATGATGCATTAATAAAGTCTTACATTTCGTCTTTTAACTTATGAGTCTGTCAACAGGAACATTTCTTATCTAAGCACATACTTTCCAGACTAGCATCACTAACTCCCCTAATGCTGAAGACATTCATGGTGACTTAATAGTTTTAGTTCTTCTTTGAGGTCATTTAGAATAAAAGGTTTTTTGGATTCATTCAAAAATATTATTCAATGGCCGATCGCTATTTATTTATATTCAGTTTTTTTACTCTAATGTCTCCTATCTGGCTCATCTCCCCGTCCACGTGAATCTGCAGACTGTTAAAAGATGATCTCAACGCAATGTTTAGCACAAGCTTTATCTCTAACAATTATACTACCACCTATTGGAGAGTTTAAGCACAACAGTAACAGGTAAACAGACTTGAGGTTTCCACAGCAGCTCAGTTAAGTAATGCAGGCTATAAACCTGAAAAGTATTTAGACACATAAGCCACAGTCTAATTCAGTAAAAATGTCTGGCATTATTTGTTTGCAGATGTAATATGTTTTTTTTAATGCAATGTGTGTAGCACTGCTCAAATAGCAACCGTGCATATATATTACTGACAGCTTTCCAGCCGCAGTGGGTGGATCATAATGAGCAAATGGTCATGTAAATAATTCAACAGGAGAACAAGACTGATAGTGATAGTGAGTGGAGGACAGTGATGTCATCTTATGGCAGGTGGTCATTTCCTCTGAAAGGCACATTTGTCATGGGGGCGTCACGTGGATCGCAGCTCAAACAAACACCTACTGTATTTATATCTCAAAGCCTGAGTTTAAGTAGATTTGTGCAAAAGAGAGAGTAAATGAAACATGACAATATGCTACACCTCCTTTTTCAGCATAAGGTTTTAATTATAATGAAATATGGCTGACTCTCCAACTTATTTTAGAGAGAACTGCCGTGTGTTACAGAACCAGCATGGTTATGTGGGTCAAACTTCACTTCTTTTGTAAAAACATCTGCATGTTTACAAATCCTTTTGTTGTGTCTGCATGACCGCATGTTTAGATTTAAGCATTAGTATACATTGTGGTTAATGTGAGTACAACTGCAAAAATGTGTTATGTGTATATTAATAACTACACGTGTACTCTTTCTTTGCTCAGAATGAGCTTAAGCTATCTGATTTGTTTACAAGAGCCTCTAAACGTCCCATGGTATCCACCTGAGAGGAAGCCAGAAAAGTGAGAAAAGGTCAAACTATGGGAAAAACAAAGGTGAACACAAGTCACAAAATCATGTTCATTTTTAAGAGTTATTCCGCAACAATCTCATTTCTGTTTTACCGACTGACCACCCAGAGGTCACTTACCATCTGGTGCATATTGCACACAAAAATGGTAAGCTCTTTCTTTAATGATCAAGCTCTGGTGTGACTGGCTGTCTGCTACAGTTTCACAGAGTCGGCATGCAAATGCTTTTACCGGTCTACTGGGGGAAAAAAAGTTATTTTTGCAAAGTACCAAGCTACTACAAAGAACACTTCTGTGGAAGAACTACCTGTAGATTCTGGATTTGGCAGTTTGACATGAGTTATCTGGAATAAATTCAGCATTGTTTGAGCTTATTCTTAGTCCCAAATAAATGGGATATCCCTGTGCATAACTGAGCATCTAATTAATTGGCCACTTACTTTTGGATAGACAAACATTTGGATTACTGTCTGCACACATTTACATTTACATTTAGTCATTTAGCAGACACTTTTATCCAAAGCGACTTACAATTGAGGACAATAGAAGTAATCAAAACCAACAAAAGAGCAATAATAAGCAAGTGCTATGACAAGTCTCGGTTAGCCTAAAGAAGTACACTTATATATTTTCATATTTAACTTTAATTTCTTGTGTTGGCATTGTCTTGGAGAGTGCTGCTTCATTATTTGAAAAAGCAACCACTTTATTGTTCAGTGCTCTATTTATGAGATATCAATGTCAGATTTACCCACCCCTACGTAAAAACCAAAGCTGCAGTTGGTCATCTTATATGCCTCCTCTTGTCTCAGTGGGCGGTCTAGACCAGAAACACTGCAAAAGGACAAGGCACAATCAGATAACTAAAAAAAAACAAAAGTGAGGTGAAAGACATAAACTGTACGCAGAGTAGAATAGAAAACAAACATTGTGACTCAACTAAACAAAGTGGAAAAGACAGAAAAAGCTGAATGTTTCCTTTCCTGCACCACAAGCTCTTAGGAGTCTATCGGTCATTGTGTTGACTGGGATGTGTCTTGCATGACATTAGCGCTAATGGGGACGAAGCGAACGCATATATTTGCCTGAACCAGAGAAAAGTGGAGAGAGAGAGAAAGAGATAGGCTGAGAGGAGAAAGAGAGAGGAAGTGAGAAAATGAAAAGGGCACATGAGGATAGAAACTGGCGGATGTGAAGAGTCTGGGCCCAAAGAGAAAGAACGGGGACATGGAGAGGCCTGAATCTCCTGAGGCTTTTCCAAAAGCACATTGATTCTTTGAGTAGAGCCTCTGCCACTCTGCACGTACACCCAGAGCCTCTCCAGCCGCCTGGCTTCAGTGTGGGAGCAGAGAAGAAAGGGAATGAGGAAAAGAGAGAGAGCGAGAAGGAGAGCAAGGCCAGAGAGGGAGGGTATGAGGAAGGGAGGCAGAGAAAGGATGAAAGAGAGACATTTGTTACTGTGCGGATGGGTGAAATTTCACGTCGCTGGCAGTGCGATATATCCCAGATTTCTGATCGGACAGGGGGCCGTGAATACACATTGTGGATATTATGAATGCCATCATTCATGTATCACTCCATCTGGATTCAGACAAGCAGGGAAGTGTCTGAAAAGGCTTTTTCTGATGAATGAAGTCTGTGATGAGACACTGTTTGAGTTTGTGTAGTATTGCTGAATGTAAAAAGGGTTCGTTTACATGTTCATATGCGTATGCTGTAGTCAAAGTGTGCATTTGCAGAGCACTTAGGTCTGGTTTCAAACCAATTCAAGAAAAATGGAACTAATGATGGTCTGTTTTCAAATTTCGCAATTGACTCAGTCTACAGCAGCTTTACAGTGAAATTATTCAGGCAGCAAAACCTCTCTGCGCTAACTGAGTTAGAGAGACTTTTCAACTCTGGCAAATGCGAAGTCAGACAGTGAGCCTGCATGAGAACAATTACAATCTGCACTGATTTGTACTAGCTTCGTTTCAAACAATCCACAAACAGTGAGACAATGACACTTAGCATTCATGTTACTGTCTGCATCAGCACTCCTATATTGGCTGTGACCTCTACATGCTCTTCCTGAAGACATGCTCGTCACCCCCTACATGTTTCAGTGGTGCTAACCTCCTGTGTGCACCCATAACTTCTCACCATGACACTAAATCAACATGGAGCCATTGTCCTCCATCTTTGTCTGTGGGGATGTCAGAAGCACTCTTTTCATCTTCTGAAAGTGATCTGATTTACTCCACACTCAGCTCAGCTGCTATTTAGGGAGCTCCACGTTGCATTTGAATATCAAAGCCCATGAGAAGGTGGCCAGACACTTTAAATGCCATTTCTGCACAGCACTTTTGTCAGGGAATGTGACCACTGAAGTGTTGATGACCAAAGGAACGTGTTTGGAGAAACAAAGCCTGCTTTGTGCAGCACGACCTACACAAAATACAAGAAACCCCATCACTTTCTGAATCCAAAAATAGACAAATTTTTGACTACTGCATGCACTTGAATTCTGGGTCAAGTCCAAGATTAACAGATGTGCCGATAATGATTACATTACTGTTACAGACACAATAATATCCTCAGGACGTAGCACAGAATCTTGAGTGTCAAAAGTATTATTAAACAACAAACATTTCAGTCACAAATGGTTTTCAAAAGGTTCCTCTCATTGAAAAGGGTTTCCAACCATTTCCCTCACATTTTGCTCCCAAGATGTGATGTCATATGTGAAGCTGAAACTCTCTGCCTGAGGTCTCTTCTATTTTTAAGACTTTGTGCCCACTTTCAGGGATAAACTACATCACTTGCATCTGTAAATCAAGAGGGACAGACACAATAACAATCAGAGGCCTTCAACTACACCATAAGAGCTCTCTGATCGACTGGTTTTGTGTGAAAGTACAAGAGGAGCCTGTTATTCAACACACCAATAATTTTAGCGAAGCTGCCAGAAATTCAAAAGACCCACCAGATCCAAGGGGCGCCAGTGTAAAGGCCAATAACTATCCGTGTGAATTTATGTGCTTGTTCACTAAAGAAACGACCTTGTTAACATCTATTTCCATCAGTACCATTGAGATATTTGCCAAGGACCATGAATAAGCTGGTCGGGCATTCTCGTTTCCCTTAAAATTGAGGAGAGATGAATGGGAAGGCTTTTTACGTAACTTGACCAACTCATAAAAAGGCCTTTCTTTGTGAAGGTACACGGAGTCAACCAAATCTGCGAGCCTTTTTATCACCTACCATCGGCAAGAGATTGCCTTTTCTTTCTCTTTTTAACTAACACAATTCAGTTAAAAAGAAAGCTCACCAAAATGAAAACTTCATGTCAATACATGTAACATCCACAGGCATCCATATTCACATAATGACTGTCTCTATGTTTTTCTTATCGGCATGTTTTCTGAAAGTCTGTTTACATAAGGGATATAGAGGGTTAGAAAAGAATCTACTATCGCAATAAAAATAATAAAAACACCTGCATCTCAAACACTGTAAGAGAAAGCCAGGATATGTTGCTGTGCCGATAAGCTCTGTGATTTTTTTTTTCTCTCTCTAAACGTCGCAAAGGCAGCTGGCAATTTTCACAACTTGTCTACATTGTTGAGTTACTACTTCAGAGTGTTTGAAACAAAACACGCTTAACGTCTAAAAAATATCTCATATCAACACAAATTATACGTTTATTTACTATGTCATTTTCCATCAAGACAGTGTAGATATATTCAAAGTTATTTCCCTATGTGCACAAATCAATGAATTTTATACACTGTGAAAATCTGGAAACATCTGGAAGAAAAGCATTTCCAGACTACAAGTCCTCATAAATTTAGAGTGAAGTCTTGGTTCATAACTTAAACTGTAACCTGAGTCCTACCTTTCTGCTCTGGCGGATAAAAATGAATGTGATTTATGAAAAGTATTCACATTAAAAAGCAATTCAATAAACGTTCAGTGACACAATTGTTTCCAGTATAACAATCCAAGATTTTTTTTAATTGATGGGAATTAAAGCTATACTATAGATCAGTTTCAAAGTGTCTAGATCAAACTTCATAGAAAGATAAAGTGAATTTACATCTTTCATTTAGATGCTGTGACATAAGATAAAATCAGGTTATGCAGGTACAGTTTCATTTATTTGGTAAGTTGGTAACAGTGACACGAGAAAGGTACAAGATCAGTGACTTATAGTTTGCAAACAAATCCCCGCATTATCACAAAGTGAACATTGTGAACAAACGGCAGTCAATATAAATCACAGTACAATGGAAGATTCCTTATACATTCAGATAAAACATCTGTCTGCATTCTTCCCCTTCGGATGTTCATTTCTTTGAATTATCTTGCTTCTTGTGGAGCTAGTGAAGATAGTAGATAAGATATGTGATTGAGGCAAATGTCTGTTATTGTACAGCCCTCACAGAGCAGCCTCCACTGTATTCATGATAAGCATGAAGTCATAAACTATTGCAAAATTCAAAAACCTGGCTGCACAAGGTTAGATCAAAGGGGTTAGATCTAAGAAAAGTAACCTAGAGTGTTGTTACATTCGTAAATTCATTAATTGTGTTCCACTAATTCATATATGCACACCTGATGCAAAATATATATTACGTACCTCTACTAAATCTGGAGACTTTTGAAGAAAATGCCATGACACATTTGTATTAGATGCACTTTCTTAACTAAGGTGAATATATATTGGGAAAAAATGCCACAAAGAGTTTATATACATTAAAGGGTTACTCCACTCCACAAAATTTTGTCATTAATCACTTACCCCCATGTCGTTCCAAACCCGCAAAAGCTTCGTTCTTCTTCGGAACACAAATTAAGATATTTTTGATGCATTCTGACAACTCTCTGACCCTCCCATAAACAGCAATGTAATTAACACGATCAACGTCCAGAAATTTAGCAAGGAGATCTGTAAAATAATCAGGGGTTCAACTGTAATTTTACGAAGCTACGAGAATACTTTTTGTACGCAAAGAAAACAAAAATAAGGACTTTATTCAACAATTCATCTCCTCCGTGTCACCCTAGCACCATTGGGATGAATTGATGAATAAAGTCATTATTTTTGTTTTCTTTGCGAACAAAAAGTATTCTCGTAGCTTCGTGGCACATCGAAACTATTTGAATTAATAAGTAGCTATTTGTTATTACTTTCAGTAACTATTAAGCCAATATGCAATCTCTTTATTGCTAACATGTCAATCAATGTCACACTTACAAAACTCACCTTTTATATCTGACTCACCGGTCATTGACATCAGCTCTTGTCTAGATTGTTCTTGTCTATAAAGTTCATTGTCCGTCACAGTATGGCCTACTGCAATTAATGTTTTGTAGCCATAAAATAAGTAAGTAGGTAAGTAAATAAATAAATCTTAACAAACAGTATGTTTGTAGTTAATTACCACATTACCTCAGGAATCAGTATTTGACAGTAACTTTCACTTGGCAACAAATAAACAATACAGAGTGGAAGTGTGCTATCACTCTTACCTGTAAATTGAGATATAGTGTAAGTGAAAAACAAAACCTGGTGAAATTGAGCAAGATTTATCGGAATTATTAATCTTTAGTAAGGAACGGGTCAGTAATAAAACCTGTTACTGACTGAAATATTTACTTGACGAATTTGTATTGACCGCCAAAATAACAGACATCCTCGCGCATCTTTTACAAGGAGGCGGAAATACGTAATCAACCAGGAAGTGAGTGTCAGAGAAAGCATGGCGGCGCGCTGTCTTCTGCAGTCCGCAAGGACAGCGCTGAGGACCGTTCAGAGCGAGCTCAGCAGCAAGGGTTTGTTTCAGAGGACACCAGGTTTCTCACAGCTCTCGTTTCTGGGGAGTCGCGGACTTAGACATGGTGAGTTTACTGGAGTTTGGTTTCAGGACATCTGCACAGCACACTGCATCGTCCTCTTCATGTCATAGTTTATATATTCTGTTATATGCCGTTTAAAAGTCTGAGTGCACATTGAAAATGTGCGACGAAATAGAACATTTAATTCGGTTACACTTTATTTTAATGTGTCCTTGTTACAGTGTAATTATATATGTACTGAGTAATACTAATTAAGTACTGGTACTTACTACATGTTTAGGGCTGTGGTTAGAATTTGGCTTAGGGTTATTTGCATGTAACGATGCATAATTTAGTGTTATTATGATACATGTATTGTGTAACAAGGACACCATACAATAAAGTGTTACCTTTAATTCTTATAAATTTAATTGAAAATGTTCAAAGACGAGTTAAACGTCTATATTCAACATTCTACCCACATTTTAAAATGTTACTAATCAAATATTAAATAGGTGTCATTAGTCAGGTTTTGCATAAAGTTCATGCCAGCTTCAGTGCATGTTATCACTGAAGTAATACACTGTCCTACAAAATAATAAGAATTTTTCAGTTAAACCGATTTATATTTTATAGTATTTTAGTTTCATATTTTATTCACTTATGTGTCGCTGTGAATGTCTTTCATTAGAGAATGTCTGAAAGCATTGTGTATGTTGTGTGTTTTACAGTGGTGGAGAAGAAAGATGGCAAAACGACAGTTGTAAGTAACACCTTCTCTTTCCCATGTACATTTTAGAAAGGAATAAACAATATTCCATATTCTGCAAGGACAGTTCTTTCTTGAGCGTCCAGTATAGAACAATATCTCACCAGTACTGTCTGTCTCATGAGAGATGCAATTATCCAGCAATTGTGTTAAGTCTCACTTCAGCTTTATACTATTTACAATACTATAATAATGCTTTTTTCACATTTTTATCAGATAGAGGGTGTTCTAGAGCCTACATCTGAGCGACCACAGCCTCCCAACCCCACAGCTTCCTGTCCCATCTACAGATGGAACCTACAAAACAAGTACAACTACACCGTAAGTGCTCACACATGTGATGTGATGTATGCACCATTGTCATTATCTTTAAGACTTCTCTCTCTCTCTCACTCTTATTGGTTATGCAGGATGTGCTGTTACTCAGTCAGTTCATTCGCTCAGACGGCGGGATGCTCCCCCGGCGCATTACAGGCCTCTGTGCTCAGGAACATACCAAGATAGCAATTTGTGTACAGATGGCCCATCGTGCTGGTGAGTTGGAGCTTTCCGAAGATGCTCAGTTTCAATAAAATCAATGTAATACAACATCTAAAACTGTTTTAAACCACATTCTGTTGATTCTCTTTTTTTATATTTATTATGAATGCAGCATTTTAAATCTCATATTAACTGAGAGACTATAGGGAATATAGAACCATGTGAAATTAACCTAAAAAATAAAAAGCTTAAAGAAATGGTGACCAATTAAAGGTCCAAGCATACACACTTTGCCTTATATAATTATATGTATTTTAATCTCAAATTTTAATGTAAAATTATATGCATCAGCTACTCTTATCTGTTTTGATGTACTTACTAATAGCTAAGATCATTTAACCAGTTCCTCCTCATTTCTTTCCAGGTCTTCTACCAGATCATAAACCCCCCTTACCTGAAGGCCATGTACCAAAACCTAAATCCAACCCACCTCTCAACCGGTACAGTCACCTCAGAAAGCAGATGTTAATGTCACATATTTGAGGAGACATATTTTCATGTGCCATTTGTTTTTGTTTTTTTTTAGATTAAGTGCCTCCTACTAATCAGACTGTCTCTTACGGTGTTACAGGTATCTGACTCGTTACTCTGTGAAGTCTGTGAAGCCCATCTACAAGACAGGGCTGAAGTGGTGTAAGAAGAGAATGACTGTAGGACATCCTGCCCTGAAAAACAACGTCAGATACAGCCCCAAACCACTGTACATAAAGCACTGATGGACCACAGCTGTTTACCCAATCAAAATACTGACTTTCATGGGACAGAGAGGATCTATGACAAAGGATTTGCACCTTTTCATGGTTTTAATTTCCTCTGGCACAAAGAGACTTTGAGAGAACCAGTGTGCACTGAAACATCAAGAAGTAAATTCAGAGGTCACTGTAGTGTATCTTTAGATCTGTATGTTCAGCCCTCTGATTTGGCTTTCCATCATGTGATTTGGAGAAATGTTAAATTATATTATTGCAAATGCAGATTTGCAAATAAAATGTTTGCCTCACTTGCAGACGTTTCTAAGTTTGTATGTGTTTGCGCCAGAGAAAAACGAAGGTACACTTTTGTGACTGCCTTAAAGGTTGAAACACCAATGCAACTTCAACTTTCCAAACATGCTGACATGTTTTAATTAAATAACAAAAAGAAAATTATAGTGCAAGTAAAGCGGTCTACAAAATGTGCGGTCTTCAAAAGTCCTTTTGGCTGCTATAACATGAAGGGCATGTCAAGGTTCATCAGTCCATCTCCCATGTAGATGTACCCATGCTGAGGGGTCTGGGGAACATGGAAGAAGGTGAGACCCAGCCAGAACAAACTGCGTAATACACACACAGTGCCGCCCTGCTCAAGTTGGAGGCACCACGACCCTGCATGAAGAACACACACAGTAAGCAAAAATGACAAGAAAAAGACTAAAATTATTCTACTGTGGAAGATCAAAGAGAAGGCAAAAAGCATTTTACATAAACTGAACCTGAATTTTCAACCATTACACATAACAACCATTGACAGAATCCAGACTGTGATGGTGTGACAGGCACAGAGTAATATCTGGAGAAGAAAGTCGTGTGACAGAGTTGGCTCAGTTATGGATGACTATTATCGCAGCAGTGTATAAAGAAGAGGCGCTCTGGGGTCTTTCTGTCTGGGTGGCCCCTGTATCCAGCTGCCGGCATTGGCTTGCACCCAGTACCGCAAAGCTCAATGCCAGTGAAGTCTGTTTGAATTGCAGCACTGAACATTAACTGCTAACAATGTTTAACCTAAAACACTCAAAAATGTTCATTGTGACTTTATTATGAGTTCAAATATTTATAGTTAGCAGTTCTACAGAGCGCTCACTAATTAGAAAAGCTTTTGAGGATAATATGCATTAATTAGATTTTCTCATCTGAAAGATGCGATATTAAATAAGACTGGCAAATCAGACAAGTTGCTTCCATCAACACTGAACGAAACCATTTCCCTCCATTCTTACAGTGATATTTGGCTTAAAAGTCATGCGGTTATACAATCTTTTCTGCCTTTTCAAGTTCTTGGGAAATCTCCCTACTTTTTCCTTGTCCAAGCCACATTCAAGGAAACCTGAGTGAAGCCGAAGGAGGGGGTAGCGGTTAATATCACCGCCCATTCCCAGTATCCTCTACCCACTATTTGAGGCGTCCAGATGAACCTGTTCACCTCTGGCAATTCTTGAGAGGGGATTGGGTTTTTTCCACCTGATTGGTCAAGGGGAAAAGAAAGAAACTGTTGCGCAGGGTGGGTAAATGCCCTCTGTCTGAAACCTGCTCTACTTTTTCAGGCAAAACAAATCAACTTAGCCTAGTGTTGCCTGAGGTTAAGGGCCATCCCTTAGAGAGAGAAATAAGGATAGATCACCTCCTTTAATGAAACAGCTGAGATGTTTCTACCACACTTAAAGTCTGGGAATGTGTCCAGTAAGTTGACTGTGCCTTCAGACTTTACTGAGAAACAACAAAGAAGCATTTGCCTTCTAAATCAGAGTCCGATAACAATATTCCCAGTGAGGAAATGCTATAATTTACAGTCTTTGATGTGATCATTGTCTTCTCCTTCATCTTTACACTTCAAGGTTGCATTCAACAGGAAGGTCACTCTTAATTTTGCAATAAACGCTCTTATTCAAGAGTCACAAACCATGTTTTCAGTAAATGTCGAGGCTCAAAGTGCTTCGCTCAGTATGTTATGCTCAGACTCCATCTGGTGAAGATTCAGGATCAGCAAAACCAGATATTCCTTGAGGAACTCGATGTTAAACAATCAGTAGTGGTCTGCAGCCTGTAGGCAAGCGATGGGTAATGCTTCATGAAGTGTGCTTGATGAATACCTTTCAGCAAGCTTATGTCTGACTCGAATTTGTGGGGAACGACAACAGACGAATAGCTTTCTGAATAACTGTTTTGTTAGTTAACTCCCAACTGACAAACATGGCAGGAAGACACACCAAGATATACGAGTGGGAGATTTATCATTGTTGTAGAAAATGGCAATCCCTCAAACGCATCTTCCCAGAAAGAAAAGAACAATGGGATCATAGTTTGCAGAACAACACCCCAGATGTCTCCTTGGCTTTCGCTTGGCCTTAGGCAGCTGCCAAATCATATCTGTCATTAACCCAGGGAAATCCAGCTACAGGGATCATGGGATGCCTTGCAGAAGGATTTTTACACCCTCCTCATATTTCCGACCACTATTAAGACTTCCTAAATGCAATTTGCATGTCAGCATCATTTTTTGGAAAGTATGGTGGTGTTAACAGGCGTTGTTCACCTTTGAATTATAATGTCTAAAGCAAAAGAGGGGTTTGAATTAATTGCAAACGTTTCATTACAGGACTAGAGGGTGGGAGCTGGAGACTCCCACGGTACCTTCAGAAACAGTATTGTGACTGGTATTAAAATCGCAACAAGGATAAAGGTAATAATTTTAATTCCTTTTAATTACCTTTGGGAACATCCTCGCTCAAAGGATCTAGAAAGTCAATAGCAGGGTTCAGGTGAGACATTTCCAAGATGGACTTCTTTTTCAGGTTGACCGGCTCACAGAAGTGCAGATAGCTGCGCAGTTTCACAGCCTCAGCGGGATCTAGACCTGCGATCACGTGTAAGATGACCATACGTCAACTTTTTCCCAAACATGTTTCAAATTGCCTAAAATGTTCAGTTTTTGGCTTTGTTTTCATATTTTTCTATTGTATATAATGTGATGTGGTGTGGTGTGCGAAAAAGTGGGATCTACAGAGAACGGTCAATGCAATTGCTCATACTGTACATACAACTTATGAGGACTGTGGAGAGCACGTCAACTGAGAAACAAAGACAAAACCTGGACATATTTGGCAATTTAGAAATAGAGGACGTATGTGTGCAAAATGTAAACAGATCTAGGGTCTGACAATTCAGATAAATGACAACATAAAGAGACGAACTGAAGACTGATTACAAGAAAGTGTCTTGAATGAACTGAAATGGATTACATTTTACTAGGAAATGGAAACATACAGACTTTAGTTTTATACTCACACAGCTGCATCTGTTTTCCGGTGGAAAACATATACAAACACTTGTGAACTGCTAAGAGTTTGGCTGTAAGCATACTGTACCTCCAAAGCTTCGGTTTATCTGCACTTTGCCGCAGGGGCTCTTGGTAAATGCACCACGTGGCACTACAGACGCATCTTTATCGATGTTTGATACGGTTGTAGCCAACCTACTCGCCTCATTCACTTTCACCTGCAGAAATGGAGGCATGTTAACCGCTCCACAAACATTCAACAAGCCTCCTGCCATCTACCATGTTTACTCCATTATAAACCATGAATAAACAGAAAACCGAATAAATAATAACAGTTGTTTTACATCCAAACATTACCACGGCCGCATAAACATAACATTCATTTTGTGTTTGTTTCCAGTTTTCCTTGAAATGTTTAGAGTCTTTGATTGCTAAAAATTCAAGATTGGTCAACAAAGCAAGATCTGTATTTTATAAAGACACAAACATGCTACGATTCGTAAGTGCAGATATACCAAATTAACCAAGGAAGATGGGCTTTTGTTCATTTTCTTCCTTCTATTTTCCTATTTCCAGAATGTTGCATGCTTGTTATGGCCTCATCTGTGTCGTGTAACCCAAACGCCCCTCCTCTCACCGTGACCTCTTCCTCCGTGGCGTCGTCCCCCTCTCCCTTAATACGCATCTCTGTGTGCTCGTACTCATGGGACGGGTCGCCTGTGAATCGCCCCTTTGCTGCTAATGCCACATCTGCAATCATGGCCTCAGTGACTGGGGGGAGCAGGTGCCAATCCATGCAGTTTAAACTGTTTAATGATTAAAAAAAAATTATAATAATTATACAAATTAATTTCAAATAGAACATATTTTATCACTCACTAACAAGATTAAACAAATATTGGTATTGGATATCACAGTTTTTTCCAAGTAATACTGACACAATGGGCCTTGTCAAGTAAAATACATTTATAGGCCTAACGTTACATTGTTTTTTAAAAGAAATAATCAAAACTAATAAAATATTTTCACTTACACAATTTTTTAAACTTTCACTTCAGTGACCACCATATTAAAATTACATTTCCAACAGAAATGAGTAATAAAACCAATAAGATGATATTTTATTGCAAAATCAATTTCTTATTATGTCATATTTTGTCAAATTTAGCCATCGTACATGATCACAATGAGTAACCAAGCACTTATCTAAACAACAAGCATTATGATTTCCTACCTGTACAAAGACTTTCTGTTATTCATTTCATCCTCTTCAACTCCTTGAGCAATAAAATAGTCGCATTTTAGCCCCAAAATCTTTCCCCAAAACAAAACCCGGTTGAATTTATAGTGTCTCTTGAGAATGACCAGCGAGGTTTGTAGAGTGGCTCTCTGCTCACTGCTCAGAGTCAAGCCGTCACCGGCGGCTAAATCCAACGAGTAATGCAAAGACTCAAAGTCCATCGCAACACTATTTACTAACAAATTTTTTATTTATAATAGAGTACTTCAGTAATTTGTATTTATTTCGCTTATTAGAGAAGTGACGCTAGCAAGCTAATCAGCCTCACTCTCCGGTTACTCTGCAGTTGCTAAGGTAAACAAAAGCCCTAGCAGCCTGTTGTTATAGCAACTCTCTCTCTCTCTCTCTCTCTCTCTCTCTCTCACACACACACACACAATATGTAATATTTAAATTAATTGAAATGAATATTATATATATATATATATATATATTTTTTTATTTTTTTTTTTTTTTTTTTTTTTTTTTTGCATTTTTGGGTCATGGTGATAATAGGAGATTTAATTTAGTAAGATGTCTGCACAGATGACAGTCGCTCACAGGAGGCTCCTCATCCACTGAGAGAGACAAACATGAAGCGTGTGACACAGCTGGCAGGATGTATGTTCAGTCTGACCTAATGCCCTCTGCGTGATACCAGCAGCTTCACACGCTGTATGTGTGAACTAGTGCTGTTAACAGCATCCACAGACAGCTAGTCAGCTGCCTGTTGAGAACACATTAGTGTGTTTATGTGTGTGAAGACAAAGGCTGTGTCTGGCAGTTTGTTAAAGACGATGACAAACAGAAGTAGAGAGGAAAGTATGATTTCAGCTTTGCACAGACATTAGAAAACTCATATTTCATCCTAATGGAAAAGAAAAACAAGAAGTTATATTTTTATATTATCTGTCTATCTATCTATAAACCCCCCGCTATTGACTATCTATAATTATTTGCATTGTGATAATTATTTTGACAAATAAGAACATTTCAACCCCAAATTTTCATTATGGTAAAAGAATGACTGAATGATAGCATTTGTTGCACTCCGTTTAATTTATGCTGAATAAAAATATATATAATTATTGTATCTGGACAGAATGATTTGCAATAGCGTATTACAGTAGGTGTTATTGTTGAAATACTAGTTTTTATTATTATTTGATTTAGTTTTTATTTTTATATTTTCCATTTTCATTTTAGTAAAAGTTTTAGTAATTTTGTGTTTGTCATTTTTAGTAGCTTTTGTTGTTTATAGTTTTTTCATTTTTATTTCTGATTTATTCTTAGTGAGAAATGTTGCCTTTGCAACTAGCTGAAATAAAAAAGTTTATTGTATTTTATTTCATTTCACTTAATGTTTATTTTATTTTATTTCAAGTAACTTTTTAATTTCAGCGTTAACTATAATAACTAATTACAGTAATGAGAATTAATACAAATTGTTAATTGTCATGAAAATAAAGCCACAATGCAATAAACATTAAAGGTTGTTAAAAAAAAAAAAAAAAGGTTTAATTAAATAAAAGTTCCTTTTTGGCATTGATGGTTCAGTGAATAACCTTTAACATCCATGAAACCTTTACATTGCACAAAAGGTCCTTTATAGTGGAAAAAGGTTATTTAGTTTTTTTTTAAATGTTCTTCATACTAAGAAAAAAAACCCTATGTAACCTTTATTTTTAAGAGCGTATGTCTGCTCTGCAGCATAAGCTTTTTCCTGCATGGTCAAACCTTAACAAGCAACATCCGTTACAGGTGTCAAGTGCTTAGCACTCCAGCACTGTGTGAGCACTAGCAGGCTCATGTGTCTGCATTGCTGTGATTAGGGACGGTGCTTCAGCGCTGTTGAGGAACGGTTAGCCACAAAGACCCCGTTGAGTTAGCGGCACACAGGATCAACACGCACACTGACGGATCGCCTCATTCACAGGAGATTAGTGGTCACAACATCACACCCGCCTCTGGCTATAACTCACAAAGCCTCTGAAAGAGCACCACCAGAGGGGGAAGACTTCAGACAGGAAGGGGAGGATGAGGAGGAGAGGAAGAGGGCGGGAAGGAAGTGAAGATGTCTGTATTTCACATCTTTGGACAGATTTGTCTCAGCTGGTAGAGCTCAACATGACTTATTGAGAACATACATAAGGCTTTATAGCCGCACTAACGTCTGTTGAGGTTTTCGCTGCTTGAACCAAGTTTAAGTTTAATAGTGGATTTAACATCAGAATTGAACATCTTGTTTGTTTTTATACGCTGGTCATTTCAAGAATTATTTATGTAGTATGCAAGTAATATGTATTCATAATAACACTGTTGAAAGTCTGTGTGTCTATATATATTATTATATAAATTATAATTCCCACCTAGCTTTAATTTACTTTTAGTTTTTAGTTTTAGTACTTAAACTTATATTCGGGTTAGTTGCCAAGCATCATTTCTCATTTTTGTTTATGCCTTTTAAATTGAAGTTAATTTTTTTCAATATTTTTTATTATATTTGGTTTAACAATCTAAACAAAAAGTCCATTTTTAATTACAAATTGCATCAAGTTAAAGGAAATGTCCGAAAACCTAACAGAAAATATTGTCAGAAAATGATGAGTACCTTTCCTGTTTTTATATGGATACTTTCTTACTCTTTAATTTTTATTTACAGTGGAAAAAAATTCTGTCAAAGTTCTGTCAAAAATGAAAATTCTGTTATCATTTACTCGCCTTCATATTACTCCAATATGAATTCCATCTGTGGAACAAAATAAGATGTTTTGCAGAATATTACTCTTTCTAGTACAGTGAAAGCGAATGAGGTTGTTAAGCTCCACAAGATGCATAAAAGTACTTCCCATGAATTACATGTACATTGCATGTCTTCTGATACCATATTTGACATATTTCAGTATAATTAACCACAAATATGATTCAAATAAAAATTTGGTCCCACTTCCTATTAGGTGGCCTTAACTACTATCAGGGTTCACACTCTGTCATAAACACCAGATTCAAGGACTTTTTAAAGCACCATTTATTTTATATAAAGCACCTATCAAATTCACACCCCAGCATAAATATATAGTGTCATGAAAGACCTTACAGTTCCCTATCAAAAGCTACTCTTGATGCTGCGTTTCAATAACGCTAATGAGAACATTCTTTGTTCGACCGGTTGTGAAGCATGTGTGTAACCTCGGTGAGTGACGTCACTGATTACGTGCACCTGCAGGTTATAAATAGACGTGAGACGTACACAACATCAGGTTTCTTTGTCTGAAGAGACCGCATTGTGTGTGTGTCAGCTGAAAGCAGTATGAAAGTGAAAGTGAAAATGAAAATAAAAGTTTAAAGCTTGTCGAGTTAATCGGCAAGAGATGCTCGAGTTCGAGGGCTGTGACTGTGAGCACTGCGATTCACTTCCTATCTGCGTGCTTCGCGTTCAGCTCACTTTCTTTTACAAAGAAGGAGCCCCTGCGCCCTAGTTAAGATCACACTTTGATCTGGCTGAGGCTCGAGAAGCGGGTCCTCCCCTTTCTCTCGTGCTCTCACCAGATCGGGAAGTTTTCGCGCCCGCTTCCAAAAGAGGGTGCTCGCTGCAGAACCAAATGGGAGGAGCTGGAGCTCTAGCTCCCCCTTGCTGGGTGTAATGGGTGGATGTAGACACCCCAACCACACCCTAACCCTACCCTTACCCTGTCGCTAAGCATTACTCCACCCATTACCTCCAGATAGGGGGAGTTAGAGGTCATTATTTGGCTCTGTAGTGAGGAGTACTTGGCTTCCAAAGCGTGCCGTGGCATTTCTTCGGATCAAGCAGCGAATGTTGCAGTTCTTGATTCTTTTGAAATGGAAATTGAGAGCGCCACCTCCCGCGATTGTAAAACGAGTTACTCAAGGTGATGATCCCTGCAGTGTGATCAGTTTAAAGCTGGAAGTTGGCTACAAGAGCAGTAGACCCCTAGATGCTCCCAACTAGATGACAGGTTTCTGTCAGGTTGTCAGGAGGAGGGACCTCTGTATGGTCTCTCCCCTTCTTTGGTGACCTCCATGATGAGAGAACTTGTTCATGGAGTAAGGTCTATTTGTCCTTGAATTTTTAGAATACTGTGGATTCAAAGGCACAGGGCTACATGATGATACCCCAAGTGGAAGACACGCTAGCGAGCTATCTCTGCCCTGGGGGTGCATCATCACTCGAAAGTCAACAATCCCTACCAAGCTATGTAGAGCAACATCTACACTTGTAGGGAGAGCATTTCATGCAGCAGGTCATGCTGGTGCTGCCCTGTACACCACAGCGGTTCTGGCATATCAGACTGACGTTCATAAAGATCTGCGTGCTGGGAGGCAGGAAGCTTGAAAAAGCTTTCAATAAGTTTCTCCCCACCGTGCTCTAGTGTCGAGCTGTTGGCCACCCAGTCCCAACACGGCCCAGCTCCTCTGAGGCGAGAAGCCCAAATTAGAGTGTGCGAGCTATGCGCCCACTCATAAAGACTGGGGAACAGCTCATAGCAATCAACAGCCAAGACGGAGCCGGACCTAAAAAAACAACCAAAAAAAATGGTCTTTATGACCAGAAGGAAGTCCTGAGGCTGTGCCCAGGAAAATGGGTGTGTCCCCTCGGGGAGTGCCACGGAAAACTCCAATGACGAGAGTAAGGGCTCCTTCCCGCCACCCTTAAGGGATCGCTGTACAACTTCAGCCATCACTGGTGTTTCAGGGGTCAGCGATCTCCAGTGAGATGTTACATGTTCAGTTGTTTCCTGCCGTGTTTCAGGACACCAAACATTTAACATCCCCCCCCCCCCCCCCAATAATCTCTCAATGGGTCGTAAGGACTCCACAAAAGGGTTACAGGATACGATTCGTTTATCATCATTCGTGTTTCAATGGTGTGGTCTCCACTACCGTGAAACCGGAACAAGTGTATTCGTTGACACAGGATATGCAAGCTCTGCTGGACAAGGAGGTCGTAGAATGTCTCCCCTCCTAGACAGAGAGTCGTGCTGCAATAGCTAATATTTTCTGGTTACCAGAAATGATGGGGGGTTGCATCCAGTCTAAGTCTTTGCCGGCTGAACCGCTTCCTAAGAACATAAAAGTTCAAAATGCTGACAGTCTATGATTGTTTTCTCAGATCCAATCAGATGATTGGTTATCAACAAATGATCTCAAGGACGCATACATTCATTAAGAAATTTTGCCACAATGCAGGAAGTTCCTGAGGTTTGCTGTTGGGGGTTAAGCTTACCGGTATTGGGTTCTTCCAATTGGCCTAGCCTTATCACCCCGCACATATGCAAAATGCATCGATGCAGCTTTAGCATCGGCGACTGGCTGATTTGGCCCAGTCTTAAGAGCATGCGTTTCGACATCGGGATGTCGTCCTTGCTCATCTTAACTATCTGGGATTGAGACTCAACACCAAGGAAGCGTTTTCTCTCTTGCCCAGGGCACAATGTATTTAGGGGTTAACAGGATTCAATCATAATGTGGGCACAGCTGTCTCCTACACCTATCGAATCCATTCTGTAAACCCTGAAGGATTTCAGGCTAGGCCAGAAAGTTACTGTACATTACTTTCAGAACGTTCTAGGTCTCATGGCGACTGCATCCACGTGAAACCTTTGGACGTCTTGCACATGAGACCATTACAGTTGTGGCTCAGAGCCAGGGTATTTAATCCAAGGGCCAATCCCCAGAGGCATATAAGGGTTACGTGCTAGGGCCTCGTACCTTTTTCTATGTGGTTCAGACCCCGGTTTTTGACTTTGGGTCACAATCTAGGCACGTGTTGTCGTCGCAAGATGCTAACGACAGATGCTTCCCTCACGGGCTGGGGTGCAGTCTTGGATGACCGTCCAGCCCAAGGGTTCTGGAGAAGTCATTTGTCATTTGGACTTGGCCTTCGATCAGAGTGCTCTGCTCGAGGCTCGCTTTCATTCAGGAAGAGGCGAGCCTCTGTTTCCTCGTTGCAATTGTGGAGCTCGCGTGTCGAGGGGCATGCGAACCACCCCTCTCTCTCACATTCTCCCCGATCACTCTGCTCCCAGGAGTCCTGGCCAAGGTATGTCAACGAGGGTCTCACCTCTTACTGATAGTGCCCCGTTGAATGACCAGAGTGTAGCTCTCACATCTAATATTCCTCCTTGACGGCTCGCTATGGGTGATTCCGGTCAGGAGAGTTCCTCTATCTCAGGCACAGGGGACAGTATTTCATCCCCAGCCTGAGTTCTAGAACATTCATCTCTGGCCCCTGAGGAGGACCACAAGAGATTCTGGGTTTCCAGCAGATGTACTACAGACTATTCTGATTGCTAGGACTGTGGGAAAGCACCCTCTTCATTCATGGAGCTCAGCGGTTGAGGCCACACACCAGAGCGACAGTCCCTTCGTCGGACTTGGCCTTAGTGCCCAAAGGGTCTGGTTGGGACCCCATTATGAACCACTAGTGTCAGCGCCTGTCAGGTTTCTGACTCTAAAGATGTTTTTTCTCATGGCTATTACTTCTCTGAAGAGAATTGGGGATTTGCAGGCTCTGTCAGTCTCGTCATCCTGCTTAGACTTTGCCCCTGGGCTGGTCAAACTACCTTGCATCCTCACCCTATTATCTTACGCTCATTCTTGAAGCCTCTGACCTCCGCCGGTTCAGCACAACGGAGCAAGAAGGACTTCATTTACTGTATCCAGTACATGCTCTTCAGATTTACATCCACCGCATTAGCCAGTGGCTTAACCCTCTGGGGTCGACAAACGCGAATACGCGTTTTGTGGCAGATTTTCCTGATAAGGCCGAAATGAGCTTGAATTACTCTGCCATTTTTGATCGTACAGATAAGAGCAATACACCGAATCTGTAGGGGGTCTACTTTTATTTTTATACACTCATAATAACAACTAAACTTTGTGCTTTTGAAGAATAAAGAAAACAAATAGGGTCTTCTCCGTCTCCGCGAACTGCTTTTAGAAACGTGTCAATAAAATGAACTGTAACTCAGCAAATACTCAGCACAGAGATAAGGGAGTTATATCTATAGAAAGCTTGAAGTGTCTACACATGAAGTAAGTCTTATCGAAAACAAATATTCTGTGATGAAGTAATCCGCATGAAACGAACACAATGTTCAGTCTTTCCCATCTGACTCATTATCTCTAATGCGATCCCGCCCCCGCACGGCTCGCGCCGTTCATATGTAAATATCCACATGGGACGTGCGCACGTGCAAACGCCCAACACAAACAAAGAGCGGAGATACTTCATCGCGGCTACTGTTCGTTTCTGGAAGAAGACGCGCTGAGTAAAGGCAGGATTTCCCTCACAAGAAGAACAAGGTTTCATCCAGTAGAGGAGGTCAATCTGATGAGTAAGTAATGTTTCATTTTTGCATTAGTTAACGTGTTATTGTGACATAAACTTGAACACATTTACTAACAGTTAGTTGGGTTTTTCCCAAACTACAACATGATGAATGCTACGCATCTAAGAATGTTTAGACCATGTTTATTATTAATACTCTGTTCACAAATATATTTTAATAGTGTGCTAAACAATAACAATTAGTTTCTCAGACATAAAATATCCTTTTTAATAGTACAAAGTAGGCTACATCCTTTTATAGTACAAAGCATGCATGTCTATGGCTGCAGAATCATATCATAGGCTACTATAAAATCATACATACAGGCTATCATCCCAAACTATAATTCCTGACTACAATGTTTGAAATCTAGTAAAACATTTTTTATATTTTTAATATTAGAATTTCGCAATTTAAATTAATAAAAAGAGGTTAAATTTTGTAATAACATGGTAACCTGTTAACATTAACAATTTGCACACTCTCAATAGAGACGTTACTCATTAATAAATAAACTCAAGTCAAAACTATTTTGTAAATCCCATTTTTTCATCTTTGACCTAGAGGAATGCAGGTGCTCAAACATGCAGCTGCTCAAAACTTCAATATTTTTTGAAAATATTTCATGAACATTTTAAACCTTGTACATGTGCAAATAAATCAGAAAAAAAAAATCTAAAATAAATAAAATAGGACTTTCTATTTGCTTTTAAAACTGTAAACGCTTTTCAGTAAGATATTTTACTTATTTTTCAAGTTCTATATTTTCTCCTTAGCTCCATGTCACAGTAAGTTTTGGGAGTTCATTTTTAGTCCATCTCCTATCCTGAAAAGTCTGTCTTGCAGAGATTGACTAAAAATGAGCTCCTAAAACTTACTGCCAGATTATGGAAGATAAATTCTTCAAACAGTGGTACAAGAGGATGTAGTGCTGGTCCTTCATGAGTCACTCTCAACTTATCTGTTTATAAGTATATCATATATATAAGTATACAAGTATATCATAGTATTTCGCAACACTTCAGCATGTTATTCTTATTAAGTGAGGGTAATTTTTAAGGATTTTTTACTCAAGCAAAGTCTCTGAGAACCTGCAACCTTCCTGGAAACTTTGGTTGCAGTTCTGGAAAAGGGTGGCACTGGAGACTAAATGTTCCTGATGGTTTTACACCTAATTCTTCACATTAATTCTTAATTATTTTTCAGTTAACGTGTCTTTTCTTCTCCACCTGTTTTTGTCTGACCCCGCTGACCCAGTGAGCATTTAGTTGACCAATGGTCATGCCTTAACTTTACAATTTCTGTATTGCATTAGATTTTAATATTTCTCATGGGGATTTAATCATTTTTGACTTTTGAGTCTTGAGTTAAATCTCTTTTTTGGCTCATTTCATCTGTAAAAGAAAACCTGCTTAATAAATCTGCACACCTGCATATAAAGAGTTTTACATTTCCAGCCTTCATGGACAATACCATGATTATATACAAAATGAATAGTAGTTATTAAGATTGATGTGCTTTGGAATTGGTAAAATGCCCTTGAGGGAAAAAAATCTGAATATCAACGTGCCTAATAATTCTGCACGAACTGTAAGATGTGTTCACTTTACACAGAGTGAGCGTGATCGCAAAATCGAAAGTGAAAGTGAACAATTGAGCGCTCATTCAAATGTGATTTAAATACCCCGCATACTGATAGAGCGAAAATTTAATACAATATTAGAGTGTTTGCGGAAGCGGGACACACACGTTGTGGGTGTGGGCGGTAATGGTCAGAAACTCAGCGGGAGCGGCTTAAGAAACTGTCCCGCGCAGAGCTCTAGGCTGCGCTTCAACACACACGCGAAGTTTTTCCGCGCTACCCCATCTCCACCCCAATCATTAATGCCGTTTCGTTCTGTCTTTGACAGCACATATAGGACCATTTTTGAAACAGCGCCATAAACAAAATTTATTTCAAATTGAATTCAAGCACTTTCAAGGACCTATGTTTGTTTTCAAGTAGGCTACTTTCCAGGCCTTGAATCCATATGTCGGAAATTCAAGTACTTTAAAGAAGCGTGGGACCTCTGTACTATGTACTTACATCAAAAAATAAGTACAATGTACTTATTGTGTTCATATTGTATTGCAAAACACTTTTGCTGATATTGAGGTGGGATACGGGTAAGGTTAGGGACAGGTTTGGTGGTCTGGGTAGGTTTAAGGGTGGGTTAAGGTGTAAGGGATGGGTCAACAGTGTAATTCTAAATGTAATTACGGAAATTAATTACAGATGTAATTATATATAGGTATTTTTCAAAATATAAGTACAATGTAAAAACATGTATGTACACAATAAGTGCATTGTACCAAATGACTAATTTAAGTGTAAGTGCATAGTAGTTAAGGCCACCTAATATAAAGTGGGACCAAAAATTTCAATTCAAGTATGTTCCTCACAATTTCCTCATTTAGTTTCTACTGTCACACGGAACGACAAGAGGCCGAGTAAACGTTGACAGAATTTCCCCCTACGCTAAAGAGAGTTGTAGAGTTACAGACTGCAGTTTCAGAGGCAGATTTCCTGCTCCGTTAGATTCTGTTGACGATCAGATAACAGAGCAAAACTCCCAATCTGGGAATTCTCCCTCTAATTCTTCAGTTTCTTTACTCATTTCTCTCTGTCTCAATTTCTTCCCTGAGTAAACTCTGCAAACCTTAAGAGACGTCTGGCAAGGAAACAAAACTTTGCTATTAGTTTTCCCTTAAAAGTTGTGTCTGGGTGAAGTGGAATAAGTTTACCCCCAGGGCTTGGCGAGGGTCTATTACTCTCGGCTCTGAGAACGGTACCTTATAGACCACCGGCGTTGCCATGGGAATAATCCCTGCAGACAAAAGGGAGGGATCAGCAGGGGAAATCAATGCCGTCGGGCTTTGTGGTTGGCTGGCACTGAGATCAGTCATACGTACTCCGGGTCACCAGGTCAGTGGCATCAATCACGGTTTCAGAAAAGAGCGCGGACCATCTGAAAAGAGGAGAGAAGAAGGGAGGAGAGGAGGAAACATCTTCGACTGTGTTAATGGAGGGAAGAATTATCTTTGGAGAATTTCGAGGCACCATATACAAGTAGAACAATAATTGGTTCCTGTAGTTTGAAAGACAAAACGCAGCTGGAGACGAGCCATTCAGTGTGTGTGTGTGTGTGTGTGTGTGTGTGTGTGTGTGTGCGCGTGTGTGTGTGTGAGAGAGAGTGTTCAATCATGTGATGCAAGTTACATGACAGAATTCACATCATGTCCAGTACACGTGACTGAGAAATTGACTTTCTTTAAAAATAAATAAATAACAATAATAATAATAATTTTGTGTTTATTTTTGGATTGTCCCTGTGCATAAGTCATGATAATTCCAGAGCATTTGAAAGCAGTTTCTCTGGTGAGTTTGCTCACTAGTGGATCCTCTGCAGTGAATGGGTGCCGTCAGAATGAGAGTCCAAACAGCTGATAAATACATCACCATAATACACAAGTAATCCACACCACTCCAGTTCATTAATTAATATCTTGCTAAGCGAAAAGCTGCATGTTTGTAAGAAACAAATTCATCATTAAGGCTTTTTAACTTTGGTGTGCATAATCCATAATAGCACTTGCTCCAGAGAAAAAGTCCATCCACTGTAGTCCTCCCCCACCAACATATTTGTTTAGAACTGTTATGGATTGTTTTCACTTATAAAAGGTATTTGATCTGTGCGTATATTCCGAAGAGACGACTTTTCTTTTTACTGGAGAAAGCAATATTATGGATTGAGGACTCGAATTTTGGCCAGAAACAACAGTTTGAAGTTAAAAATGTCTCAATGACGGAACTGTTCATTAAAAATGCACAGCTTTTTACTTCACAAGACATTAATTGATGAACTGGAGTGGTGTGGATTACTGTGATGTTTTTATTAGCTGTTTGGACTCTCATTCTGACGGCACCCATTCACTGAAGAGAATCCATTGCTGAGCAAGTGATGTAATGCTAAATTTCCCCAAATCTGTTCCAATGAAGAAACAAACTCATCTACATCTTGGATGGCCTGAGGGTGAGTACATTTTCAGCAAATCTTTATTTTTAGGTGAGCTGTTCCTTTAATGCATCATTCATGCCTGTAGCACAAACAGCAAGAAACGAATTACATCCTAAAGTTTATATTTTGTGTTAGGAATTTGTTTAAATCCATATGCAGAAAGCATGAGGAATAGTGATGGCTGTGATGGTTGTCTTAACAAGCAACACTAATAAAAGAAAGAGTTTATTTACTATCCTAATTGTTGTTTTTACATCCCATCCTCCAACAGCTGTTTCTAGAGGTACAATAAGGTTTTTCTAGATTCGCTACAGCTGCCAACACTTAACACACATTATAACCAGAATGCTTCATTGGTTTGGGAGTTTTGCCAACCTGAGGACCCAGCAAACACCATTCAGTGAAACCTGATCTGGGACTTGATTTCAGCCCATTTAAAGAAATACCGAAATGCTTTATTTGACTCATATGCATCTTTTGTCCCAAGTTGCATACGTGTCATTAGGGCCGTAAAGCCTTCTGAGGGTTTATCGTGGTGTCAAACACTGTAAATGCTGTTATTTCTGGCTCTCACAGAATTAAATGAAGCTGTAAAAATACATGTAATCTTCATTTATATGACTGTGCATATGGTTTAAACCAAACATGTGACCTCTACACAGTATTGTGTATAAAGTATGCGATCCATCCTACTAAAATATACACATACCCAAGAAAAATTGTAAAAGTTTTGTGCAATAAAATATTTGGCAACCTAAACATGAACCCAATTAACCACCTGGCGCCAATAACAAGTACAAAAAATACTATAGTATTATCATGTTTTTTGTTCCCCCATGGTACCTATTTACATATATATGAATAAAGTTTGACACACACACACACACTCATTGGATCAGTTTCTGTTCTTATGCAGTTTTGAATGCTGATCCTGACGTTTGGAGCCAGTCACTCGAGTTTGTGGGCTGCTTATGGTATTAAAATAAGACGATTTTGCTCTATTCCGACTAATGAGCTGAAAACCGCAGTCAGGAGAAATGTGTCAAGTGTGTGTTTGGAGGACGTTCATTCATCCATTTCCAGGAAAATCTGAAGCTTAAGAATATGAGACTCAATGTTCGGATGTTGAGCCGTTTAAATGATCAGACACTAAAATTCAGTTTCTGCTCCACTCATATAATGAATATACAGAACAAAAACACAAGCCCACAGGTGTCAAGAGTTCCCTTCATATCCACAATATCTTCCCCCTGCATTACAGCTAAAGGAATAAATATGATGCTTGTAACTACATTATTTCGTAAAGGCCTGTTTCTCATTTGCTCTGTGAACTTTGCCCTTTTTTTTTTAGGTAGAAACACTTTTCTAAGTAGATTCTAGTTAATAGTTTCCAGTGTAATTAGAATTTGCTCCATGTAAACAGTTCCTTTCTTACTGGTGTGATCATGACATTGAAGTTGAACTTTATGCAGACATGGCCAGCAAGTGATTTTCTCATGCTAATCTTATGTTGACACAAAAAAGTAAATCTATAAGGTTTATGCTTTGCCCTATTTACTTCATTGTAAGAGCCGTACTGTAAATACAATCTGTGCATATTTTTAATCTAAATTATTTTCTCTAATAATTGACATTATGCCAAAATATTGAGTTAAACTTGTAATGAAACCGAAATATCTCTCTGCTTCAGTCCGAAGAACTGCTCTGGGGAGAAACAGACTGATCAGAAAGCAACAGTGCCACCTAGTGATGATTCATTCTTTCACACAACTACACAAATATGGTAATGAAAGACCACTGAGCTATGAGCTCAATATATCTGTCAACATCAATATATTAACATATTTGTATAAAACGTTGCTTTAAAAACAAAATATTAGGAATGACAAACAATACAGAAGCTCACTTTCTCATTCACAAATTACAGTTATAATGTGTTAAGTTTTTTCCAACAAGGCACAAGTGTCAGTTCAAATGGTTTAATATGCTCAAATTATATTTGTACTCCTTGGCAAGTGCTCATTGGCGAAGCTGGTTTTGTAGAAATGTTTGGACAGCGTGTTTGAATGGCAAGTTAGAAAAGCGTTTAAAGTCTTTGGCGAGAAGAATTGATCCCGAAAAGCTCCTTTAGGTTTGTTACATGGCATTTCATGATTAAATGTTCCTCAAGTCTCTCAGTGTGTTTAAAAAAACTGAAAAGCTATGAAGTGTGATTTTTTTTTCTCTTCCAGAGATCCTGATTTTAAAAGTACATCCCCTCCATCTCCACACTGACCTCCAACCTCCAATACAGCAAGAACCATTTCCTCCAGAGGTGAAAGGACAGTTGTGATTGGTCAGTGTTGCCTGATTATTGTTGTTAGATATCCGAGTCTGGACAGTCTTCCTCAGTGCTGACGAAGGGCGGACTTGTGTCTGTGGTGCCGTATGAATGGTGAATGCTGCATTCATCAGATTCAGATGATGCATTTGGGTTCAAAACTTTGGGAAGATATACCTAAAAAGGAGAGAGAGAGAGAGAGAGAGAGAGAGAGAGAGAGAGAGAGATTTTGGTCATCTCAAAATCTATATCAGGACTAAAAAAAATATGTGTAATATAAAAATGTGAAACTTGCCGATGCAAATGAGCTCTGTGAACCTCTATCTGCGTCTTCATCTTCCTCCTTAACCTGAATCACAGACACAATTTATGCATTTAGCAGACGCTTTTATCAAAAGTTACTTAAATAGAGAAACAAAAGCAACAATATTTAAAATATACAATGCCAGGTTTATAAGAAAGCAAGATTAGGGGACAAGCTGAGCAGAGGAAAAATGCAAAGAAAAAAGGAAGAGGATTTGTGTGTGTGTGTGTGTGTGTGTGTGTGTGTGTGTGTGTGTGTGTGTGTGTGTGTGTGTGTGTGTGTGTGTGTGTGTGTGTGTGTGTGTGTGTGTGTGTGTGTGTGTGTGTGTGTGAGAACGCATTAGTTTAAGGTTGTGGGGTGGTTAATCAATAACCATTAAATTATGGTTAAATTACAATAATGCATTGTAAATTCTGATAAAACTTTTGACACAGAACAAAGCAGCTTACGTTGTAGTTGTGCGGACTGAGGTATTTGAAGTGTCCGAAGCAGGTGTAACTTAAACAGATAAAGATGGTCACACACAGAACCACTAAAGTAAACATTGACGTAGCTGCCTTGAAGCCTGGGAAGACACAAAATCAACATATATCCACTATATGACTCACATATATGAATATAACTGTCTGAGAAACACTGATTTAGTAAGCCAGTTAGTGGACGTTACCTGTTCTGAGCACAGAGAAGAAATAAAGCCACATCAGGCATATGATTGGTGCAGCCAGCGCTTGATTGACAGCTCCTAGGTGAACTTGCCTATCGAGGCGGGCAGGCAGGTAAGCGAAGTACAGGTTGTGTTTGTCCACCAGGTGTTTCAGGAGCAGGTACAGCAAACCTGCACACATGGCCTGCGTGTTAATGTGATGTTACATACACTACTACTGTGTGTAAGGCCTTGAGGAAAGAAATCAGACCGAAGGGAACGATGACAGGACAGGTGATGCTGTACGCCATTATGACCGTGAACACGCACAGCGTCCATCCGTACATCGCTCCGTACTGAAACTCATACGCCTGATTCTATATAGAGAAACAGAGACAAGAGATTACAAGTGTATCAGCAACACATTTCAAATCTGGCTTATTTTCAGCCTGATGTCTATATAGCATGATAAACATGTCAATGCTTAATTAAAATAATTTTTAAAAAGTTCAAAGATCCTTTTAAATTCTTTTTTATTCCATGTTGGTTAAAACGTAGCAAGTTCTGAAGTAAAAATTCCAAATCCTTTTTGAAACATCAAAAGCCACAGACAGACCTGTTTAACATATTTCCTCTCAGCAGCCGAATGTGCGAGTGCCAGACGCACAATGTAGAGCAGCAACCCTGGCAACCGCAGCAGCTCCATGCCAGAGCCCACCAGAGCCGCCGCGATCACGTAATTTACAAAGAACGCCCCCTGATCAGGTAAAAACACACACCTGGGACAGAGAAGAGGGAAAGTCATTGATATATTTAGGTGCATGTCACAAAATTATTCTGATTTGAGCGAATAAATCACAAGGGTAAATAAATACACAAGATACTCACTCAAACCTCAGCTTCCCCTCAGACTGCTTATCAAACAACCAGCGGAAAAACACATCTAGACTGAGAAGACAGAGAACACATCTGTATCTGTATACACGCTCACTTTGGGAACATTTTAGACCCACTGTACGCTAATCAAAAATTCATGACTTTATGGTTTTAAATGATCACAGGTGGGTTTCCCAGGACCAAGT
Source organism: Acrossocheilus fasciatus (assembly GCA_036784905.1). Taxonomy (NCBI): domain Eukaryota; kingdom Metazoa; phylum Chordata; class Actinopteri; order Cypriniformes; family Cyprinidae; genus Acrossocheilus; species Acrossocheilus fasciatus. The sequence continues at coordinate 4,689,313 of CM071941.1, forward strand.
TAACAATGTTAACATTACTGTAACCCACAATATGGCAGCACAATTTGAAAAAAAAATGTGATTTTTGTTGTTAAAAATAAACAAACATGCAAATAAATAAATACATATTTAAATATTTTGATTGCTATTTAAAATGTGATTTTTTTAAAAGCTCCAGGTTTGCGGTGATTGTTTGTAGGGCTGCACATTTTGGCTACAATTTTGTGATTATATATCTATATAATAATAATAATAGCAGTAGTAGTAATAATAATAATAATAAATACAACTATTGTAATATTTTATTGTGAAATAAAAAATTGTATATGTTAATTATAATAATAATAACATTAAAACAAAATAAAAAAATAAAACATACTACTAATGTAATATTTGACTGTGAAATAAATTCATCTAATACTAAAAACATTAAAACAAAAATAATAAATACTACTATTGTAATATTTTATTGTGAAATAAAAAAATGTCTCTATTAATCCTTGTAATAATAACATTAAAACAAAATTTAAAAAATACAACATACAACTACTGACTATTCTAATATTTTACTGTGAAATAAAAAAACAATTGCATTTATTAATAATAACAATAATCATTGTTATCATCAGCTCGTACCTGGTGAGGCCCAGTGAGGGCAAAATCAACACCATGAAGATCAGGAAGATGTAGAGCTTGTACATCATGCTCATATTTTCGCTGGACCTTCGCACACACAGATAGACAAGCATTATTAAGCGAGCTCGTTTGTGTGCGAGTGTGTGTAGTTGAGTTTGATGGTCTACCTGGTCCAGTGGGCCTCTCCCAGTGTAGAGTAATACACTATGGTGGGCAACAGGGCTGAGAAGGTCCACAGCAGAAGAGTGGGGAAGAACTGGCTGATAACAGCATTCTGTAAACACAACACACTGTCTTCACACCACTGCACTTCATGTGCTCACATCATTACATGTGTTCGGTCACATACGTTCAGATAGTGAATGGGCTTGGTGACATTAAATTTGTCTATGGTGCTGATGATGATGGAGGGCGTTGTGAGGAAGAAGAGGAGGAGAAAGAGTGCTATATTTAGCAGCAAAAAGCGTAGCCACCAACGCCACCCACGTAATGACAAATTTTCCCTGAAAGAGAAGAAGAGAAGGTGAGAGGTTAATATTGTGAACTGTGTAAGATGAATTGTTATAATCTTCTCTATAAACTAAAGGTTGTAATATAACAGATTTCATTCCAAAAAGGTATAACGGTACATACCAGTAGATATTATATGGGTGAGGAGCGTAATTCACTTTCCATTTGTTCACCTTCAGTTCTTCGCTCTTAGAGGACGGCTGAGGCTCCCGGCCACACCCACACCTGATTCCCATGCCCATTTCTTCTCCGGCCACACCCCTTGCCCCGCCTCCACACTCCAGAGCATTGAAATCTTTCAGAATACTGTGAGGAATAAATTTAATAATTCCTTTCATTTTCTCCATATCGAAACGAATTTTTAACAGTGACTTTTAAACCTAAAAATCCAGACTGAGAAGTTTTTCTTTGACTTATCAAAATAGATTTCACCTTAGATTGGGGCTGGGCGATATAGTCAAAAAATGATCACGATAATTGTTTTTCATATCAGTCGATATCGATAATTATCACGATAAATGTCTTCTTTTTTTTTTTTTTAAGTTTGAAGACAGAGTTTTGCTCCAATGTCAAAGTTGTGAAATTTAATTGTGGTTTTAAACTATTCTTTATGGTCAGAACATGACAAAAACTTCGTTTGACTTTTCCAGTCATTAAGTATCTAAACTGAAAAAATTCTTAGTTCTGCATGTTCTAATCAGCAATACTGTTTCAAATCATATAAAAGGTTTGTGTTGCCTGATAATATTAATAATAATATAACTTTTTTTTTTGTTCATTATCAAAATCAGTAATATCTGTAAAAATTGTAGCAATCTCATTTTTGGTGAAATTTAAATATTCTGACTGTTTGAGGTGGGGTTTTTTAACCATTGGTCTTCCATAGTAGCATATATTTATAATACCTCAATACCATGGTAAAAATGTAATATGGCTTCAAGGTATTTGTATGAAAAACAGTAGTCTAAATACATATAGTATAAACACATAAACGCTATAGCTTAATCACAAAAGACATACTGCAATTATATTCCATTACTCCTCCTTCAATAGATTTAATACTTGTCTACATTAATAATATAATAAAATTTGACACGAATACCCACATTTCTGACACAATACCATGGTGCAGTTAGTGGTGCTACAGTAAAGCTATGATAAATGATGGTGATTTGTAGATTAAGAAGTCTTCTGACTGTATCGTTGCGCTCAGTGTTTCTCCTGTTTGTCAGCACTGCATCATCTGGCTGTAAACAGTTATTTTTGTTCCTTGCTGAACTTAAGCGCTTCACACTGGATCTCACAGCGCTGTTCAGTGTCGCGTGATCGAGATTCATCAGTGAGTGAACTCATCTGCTTTAGTGAAGCTTGCGCTGCCGTTTGAACTTTGATTCAAGCGGATAAACGGTGGCACGCTTCAAATGACAAGCACTCTTTCATACCGCCTTTACCTCATAAACATTATATCGAACATTTATCGACCTCTTGTTATCGTTTGAGGAAATTTATATCGCGCGATAATTATCATTATCGATTTATTGCCCAGCCCTACCTTAGATTCTAGTAAAAACGTGGCTTACAAGGCAGCATATTTCTGCATCATTTTTATACATAGGCAGTTGATTCCGAGCGTCAATCACTTACTAAGTGGCCATGTACTCATTTTGCAGAGAGACAAATGCCATGCCCAGAGGATGCAGTTCTTCACTCTCTTTCAGTTTATCTTCTTCCTCACGCAGAGCAGCCTCCTGTGAGCTGTAGAACTCTATAGCATCAACCTACAAATAAACACACACTTTATTTAGATGCCCAAAGCTTGAAAAGTCAAATGGTGGAAGTACTTACCTCTTCACAGCCATTACAGCGGCAGCAGCAGCAACACAGGTGGCTGCATGGGCGCGGGTTGATGACCTCGCGTCGTCCCTGGCGCTGGAGTATCTTATTGTAATGTTGCAGGTTTTTTTCTGCCCGTTTTCTGTTACAAAATATTCCCCAAAAAAAACAAAAAAACATATGACACAACAAATATATTTTTAGATTTTTTTTAATTAAAAATGTTACTTGAAATAAATTATTTTATTTCAGCTAGTTGCCAAGAAAAAAGTTCTAATTTTCATGTATTTTAACTTGATGTACTAAAATAACTAAAACTAAATCTGAAATAAAAAGTAACAAACTATATATAGAAATATGGGGGGGGGGGGCAAATAAAAATAAAAATGACAAAAACACAAAAGAGAATTACTAAAATTCTAAAAAATGAAAATCAATGGAAAACATAAAAATAAAAACTAATTCAAAGTATTAAAAAAAATAATTCCATATAATAAACTGTAATTGTATTTCAATAATACCTGATCATATAGGTCTGTGAGAGTATGTCCTATAAGATCTATGGACAACTTCGAATAATATTGGGTCAAATTGGCTTTCTTACCTGTTTCTGTCCAGGTCAATCAGTTTGGCAACATCATAACACAAGTTAACATCAGTCACTTGACAGGTAGGGTACGCCTCCCTGCAAACAAATATACAGCCAAAACACATTAAAACCTTTAAAGTAAAAAGTGTCATTTCTGTATTAGAGGCAGAAAGCAGAAAAGCAAAAATAATGATCATTTTCCTGAACACATCTCCCATCTTCATTTGCTCATAAAAACGTAGTTCTAGAACTGAAACAGATTTCAGTTTCATTTGGGGCCAAAATTACACCTGATAATTATCCAAATTAAGCACAATGGCTATTATTTAAGTAATCAATTCATGTGAATGGCACATAAATAAATGCTACCCAATAAGTCTTTGAGATTTCACTGTCCCACCCACACACTGTAAACTGAGATCATGCCCTGCATGCTGAATGGAGCAAATACAATTGAGATGGGAAGGAAAAGATGTCTGGATGAATGGCTAAAAATAAAGTGAACAGAATGAAGTCTTGGAAAATCATTCCCACTTACATGAAGTGAGTTTTTATACTCTCATTACTGGCTGCGGTGGGTACAGACCTCACAAACAGGGTGTTCCTGGCCTATGGAAAAATAAACCAGGGTCAGACCATGTATGTGTGTGGGAGAGAGAGAGAAACGGCAGGACGGCTTACTATCTCTCTCTTGGTTCCCTTCATTTTAGAGGTGTGTCGTCTCAGCAGGGCCACCGTGATCATGAGATACAGAACTGCAAATACTGTATGCAGCCAAAGCAGCGCATCACTGCAAAGACATCACATAAAATACAGTTCAAATAGACACACACTGACACATTCAGACATTTGTGCACAGATACATACTGTACATACCCCTGTTTAAGATTCCCTATGGTGGTTCTCCCGAAACTGTAGGGATCATTGCCTGGAACACAGAAATGACTCAGATTTTTTCCCATCAGCAGAGACTGAAGTCTAAGAAAAGAAACTTGAAAAATATTTCATATGGTGACATCATGTGATATTATAAACCACTACCGCCCTTCCAAAAACTAGGCCTAAACACAATGCCAAGTTTGTTCATGAATGTCTTCAAAGTCATATCAACATCAGAAATTAATAAGTATATATTCAATAAATATTCAAAAAATATTTTGTAGTATATACAGGGGCGCGGGAAGTGGGGGTGCTGAGGGTGCTGCAGCACGCCCTGTTTTTTTCTGTGGGCAACTGTTTAATTGTTGGGAATATAAAGAATAAAAAAATTGGAGTGTCTATTTAAGTGCAAATAGCCATGTTGTTGGCAGAGGCTATTTACACTAACTCCACCCACAAACGTATGATTGGGATAGTCAAATTTGCAAAAGACGGTCATCAGTCATCAGATTCAGTGGTGCAGATGGTAAAGCTTGTGCTACCATTCTTTTGACACGATCGACCAGGGTTCGAATCTGTCTTTTGGCGAACTTTTTTTCTCCCTTTTTAAATTTCAAATCACATCAGAAAAGCATACATTTTTTTTAAAAATGAAGGAAATAATAAAAAAGTTGAACATAAAGTATCGGGTAGGGTTAGGGTAGGTGTAGGGAGAACTTTTGTCCCAATAAGGTGGCATCCATTTAATAATTTGAAATAAACTTAAAGGTCCCATGACATGCTGCTTTTTGGATGCTTTTATATAGGCCTAAGTGGTCCCTAGTACTGTATCTGAAGTCTCTTTCCCGAAATTCAGCCTTACTGCAGAATTTCAGCCACTAGAGGCCAGTCCCACAATGAGCTTTCCTTAGGACGTGCCATTCTGTGTCTGTAGCTTTAAATGCTAATGAGGAGGAGAGAGGCGGGGCAAGGTGGAGGGTGGGTGTGTGGCCTTAACCAGCTTTTCAAAATCGAAACAGTGCGGGTGTTTTTATATCACTGTATTTCTGAAGGAAACCGACTGTTTGTGCAGCATTTGTGAGCAGAGCTCTGCTTTGTGTACAGCGTTACTGCGAAAACCGCCATCTCCGCGCTCTAAAAGCGCCTCCCGCTGGCAGAGAATGAATTTGCATATAAGCCGCCACAAATAGAAGTCTGTGGGAAACACTGTACACATACTTCGGTGTTCAATTGTACATCCAAACACTGAGCAACTGCCATGCTTCCCTCATTTGCCAGCCATGATGTCTCTCGAGAAAAAAAAAAATATATATATATATATTGTGCTCTCCTCACACGGTAGTAACTCATTTTCTCATAAGTTGGCAAAGCACAGAGAGGGGAGGTAACCTTTCCCCGTATGACGACATAAAGGGAAGATTCCAGATTGGGCCATCTGTGCTTTCATTTTCTCAAAGGAGAAGCAGTATATCCAGTGCTCGATTTACACCTATCGCCATTTCTAGCCACTGGGGGACCATAGTCAGGCTAGGGGAACTCATATTAATGTTAAAAAACCTCATAAAGTGAAATTTTCATGTCATGGGACCTTTAAAAAAATTACACTCAATAAGTTATTGCATACTATTTTATAATGTATTACAATGCAGAGGTGCAGATAATTGCCACTATTTGCAATAAGTAATGTTTTTCTCTAATAATGTTTTTCGCCACAATTAATCATACCCTTTTAGTCAATATTTTCAATAAGTAATTAGTAGGATCCTGCTATTTTAACATAGAATAAATAGAATCTAAAGTTATTTGCGCTGTGTAAATAGCATATCACTAAAGAATACTGCTATTTTCACTTAGTGTAAATAGCCTCTATTGCAACACATATATATATATATATATATATATATATATATATATATATATATATATATATATATATATATATATATATATATACACACACAATTCCATTCAAAAGTTTGAGATCAAAGATTTTTCATGTTTTTAAAGACGTCTCTTACACTCATTGAGGCCGTATATTATTGCAATTTAAAATAACGCTTTAATGAACTATAAAATACAATTTATTCCTGTGATGCAAAGCTGAATTTTCATCAGCCATCACTACAGTCTTCAGTGTCACATGATCCTTTAGAAATCATTATGGAGGAATGATTTTCATTTTCAAAAAGGCATTTTCATTTCAAAAAGGCTCTTCACACTTTTATTCTCAGGGCAGCCACATTTCTTTCATTTTTCTGTCAGTGACTCTGGTATTAGTCAAGTCTCTGCTTTAGAGAAACAGTAAACAGTGAGGCAGCTCACTAGTTTATAACTGAGCTAATGTATGAGGGATTCTTGAGGTCGTATTAAATTTTCCAGTGTGCATGTTTGTGTGTGTTAGATACCCAGCAGGTCGCCGGATAGATTGACCGGTAGGATGATGGTGACAGACAGCACACAGATGATCAAGAGCAGGATGACCAGGTGCTTCTGAAACGACAGATAATGTACTGCATCCACCCCACATTTCTCCTGGACCGAAGTCTCACTGCACACACACACACACACACACACACAAAAACCACACACACATCAGTTTCACATCTTAGTTTATAATAGGACTTTCCCATGCAAACTTCCCTATTTGAGCTTAGAAAAAATTAACAATATCAACGACTAAAAGCTGTCCAGTTGTAAACATGTAAAATGAATATGTAGCACCAAAACAGCACTTACTCCATATTGACGATAAAGTTGATCCAGGAGCAGCAACCCTACAGGAAATGAGGAAGATGTTGATGATGTCATGAATGATGCCATACCGAGGAAGACGATGAGGGCAAAACTCACCTTCTCGTATTCGGGCTCCTCGGCGGACATGGATGACGTCATTCTACTGTAACGTCGTTTAGTAGTATGTCTGAACCTGCAGCAACAAAAGACAGCGCTCTTCATCTCACCGTTTTCATCTTCTCTATTTAAAATGATTTTTTTTCTCAATTCAAAATATGATACAGATACAAAAATATAATAAAAAATAATATTATAAAAATTATTAAAAACTATAATACAATATAATAATAAAAAACTATATATAAAAATAAATATAACATATAAATTGTATATTTTTAAATAATAATTTGGCTAGTTTAACGCTGCAATTTTTATGTAATTTTTTGACTCCCCAAAAGACAGTGTTAAATTATAACACTGTGTGTTTCCATAGTGACTACTACGGTTTTCATCTCACATACCTTTCAGTCTCTGCAACAAGAGCGAGTCTCCCATGATCCCACAGTCTCCTTCTGATCAGAGTGAAGACTATCAGCAGCACCTGCGGGAAGATACACAGCACCATATAATTACATCTGTACCAACCAATCAGATCACACAACTCAAGCAGTTCAAGCCAATCGGATCCCAGCTCACTGCTGAACTTACCACGAAGAGTGAGAAGTCGATCAGCAGAACAGTGGGCACTCCTCCGAAGTTCACCCCCTTCAGCACGGTGCTCTGTGTGGCACTGAAACAGCTGCTGTTGTCCACATGGTCTGGCCAGTTATTCACCGACACGGAGAGGCGCTCCCACCACGTGGAGGCCATCTGGAAGACAAACAGGTACAAATTGCACAATTTTACTTTTGCTGCTCCTGAAAAGATCTGTTTCGGTGACATAAGTCATGAGCATCCCAGATGACTATTGTTTGTTTGTTTATCTTTATTTATCCATGGAAATCAATTAAGAATTATTTTCTTATTTACAATGACGGTCTTGCAGGAGAAGAACATGATCCTGCACATGCATACACACACACACACACACACACACATTACATTCACATAACATAACGTTAAATAAAATAATACAACCAAATAAAATAATATAAAAATTAATTGAGTAAATACAGCTATTTAAACAATTACAGGAGTCGTTCAAAGCACTCAGTAGCAGTGTAAAAAGATTAAGGATGACAAAAGATAAAAGTAAAAGATGAAACAGAAATATATGCATCAATTTTCAGCAATTTCTGTAAACTATTCCAGCTGGTAGGATACTTTTTTCTTCTAGAAACATTTAGAAGAATATTTTATAGGCCTAGTGTGATACGTTACAGGTTGGTATTGAAAATATTTTATAGATTAGCTGGTGTTAGCCATATTTGATTCAAAGCATGAATCTTCAGCGTTGTGAATGGCATATCGGTGCAAGGACATGAAATGTCACATGCGCTTCAGTTCAAACTCTCAAGGGAGTCCTTTATAACTTTATTACAAAAAAAACACAATTACACAATAGTATAGATCACATGAATATGTTGCATCAGCACAAAAAAGTTTTGGGGATTTATGAACATGAAAGTCCCTTAAAATGATTTATTACTTAATATCCTAGATGATCCATTAGTGGTGACTGTATTGATGTTAAATGTTTAGAACATTATGCTTATATTAGATATAATCCATGGTACCATTAAACGCTATAAGAATGTGTTATTAAAGTAAGAATCAAAATATAGCCACTGGGGGGGGGGGGGGGGGGTCAGGTGACTCATGACATTTTTCTTACTTTGTCTTTTGACGCATTACAAAATATCAACAACAACAATCTTTACTTGAGAAGAAAAAAACTACCCAAATTAAGTGAGTTTATGCTAAAAAAAAAAAAACCTATCACTGGTCTAAGAAAAATAATCCTGCATTCCCTTTGAATGTTTTTTTCTTACCCCAATGACAGATATTTTCACTGAAAAACATTTAAAACACTCATCAGTGAGAAATTCTTGGTTTGCAATGTGTCTGACCACACTGTGAAATCACACATATGTGAGTGCAAAACATATTTCAGCACAGCTTTTCCTTAGAAACATCTCAGTAATTTCACCTTACTGTAAGGATAGTCCCATGATGATGCAGGATAAAACACTTTCTCTTTCTACTTCAGTTTCATGATGAACATACGATACTCGGCTCCCTGTCCTGCTATGCCACAGCATAAGTAACATTTTGCAAGACTGAAAACAACTTCTTCTTTATTATGTGGGAACTTACTGTTGCCAAACTGACGGTTGACCAGAACTGCCACATCCGTCGATGGTTGAGAATAAAGCCAAAAACAGCTAGCTAAACAGTTAACTAGCAGCTAAACTAAATTTCGTTACACCCATGACGGTATGTAAACACAGCTTATGAACACACCACTAAACAAACACTAAACTGACACATACATCGCCACGCTGCCAGTGACGTCATGACGTTTCTGTATATAACGGCCAGTTCAACTTTCGTTGTGAACCGAGAGATGTAGTGGCGCTTTCTCGAGATTTACAAATAAAACACGTTATGAAACAAAATCATACCTCGGTGGAATTTTTCCGCCTCTGGGTTGTGCAGAACCGGCCGAGCTGTCAGTTGAGTGCACTAAACTAAACTTTACACTGACTCACATCCGCACATGCGCAGATACACCGAACTCCGCCCAGCGCACCAATACACGCAGCCTGCGTCCCAGTGCGCATACTATCCATCCCATTCTATGTGATAGTACTAATTTTCAATACTATTTAGGGCAGATAGGGTGGATAGTATGCACATTGTGACGCAGGGACACTTTTAAAAAATTAATTATCATTGTATAGAAGAGAATTCACAATCAAGCAGGATAAATGAACATATTATTCCACAGCACGGGAATAAAATAACAGATCATTAAAAAGGCCCGAGATGACTTGGGGAATACAGGATAATAATGATTTTAAACAAAGAAAATTAAGAATAAATAAACCAAATCGAACATAATAAGCATAATGATAGGCTGTATATTGCATTCTCATATGTTGTTTATTTAGTCAAGTTCATTTTTCAAACAACCATGGCGTTGAGACAGAATAGAATAGAGTGGAATTACCAATACGTTAAAAAAAATGAATATATAGGCTAGGCCCACAGCTTCTATAAAGATAGGCTATAATAATTTTTCGAAGTAAACAAAATAAAAATTAGGCCTATAGGAGTCTGTCTTCCAACCTCAAAATTTCACATTTATGTCAGCGTACGACTTGCTATCTTTGTAATCAGCCTATTTAATAATTGACTAGCAATTTCTGAATGTATCTTTTCTGAAAATTGTTTGTAGGCCTACCTCAAATTATTTACCCTGTAAAAATAGATTTTTTTTTTTGGCTGAGTATTTTTTATGTATTTGTATGTTTTATGTTTGTATTGATATGTATCAATGTACGCATTTCTTTGTATACAGGCTAATCATTTAGATTCTGAGTTTAAAAAAAAACTGACCTGTAAATTTTTATTTAGCCTATTTATCTATTTAGTTGTAAAAAGATTGTTAGAATATATTTTACAGGAAAGCACTAGGCCTATTTCAGTCCATTCTAAAATTTCACATTTAATTCAATGTAGGCTAATTATTTATTACATTTATAGCAATTACAAAATAAATTATTTTCGGTGGAAATAAACAATGCATTGGTGCGAAACAACATGCAATAAGCTATGTGCAATGCAAGGTAAATGTCTTATTTATCCAACCATGTTATTAGATTGCTTTCATGTGTCGAAAATAGGCAAAAATGTCCAAACAGCGTCTGATTTAATTGGTGCATCCTCACATTTGGCTTAAATAGATTACCCCGGCCCAGGAGGGGGAGGAGAGCGAGATGAAGAGAGTCTCTGAGCCTTTACAGTGAATCCCATGTGATTGACAGGGCGGCTATATCCGTGCAATATCATCCCGCTCACGTTCTCATTGGCCTCTTCGTGGCCCTCCGCGGCTCCATCTGACGCGCGAATTAACCCCCGCCGCGGCTGGAGAAGGGCGACAGGTTCCCTAATCAGCGGCTGATTGCGGCGCGGCGCTCGGGGAGAGAGCTGCGGTGATTGGGGGTATGGAGGCTTTGATTGTTTTCAGTCAGCCTGACAGCTGAGGAATACTGCCTCTAATCAGCGTAGTCAAGATACTGGCATGAGTGGCAAATGAACAGTCAAGACACAAGCAGGCGAGCGCACACAGACTCGTTTAGATGTTGCGCTTGGTTAGGCTACTGTAAACACGAGAAACAGAGCGTGGAGCATTCATCTGACTTCTGTCTGTGCTGTGTGTGTTACAATTACAACTCAGACTGGAGATTATTCTACAGAAAATGGTCGGATTGTAATAGAGGTAACCATTGGACAGGTTTGATTTGCACAGTGTTCACAACTGCTTGCACATCTTCCATGAATGTTTCTGCATTAACTTGTTTTGTTTTTTACCTGTGTGATTGCTTAAACAGAAAGTGTGGTTTTTGCCTGATATATTGAACAACATTCCAAACAAAATAAATTGCAATTATAAATCAATATTTTTTTCTAAAACATACATTAGTTACATTAAACTGAAACACAATGCAACACAGTGCAATATTCAAAATCCAGGTAAAACACCTGTAAAAAAAATAAATTCCTTCAAAATTCATTCATATTATAATACAATACACTGTTCCTTATTTGTAGTTAGTTAATGTTATCTAATGTACTAAGTAATGTCAACAAATGAGACCTTATGTGAAGTGCTACAGAAGCAGGAAGAGGATGGAAATGTTCAATCAGTTTTCCTTATTGAGCACATCGGTTACTGATGCCGAGATCAAAATCAAAAATCACTCCATCCAGGAAAACCACGTTTGATACAGCAAAGTAGAGAATAAAGTTTGTTTTTTCTCTCTGTATCAACATGACAGTGCTACTGTTGTAAGTATTTCAGGCATGTCAGACACCAAAAACCCACAGGAGGAAGATAAACAAAACATCAACAGTCATGGATTATATAAGCTTGTCATCGCTTGTTAGCAGAAGCAGTTCCAGAGAATCATCTTAAGTTTCTGGGTCGGTGCATGGGGTTTCTTTCTGGATAATCAAAAAGAACACAGCCCATATATTTGTGAAATCATTCTTAGATGCGTAAAATTCTTTTTTGAAATCATGTATGTTGAAAGATAAACAAAATATAAAGATTTGGATGCAAGTACGCTGGGAAAATAGAAAACGCCCTGGCGTTTATATGCCCCATGCATCCACAATTTAGAAAGCAAAAAATAAAATGCAGTAACGTTTTGTGACTGAATCAAAGTGTCTTTGCTTGAATTGTTGGTGGTGTTTACAAAATGCTAAAATCATTGTTTCCCCCGAAATAAGCACAAAAAGACAAACATTCTAAATTGAACTGAATTTTATATATTTACTGTTTTTTTTTTAATTTATGTCAACTATTGAGTCTTCAGTGTATTACTGTAGTACAAAGCACAATGTTTTTAAGTGTTTTAGAGTTTTTAAAATTGTGAATATACTTTATATTTTTATTAAACATTTCAAATGTATTGTTGATTGGGTCCAACATCCCAGCGCTTTCGAGAATGGACGAATAAGTGCTCTACTGACATTTATTATATTTTCATATAATATGATATATTATGTTTTGCTAAGTGAATTATTGAATTTTTATTTAATTATATAATTAATGTATTGCTTTGGTTATAGATTCACAACAAAATATATTTGTTCATTAAAAGCGTTATTGTTTTCCCTGAGAATGGATGGATGCTGTATTGATTTTATTTTTTACTGTATACTTTCTTTAAAATTTTCATTTTATTACTTTAATTATTTCAGTTATTCATTAATTGATTCATTCATATATTGTTTTCATCACATTCACATTAAAACTTGTTTGTTCATTAAGAGCTTTATTGTTTTCCCTGAGTTGGGCACAGTGCTAAATAAAATTGATATACGTACGTACTGTATAAATATAAATATGATTTACATTCGCTCAATAATAAGATCATTAAAGACAATCACAGAAAGCATGTCAATCACGTTATAAATTGGATGTTAAAATGTTTCAAATGTTTTTTTTTTATTGATTAAACAGGATTTCACTGACAAGAGAAATTAGCATAATTGAAAACAAATTCGCTGAAGATCCAGAGGTCACTGAGAATCTGGATAAGGAATCTGCAGACACACTGACCTCATGGGGCAGATTTTCTATGGACAGGTGAAATGAGGAAAGAGTGCCTGCTGGGTAGGGATTCGAGTGGGACTGATTCAATGGTAAATACGCTGTCTGGCTGGTCGAGTCCAGCTCTTCGCCGATCCACTCATGAACTTCTATGAAAGCGTCTGGTGAACTCCCAAATGCTTCTTTTGAAAGCCTCTCTGATGTTGTGCTCACTTTTAAATAGGATTACATAACATTTAGACATGAAACTGCAGATGAGAATCCCATATGCGGATTGTACATATGGCAGATTTGTACATAGATGGGTCTGAACACCACCCAAATGATATTATAGATCAGCGTGCTGATGCTGATGCACTTTTCTTCATTATAGCACTTAGGAAGCTTACATCCCAGGAAGGTGAATCCAAAGCACACCAGAGCCAGAAGGCTGATGAAGGCCAGCATGAGTCCTGATCGCTGAGCTCTCAAAAACCACAGACCGCAGATGACGCCCTGGATAATCACACAAACGCCAATGATCCAGTAGGGCAGGAAGAGTTTCCTCATGACCCGTTTGACAGCGGATTCATTCTGGAAGGCCAGCAGAACCTTAAAGTACCTGACAAGGATGCAGGAGATGCACAGGGTGAAGCTCAAGCCGAAAAGCACCTGTCCGGTTTGACACTGTATGTATGTGGGTTTCCCACTGAACAAGAACAACATCCCAAGCAGGGACGGCAACATCAGGATCAGCAGACATCCCGTCTGACCAAGAACGCGAACATCACAATCAGAGTCAAAAGGAGGCCAAGACAAGCAAACAGCAGAATAGTGATACAGTATTTATCTTTCCAGGACAGGAAAAATGACTTTTGGGGAGAGCAGGTGGTGGAGTTCTTGTTAGACTAGAAATTCTTTAGACATTCATCTGTATCTGGAGAATCTGTTAAATATCCTTTCATTATACTGCTGAAGAATCTTAATGATTGAGTTAATAAAATGACTCAAGCCCACTCAAAAAGGAAACTTCTGTCATCATTTACTCACCCTCATATCATTGAAAACCAAACACTTTCAGTTCCCAATGACTTCTACTGCATTTTTTGGCCACAGAATGTAAATCAATGGGAACCGAAAGTGTTTGGTTACCACACTCATCAAAATATCTTCTTTCGTGTTCCACAAAACCAACAGGTTTGGAATGATAGGAGGATCAGTAAATGCTAACAGAATTTTTGGGTAAAGTATTCCTATATAGAAATAATAAGCAGCAATTGCCTGGTTTATATTGTGTGTTTTTGTGTGATTATGTTGAAGGATGTGTATTGAAATGGCTGAACTTCATGTTCTTGGCAAGTCTGAAACTGTTATAAGTAACTGTTATAACAACAAAACATAATAAAAATAAAGTTTTTAAAAAAAAAAAAAAAAAAATATATATATATATATATATATATATATATATATATATTTAGACAAATACAAATGTAAATTTAAATATATATTTTATTTATATAATATTTCAGATTAAACAACATATTTGCAAAATGTATTGGTCCTAAAGGGTTAATTCTCCCATAAAATAAAAATTGTCATTTACTCAACCTCATATCATTCCAAACCTGTATGACTTCCTTTTTTTTCTTGTATTCAATTCAATGTAACGAAAGTCAATTAGAAACTTGATACTGTTTTGGACTTTTCATTATACGGACAAAAACATTCCTCAAAATCTCTCTTTTTGTGTTCCACAGAAGAAAGGACGTTATTCAGGTTTGGAACAGCATGAAGGTGAGTAAATAATGACAGAGAGTTTGTTTCGGGTGAACTACCCCTTTAATAAACCAGATTTCACACTTTCTTTCCTCACAGCACTTCATTCTTTAGTATGTGGCGTCAGACACTCACAGTGATATTTTCCACTAGATTTCTGTATTTGTCATTCAGGAAAAACAAGCCGTTATTCTTGATCATGCAGCGTGCCACAGTCATCAGCTTCACATTCTTGATACTTTCTGCGTTATTTCCATGTGCCGCTTCCCAAATGTTGATATCCAAATCTCCAGACTTGCTGAATAAATATATCTCACTATCCATACTTAAACATGGTTCTTGCCAAGGCATCATTTAGCTGGAAAAGATGACAATATACAGCTGTTGAATATTTATTATTTGGTTTAACATAGAATAACAGCAAATGACTTGCTTACCCCAAAGCGCTGAATATCGAAGCCTCCACGGCAGGTTTTTCGAGAACAGACGTCTTTAACAGCGTTAAGCGATGGATCTCACAGCCAGCCCTATGCTACACACTGAACCATGCAGGATATATAAGCTTTCTTCAGGGTTTCTCTTATTTTTTTGCTGGTTCTGCTTTTGTTTAACTCTCCTCTGAGGAAGAGCTGCAGCATGGTGTTGTTTGGATGTGAATCAGGGTTGAGATCTAGTCTAAATACCTAACGAAGTGAGAGTTGTCCCCTGAAACAAGGGTTATTCCAAGAATTATTCCACTTCATTCAGGGGCTGGTTGTTTAGCACTTCAACTGATCCAGAAATGGTGAGTTTCTCGAACAAACAAGACATGTGGTGAGGTTGGAAAATGACACAATGTCTTGAACTTTTGAGGCACTCTCGATTTGTTTGATAGCTTCATTGAGTTTGCAATCTATGCTTTCATTGTTGAGAAAGTCAGGAAGCGCAACGCGGTATGACACAAATATTTGTTTAGAACTGGCATGCGCCTCACGTCGGTCTGCGGTGTAGCACCCGTAATCTACGTCTGTGGTTATTATGTCAATCCAGGTCCAGTTGTTGGTACCTCAAAATTTTGGTGATTGGTGGTCATCTTCTGGCACAGTCCTCTTGAATGTCAGAAAACGGTTTAATGGCTCATAACCCCAGTGGTAGAACCATAACTGACCTGCGACAAGACGAAGATCATTATTGAAAAACGTAAGGACCTTATGACATTGGTTACTCAACCACGCTCATTGCTTTTTAAGGGCGAGTAAGGGCATCTTCTGTATCACTGGAATAAATTACATTTAAAAACATTTTTAATTGATATTAAAGTTATTTTCAATTGTAATTCTACTTCGTAAGTTTGAATTTCTCACTCTTTGGCATTATTAATGTAAGCTGTATGATGTTTTGTGATGCTTGGACTCACTTTTCGCACACGTGTCGAATAGGACTGCTTGTCGTGTTGATGATCTTGAAGCTTTGGTGAACTGGAAAGAGTCCTCTAAACATAATGTCCCCTAACTGTTTGGCTTCCAGTGAGCCTAAAACGGGGCCACAGTCACGACCCCCCAAACTTCCCAAGACAAGAAAAACCCCGAACCAAATCTTACTGTTATGCATCTGCATTTTGTCAGTGTGTTCTCTATTTTTCTGTTCACCTTCTCTACCTCTTCACCCAGAGTCCTCGGCTCTTTCTCTCTCTCTGTCCTCACCGGTCCTCTCTGCCAACTAGGCTGAGCTTGAAGATGTTGCTCAAATAGTCTGTTTATGCTTCTTCCTCTGGTGCTCTAAAAGCAGATGTCTTGTCTCCTTCCTGTTCACACCTCTAGACTTTAAAAGAGGCCCGATCAAGTGGAAACATACCTGACATGAGGAAACACCACATTAAGGAAGATTTGCATAAGAGAACACCAACAATGCCAACAAGTGAATCCAAGTATGCAAAAACCTCTCAGAAGGAAAACATTGCATAACAACTCATTTTTGCATAATCTAATAATTGTGCATAGGCTATGCATACAATAATCTACTGTATAAGTTGTTTGGTGCCTCCCTGTAAAGCTCTACTGTTAAACCAAACTGATTTGAAGTTTAAAAAAAAAAAAAAAAAAAAAACTCATGCACATAATGACTCCATGACCTAAAACAGCAATCGTATCAATTGTCCGTCAGCGTTGAGCTGCTGAGTCACTCCAACCAAAGACACAATGTCACAAAACCAGACATACAACAAAACCAGTCAAAACAAACACGGCTTGTGTTTAAAACCTGCTATTTGCATTTCATTTAAGCAATCTATTTAGTTTTATTCCAAGTGCATATTTAATGTTAGAACAGGTCAGTCAGGATTGCTAAATGGAAGAAGGAAGGTCAGTTCTGACAGTTTTCTCTTACCTATTTAACAAAGGAAATATTTTACACTACTCTAAAGAGGTACATCAAGTGTTGCATAAATGTTGAATAATCGTTGTCATCATTATGCGCTGCTATGATCTGAGTGCACTGCATTTATAGGAGAAACACAAGTGATTTAATTAATGTTATGTAGGCCTATTGTACCGCTAGGAAAGTCAAGGTCAATGTATACCTTAAAAATCGTTTTGTGTAAAAGCATCAGCCAGTTGCATAAATAGTAAATGTATTTATTGCATAATGCTAATGTATTAAGGTAAATTGGGACACTCTGGAATAGGGGAAAGTATACGAAGCAATTATAAATATTTCTTTCGGAGCATTAAAATGTAGCTTATTGGAAATGACATTAAAACAAATAAACATAATAAATACATGTAAAGTTTTTCGAAAGTTCTAAAATTAGGAAGTCGGTTAGGGAGCATCCATTTATACAAGGAGATCAATGGTTTAAAGTAATAAGGAAAAATCGCAACGAATTGATTTCTATGATTTGGGGATCATTGTTTGTTGTGGTGGAAATGACGCTGAGGAACAGTCGTGATTGGTGTCGACGCTATTACTATTACTCACCACTAGAGGGCGCCAATGCATTTGTATTTTTCAGCCCCCATCATATAAAAGTATGAGAAGCGCTCGTTGTTTATAATATATCTCGATAGATAATATTGCTGGAAGTCTTCTCATGTCATGTATGTTTGGTATTTTTGCTATTTAATCATTCTTATTATCTTTACCCTGTTGAAAAAAAAAAAAATAGCATGCTGGTTAGGTGTGTTTTGAAGCATGGCTGCTGGTTTGAGTTGGTTCAAGCTGGTCCTAAGCTGGTCATAAGCAACTATCGCCTGCTTAGGTCCAGCACATGACCCCTTTAAACCAGCTCATGACTAGCACATGACCAGCTCATAAGGACCAGCTTAAACCAGCTCAAACCAGCAGCCATGCTTCAAAACATATCTAACCAGCATATGCTGTTTTTTTTTTCAAGAGGGTAGGCCAACCAGTCTGTGTAAACCATAGCTACAGTATCAATTTATCGCTATAATCGCAACACAAATCAATGTATTCACAGTTTTTTACTTGCATTATTTAAGTTTGAAACTATAGGAGCCGTCTCATTCAGTGTTATCCTTCAATATGTGTATTTCAGTCAGTGTTTTTAATGTTTATAACGCGTGACATTTTGACAGTTGCTCTGTCAGAAACCTCCCCTCCCCTTGTGAATAACCTTGCAAGATTACCATACAATTATCATATCATTACCATCTCATTATCATACTGGAGCCAATTGGATTGGGTTTAAATTCTTTACGTTTGTTATTTCATTCTACACTATTGAATTTTCTTGTTTGCGTGAACCGTAACTGGGCTGTTTTATATATATTTATATTTTAAAAAAGCATGGATTTCTAATGGACATCTGGCCTGTTTAATGCCGCTGGTTACTGAATGAAGCAGTTTAATAATATCAGGGTCCGTGTGTCATGTAAGGGCCATCCAAGTGTATTAAACACCTGCAGGTGGTCTGATATCTCTCCAGTATTATAATTACTTCTCGGCGTCCACAGAAATCACCCGAAATCCCACTGTGACTGACCTAATCTGCAACTCTTTCCACAGAGGCCTGGATAAAGCGCATCCGCCTGTCTGTATTCAGCAAACACGAGTGTCAACCGTCCCGTATCTTCCTCTCAAAGTGACCTGGGCTTCATCTCATATACATTAGATCATCCAAAGGGGTTCATTTTTCTCCGTGCCTCTCCGTTCTCCATTACAATATTAAAGAGAGTCTTACTTAAGCTTCTACTCGAGGGTGGCCGTGAACTGAAATTTTCCCCAAAGTGCTCCAATCCATCACGAGGACAACACTGGGCCGAGCGTCCATGCATCATTTTAGAGAGGACGAGGGAGGGCTGTGGGTGTAACTGAGAGAGCGAGGCAGCGCCGGTGGGTTTTTCTTGCCAGTAGGGGGGTAGCGGAGCTGTGAGCTTTAGAATATCATAATCTAAAGGCTGGTTTTAATTTGTCATAATAAATGAGAAACCCCTCTCCCCTGCAGAGACCAGAGGCTTTCTTTTGGGTTGTTACAGGCCTTGTGCTGAGTGTGTTTGGCCATAAATGCATAACAATAGTATCCTTATGCATTGATTAGGATTACTGCAAACATCACAAATACTATTGCTATATTTGGGGTCAGAGATTTGAACCCCAAAGAATTAAACTTGCATTTAAGACACGAATGATGCTTCAGATTGTGTGGATTTTTGAGGAGAGGCATGTTATTACGTTTGTAGGCAATCTGAGTTTTAAATATATGAAAAATTGATTCTGTGGAGATTTATGTCATGCTAGAATACCACAGAGACTCCTTGTGAAAAAGAAGTGGACTTATTGACTGTACACTTGCAGTGTACTTCAAATCTTAAAAGTGTGTTTTTAAAAAAACAGTACTTTCAGATAATATCATTTTAATTCATAAAATAAAAGGCCACTTAAGTGTGTTAATAGAAAGTATCTTTTCATGTTTCTTAACATACTTAACATTTCTTTGACATTACAAATTGCACATTTTAAAAGAATGTTTAAATTAAAAGTTTTACTTTGAAGTCAATTTTAAATCACCCTTTAATAATGTTTTGTAATGCTTTAAATAAGTACAATTATGTGTTGACTAAATACTAAAGCAAATGTATACATTATTAATTATATAGTTATATATTATTATAATTATAAAAATTATTTATAATTATAACTGCAGTGTATTATTTCAAAAATATATTAGTGCTGTCAAACGATTAATCGATTAATAGTTGAACGTAAGAGTGTTTTGTATGCAATTTCATAATTACATATGAAGTATGGTTATAGTGTTCTGCCGAATGTAATAACAGGCCTTTATAATAAACTATTTAAACTTGTAGGCTACGTCATGTTAGATTTTAATTTCATTAAATGTATATATATTAGTGCTGTCAAGCGATTAAATCACATCCAAAATAAAAGCTTTTGTTTGCATAATATATGTGTGTGTACTGTGTATATTTATTATGTATATATATATATATATATATATATATATATAAATACACACACACACACACATGCATGTATATATTTAAGAAAAAATATGTTACGTTTATATTAATATAATTATATGTGACCCTGGACCACAAAACCAGTCATGTGTCAATTTTTCGAAATTGAGATTTATACATCATCTGAAAGCTGAATAAATAAGCTTTCCATTGATGTATGGTTTGTTATGATCAGACAATATTTGTCTGAGATACAACTATTTGACAATCTGGAATCTGAGGGAGCAAAAAAATCTAAATACTGAGAAAATAGTCTTTAAAGTTGTCCAAATGAAGTTCTTAGTAATGCATATTACTAATCGAAAATTAAGTTTTGACATATTTACAGTAGGAAATTTACAAAATATCTTCATGGAACATGATCTTTACTTAATGTCCTAATGATTTTTGGCATAAATAAGAATCAATAATTTTGACCCATACAATGTATTTTTGGCTATCGCTATAAATATACCCCAGTGACTTAAGACTGGTTTTGTGGTCCAAGGTCACATATGATATAATTTATATGAATATAAATATATACACGTAAATATTTTCAAAATATATGCTGTGTGTCTCTTTATATATACATAAATATACACAGTACACACACACACACACACACACATATATTATGTAAACAAAAACTTTTATTTGGATGCGATTAATCACGATTAATCGTTTGACAGCACTTATATATTACATTTACACATCACACTTCATATTCTTTTAAAGTATATTATTTTCTTTTTAAAAGTTGGCTCTAAGTGTAGCTACTTCTTTTTCACAAGGGGCCACCTAGCAAGCTACCAAAATTACTTTGCATCTGCTAACAATCACCCTGAACCCTTTAGCATCATGGCAGCCGCTTTTGTACAGGCTAGCACCACTCACACTTTCTTCTTCTTGTTGTTTGGGGGGGGGGGGAGAGACTTCAGACGTCACCACTGTGAATTAAGACTTTAATGCCAATATGATTGACAGGTGTCATAATAACAGTCAACGGGCCTTGGCAATTTCTCGCTCTCTGTTTGCAAAACATTAGCATTAGCGTAAGGGAGAGAAAGACGTGCGAGATCAGGTCGCCGCGGTACAGATGTTTTAATTGCGTTTGTGTCAGTGTGAAACACGATTAGCGTTTCTGCTCATTAACGAGCTGATGGGCCCCTCGTTCCGACACCTCGCTAATGCGCTAACACACTAACACCTCACACATCACATTCGGATGCAAAGACTGAAACAGAATCTAATCAACAAGGACAGCAACACATACACTTAACCGCTCCGCAGCAATTAGATGATCATTTGCTCAAGTCTTTGTGTCTGTGTGTATGTGCGAGTGTAATTACATAATGGATGGTTGAATAAAGCTGAATTTGGTATAGTGAAGTTCTTTGGCCCTGCTGAGGTGAGACCAGCAGAAAGACGCCTCGCGTGTTTGGGTTACAGCCATGCTGTATATGAATTTGAATGTGATGCTATTGCTGTACTGAACGTGACCTCGTGAACGTTCAGCCTGTTTATTTCCAGCTGTTCAGATGTAGATGATGGCAGCTGTTATGGTTCCAATTGATCGGTTATTCAGCAAGACAAAGCAAAGGTGTCAACGCGGAATGTTCTGGCAAGGTTCTCTTACAATTACAAATGAACATTCTAATAACATTAACAGAATGTTAATTCAAAATGACATGGTCTTCAGTAGCATTCTTAAAATGTTACATTTATAGAAAGAACTTTTGCAAAATGCTAAAAAGAAACATTTCCTTAACGTTTCCTCTAACCAACATTTTTAAAACATAAAAACGGAATGTTGTTTTGGAATAATGTTATTTTGTAATTTAATGGGAAGATTAGAAAAACATTCCTAGAACATATTTTTTTTAGCTGGGGTGCAAAGCAGGCGCATTAATAAGGACACTAAAGGCTGCTCCGCTCATACCAGCTGGCCTCTAACATTAACCATCTGATGGGTTTTTTTTTTTCATTATTATCATTTTTTAAATATTAGAATAATGTGAATTTGATTGCTTTTGAATACACTTTCTTCTGACATGCTGTTTCTTGGGAACAATATTCACGGTAGAAAATGTTTGATGCTTTTGGTGACATGTGGCTGACATTTAGCGCAGAGAGTATGGCAATTGAGATTCAGGGAATTATGGTTTTCAAACAGTTTCCCAAACAGAGCCCCATCTGCCACTGGTTGCTATAGTTTAGGCTAAAACATAATGTTTTGATAAATCAGCTATAAAATTTACAGTACTTGAAATTATTTTAAAAATGCATTTTTTTTCTAAACATTTAATTTAAGACTATATTAAATATCAATAAATACATTAAAATAAAATATATATTTAAAAATTAAATCACCATATTACACTTAAAATATTTAATATTGTGAATGGATTGTCACCATGAATCTGAAATTTACAATTCTCATTATTTCTAATTTGAGAAGCTGTTTGACGTGGATATGAGTCACAATAGCGTGCAATGATGCTGTATTTTTGTAGGCCATCCATCCCGGATGTTAGTATCACCCTGGTTTCCAATAGGATTTTTCCATTGGCTTTTGGCCATTGCAGAACATAAGCTTTGTGACCAACAAGTATATGATTCTTAAACGTTTTGGGCATCATGATAATGTTCACAAATGAACACAAATTTTGTGAATTTTGAAGCCTAAATAAAAGGCTAAATGTAGGCTCTAAACAAACTACACCATGGTCACATGACTTCTGAAACTTCTGAAAGTTAGACCTACTTCAGTCTTTATTAATTAAGAAAATGATACTTATGTGTATTATGTCACATATTAATACATGATAATAGTTTGAGCTTGTTAACCACAACTCTTATTTCATGAATTTAAGCAGCACCCCAAAAAAAAAAAAAAAAAAACACAACAGGAAGTTGTAACTGGAAGTCCTAAAATACTAACTACAAAAATATGTAATTCCTGTGACATTCCATAGGAGAAAAAAAAAATTGCAATTTTTGTTCCTGCATGGTAAATTACTTACTGAAATTTTTCTCAGTAGGCTAAATAAATAAAATAAATAATTTAGCTACCTTTAGCTAACAAAAAACAGTTGTGAACCTCTAACAAAAATCATTTTTAATGGGCATGTTGGGTAGAAATATCTTGTTATGGTGCGTACTGCAGTGTTTTAACGTGTGTGCTATATGTCCTAAAACTAAATACATGACAAGTAGTACATGTAAATAGTTTTAAATGCACCATGCCCATCATATTATTATATCACACCCTGATATATTCTGCTAAAATTTATGAATGGCATTTTGCTGAATCTGGCTTTTGTTTGGCTCTCTATCGCATCGCTTGCACCAGATTATTCACTTTCTGTGTGTCAAGCACGGCAAGAAATAATACAAAGGAGCTCACAATAAGTAGATTTGCTCTGGTCTCCGGTCGCCATATGTGTGTGTGGAGGCTGCAGCGGTGTGATACGGGTTGAACACACACTCTGAAGTGGACAGATATGAAGAATGACATTTAAAACGCTGCACTGTTTGTCAGTTTCTCAGACCCTCGCACTGACTGAACGCCCCTCAGCGCGGCTGTCAATCACCCGTGTGTCAAACCTGTGAGGACGAGGCAGGTATGTTTATACAGGCAGACGAGACTAAACAAAAACCAAAAGACGCAAACAAGAAACGGAGAGGAGATGAAGGGGCGAGAGGCATAAAACGGGGAGAAAGTGTATCATAGAGACGCTGAGGAATCAAGAGAAACCTTAGCAGCCCTTTCCTCCTCCTCCTCTCTCTCTCGCGCTGTCTGTCTCTCACCTGCGTATCAGTCGTCTGTGCCGTGTTTGATTGACAGCTTGGCAGAGATCAGTGTCTAGCTGATGTGAGGGTGGCAGACCTGGAAACGCAGTGAGAGGGTTTATCAGCTGCACAGAGAGAGAGAGAGAGAGAGAGGTGGGGGAGGTAGAGGGGGGCACACAGAGAAAGGAGTGTGAAAGAGCTACAGGGAAGGAGAAAACGATGAAGGGAGGAGAGAGAGAGAGAGAGAGAGAGAGAGAAGAGGAGGGGGAGAGGGCTCTTTTACTGCCGGTCTAGAATGTGACCGGATTCTTAAACAGCTTTACAGAGAGTAAGAAACAGCAGCCAGCAATTCATCAAACACATACCTGCACACACATGGGTGAATGTAATGAAACCAAAATCATAAGGTGTAAAAATAAGACATTTTATTGTTAATTAATTCACTTGTGTTAACTAACTACGATAATTAGTTTTTATTTTAGTTTATTTATTGCATTATGACAGTATATTACTGACAATTAAGCATAGTATCCCTTTTTCTTTGCTAGTCCCGTTATTCTCAACCATGATTGTCATTAGATCATCATCAATTTAATACAGTAATAATACAGTAAAAAAAGTTTATATTTAAAATTATGAATATAAAGACAATACATCAAAAACATGGTAGAAATAGTTGTGTTTTTGACAATATAATTATGAATATAAATGCAGTACAACAAATACCGCCATCGTGTGTATTTTTTGCATTACATTAATCTGGTGGAAAAACATAGAAACAGGCAGGAAAATGTGCTTAATTATCATGAAAATGTAAAAAAATAAAATCATAAGAATAGGTTTCATTATTTTCACTATTTTTCATCATTTTTGGAGTAAAATTATATATATATATATATATAGAGAGAGAGAGAGAGAGATACTGCCATGATAGATATATATACATATATATATATATACACACACACATACACATACACATACACGCACACACACAGGACAGAACACAACACATGCTGGGTTGTTTTCAACCAACAGTTGGGTTAAATGTTTAACCTAACCTTCTGGGCAGTGACCTAACCGCTGGGCTCGTCCATATTTTGCCCAGCGCTGGGTTGTATATAACCCAGCATTTTATACATGAGAATAAAAAGCATCAGAATAGGCTTTACTTTCTTTAACAAAATAAAATTACTTATAATCTCTTAATTTTGGATTCCAACTTTTAATGTGCATATACATCTAATCACTATACACTCTCAGAAATAAAGGTACAAAAGCTGTCACTGGGGTGGTACCTTGTCAAAAGGTACACTTTTGTACCTATTAGGTTCAAATATGTACACTTTAAGTACTAATATGTACCTTTAAGCTACCAAAATGGACCCTTTAGGTACAAACATGTACCTTTTGAAAAGGTACCGCCCCAGTGACAAGCTTTTGTACCTTTATTTCTGAGAGTGTATAGACGGACATACTTGCATTTGTGTTTCATAGTGTGTTTTATAGTGCGTTTAGTGTGTTTGTAACATAGTACACGGGCACAAACATGCACACGCACCTGAATACATCCCTATGAAAACAAACACACACACCTGTTTCACACTAATTTTAAGCTAGTCTTAGTGGAGGGTCCTTCCCTGACAATCACAGCGAGTCTGTTTTATGGACAATAAAAGCTTTAAACAGCAACACTATGTCTTTGCTTTAAATGGCGATGTCTTTCCTTTAAACGGTTGCTTTATAGCGTGAGTCGTAAAGGCTGTATAATTCAGCAGCATTTTACTGATGCTGCTCCTGGCACTCTGCCTGCCAGTCAACAAATGACGCTTGTGCCGCGGAGGGCGGAAGAGAGAGAGAAAGAGAGAGAGAGAGAGAGAGAGAGAGAGAGAGAGAGAGAGACCCAGATGCCCTGCTGCACTGAATCACTAGCTGTGCTTAAACTCTGTGCAGTGAGACAAATTCCATTACAGAGACACACAAACCTCGAGTCGGGCCTGACACACTGCCAGAATTTTGATAAGATTAGATCTCAAGATGAAATTAGTGAAGAATCATTTCTGCGCTCTGAAAACACGTGATGTCATGAATATTTTGTGGAATTCTAATCATTTGATCATGAATATTCAATATTATATCAGTACATAAATAGATTATGATTGTTTTTTTTAAGTGTACTGCATCTAGAACTAGCTTTAGATGCAGTCGATTTTACAGTATATGATTTCAACTTGTCTGTTAGTTCATAAATTGAACAAAAATCTGTTTCAAAAGTGTGATAATCACTTCCCATCTTGTCCACTCAGATCTTTCAGCTCTTATAATCATGAAAGGAAAGTAAACATGTTAACATATGCAAAATTTACATAACACATAACTAGAAGTTTCTCTGCCTAGAAAGGTCTGACAACTTTAAAGCTTGAATATATTTTTACATTTATACATTTCAAAGCAAAGCATCTTACATTGCATTAAATATATATATTTATTCTCTACTGTTTGAGCTACGAGAACACCTCTAAACTAAAAAAAAAATAAATAATAATAATAATAATAAAAAATCAGAAGATTATTGGGAGTATGTTTTACAGGAAAATATTTCAATCTTTGAAAATGTATTTAATGTTTAATCCCAATTGTTACTTGGCATTTCTTTGTAATTATTTTTGGTTTGTGAATTATTTGAGTGAAAATTTAAAAGTTTCATGGTTTACTTTTTTGTTTTTCCTCGGTGCAATTTGCCCAATTTTGCCTTGAAACACCCTGAAATAACTAAGTGCAGAGATGAAAAAATTATTTTCTATGGTAATTCATCTGCATTTACAGATTCTGTCAATTCAGCTTGTTTTTAACGGGCTGGGTACCCTTTCAAAAATCATTTATGAATATACTTTGGGTACAAATATGTACCTTTAAGTTACTAAAATGGGTAAATAGGGTACAAATGTGTACATTTTGAAAGGGTCCCACTCCAGTGACACTTTTTGTACCTTTTTCTGTGTAAGTGAAATGTTTATATGTCAAAAAAGCCTAAATAACACCTCACATTTACATTATTGTACACAATTAAAGAAAGCACCCGCTTCAAGCCTCTTTTCCTTCTGTTTTCCCCTCTCTCTCTCTCTCTCTGATTCTCTCTTCATCCATCCGCCATTCCTTCCATCAATCGCTCGTCTGTCACGCTGCAGGAGCACCCAATCTATCACGGGTTAGAGTTCGGGGGCACTGCGACTCTGAGCATTGGAGCGTTTCCTCCATCACACTCTCTCCCTCTCCTTTTTTCCTCCTCACTCCCTAACAGGCAGAAGGAGTGAGGGGAGCGGGAGGTTGATGGAAATTTTCAGTGAGTATTTAATGTTTAGCATTCCTGAAGAACGCTAGGGTTGTTTTGTGAGATTTACGATAAAAAAAAGGTGGTTGCTGTCTTCCCAGGGGCAGCAGCAGACATTAAAACTCAAGCCAAGTCATTACCCGGCATGCGTAGAGAGTAGGGCATGGGGGGATTTACCTTGGGCAAGTGGTCTTCAATAAGTCCCGCTCTTGAGATCTGAGGTTTTATGTGGGGTAGCAGTGGTGGGGGGTCTATTTCTGGGGTATTTGTGATGTGTGTGTTTGTGTGTCGCTGAAATGAATGAGATATTGAGTCGCTCACCTCTCCTCTGCCCTCTGATTCCAAATTGAATTTGAGGGATCTTGTGGGTGGGACAGCCTCCTACCTCTCAAAGCCACATCAATTACTATTGGCCGCCATGCAATTGATTTCGAATCACATCGCATTCAGACGGGCGACATATATTATTCAGAAACATACACCATCACATACACTCGTGTCTGTGACCTCACAGGAAATTCAAATACTGAGCATGTACAGTATTTTAGATTGCTCCGGTTTTGAGGTGGCAATCAATCAAATTTTCCAGATACATTGACCACAGACAGGTGAGAGCAGGCCAAAGGCCAGCAGAGGGTCGGGACCCAGGACGGTGACCTCTGATATAAAGCACAACCTCTGATTTACACCACGCCCTAGACAGGCGTATCGGTGACCTTAGCCATGACCGTAACCATGACAATCAGGCCACTGTTGCTGCGGGAGGATAATGAGAGAGACGCTGGATTGTGCATCAGTGCCCTATGTACACACACACACACACACCTGATGTGCAGAGTTATGGGTGAATAGTTCTGCCCAGATCGACCATCTCTCTCTCTCTCTCTCTCTCTCTCTCTCTCTCTCATTAATGAGTGGATCATCCTCTGCAGCTCTGGTACTAAAAATGTGAACCTCAATTGGCTTTATAGTTTAAAAAAGTAGAAATCAGGAACAGAATTAGAATTAGAAAAAAATCTAATCAGAATCTGAATCTAAAGCAGAGTCAAACAAGACTCAAATTCTGAATCTGAATACAAATCATAATTCAAATTTAGGCTCTGGATTAAAATCAGTATCAGAATCTGGATCAGAATCAAAATCAGAGTCAGATTCTAAGTACTACTTAAAATCAGAATCTGAATACGAATCAAAGTCAGCATCAAGATTAGAATCAGGAAAAGAAGCAGAATTAAAAATAAATAAATAAAAATCAACATCAGAGTCAGAATTAAAATAACACTTAAAATCTGAATCTGAAGTATAATAAAAGTCAATATCATGATTAGAACCTGAAACAGAATCAGAATAAGGAATAAGAGTCAGGATCAGAATCACAATCAAAACCAGAGTCAGAAATAAAATAAGACTAGAACCAGGAACAAAATCAGAATAAGGAATAAGAGTCAGGATCAGAATCACAATCAAAACCAGAGTCAGAAATAAAATAAAGACTAGAACCAGGAACAGAATCAGAATATGACTCAACGGATCAGAATCTGAATCGAATTCAGAGTCAGTATTAAAATACGTCTAAAAATCAGAATCAGAATATGAGTTATAATCAAGGGATCAGGATTAGAATCAGGTACAGAATGAGAGAAAGAATCAGAATCTGGATCAAATCTGTGTCAGATTCAAAATAGTACTCAAAATCAGAATCTAAATACAAATCATAATCAAAGTCAGAATTAGGATTAAAATCAGACAAAGAATCAGAAAAAGAGTCATCTGTATAAGAATCTGAATCAAGAGTCAATAGGTCAGAGTCATAATCAAAGCCAGTGTCAGGATTAGAATCAGGAACAGAAAATAAACTCAGGATAAGAAGCTAAATCAAAATAACCTAAAAATCAGAAATCAAAATTTGAGTCGGAATCAAATTAGGACTCAAATTCAGAATCTGAATACAAATCATAATCAGCCAGGATCAGAATTAGAATCAAGACCAGAATAAGAGTCAGGATCAGAATCTGAATCAAAATCAGATTCAGAATCAATATAAGACTATAATTATAATATGAGTCATAATCATAATCAAAAGGATCAGGATGAAGAATTGGAGTCTGAATCAGGATTAAGATCGGTAAGAATATGTATCAGACTCCAGGACCAAAAACACGCTCAACAAAATATCAAAACAAAATGAAAATTACATTAATCAGGACGCACATAGAAAACTAAATGTAAAGAAGCTGGTGAAAAACCTCTGCATCGACCAGTCCATCCCTAAATTCATCTCTACTAAGATAATAAAACAAGAGAGCTAATCTGGGGCAAACTCAGCAGTTTCAAAAACACGATTTAAAACAGATCAAAGAGCTTTTCTTGTGTGTAAATGAACCTCAGTACAGAGTGTTCTCTTCTGAGTAATGAAAATACTCAGACTCAGCAAAGGAGAAATACACATTTTTTCATTCACTTTCTTTACGCCCTCAAGATCCTGCCTTTAACTAAAGTGTTTTGCCTTCCATCCCCCCTCTCCCTCTCTCTCTCTCTCTCTCCCCTCGCTCTTTCTCCAGGGTAATAAGTCGGCTCTCTCATTCCGTCACACGCTGTGCTACATTGATCAGGCCTGCAGGTCAAGTTCAATAGGAGCAGTGAGTGCCTCTTTTTTCCCCTTCCTGAGACCAACACGCACACACGTTCTGAAACGCACAATT
This sequence comes from Acrossocheilus fasciatus, assembly GCA_036784905.1. Classification (NCBI taxonomy): domain Eukaryota; kingdom Metazoa; phylum Chordata; class Actinopteri; order Cypriniformes; family Cyprinidae; genus Acrossocheilus; species Acrossocheilus fasciatus. The sequence goes on from CM071941.1 coordinate 4,719,794, forward strand.
ACACACAAAAATACACACACGCACTCACATTCCTCATTCACACATACAAAGTGTTGCGTGTCCCTCTAAGGAGGTCAGACTCCTGGAACGCCTGTTCCACCCTGTAAACAGCGGCTGGGCTCCCACTTCATTAACATTCAAGCACACAAACAAACAGTCAGAAACAAGAGCAGAACGTTCCAGAAAAACAGTGTGTGATGTTTGCGGGTTAACGGTGACAGGAGATTTCGCACACACAAACACACGCATGCATCTTCAGTGAAGCCTCAAGCGTCACATTTCTGTTTGCGTTCGTTTGTATTTTAGAAGGACACCGACCTCCATGGTTCCTAATTTATCCCAAAGAGAGCAATAGTTCATTTAATAATGTTTACATTAAGGCACACTTGGTGCTGCACTGCTGCTGTGTTTTATGGGATGCGTTTTAGCAATAAAAGGAGTTAGCATTTATTGCTAATGCTGAGGGTCGTTATGAGACACGCTGACCTCCACAGACACGCAAATGAATTTATGAAGTATTCTCACAGCCATCGTAGACACACACATTAGCACACACACAATCTCATGAAACAGCCCTCGGTCCGTTTGCACTGGACCATGGCAAACAGAGCACATCTGTTAATATACACAAAGTAATTACACTTTCATTCAACACACACACACACACACACCACTTTTCATTAAACACACTCTGACTGTTTTGAGCTGAAGAAACATCTCATTAGCCACTGCTGGGAAGTTCTAGATGTCTGTGTGTGTGTTTGTGTATATACATGAATTGCTGTGTATAATCAAATGGCACTAGCATGTGTCATGGCACTTTGTTCCCCTTCCATTACGGCTATTTTGTCAATTTATCTTTATTTCTTTCCATTTGATGAAGACAAACTGTGTCGTCGCAGAGGCATTTTTCACTTCTGCTGTCCTCCCCTTAAAAAAAACTACCATAAACACTATAGCTTCTACTAAAATACTGTAGTTGCTAAAGATATTGTTACTGAAAATCAGCCACCACGGTCATCAAAACAAGAAATTTATAGAAGAACAGTGTTTGAAGAAGTTTCCATATTAGTCTATTTTGATTTTAAGAGTTCAGGAGCAGAATCTGAATCAAAATCATAGTCAAAACTGGAATCAGAATATAAGTTATAATCAAAGGATCAGGATTAAGAATCAGGAACAGAATCTGAATCGAAATAATAGTCCAAATTAGAATCAGAATATGAATCAGAATAAAAACAAACAAACAAGAAATTTATGACAAAAAAAAAAAATCCAGTTCCCATAGTCTATTATGGTTTTAAGAGGTCAGGATCAGAATCTGAATCAAAATGAGAGTCAAAATTTGAATCAGAATAGGAGTCATAATCAAAGGATCCGAATTAGAATTAGGAACAGAATCAGAATAAGAGTCAGGATCAAAATCCAAGTCAAAATTTGAGTCAAAATTAGAATCAAGAAGTCAAGAAATACATTACCAAAAAAAGTATTTTGAAGAGTTCCCATATTAATCTATTGTGGTTCTACAGTAGTAAATGTGGCTGATCTACTGTAACTTGATATTTTAACAAAAACTATGGTCATCACGGTAAATGACAAAGATGAAGTTTTTAATCAACTATACAGAAATTGCATTATTTTCAAGTTCCTCATTGTCTCATGTGCATATTATGAGCTGGAAGAGGCAGCAGGTTTCTTCAAACATGACTGTACACACAGAAGAGAAGCTGAACGCTCACTTTAAACATTGACTTTAAGACACACCAGCAGTGGTTCAATTCTACAAACATTAGCAGACACGTTTAATACGACTCAGTGTCAAGTTATATTCAATCTATCAACTGCCACGATGTGTTTCGGCAACTCAAAATGTATGCAGCCGACACAAAATTACTAGTACCTTTTAGTATGGAATATTCTTTAAAAGGAATCTGTTTTTTTTCTCATGAATGTGGATATGTTTACTTAAATCTAATAAAAACAGACTACAACTTCCTAAAATGAGGCCTTTTTAGCATGACACTGGACAGTAAGGGGAGTTTTGGGAGAGGATGGAGGTCTAAATGGTTGCCATGGTGCCACAGGGTCGTGGGGGTCACAGCTGCAAGAGGCAGCTTTAGGAGATCGCTAACAATTGGGGGTCCACTAATCACACACACACACACACACTTACAGAGGCAGCTTTAAATGGAGCACCAGCGCCAGAGCAGACCGCTTCACTCTTAGCAGGAATTCTGTGAGCAGCCACTCAGCCTTTCTCTGTTTCACCCCTTCATTCTGCAAATCTCTCACCTCTAGCCCCTCTGTTGGGCCAGCAAACCACTTCACAATCCCACCCTCCCACTCGCACACACACAAACACTGCAAGATGTCCTTGGTCCTTTATGGCGGAGGACAGATGGTGTCCTGCCTTAAACCACTCAATTCTTTTTTCCCTTCTTTCTCTATTTTTTATCTGTTCGGGAAGGGGGAGACAGGCTCTTGGGAAAGTGACCTAAACGTGGTGAACGCTTTAGTGAAGCTTGAGTGGAGAAAGAGAGAAAGTGTGCATTAAAAAGTTGAATTTGATGTTTGTCTCAAACTTTTTTAACCATGCATTAAATGTACAATCATATAGTCAGATGTAACAAAGTCACACACACACACACAAATAACAAAGGCCCAAACCAAGGGGATTCCTTTCTAATGTGTACTTGGACCATTCAGTGCTCACTAACAGCTAAACACACGCACAGCGGAGATGGAATGGAAGATGTCCATTCCATCTCCGCTGTGTGACCGGAATTTCACTGTTAACCTGTGCTTGATGCACAGATTCAGCTCTTCTTCAGCTGTTAGTGTGGTCATCAGTGTTCAACCGGAGAGATTAACAGCCATTTTAACCCCTAGTTCAGACAGCTGTATTGATCTGGACTGATATACTTCTGTATAAATCCCCAGCGAGACAAACCGGGCTTGAAATCTGGGTTTAATCTGAGGTTAGCCCATCTCTATCGATCCACGAGGGCTTTCAAGATTCTGCTGTTCTAGAAGAGCGTTCTGAGGTGCATGAGGGGAGTAATAATGTTCTTGAATCATGGGAATGTTCTGATGCTGAAGTTCACATATAAAAAGAGTTCTAATGTGTTTATACATGAGGATAATTTCAATGTTCTAGAATCCTTGGATAATTCTGCTGCTGTAGTTCACACATTAATATTCTACAGTTCTGAAGTTTAAGACTATGTTGTAGATATCTAATGGTCTTGAACAGAATTGTACTTACCTTGATCGTGTTCTAATGTTGCAGACACTAGAAGATTTGTAATGTTCTAGAATGCTATAGAATGTTATAGATATCTAATAGTCTAGAACACTGAAGATGTTTTAATGCAAATATTTATACAATTTGAACGTACTTTTACTGTTATAGATCACTGGAATATTCTAATGCGAGGAGTCAGGACACATTACGAGAGTTCCAATGCTCTAGAATTGTATATGTATCTAATGGTCTAGAACATTAAAGATGTTTTGATACTAATATTCACACATTTTACTCAATTTCATGAACAGAATATTATTGTTCTAAATTGCTAGAATTTTCAGATGCTGAGGACATACTGAAGTTTTCTAATGTTCTAGAATGCTCTATAGAACATTATAGAAATCTAATGGTCTAGAACAGTGGTTCTCAACCACATTCCTGGAGGACCCCCAACACTGCATATTTTTCATGTTTCCTATGTCTGATACACCCATTTCAAGTCTGTGAGTCTCTACTAATGAGCAAGTGACCTGAATCAGGTGTGTTTGATTAAGGAGACATGCAAAATGTGCAGTGATGGGGGTCCTCCAGGAATGTGGTTGAGAACCACTGGTCTAGAACATTGGAGGTGGTTTGATGGTGAAATTCATGCACTTTTACTGAATTTCACTTCAACAGAAGTTTACTGTTCTAGATGACTGGAATGTTCTGATGCTGAGGACATATTAGGATAGTTCTAATGTTCTAGAATGCTATAGAACATTATAGATATCTAATGGTCTAAAACACTAAGGTATTTTGATGCTGATATTCACATTTTTACTTGAACACTATTTTTCTGTTCTAGATCCTTGGAGTGTTCTGTTGCCAAAGTTTTGATGCATATTCACACATTTTAACTGAATTATACTAAAACACAATTTTACTGTTCTAGATGGCTGGAATCTTCTGAAGCTGTAGGCACATTAGAGGAATTCTAATGTTTTTGAATGCTATAGAACGTTATAGATAATTAAATGGTCTAGAACAGGAATCCTCAAATCTGGCCCACGAGATCCACTTTCCGGCAGAGTTTAGCTGTAACCCTAATCAAACACACCTGAACATGCTAACATGCTAATCAGGTTCATTCGAAAATCACAGACAGGTGAGTTTGATCAGGGTTGGAGCTAAACTCTGCAGTGGATTGGCCCTCCAGGGTAAGATTTGAGGAACCCTGGTCTAGAACATTGGAGGTGTTTTGATGCTGGTATTCACACATTTTTACTTCAACAGAATTTTGTTGTTCTAGTTTGCTGGAATTTTCTGATGCTAAAGACACATTAGGAGAGTTCTAATGTTCTATAATACTGAAGTTTATGCCTGCATTATATATATCTAGAACACTGGTGGTGTTTGATGCTAATATAGAGAATTTTACTGTTCTTAATCACTGGAATGTTCTGAGAGTTCTAAGAACAGTTCTATGTTTTAGAATGGTCTAGATCACTGGTCTCAAACTCAATTCCTGGAGGGCCACAGCTCTGCAGAGTTTAGCTCCAACCCTAATCAAACACAACTGATCCAGCTAATCAAGGTCTTCAGGATCACTAGAAATTTCCAAGCAGGTGTGATTTGGAGGTGGCTGGAGCTAAACTGTGTAGAGCTGTGGCCCTCCAGGAATTGAGTTTGAGACCACTGGTCTAGATCCTTGGAGATGTTTTAATGCTCAAATTCACACATTTTTACTTAAACTTTTATTGTTCTAGATCACTGGAACATTCTGATGCAGAGGTTCTTGCTTAAATTGAGAGAGTTCTAATGTCCCAGAACTGTTGGAATGTTCTGATGCTGTTCATATATTAGAATTTATAGGATAATTTTCATATGTTCTAGAACATTTCTGTGCTGAAATACATCATTTTTTGTAATTTGCAATATATGTACAGTCAGCTGGTTCCATTAACATGAAATACTGAGTTTTAATTTAGTTTATAATTCTATACATTCTAGAATTCTATAAATTTTACTCGTAAATTATTTTAATTATGAAAAAATAAGAGGCCCAGAAAAATGTTACTGTAATATAAATATGAAGTCTTCATTTGCACTACAATCCCTAACTGAGACCAAAAACGGTGCTAGTTGCGATTGCATTACCCGTTTCAGTTGTCAATTTCTGATATAAAGAGTTGCCTCACAGAGTTTGTGAATATTATGAAAAATCAGACCACTGAATTGAGCTGCTGACCAATCAGAAGCAGCATATCCTCATGTTTAATGTGCTAGCTACAATAATGAGGTTGTTGTGACACTGTGAGGTCTAAGCATACATAACAAAAGGTCATGTGCTTTCATTTGGAAGAAAATTTAAAGCCACAGCGACCCTGAAAACATGACATATTTATACTCTCACATCCTCAGAGAATAGATCAGGATGCAAAACCAGCAAAACACCCCTGTGGATTTTTAATGGTCTGTTGCAATGGCAGTAAAATCCAATCAGCCATTAAACTACCAAACTCTTGCATCTGAGTCCAGGAGAAAAAGAGACTTAAGTTTTATTTCCATCAAGTCATAAAAGTTCAGGGAACAGGGGAATCAATCAGCGCTATCAGGCTGCGAGTTAGCCGCCTTCCAAAGATCTTGGACAATCAACTAAATATCTTAATGACTTTGGATTTGCACATTACAGTTTTATCATAACTGCCTAAGCTTCTCAGACAAAGATTTACACCCATTATCTAAATAATACCCCTAATTAGTGTGTTCATTATATCCTCCCACACAAAGCCAGAGACACAGACACCTCTGGATTACCTACTTAATCTGATGATGCAATGTCATTTTCCCACTCACTCCAACCAGCGCCAAATGTTTGTCACAATCAGGCGGAAAATACATAATCCTCACAAATGCTCTAAATTAGAGGAACATCATAGCAGACTTGGAGCTAAAATCTGAATGCTCAGACCATAGGAGGGATAGAAGCACGCAGGAGCTCAAATCATAACCCCATTAAAGTCCAAAACCCTTGTGAAAAATACATGTAATTCTGCATTTGTTGTAATAATGGATGTACCCACCGGGCTTCCAAAGTATTCATATTTAAACAACTATCCAATAAAAATGAGAGAGTTATTGGGTGTAAGAGGAAAAAGCAAGAGAAATATTATTATTACTATTATTAATATGATTATTAAATATTAATATATGCATTGAACATACAGTAAACAGAACTCATCTTATTTTAACTATGATATTTAATATAAAAATATAGCTGATCATGAGTTTTCAAAGAAGTGGTTTTAAAATGTATTTGATTGTAAATATTTGTTCAGTGAAATATTGCAAGGACAAGCATTTTATTTTTTTAAACCGTTCTCTTCAGATTCACTTTCACACCATAATGTTTTTGAAACAGGTGGTTTCTGAAGGGTTTGATCTAATGACACATGTGACGAGACCGTGTTTCTGCTGCATGTATATGTGAGAGAGTGTGTTTGGGGTGCTATTGACCCCAGTTTTGCCGTGCGCAGTGGGGGCCTTAATACAGAGAGCTGAACTGCCCCTCTTTTATAAGGAGCATAATAGCCATTCGCTCACAGCTGACCAACACTATCAAAGGGAGAGGAGGCATGTGGGATTACAGATTTAACAAGCCCTTTGTGCAGACTAATTACATGTGAATGACGGTCTGTAGGAGCTCATCCACCCCTTATATCTACCACAGGTGAACCCCAAACAAACCCCACACACACATTCAAACTGACAGAAAACACATATATGTATATATGTACTGTGTGATGTAAATTGCAATTGATTTGTTTTCGGTGCATTTTATTGAAAATGCAAATACTGGAGCAATGACAAATGCTAAAAAAAAAATTTGAAGTAGTAAACAGATTACTGAAGTATGTTTTACAAAAAAAGATACTATTTCAGTTTTTCTACTTCAAAAATTTAACCCATTTCTTTGTGACTATATATATTAACAATTTCTGAATAAAAATCGTTACTATGCCAAACTAAACTTTTTTTTTCAGTAGGAATAATTTTGTTCATGTATTACCAATGTACTTTTAAAATCACACTTTATTGAAATGTTTTATATACACATGTATACATTGTATACATATTCTTTATTTATTATTTATACTGTTCTTATTTTTTTCCACTATATATACTTTTTACTGTTTTTTTCTACAATATTCTACTTTTTATTCATTTTTCCTTTCATATATATCATAAGCTCAACAGATATTTAAAGCATATTAAAATATTTTCAAAATGTTTTCATGTATATAGGCTATTAATAATGTACATAAACTACCAAACTGTATTTAAAAATTATATATTTTCTTGTATATATTTTATTATAAAAAATTATGGGCTTATGGAAAGTTATTACTCAGTGTTACCAGACTGTTCTGTTCCTGCTATGGAGAAAAAAAAAAGTATAAAAAGAAAAATCCCCATGATGATCATGTTTTGAATTGGAACATTTAGTTACTCAACAGTCCTATCTAATTAAGCCATGAGAAATTAAATAACTCCAGCACAGGGTCGATATAATTACTGCTAATTTATTGCTCAGATTATTCACCATTAATTCTTATTCTCTCAAACGCAGATTGGAGGAACTATACCAGAGAGATAACTGTTTAATAATAATAAACGCTAGGCCTTTTCGTCCCTTTAACGGGTCTAGCATCGTTTATGTGTTATTAGGATGTGTAATTGAACAGCCCATAGTTTGCATATTACTTTATTAAGCTAATGTGTTTTCTGCTTGGCCATGCACGACTGTGTTAAAGCTTCTGAATCTTAAAATTACAACTCAATTAACACGACCGCTCCTTGCGTTTCACGAAAACTCATGAGCATTTGGCAATCTGCACTCACAATAAGTATCATGGGACTATCATGCTTTTTTAGACATGCTACTACCATGTATTTTTTGCACTGCACATGGAGATGCATTATAAAGAAGTGCAAAAAATGTGTGGAGAACAGTGCATGTGGGTGCATGTTTACAAAAGGCCATGGCTGGGGCGGAGGTAGAGTCTGCCATTCACCTCTCTCTGGCCCTGCGGCCCTGCGATGCCCTGCGTGTGCTTTTCAGGCTTTGAAATGGGCTTTATGTGCACAGGGAGAGAGAGAGAAAAGGCTCGAGCAGCTGTGACGTGGGCGGCGTTGTTTCATTCACCTCTCGCCATGGCAACGGACAGGGGCCCGAGAAATATGCCCCCTCCTTGAGCCATGAGAGAGACACAGAGAGACTCTGAAATCCCATCAGAACACAGAGTGCTGTTATTTCAACCATATAATAATATAAACAAACAGAATTATTATAATGTCATCCGAGTCTAAAATAATTATTAATGCTCAGATACCCATTTAATTATCATATACACTGTATGGATGGCTAACCTTACACTTCATGTAAGTCTATTATTGTGATCTTTTAAGTCGAATAAAAAAAAAGCGGTCCCAGTGTCAATAAGCAGTAGTGAGCTCACTGCACTTTCAACCATTCTGAATTTAATTTTAACAAAGAAATGAATGTTTACATTATCATTTTAATGAAGAAAATTAAGTTAAAATTTGAGTAGAAATGACAAAGTACTGTGAAACAGACAGAATTTAAAAGGAAGGAATGATGAGGATATTTTAAAGTGCAGGTCACATTTCTGAATTTATGACTAATAGTCTTTTTCATTTTTCTATATGAAATATATTATGCACCCACATCTTTTTAATTAATTTTTCATCCAAATATAAGATAAATATTTTTTGCACCTTTGTATTGCCTTTATAATTTTTTTATTTATTAATTTATTTGAACTACAAATTACTGTATATAAGAAATATTTAAAAGAACTATATAAACCTATTTTTAGGTTTACTTTTATGTATATATACTATTGCATAGAGAGAGAGAGAGAGAGAGAGAGAGAGAGAGAGAGAGAGAGAGAGAGAGTATATAAAATCTTAGGTTTTTGACTAAAATTTATTTACCATTTATTAGAAAAACTAACACAATATATAATAAATACGTTTATAAAAGATATATATATATATATATATATATTTAAAAATGTTTTCATATGCTAGTTTTCACGGATATTAAAAACAGATTTATTCCTTTTTGAACAAAACACTCATAAAATAACGAATAATAACGAAATTAATTTAATTCTATTGGAATGACTATCATATAAGTAACAGCCAAGTAAAACAGCATATTACTACTAAATTGTGAAGCGTTTAAACTTAAAGAAAAAGTTAACGAAAGCTAGGCTGGATACCTTTGGAGCCCATTGCGCCCTGTCACTGCTGATCCCTCTGTGCTTGTTTTCAGTGGAGCGCAATGGGATGGGGCTTCAGTGTCGACTCTACTGTGACCAATGAACGCGCCGCTGCCGCATCTGTCAAGCGCTTCTGACCAATCGACAGCAGCGCGAGGCGGATCTCAGGTGCGCGCCTCTGCGTCCTCGCGGCTCTGGCGCGCTGGGGAGCCGCCTGTGGCACAGAGTAGCTGTGGAAACTATGGCGACCGCGGCGTCCAACCACTACAGCATCCTCACGTCCAGCTCGGAGCCCGGCAGCATGCAGCAGACGCCGCCGCAGGCCTACAGAGACGCGCACAGCCTTCTGCAGAGCGAGTACACCACCCTGCAGAGCAGCGGCAGCACGCTTGGCCATGCGCACCAGTGGCTGACGGCGGCGCTGTCTCACGGGGGAGAGGGGTCGCCGTGGCCCGCCAGCCCGCTGGGCGAGCAGGACATTAAGCCGGTGGAGGAGCTGCAGCATTCGCCGAGGCAGGCGCATCTGGTGCAGCAGAGCCAGCAGCATCACGAAGCGGGCGCTTGGCGCGCCACCACCATGCCGAGCATGAGCACCTCCAACGGGCAGAACCTCATCTACTCTCAGTCCGGGTACGGCGAGCCGGGGATGCACCACGAGGAGCACCACAGCCCTCATCTGAGCGAGCACGGCCATCCGCAGAGCCTGCACTCAGACGAGGACACGCCGACCTCAGACGACTTGGAGCAGTTCGCCAAGCAGTTCAAGCAGCGCCGGATCAAGCTGGGTTTTACACAGGCAGACGTGGGGCTCGCGCTGGGCACCCTCTACGGTAACGTCTTCTCCCAGACCACCATCTGCAGGTTCGAGGCGCTCCAGCTGAGCTTCAAGAACATGTGCAAACTCAAGCCCCTGCTGAACAAATGGCTGGAGGAGGCGGACTCCACCTCGGGAAGCCCGACCAGCCTGGATAAGATCGCGGCGCAGGGGAGGAAGAGGAAAAAGCGGACCTCCATCGAGGTGAGTGTCAAAGGGGCCCTGGAGAGCCATTTCCTCAAGTGCCCCAAACCCGGCGCGTCGGAGATCAACTCGCTGGCGGACAGCCTGCAGCTGGAGAAGGAAGTAGTGCGGGTTTGGTTCTGCAACCGGCGGCAGAAGGAGAAGCGAATGACGCCCCAAAACGGACCGATGGCCGGGAACGAGGATGTGTACGGGGACGCCTCGCCTCACCCCGGCGCGCAGACACCTGTTCCGTGAGAAAGGGGCGGCCTGAAACATAATCGACTGTCTCTTTGTCCCGGTCACAAGCCCGCTCGGGGCGGACCGACGGTGATGAAGTGTCTCTGTGTGTGGCACCTCCGAGGGCGCGGAGAGCGCGCGTGGTTGCGCGAACAATATACGGGCGCGGGCGCCAGAAAACACGCTCTGAGGCGTTACGCGCCGCGGCTGAACCTAAAGAGGGAACGTAAATATTCTTTTATTTAAGAGATTTCTTTTCTCAAGTCCGGGGATCTGTGAAAGCATCATATCACTTCCAACCGAAAGCTGTGAAAAAAGGCGTCAGGGGCACGCCATCTTCCCCTCATGGCCACAAAAGGTTTCTTACTTATTGAAATTAATCCGGTGCAGTGTACTGTATTCTCTTCCATATATTAATGGAAAATGCTTCGTTATTATTATTATTATTATTATTATTATTATTATTATTATTATTATTTCCGTCATGATCACAAAAGATTTAATACTGATTAAAATTATGTCAGCATTTCATTCGCCTTTATATATTAATGGCAATAAATAACCCAATAATAATAATAATAATAATAAACTAAACATCTCTAAATTATTTCAATAAAAAGATCCAAAATTTCATAACACGAAAAATTAACAACAGTAACAATAATATTTATTATTGTTATTTTATTGTAGTAACATAATGTACATACTAACTTATCTAAAAGTATCACTGTTAAATGCAAGAGTGATCAATTCTTTAAAAGTCTAATTTCGGTCACAACAAAGGCTGCCAAGTGCTGCTGTGTGTCTTTCACAGGCAAAGCAGCCCGATTTCATGCAGATCACGAATTCACACTGCTGGTGCAAAACAGAGGCCTGAGGAAACAGTAAAACCCACAATGTGTTGTGTTGTGGATCATATCGAAATTTCTATTCACAAAAATAAAATTAATGGATACCAGCTCTTTATAATTACCCACCCAGTTTGGGTTTTCTTAACATTTTGATTGAATTTCTATAAGCGTGCACCAAAAGCGTTCATGATTTGAGACAGTGGCTTGTTTATTAAGATTATTCCTCCTCTTAACTGAAACCATTTTTGGTTATTTAACCTTTTCTATAGAAAATATATCAATTATAATTTAGGTAATCTAAAAGAAACCAAAACTGACTCGCATCATTTATGATATTTTACATTAAAGATAACAACAAACCAAGCTCTTATTTAATTTCAGTCATTTGTCTGGAAACGCTTTATATGGAAATGACAAGATGTAAAAACTACATTGATGACATAATAATAAAAAATATAATAGCCTAATAATAATAATAATAAAGGCAAATTGTTCTTGCTTGTAATTATTACAGTAACACCGTTCAAGATTTAAAAACGACGACAATAATAATAATAATAATAATAATAATAGACTAATAGAGGCCAGTTATTCTTGCCCATTATTATTATAGTAACATTGTGTGATTTTGTGCGTCAACTAAATGTATAAGCCTCAACATGTTTGTATCTGTTTGTTCTTTTGTGTTTCTTGTTTATCCCAAATTGGTCTCTTTTTCTTTAACGGGAAATATTACACCAGCTGTGTTACGCTGATTTGATGGCCTGCATCAAAAAACAAGGACATTGTGCGTGGATTTTTCATTTGAATTTTCTATGGCTCTGTGAATACTTGTATATTTGTGCACTTAACCTGGCACTGCCAAAGCACAAGCTGTCAGTGTGCCCTATTGAGACCAGTAATGTCTTTGGTTTTGACAGAAAAATTGCACAGTTTTTAAACGCCTTTTGTCATTAAATGAATACGTTTTTATATAAAGAAGTGCCTCTCATCAATCTGTGCCCCGCGCATGAAGATCCTCAAGATAAATGGATTCACAATTTCACACGTTATTCGAGCATCAAGGCTGTTGAATATAATGTTGCCTCGGGATGAGATGATGCTGTAGATCCATCGCAGCCCGTTGCAATTCCTTCGCTTCGATTTCTGCGTGACCATGGAGGCAAATGTTTGCCATTTCACCGGTAATGAAGACGGATTTGAAGGGTTCAAACGTGTTCCGAAACAGATCGGAGACGTACGTGAATATTTTATGATGCTGTTCTGGATCTAAATAGGGCTTATTTTAAAAATTCAAACGAGCAAACGGCTTTAAAATACATTCATGAAAACAAAACAACAAACTGCTGCTAGTGATGTCAAATCATATTGTAATAAAAGCTCTAAAACAATTAATAATAGCTTTTAAACGATCAAATATAGCCTAATTCATTTTATCAGACGGTCTTTTCAAATATCATCGGCCATTTCCTTTAAATCAATTTAGCCTGCTGCTCCATCAATGTAGCCTACAATTTTAGGAAAACGCCTAAAAGACTAGATGTCCGCTTTATTTAACCTACTGTGTGTTTATAATGAATAGTGAATCATAGGGCCTTGGAAATTTTCATTGCCTTGAAAAACTGAGTAAAGCCGCATTTGTGTGTGTGTGTGTGTGTGTGTGTGTGTGTGTGTGTGTGTGTGTCTAGTATATGCTGTGAGCGCCATCTATTGACTATAATGTGTTGGAGAAAAGCAATCCTTAATGAAATTGAAATATTAGTTGTCTATCTGTTCAGTCAAATTTACCGTCATAAAGTCGTGGAATATGAGCTTGAGGGGTATTTTATAAATACAGCCTAACGTCTGTTGTCAGTGCAGATGGTACCTGTAAGGTGAAAGTCAAAAGTCTTAAGTCATTGTATATTGGTTGTCAATCATATTAATTTGAACTCTTGTAGTGCGAGTATCAGTTTTTCCTGACCAGGTTGTGTTTGGGAGAAAGTTCTTACCGTTGGAAAGTTCTTGTTTTGAAGCAGGTGGCACATCAAAACTTTATGGATTGCTTAAGGTTGAATATCAACTTTAAAACTGGATTCATTTTAAAACCTCTGCGTTCGCTAAATCTTATGTTGGCTTTCTAACAATCTGGTACACAGGACAGACAAGTGTTCACCTTAGCTTACTTTGCAAAGCGGAAGTATTTTGTTTGAATGTGCGAGACTTCCGTTTCATTAGCCGCTATCAACTAAAATAATAACAAAGTGCAGTAAACGTATATGCGTTACAAACCGGTGTGTTTATGATTACGATAATATATTGAAATCACATAACAAATATCAGTTTGCAGTATCAAGCAGCATAACGGATTGTTTTTGAAAGGGTAAAATAACCGGAAGGAAGCGGATAACACCGGAAGCCCCGCACACTCACAAACGGCTGCTTCTGCTTTTTCGTGAAAAATAAAGTTGATATTGAATTTTAGATTAAGATATTAATAGCTGATTTAGGTGAGCTGATTTCGTAAATAATTAAAATACAACTAATAACCTATAACAATCACAATAAAATGGTTTATTTTTTTATTTTTTGAATAATTTAGCTAATTTCACTAAGCAACCATTTGTGACACACTATTATAGGCTATTCTAAATCATGTATCTATTAGTAAAGAATATTAAGTGTTAAGGAATGGACTCAGAAACCACACAACCAGAAGCAGTTCATTTAATACAGCTATATTTCATGAAATATTTAGAATATCTTTTAACACATTCTCCAGACAATTTTGGTTCCTTTATGTTACAGTGATCATTAGTTCATGTACACAACCCCTCCCTCCCCAATATTATGTGTAGCCCATAATAAATCCATTAATCCAACAGGGTCATGATACACACAACACAGACTCTGCAATATGGCTCTAAAATCAGCACACACTTGTGAGGAAACAAAGAGATTTTGAACTTTTACTATTGCCCTTCCAACATTATTCCATCTTTGGGTTGCCATATTTCCATCACTTTTGGCCTATGAGTGGGGCTGTATGTCTTGTGAGGAAAATAACTACAAGATTGTCATGTATGGATGATAAAACTAGCTAGAAACTAAAGCTCGACAAGGAACCATTAAAAATTCATTTGCAATAGTCTGTAACACTTGTAGTGAGTTTCTGAAGACAAGCCTTGAATTCTGGCCTGGTGAGCATCGTCTGAAATTCATTCAATATAATCAAACAAACAGCGTGTAAAACATACGGCTCTCAGAGTAACTAAAACACAACTACAGATATCATGAAAAAATATAAAACTCATTAAAAGTCAAGAATAAGTTTTTTTGCAATACTTTCAAAATATAAATTAAATCACAAACGATAAATAAAAAAGGTCAAGTGGTCCAGGAATAACACATAGTATATACAGGAAAAAAGAAAAACATGTAAATAATTGTTTGTTTTTTGAATCAGGCACGTCTTAAACCAAGAACAATACAAACAAGCAAATAAACATCTTCAGAAAGAATATGGTGGTTTTACTCAATTTTATGACTTTGTACTTCAAAGGAATAGTTCACCCAAAAATGAAAATTTGTATAACATTTACTCACCCTCAGGCCATCTAAGTTGTAGATGAGTTTGTTTCTTCATCAGAACAGATTTGGAGAAGTGTAGCATTACATCACTTGCTCACCATTGGATCCTCTGCAGTGAATGGGTGCCGTCAGAATGAGAGTCCAAACAGCTGATAAAAACATCACAATAATCCACAAGTAATCCACACCGCTCCAGTCAATCAATTAACATCTTGTTTGTAAGTAAAATACTCATCTGTAAGACATTTTTAACTTTAAACCATTGCTTTGGGTTAAAATATGAGTCCTCATAATATTGTTTTTACAAGATGTTAATTGATGGACTGGAGTGGTGTACATTATTGTGATGTTTTTAATCAGCTGTTCGGACTCCGATTCTGACGGCACCCATTCACAGCAAATTTTCATGTTTGGGTGAACCATTCCTTTAAGTCTTTGGCACATTTAAATAATTACTGGCATGCAAACCTTTTATTTCTAATAAAGCACCAGTTAATTAACCTGTTTATATAAAACCGTTTTTCCTACACATTTCCTAATAAAATTGCATTTGAACAAACATCAGATTAGTACATTTGCATCTGAAGGGCGTAAAAATGGCGAGACACTTCCCATTCTTTCTAAAGTGCTCTATATAGACGGCATCTTAATGCAGGATTATGTCCATGACATTAAAAGGGCAATTGTGGCAACAGGAAGGAAGTTTGTACGGCACAGCAAGATACAGATTATATCTCACTACGGAACAGAAAAAACATAAGTCTCCCGTCCTGCATGTGTCATTCGTTGTGCATCGGGCCCTGGGAGATCATTCCTGCGAGTGTGTTCATGTGTGACGATGACTCAGTGACTCAGTCATGCAGCAGATGGACACACACACACACACACATCAGCTGTCTGTCTCCATCTGTATTGTGTTACGCGTCTCCTTCTGTAATGGCTGCATTTGAGAAACACTGCTGCATTACCAGGGTATTCTGTTCTATTCTGGTCCAGTGTTTTCTGTCATGATGCTGCCCACAGGAGGCGCTCTTGCACAATCACAGATCCCCATCTGAAGTGTTTGCTGTTCGACAAACACAAGTGATGTTTTTAGCTACACATTCAGCACATATAACATCTTCACACACATATGAGTCTCACTTTATATAGATTTAAATAGTGCGGCTGCATTCAGCTGATTCAGAATCTGCATCTTGTTACTGAAAATAGGCTTTGAACCTCAAACAAATAAGTGACCATATGTCATTTTATATTTATATATTCACATATGAATAATTCACCCAAAATCAAATAATAATCTGTCAATATTCAAATATGCAGGAAGCAGTGATGAGACATGAGATATGACTGATGTTAAACCTTGTTTCATGTGTGCAAAGATAAATACGCTTTTACATTTACATTTACATTTATGCATTTAGCAGACGCTTTTATCCAAAGCGACTTACATTGCATTCAAGTTACAGTTTTTCACATGTTTTATCAGCTCTTGCTTTCCCTGGGAATCGAACCCATGATCTTGGCGTTGCTAGCGCCATGCTCTACTATTTGAGCTACAGGAAAGCTTTTAGATTATGAACATGCTCAATTTGTTTTTGAAAAATCCGCTACATGCCTTATGTCATCTCGTCTGACTGATAGTTTATACTTTATTAGAAAATAAAAGGCCTTTTAGTATCTTTCCAAAATGTTGTGGTACACTTCTTTTTGTAAGAATAAAAATTTTAAAAAGTGAGCATCAAATATGATACATCCAGCTGGAGTGACAACTGAAATTGATATGCATTTTATGTAAAAAGTCTGTTATGGCTAGAGCAAATTGAGTGTGATCTCCATATGCTCAAATATCATATTACATGAACCATAAAAGCCAGATTTATCAAATATGATACTCCAAAAAAGGCAAACTTTATTTATTTATGTAACAAAATAAATAATTCCATGTAATATATATATATATATATATATATATATATATATATATATATATATATATATATATATATAATTTTATCTTGAATTTTTTTTTTTGGGGGGGGGGGTATTATTTTATGCTTTTATTGTTTGAAAAAAATGCATAAACTTTGTTCAAAATGTATCCGTTATGTTCTACAGAATAAAGTAATTCATATAGGCTAGGAATGATATAAGGATGATTAAATTACAGAAGTTTCATTTTTGGGTGAATTATTCATTAATGCATTGCATAATTGGCCATGAAAAATTAAAATGGCAAGATCATCAATTTGGGAATTCTGCTATGCTGCAACAGATTGAGGAAGAAAAAAAAAAAGTTAGACTAACATTTTCACAATAACTATCCATCAGCTTTCTCGCTCTGCATATTCCGGCCTTAGCTTTGAAGATTTGACCAAATAAAACTGGACATGAATTTTAGATGGACTATGAGATGGTCTAAATCAGTAAAGTATCTACACATTTCAGTCCTTCTTTCTGTCTGTCTACCCGTATAATAATAAACCCCAGGATGTAAGAAGTGCTGTTTAGCTACAAACACACACGGTGAATGGGGAGTGGTCACATGAGATGATGTCATTCTGCTGATTTCGAGCGCAGTGATGATGTCACACCGCAGGAGGAGTGATTCAGCTGAAGCGTCATTCACTCCTTTCCGTTCTCACTCGTTTTTATTCTGTTCTCTTCCTGGATTCTCTATAGCCTGGCCTTCCCTCGTTTAATAAAATCTTCTGTTTCATTAATTAAAAAGTGTCAGAATACCTTTCCCGTCGGTTTTATTGCCATCCCTCGCTCAGAGTTTGGGAAAAGCGCTGCCACGTCACCACATCTTTATTTGACCAGCCCTTCCCCTGCTAAAGGGCTTGTGGGAGAACAAAGGGGGTGGGGCCCGTGCAGATGCATCATCAAGGGGGTGTGGTTTTCACTTCAATTGCTCCATTTCCGAGCATTCGGTGTCCATGTCCGAGTCGAACAGAGAGCGTCCGGTGACGTCGCTGTCCGGCGAGGGCGTGTCGTGGTGGGACAGAGTGCTTTCCTGCTCCTGGAAGCTGCCGCTGCGTGAGTACAGACCCAAATCTGGAAGCTGGGAAGGAGAATCCGGCTCCTCGCTCAGTCCGTCGTAGTAAAGGTCGTCGACGTCCACAAACCACTCTGGCCAGAATTTCCGGCGGATTCGCTCACAGTACATGGCCAGGTTGATGAACTCGCCTGCATCAATGAAGCAGCTTCAGTCAGTTAATGCGCTCATAACTTTATATGACAGTATTCCCATACAAAAAAAGCATGAGTTCACGAGCTCACCTTTGATTAACTGCTCCGGACGCGTTCCTGGGAGAGTCCACATGGCCTGAGCGAGATGACCAAATACAGCAGCGTCTACTGTGGAGAGCTTCGGGCCCATTAGATACTTTTTATTGCCTGTGGGAGAAATTATATTTTTAAACTGAATTATGTAAGACAATGTAAAAATGATTTTTATTTTTTTTTAATGTGTTTTCTGGTTTGTTGCTATGATGTTCTGGTCTCTAGATATGAACCTATGTGGTACCTATGGGAGCTTGTTTCTACCACGGATTAAAAAAATAAAAAAGGTAATTGTGATATTCTATCTGACCATTATGATTGTTTTTCATGTAATTGCAAATTTATATCTTACAGTTCTGAGCAATGTTGAGTTTTTTCTCAGAATTCTGAATTTACATCTCATCATTTTTTTTTGTTTCCACCATGCAATAAAAAAAAATTAAATAGACTTTTTTCCAGCATTTGTAAGTTTATATCATCACAGTTCTAAGAAGAAAAGTCAGAACTGTGAGATATAAACTCAGAATTGAGAGAAAAAATTCAGAATTATGAGATAAAAATTCACAATTACCTTATCTTTTATCACATGAAGGAAACACGTTTTCATAGCAATTCACCTGTAGTAAGAGTAGGTTTTTTCAGGATTATGCATCGACACATTTATTTGAATAGTAAAATTACATTATTAACTCTTGTTTTCTGAAAAATTTATCAAAATTAATGTATAAATTGTATCAAATTAAGTTTATGCTTAAAACGGAGTAAGAAAAATAATCTTGTAGTTTATTTTCATTACCACCACTTGTTTTAAGCATAAACTCACATATTTCAGGAAACAAGATTTAATTGAGTAATTCTGATTCTCAAGTGAAGTGTATCTTTATATAAAATGTACTGCAGAATAAGAAAAATACTGAGAAAGAAAATCATTTGTTGCAGCGTGAAAGGAGGATTTATGTTTACTGGACACTAGAGGGCAGCACAGATCCATTGCTGCATTATTTTGTAACCTGTTTCAAAAGCTCTGAACTCTCGAGATTCATCTAGAATGATCTATATTACATATGAAAAAATCCTGTCAGTAAAGCTCACAAACTGTGTCTCGGACGTTCAAAACATACCGAGGAATGTGGCAAGGGTGCGCATGTCTTTCTCCATCAGAGAATACACCTCGTCTTTGGAGAAGCGTCCGATCCCGTGGCCGTACATCTCTCTCTTCACGATGCTGCCAGTCACCTGACTCAAGATCCACCTGAGCAGGTCACTGAGTGGCCCGTTTGTGGCTAACATCTTCTGCGTCTCCTCCACATTATCCACCCACTGACAGTATGCTATCGTCCTAAAGCAAAACACATTGTATTTAGATTATCAACCCATTTTAGTCATTCAGTAGGTCATGTTCAAGTTGGAATCCACCTAAGAAAGGCCGTCTTTTAACAATATAATGATGAACTAAAGAAGGCTGTTCAACTATCAGATTGATTTAGACCACAACGTGAAGAAAAACTAGCTCAGTCTCACCAATAGAAGTGTTCCTCCACCATTTTGATGATGGCCCGCGAGATGGCTTTCTCCTGAGGACTCAGGCTGGAGTTGAGGTTCACGCCGAGCTTCTCCTCCAGGAAGTCGATGATGAACTCTGTCCCGCACACCTGCTCCTTATTATACGCGATCCACGGCATCTTCCCTTGAGGAGACAACTTCCCATCGAAATAGTTCTGAGGAGAAAATAATTTGTGTGTTTAAAAACCATCCATCTCTTTTCACAACATATCTTCATCATCATACATTTATCTATTATATATTTAGATACCTGGTAGGGCAGATCCGCCATCCGCAGGTATGTTTCTATCTTCAGGCAAAAGGGGGACAGGCTAGGGACTCCAGTTTTGGGCCGCGCAAACTGATGCAGAATGATGGCGTCTTCAGAGTCCAACTCCTGTTCCTTCCTGCAGGGCAGCAAACATGGAAGTGTATTAGAAATCAATGGAGATCAAACAGTTTACAAATACACTAAAACATCCTAAAAAGATCAATTTTGTTTTAAAATGTACCACAAACATTCCAAAAATGAGCAAGATACAGCAGCATCTACTGTGAAAAGCTTTGGGCCCATTAGATACTAATGGGAGAAATCAAATTATTACTTTTTAAATTTTATTATCAAATTGAATAATGCAGAAAAAAAAAGATTTTGATGCTGTTTTAATGTGTTTCCAGATTGGCTGCTTTAATATTCTGCTCTGTAGATATGGCTCAGTTGCCACCTTAAGTGTCTCTATGATTTTTTGACATTTCATCATTTTAAACCAACTTTATCATATTCTATTGTGCAATATATTCTTAAATATATTCTATTCTAATCATCTATTGTGCAAAGCTTTGGGCCCATCAGAAACTTTTTATTGCCTATGGGAGAAATTATATTATTAAATTATTTAAGATATAAAAAAGATATATTAAAAATATATTTCTATGCTGTTTTTAATGTGTTTCTGGTTGGTTGCTATAATATTATGGTCTCCAGATATGGCTCAGGTACCTCCTTTAGTGTCTACAGGATTTTTATTTTTTTTCCAATATTTTATCATTTTAAATCAGTTGATCAAATTCTAAAACGATCTATTTTGTGTTTCAGAACGCGCCAAAAACATTTAAAAAGCAAGATGACCAAATACAGCACGTACAAATACACTTTTTATTGCCTAAGGGAAAAATTATATTATTACATTTCATAATACAATAGAATTTTTTTATTTTTATGTTGTTTATAAATGTGTTTTATACAAGTTTCTGAACTCTCGAGATTCATTCTACTGTAGAATGATCTACAATACATTATATATGAAAAATGACTAAAATGCAGCAAATCCTGTCGATAAAGCTCACAAACTGTGCCTCAGACTTTCAAAACAAACCAAGGAATGTGCGCAGGTCTTTCTCCATCAGAGTAAACCTTACCAATAGATATTTTTTTATTGCCTATGGGAAAAATTATATTATTACATTTCCTTATAAAACAGTTTTGTTTTTGTTTTTTTATGTTGTTTATAAATGTGTTTTCTATGTCACTGCAGCATTATTTTGTAATTTCTGAATTCTGATTGATTTCAAAATGACCAGAGATGACCAAATACAGCAGCATCCAATAAGGAAAGCTTTGGGCCCCTTAGATACTCTATTTTTATTGCTTGAGGAAGAAATAATATTAAAGAAATTGAAATACATAAGGAAATAAAACTAGATTTTTTAAATAATTTTTTTATTATTATTATTGCTATGATATTTCAGTCAATGTCTATAGGATTTAAAAAAAAAAAAAAAAAATTTGAACCAAGTTAAACTAAATAAATAAATAAAATCTTAAAATAATCAATTTTGTTTCAAAATTCACCAGAAATATTCCAGAATTTTTTAGGTCAACTTGAGAGTTCAGTCTTTAGTGTTCTTTATCAGCAGGATTTAGTCGCTGTCCACTTCACTGGTGCTGAAATTCATTAAAAGCATCATACAGTAATCATTCGCTTTCTCTTTAGTTTTATACTTATGATTATGTGTCTGATCTTAAGTCAATTAATAATATGTAATTGTATTTGTGTAATGCATGTCTCAATCAATAGCTCGTGTGAATGATTGTCGAATAACACCAAGTCCATCAGCTTTTCCCAGGGCCTCATGTAACCTGAGATGTTTTGCTGAGGACTAACAGCACTGCCATTTCTGCAAAGGTCAGAGACGAAGCAAAAGCACAGAATTAAACCCAACTGGCTCTGATCACTATATTGACGGGTCACTATTTACACCGTCTCACGAGGGGTCGATAAAGGTCATTCTGTCACATCACAATAACACAAGGAGACAATATCCTCAAGGCCTACATACAGAGACGCTCCAGCAACCGTGCCCTTGACATAGCACACATCAACATGTCAACATGCAGGCTTTAGACGAGGCAATAAATAGCATCCTGCTCAAAATTCATTCAGTTAGCAGGTATTCATTCATCAGTGGAGGATAATGAATGGACTGCATTGCATTGTGTTGACATGATTTTCCAGGATATTAATTTAGGTAATATTTCCCTGTTCGTGCCTGTCTCACTCCACCCAAAGGAGAATTTTTATTATAATAAGTATTACACATTACATTAAATCTAAAACACTGAATAAAAATATTTTATAATATATTTCCATAAATAATTAAATATATATATATATAAAAGCACAACCACTGCATATATAGTAATAATATTATCATTATTATTATTATTATTATTACTATATATAAGCAGTGCTTGTGCTTTTATATATATTTCATAATCTATAGAAATATATGATCAAATATTTTTATTCAATGTTTTTATTCAAGTACTACCACTACTATCTATTTAGCTCTTATATGTATTATATTTTATACATATAAGCACTGCATAGATGGCAATTATTACTACTACGTACTACTGCCAACTATTACTATTCCTACCTATTAAAAATATATAAGTACTTACAATAATTACACCACTTCTAATAAAATTATTAATTAAATATTTATATCAATTATTAATTATATATGCAATAATATAATACCTGCATAGACAGCAATAATAATAATAATTATTATTATTATTATCATTACTACTACTACTGTCTAGTCATTGCTTATATATAAAATGCTAATATAAACGCTGCATGGATGGCAATAATAATAATAATAACACTGCATAGATAGATAGATAGATAGATAGATAGATAGATAGATAGATAGATAGATAGATAGATAGATAGATAGATAGATAGATAGATAGATAGATAGATAGATAGATAGATAGATAGATACCTAATGACAAGCAGCTCGTGTAGTAAATAGGCGGCGGCGGCGAGCAGCGCGCCCCCGGTGATGTAGAGCGTTTTTCTCCACCAGGAGTCAAATCCTAACGCAGACATGATCCCTCCGTACTCCTGCAGCGGGTAGGCGATGATGTACCCATACAGCGACAGATGCTCCTCGGAGCCGCTCAAGCCGAGCGAGAAGCTCTTGTTCCGGCCCAGCTCAAGCGCGCAGGAGCGGCTCCAGGCGAAGCCGACGCGCCAGTACATCTCTCTCCTCTATCCGCCCTTCGGCCCGCTGTGGCTCCGGCAGAGGAGGCTTCATCAGTGCCGCGGGGTGGAGGTGGAGGTCAGAGGGTCTGAGGACACATGTCGCCTCCTGACGCGCGCTGGGGTCGGCATCAATCCGCAGCAGCTCGCGCCGCTCGCGCCGCTGTTTACCGCACAGCTGAGCGCCGCGCGTCACCAGGAGCGGAGCTGCTGATGCTGCGGGGGGCGGGGCGAGCGCGCACATTCTCCACTCTCATTGGTCAGATCCACTGCTGTCATAACAGTTTGGTAACAATTTCATAATAGGTCATAATATGAAATAATGTTTCAGTAATTTGTAAATGCTTCATTCTTTTGCTCCAAAAAATAAGTGGATAGCTTTAGTGTCATTTTAACATCACAAAATTAAATGCAGTTCTTTTATATTTTGTTTTAGTTTTAAAGTTTTATTAATTTTGTTGTGTTTGTCGATTTAATTTAATAGAAGTTATTTTAAATAATTTTAAATACGTTTAATAATAATAATATATATATATATATATATATATATATATATATATATATATATATATATATATATATATATATATATATCGTGATTAATCGCATACAAAATGAAAATTTTTGTTTGTATGTGTGTTTTGTGTATATTTATTATGTATATAATAAATGCACACACATACAGTATATATTTGGAAAATATTTAGATGTATTTACATGTCTATATTTATATTCATATAATATTTATCATAAATATATTTCATATATAAACATATCCTATTTTTCTGAAATATATTACATGCATGTGTGTGTATTTATATATACATAAATATTCACAGCACACATACCTATATTATGTAATATGTACATATATATATATATATATATGTGTGTGTGTGTGTGTGTGTATGTATGTAATATTATATTATAGAAAGTTATATCTAATAATCAAATATATACTTTATAAGTGC
This sequence comes from Acrossocheilus fasciatus, assembly GCA_036784905.1. NCBI lineage: Eukaryota > Metazoa > Chordata > Actinopteri > Cypriniformes > Cyprinidae > Acrossocheilus > Acrossocheilus fasciatus. The sequence goes on from CM071941.1 coordinate 4,744,341, forward strand.
CATTTAAAATGTTCTTCTAACATTTTTATATGATTTTAACACAGGCCACTTTTCAAGCCAAAAAAATAAATAAAGGCAATTTTTTTCAACAGCAGCTTTATTCAATAAGGCTTCTGAGCTCCATTATAGACAAAAAAAAATAAGAACACTCCAAGCCCTCTCACCCTCCACAACTCTCACACCATCAAATATATTTACAGGTAAATAATACATACACTGCATGACAGAGAGGGGCCACATTTATGCAAGTTCACGCAATAAAGATGAGGCAACGCTTCTGAAGCACAGCTAAACAAAGAACCACAGTGAGAGACGAAGCCAAAAACAAAAATGCCATTCAAAACACAGCCAAACATTTAAGTACTGTAATATCTTTTGAGGTCCTTCCACAATTAATTACGTGTCCCTCAAACTAATGACGTCGGTGGAGATGCAGATGATGGGAAGTGAGGGACTTGATAACCACACCCAAGATGCAGATCTCAATTATTCAATACATTTCCAAAACTCAAGATATTGGCTTGTCCTCCATTAAACGTGATGGATGCTTCAGTGTGCTGAAGCTACAGAGACATCAACTCAACATAACAGAATGAAAGCAAAACACAGCATTTGGGTTATGGCAAGTACACATATAGCATAATCATACAGTAAATTTATAATAAGAGAAAAATTATAAAAACAAAGTCAAGGGCTATACATGGAAAGCATATTTACAATGCAGTTTGAGTGATCAACTCAACTATCTGTGTCACTTGTGCATTCTAACTCACATCCACACGCACGTCAAACATCCAATCAGGATTTGATTACACAGTACGAGGGTTCAAAAGATCGCCGTCACATAGCCCTGTGGCCAATCAGTTTACAGACAGCCAATTTGTAGAGAAGACTGATCCGTTTCCCTGAGGAATACAAACTGTGATATGGTCAACGAGAGGCACGCATACAAATACATTTGCGATTAAACACACACACTCTCTCTCTTCGTCGCTCTCGGACAGAAAAAAAAAAATCAAGTTTTCTTGGTTCCCAAAGAGCGTCCACAGAAAGAAAGCTTCATGGGACTTTTCAAGGAAGTCAGGACCATCGACTAACAAAATCTGGGAAAACAGCACCCCTCTTAATCAAGCAGATGCCCGATGAGGTGCGTTTGTGTGTGTGTTTGTGTGTCCATAACATTCAAGACTACAGCCTTAAGCTTGGCAATAAACTCTACATCAGAGCAGATTTCCTATTGGTGAGCAGTTCTGACACGGGCTGTTCTGATTGGCGGAAGGAAGGAAGGAAGGAAGGAAGGAAGGAAGGAGGTGGCATCATTCTGTCTGCTCTGATTGCAGGAAAAACCCAGAAGGGAGGAAAGAGAGGATGTGTGTGCCAGAAATCGGTTTCCCCACGGTCATAAAACGATGTGCTTGTGAAAAGCAGCGTTCAGATGTGCCAGGATGTGCTGTGTTTGTCTCTCCGAATCACTCCGCCTCAGGTCCTCCAGCAGGGGCCGCTCTAGGACTGACTGTACGAGCTGTTTTGACTCCCGTTTGAGCTCTGGTCAGTCTCACTGTTGTACGCAAAACCAAGAAAATACAGGCACAGAGGTGAGATGAGAAAAAAAATTTACTAACTGAAATAAAGCTGAAATAAAATATCAACTAAATTTAGAAATGCTGCCTTGGAAACTTACTGAAATAAGTGTAAGTACTAAAAATGTAATCAAAATTCTTTATACATAAAACAGGCTTTAATAAAGGGCCGCTTTTCAAAAACCAAAACTATTGAAACTTTTCTGTAATTGAAATAAATGTGAAATAAAATAAAATATTAATATTAGATGAAAAACTTGAACATTTGAGTACTAAACTAATTACAAATAAAAAAGTACTTAAAAAAACTTAAAAAAAAAAAAAAAAGATATTTACACATAAAACAGGCTTTAAAAAAGGGCTTTTTTCAACAAATTAAAACTGAACATATACTAATTCAAAATATTAATAAATACTATAAAAGTTTCTAAATATTAAAATATGATTGGGCTTCATAACCATGTTAAATGCGGTGCAAAAAGTGTGAAAGCTGTGACATTAACTCTTTTAAGACATTAAAAAAAAATCTATAACTGTCCTAGAATCCTATAATTGTACTTTAATCCAGGACATTTGCAAAGACCTTATGCACTGATATGGACTGAACGAGCTTATTTAAATAAAGAGTAATAAAATTAGCCTCTTTTCATTGTTTCTCTTTGCAGTGGTGAAATAAATATGCACCCCAGGCTGTTTCCATATAAATAAATATAGTGTTGTGTGATTTTGATAACTGAGGTCCGCAGTCTGTCGTACCTGTTAGGAGGGGGTTTGGGTTTGGGCACCTTGTTGAGCACAGTAGCCATTTCCTTCCTATCATCAAAGTTCTTCCACTGATCATAGAGTTTCAGAATCACCCTGATGATCTCCAGGATCTGTGCCAGAAAAGCTTCAATGTTAATGTGCACAGCACTTATTCATTTATTTTACAGCGGAACGTGTCTTACCTTGTCCATGTCAACAGACAGCTCAGCGAACCACTGCCTGGCATCTTTCTGCTGCACCACACACGCCACATGCAGGCAGGCTGGAGGAGGAAGGAGACAGAATCTGTAACTCTGCCCTCTGGTATGTGACGTGCCAACTTGTTATACAGTTATTCAGATCCAAAACGTCAAATTATCTGCATGTTTGCAAGCATAGGACCTGCTGGATTAAGTGTAGGAAGTTTGATCTTACCCAGTGCAATCATGAATGGAGGATAAAGCAGACACAGGTCTGTCCTGTAGGTGTCGTTCACTATCCTCCTGCACACATTCACAGGACACTCATCTTCACTTATTCAGCTTATTTTGCAACATGGAAGTAAGCTTATTTTCTGTAAATGTGCAAGACTTCTGATTCATTAGCTGCAATAGGTAAATAACTAGAAGAAAAAGAAAGTGCTGTAAACCAGTGTGATTTTACTATCATTGAGATGTATTATAGTCTTTACTAATATTTTAAATCAGCTTTATTTTTAAGATTTGCGTTTTAGTAAGGTTTTTATTATTCAGTTTTAGTTATTTTAATACTTCAAGTTAAAACAAAATTAAAATGAGAAATCCTGCTGAAATAAAACTAGCTGAAATAAAAAGATTTATTTCAGTTTAGTTTTCTACAATCATTTATATTACTATATCAACTATAATAAGCCTGCAGTAAATGGTAAAACTATTTGTGCTACAAACCAATGTGTTTATAATTAAGAAATTAAAATAATATTATAAGTAATACCAGTTTGCAATATCAAGCAACATAACAGACTGTTTTTGTACAATTAAAATAACTGGTAGCCAGGAATATCGTTAACTAAAATGAAAACTATTACAAACATTTATGCTAATTAAAATAAGGATCAAATAAAATATAAGTACTAGAGGAAAAACTTAGCTAAATGAAAATTAGATATGTTGCTTTGGCAACTAACTCAAATAAGTTTAAGAAGCTGGAAAAAATAAAAACCAAAACTAAAAAATTTTTACTAAAATTAAAATGTAAAAAAATAAAAGCTAATTTAACACATTAACCAAAAACACAGCAGGACCTACTTAATACTAAAATAACACTGCTGGAAGCACATAACACTGGATACCTCACACATTCATGTTACAAATGGCCGCACCTGCTCTTACATTAAAAACAAGGTGGACAGAGACCGAAGAGCTTTTGGGAGATGAATAGATTCAGAAGCAAGAGTCTCATATAGGCAAACTTATCAGTGTAAAATCCACATTTCAACTTTTTCATTACCGCCCACTTAGACGGCTCTAACCGACTTATAATGCAAAATGATTTTTTGCGTTTTTTCATGCCGTCTGAAGCCGCACTCTCCTCACCAAGCCAGCGGCAGCAGCATGTCCTCCTGACCCATGTCCTGCACATACTGCAGTAACGGTCTGTACGGGTGGTACACGATCAGACAGCAGTCCTGAAACAAAACCAAACCAAACATCCATAAACAGATGCCAAAAACAAACATCTAAACATCCTAAAGAAGAAGAACCAATACCAACCATGAGCTCCAGTAAGTAGAACTCACACTCCAAGATCTAAACAAAGAGAGAAAAGCATGAGTTCACTGCGAAATCGTCACACTGATGTGCTAACTAACACGTTATGTGCACTAATTATCATCTTTCCCATTACGATGAGCCATAAACGTTCCACCAGACCTCTGAGAGTTTTCCCATGGCGTGGCGTACCCAACAAATAACACCAGCCCGAGACATGAGCTGCCAAAACCAACAGTCATTTATCACCATAATGAGACTTTCCTACGAAGGTGTCGAGAGTGTGAGGAATGTCACTCCTGAAACTTGGTGACACTTAAGACGTGACAGAAGGCTGCATCGTCACCACACACACACACACAATCTCAGCCTCTCGGCCAGCGTTTCCATCATATGAATCAGACAGTTACAAGAACTTATTATCTAGATCTCTAGTGACGCTGTCAGATTTCCAAAATCCTGATATGGAGCAAAGTCATTCTTTCCGCAGAAACTCTTTTCAGTAAGCGACCAACAACTTGGACTGCAGTATCAAGGCCATCTGGTACAACTCACACTCGCCTACATGCCAGATCAGTGTCTCATAATTTTTCTGCTGTAGTAAAGCACAGACATTTGACTCACGTGATTCATTCTGAAGGGAAACTCCTTTGGAAAGGCATAAGAGAACCTTGTTTTCACTGTTACAAAAAGAAAAAGATGCATTTATTCCATATTAGTATGAAAAGGTCACATGAGGAAGACAAGTTAGCATGCTTTTTGTGATCTGGGATTCCCAAACCTTCCTGATAATGAAGATATTTGGTGATTATGGCTAAAAAGTGAAGTTGTTTTATGGTAAAAAGTTGAATTAAATGTTGATTTATACTTTCAGGGTTTCTGCAGGTTTTATAAAGGTCAATTTAAGGCTTAAGCCCTTTTTAAGACCAAGTCAATCAAATTTAAGGAATAAACTGACGAGAATGTAATACCTCAATATATCCTCTAAATGTAAATGTCTAGAGAGCTCACGATGGGCTTCAAGGTTTGAAAAATACAAAAACACAACCGGCAAAAGATTTTGAATTCATTTATACATGGAAATAACTTTTACTGCACCATCTGATCAAACTGCAAAAAAGAAAAAAAGTGTGACAGAAGATAAGAAGTCTTGTTTACAGTCAAATTGATCAAAATGAAGTGAGTTTATTATTGAAACCAGAACAGATATCTTTCAAGGGATTCCAAATTGACTTAATTCAAAGGGAAAACTGGTTTTCATTCCCCACTGACAAATACTTCTGGGTTTAAGCATAAACTCACTTCATTTTGTTCAGTTCATTTGCATCTCAAGTAGTGCTGTCAAATCGATTAATCACATCCAAAAATAAAATCTTGTGTTTACAAAATATACGTGTGCGTACTATGTATATATACAAACATACATGTACATGTTTAAGAAATATATATATATATATATATATTTTTTTATATCTATATAAATAGAAATATATATTACATTTATTTCTTAAAAATGCATGTGTGTGCATATTTATATATACATATAAACATACACAGTGTACACACATATTTTGTAAAAAAAATTATTTTGGATGCAATTAATCGATTTGACAGCACTAATCTTGATTTAAGGATGTTTAGACATTTGTACTGGAAAATAAAAACACTATGGAAGACAATCATTTTTTGCAGTGCATGTAACATTTACTGCCATGACTTAATGATTTAAAGACTTTCTGCTGTTATTTGAGGCCTTCATTTGTGGAAGCGTGAATTAAGATTTTTAAGACCCACAGAAACCCTGTACTTAATATTAAACTCTGAATATCATAAGAATGAATTTCTGCAGTAATATCTGATACTGTCTGATGAGTTTTTAAGATATAAATCACTTACACACAGACGTTGCTGCTGAAATAAGGCGTGTGTTCGAAACAACACCAAATTCCTGTTAAGGACAGAATATGATTTCATTAATATTTTAATTTATGCATCTTTCAGCAGAAATTGCCACATTGAGACTGTGTTTACCTCTACTTTAGAGGCCAGAAACACACATGTGGGGGCCATCAGCACAGGGTCTATACTCTTCAGAGAGTACCTGGAAACAAGCCAAGAGCGTTCTTTTACTTTCATGCAAGTGTGCTTGAAAAGGGCCATCAATCTAGAAGACAGGTATAAATTTTTACAGAGGAAGAGAAGGCTGTAACCAAGGCAACGACATGCTCACCTGGCATAGAAACGCTTAAAGTAGACAGTTGCCGTGGCGATGACCTGCTGCCTGAGTTTCAAGTGTTCCCCCAAGGCTTGAATCACTGCCACAAGATGACAAATTTAACTATTTAAAGCGTTTAAAGACCAGGTTAACATATCCTATATTTAAAAAAATCCGTCTTAAAATACAAAGCAAGTGAATTACACTTGAAAAATCAGAACAGGCCCGTATTCATATTAATAAACAATTTATCTCCAAACCATTGGCAAAAAATATCTGTAGCTTCCAATATTCCTCCTCTGTGAGGAACTTGAGATCTTTCTGTCTCTCCTTCATCAGATCCTGTTTGTCCAGAACCCACTGCAGACTGATGAGAACAAACATCAGACACTTCAAATTAGAAATCATAAAAGAATAACATACAAATCAACACGCTACAGCAGGATTGTAGTGTATTTTTAATATACTCCTAATATCACTACAAATCCAAACTTTATACAAGCATCAAAACATCACAATATTATACTAATTGAAAATCCTGAAATCAGTTAAAAAGATGAAAATGGATTCATGCCGTGAATAACACACATTTATACTCATAATTCGTCAATTCAATTTCTCTATGGTTTCTTCAGTCCAGAGCCACCAGCCAGCCGGCTAAAGCTAATAATCCAAATATTTATACTGTTCCGACCATAAAATACATTTATTCTAGTATCTATTCTTTATCCCGGCATTAACCGATGTTTGGTAAATAGTTCGCTTTAATCCAGCAAATCCATGAGTTTTAATGTTTTTATTTCTCTTACAACTACGCAGCAACAGCAAAACCTCTAGAAACTGCTTTAATGTTCTCGATTTATATCCTCAAACACGTCTCTACTTACTAATGTGAGCTCTGCCAGAAGTTCCCTGCCATCTTGAGGTGATTGAGGTAGAAAATAAACCTTAATGTGATGTTAAATTGTGTTAGGATGAAACGATACTCTGATCTAATCAGACGAGGAGCGCGACACAAAAAACACTCCGTAGATTTTCAACGTGCGCATGAAAACGGTCCGGGAGGAAACACCTTTACACATCAGTTCCGGACCGAGTCCTGCGCTCTTCTTGTTTTATATAAATAAACGTATATCTGCTATTATAAGGCATAATATAATATAATATAATATAATATAATATAATATAATATAATATAATATAATATAATATAATATAATATAATATAATATAATATAATATAATTATTGTAGATAATACAATGATACTGTTATTACTGTTATTATATAAAACTATATAATATAATATATATATCATGATATAAAAAGTATTGTAAATAATATAATCCAAGTTTATATAACAAGTTTATAGGACATCAGCTTTAAATAAAATAATATAACATAAAGAACTCATATTACATAATTATTGTACTAATATAATATATAATATAAATAATTTTATATAATTATTGTAGATAATATAATTGCATACTGTTGTTGTTATTATCTTATTATATAAAACTATATAATACAATATATAGCTCATGACATAAAATACCTCATGATATAAAAATTATTGTAAATAATATAATACAAGTTTATATAAAAATGTAACATCAACTTTAAAATAATATAAATAACTCATACTTCTACTATTATAACAAAATAGAATAGAATAATCAAAGTTCATATGAAAATGAGAAAGCTGATAATTAATTTTAAATAATAAATAGAATATAATACAATATTACATAACATATAATTTAATAAAAAAGAGCCATATTATTAAAAAATATATATTGTAAATAATATAATTTTGCTGTATTATAAATATTATTATTAAACTATTTAAATGTAACAAATAATATCTCATGCCACTTTGATAAGATGCTATATGCAGGCCTGTATAATAATTATAGTGTTATGCGTTTGTTGGCTTGTTTGTTACAGTGACTCTATAACGATTATAGTTATTAATACCAGCATGCCCTTCTTTAATACAGTATAAGCTACTTTCAGTCTCCAAGTTTTTAGTGCAGAGAATTTCATTAATGAGGCTCTCGCTTGCCATCTTCATCAGGAAAGCTCACTCGTCTATTTTTACCGCGGTGCATCTCTTCGCGGTGGCCCGTCAGATAGCTGACTCTGTGTCAGACTGAGGTTTGACATTCCTCCTCCGGACAGGACAGCAGGTATAAAGCCCCGTCTTCAGTGAACGGGACACAACGCTTCTGTAGAGGAACCACCAGCTTCACCATGAGTCACAGCCCAGAGAGGATGTCTTCTTACCGCCGTCACTTCGAGGGTGGCCTGACCTCCGCTTCCACGCTTCAGGTGCGGGTCTCCAGCCCTTCGCCCACCCGAGGAGCTGTGCGCCACCGCTCCGCCAGCTGCACCCGCAGGGCGCTCTCCGGATCCCGCAAATCACGCATGACCAGGTGAGCCTCGTAATAAAGTAGCCTATAATATATTTAATAGGCTATCATCACTTATTTTATTTCAGCTATAACATTTCTCATTTTTGCTTAATTTATGTCTAAGTAGCCTACTAAGATAACTAGCCTAAAACTAAAACTTATTATTAAAAAACAAAACTATGTGGATAATTTTAACTAAAAATTAAATGAAAACAGAAAATGTAGAAATAAAATCTAATAAAACATATTAACAAAAACTATCACATATCAATATATAAGCATATCATATGTGACCCTGTACCACAAAACCACAGGTATACTGTATTTGTAGCAATGGCCCAAAATACATTGTATGGGTCAACATTTTTCTTTTATGCCAAAAATCATTAGGATATTAAGTAAAGATCATGTTCCATGAAGATATTTTGTAAATATCCTACTGTAAATATATTAAAACATAATTTTTGTTAAGTAATATGCATTGCTAAGAACTTCCTTTGGACATTTTTAAAGGCGATTTTCTCAATATTTGGATTTTTTTTTTTGCACCCTCAGATTCCAGATTTTCCAATATTTGTATCTCGGCCAAATATTGTCCTATCCTAATAAAGCATACTGTACATCAATGGAAAGCTTATTTATTCAGCTTTCAGATGATGTATAAATCTCACTTTCAAAAAATTGACCCTTATGACTGGTTTTGTGGTCCAGGGTCACATATATGAATAAGCATATCAATACTAAAACAACAATATACTATATAAAATATAATATAATATAACAATATATTGTAGAATATAATATATATTGGTCATTATCATAAACTAAAATTCTAAGCATTAAAAAACATTCATTAAATAACATAAAAATTCATTTAAATTTTTTTATATATATATATAATTTATTTTTTATTTTATTTTTTGTAGCTAGCTGCCTGGCAACAATTCTCATTTTTGTTTAGTTTACGTTGAAGTAGTAAAATAATTCAAACTAAATAAACTTACACTAAAAATGAAAACTTATACACTTATTTAAAAAAAAAAAAAAAGTATTAAAAATAACAAAAACACAAAATTACTAAAACTTTAAAAATAAAATAAATAATATTTTTATTCCATTATTGTTATATTTAATCATACATTTTGTCAAATATCTTGTATTTTGTATTACTTTCCATTATTAATATGAAAATAAATATTTACAATAATAAGCCTTGTTTTGTGTCCTTGTACAGCAGTGTGAGTATGGGAACGCTGTGTCTGGGCATGGGTTTGGGGGCTGCTGGAGGCGCAGTGGATCTGGACGCTGCAGCCGCTGAGAACCAGGCTTTCCTCAGCACACGCTCCAGCGAGAGAAAGGAGATGGTCGCTCTCAATGACCGCCTGGCTGTATACATCGAGAAGGTAAGACACTTCTGAGGCACGCTTGTCCATCTTCTCCTTTTGCTTTCCCACTTTGAAGACCAGCTTGTGAGTGTGAGTGTGCTTGTTCCAGGTGCGCTCTCTGGAGCAGAGCAACAAGCTGCTGGAGGCAGAAATTGATGGCATCAAGGGCCACCATGTGAAGCCGTCCGGTCTGCGACTGCTCTATGAGGACCAGCTGAGGGAGCTGAGGAGGATTGCTGACCAGATGAAAGTCCAGCGGGTGAGGGATGACCACAGGGCCATTATGACTAACTCGCTTACACACTTAGACCATAACTTGATCATTACTTGCTCATTTCTACTTTTGCTTTTGTAGGATCTGGCGGTAGCAGCAAAGGATGCCATGGCAGGTCAGCTGGAAATGCTGAAGGTGAAATACGAGGAGGCTGTGGAGGCCAGGAAAAAGGCAGAGCTTGAAATTGAAGCCTTCAGACCGGTAAGGTCCGACATAATGCAGAAAGTGTAACATCACTTGGTTTTGCACAATGATTGGGGCTCAAACTCCTTCTGTCTACTAGGATGTGGATGCAGCCACATCCGCCCGAATTGCCTTGGAAAAACGACTGGAAAACCTGGAAGTGGAGCTTGAGTTCATGGAGAGGATTCACAAAAAGGTGCATTTCAATATAATATTATTTAATATTATAAATATCATCAAATTATTATAAATATATAATATAATATAATGAAAAATTATATGATAAATCATGGCAACATATGTTTTTCCATTACCGTATCAAAAAATAAGTTATATAAGATTTAACTACATTTTATGTCAGATTAATATCATTTTAGTTGAATTTATTTTTCTTAAAAACTTGAGGCAGCAACGTTTTTTACAGTGAGACAATTGTAAAATTGTGTTATATATAATCAATGTTATAAAAAAATAGAGAATATTGTTGAATTGCTATGTGATTTTATCGCATTAATATGGTAAATAATTAAAAAGTTTTGATTTCTCTAAATTTTCTGAATGTCAGGAAATCGAGGAGCTGATGGCTCAGATTTATGGATCTGTGGCTAAAGTAGATGTGGCCTTCTCTTTGCCTGATCTGGCGTCCGCCCTCAAACAGATCCAGGCTCAATATGACAGTATTGCCGCCCAAAACCTGCAGGTAATCAGGACGGGACACAAATAAAACCAATATACTAAACTGTTTTGCTCACATATGCTCATGTTTTTCCTGATCGGTGTTCACTAGGAGATGGACGCTTGGTATAAAGCGAAGTTTCAAGATCTAAACAAAGCAACATCACGGCACGTGGAAACAGCGAGGAGCGTCAGAGAGGAAATCACAGCTTACAAGAGAGAGGTGTGGGAAATGTGCCTCATTTAACAAAAGCACCAAACTGTACTGCCTTATAAACTTAATGTGTATGTGTTTTCAGATTCAGAATAAACAGAGAGAACTGGACGCTCTTAAAAACAGGAATGAAGCACTGCTGCTCCAGATGAAGGAAGCACAGGAGAAATACAAGAAAGAGGAGGAGGAGCTGCAGGTAAAGCCACACCCCCTTCAATGTAGAGAGAACATGTCACATTGGCTGCGTCCAAAATCACACACTAAGTATGTACTTCTTTTGAAAAGTAATTACTTGATAACTGTTAAAAACACACACATTATATATAGTATAAATGTAATCTGGACCTACCTACCTAACTATTTAATAGGTGATTTCGAATGCAGCCAATCAAATTTATCAACTATAGATTGTTTAGGGCAGAATATCATTAAGACCCAGGTTGGGCACTTTTTAGTACATTTTTTTCTGTAAAATTGAGTTGATTTGAAGTAAATCATGTGTCATAGATCCGTATCGAGACTCTAAAGGAGGAACTGAAGTCTATTAAGGGGAAGATTGCACTTCTGCTGAGAGAATATCAGGATCTGCTCAACATTAAGATGTCGCTGGAGATTGAAATCACCACATACAGGTACCGCAGGGCTGCCATCACACCACATTACCTCAAACAAGCAATGCATAATATCTCGCAATTTAGACTTTTTTAAAGCTGTAAACTCAGAATTGTGAGAAACAACCTCAGAATTCCAAGATAAAAACTCTCAATTCTAAGAAAAATTCTCTTGCAATTCAGAGTTTGCATTTTGCAATGCTGACTTTTTGAGTTTATATCTCACAATTCTGTTTTATTCCCACCATAGAATTAAAAAATAAAAAAGACTTTTTATATAACAATTCTTTTTTTCTCGCAATTGCAAGTTCACATCTCATAATTCCGGCTTTTCTTCTCAGAACAACAAGTTTCAATCTAGGAATTCTGACTTTTTTCCCTCAGAATTCTGAATTTTCACTCTTAAAAATAAAGGTGCTTAAAAGGTTCTTCACAGCGATGCCATGGAAGAACCATTTTTGGTTCCACAAAGAACCATTCAGTCAAAGGTTCTTTGAAGAATCATCTCTTTCTTACCTTTTAAGAATCTGAAGAACCTTATTCGCCACAAAGAACCTTTGGTGAAACAGAAAGGTTCTTCAGATGTTAAAGGTTCTTTATGGAACCATTTAGACAAAAAGATTATTCTATGGCATTGTGAAGCACCTTTATTTTTAACAGTGTACATCTTGCAATTCTGTTTGTTTGTTTTTTTTTCGCCATGAAATAAAAAGGTAATTCCAACTTTTTATGTCAAAATTCCAACTTTTCTCCTGCAATTGCAAATTTCGGATTTTTTCCCTCAGAACTGCAAGTTCATTTGCCACAATTGACTTTTTTTCTCAAAATTGTGGGAAAAAAGTTTGAATTGTGAAATAAAGAGTTACAATTACCTTTTTTTATCCCATGGTAGAAATGGGCTTCCATAAACACTTTTCCATATACACATAGTTCAAAATTCTTAGGCAATTATACCCATGTCTAAGTCTGTTTGATTTGCCTGCGGTTTTGCAGGAAGCTGATAGAGGGAGAAGACAGTCGCTTGTCCAGCATGGTGAGCGGTCTGTCTCTCATGAGCGTGAGCGCTGGAACGGTCAGCAGTGTTTTCGGGGCGGCAGCAGCCCACAGTGGAGCGCTGAGCTCAGCCGCCTCTGAGAAGATGCTCTCCAGCAGCACAATAGTCGACCACAACCATCACGAGTCTGTGGAGGAGTTCACTCACGAGCAGGCTGTGGAGATGACGGAGAGGAAGACCGTCCTCATTAGGTACAAGTACACCGCTCCAACACAAAAGTTATTATATTAAAAGTCATGCATGTAATGTTTCTTAATGTGGGTGTAGAAGCTAATGCCCATTTCTCTTTGGTTGCAGAACAGTTAGGACAGATGAGGACACATTTCAAACGGACACACAAGAACGTACCATCACTATCTCTGGTGCTGCAGATGAGAATGATTGAATTAGAATCAAGAGATCTCACTCCAAACCTCCCCATATCAAAGTTTATTCATTTAGAGTTGTTGCTCAGATCTCACATTCCATTATCAAAATCTGTGACAAACCAAACGTCACAAAAAGTCTCTCAACCTTTGCTACCTACTTAGTGCTTTGACTAAACCGCTGTAACTGAGTGTATTAAGCATTTAACCATGTGTCAACTGATTCAAGTCAAATAAAGTTTGATTGCATAGCAGCAGTGCCTGATGTTGTTTTAGTGCAGTTTTTCTGTGTCTGAAGTGCATATATGGCATACTCGGAGAAGCAATGCTTTCATATAGCAAGAAAATTAGATTTTTTTGCAGGAAATATTAGATAGATTATTTATTAGATAAACTTTATATCAAAAAACATTGGTATAAAAATCACATAATGCTACATACAATCCAATATGCTTTACATTAGTTGTAATTCACCCAATCTCTATTTTATTTTGTACAACAAGGTTTTTATTAGAGAGTTGCCCAATGTTGATTGCACATACACTACTATTCAAAATTTTTTGAGTAATTAGTTTGGTTTCGTTTGTTTTTTTTTAGAGAAATTAATCCTTTCACTCAGTAAAGATGCATTTAAATTGAACAAATGTTACAGAGAGACTATTACATTGTTACAAAAGATTTCAAGATTCAAGTAAAAGCTGTTATTTTGAACTTTCTGTTCATCATAGAATCCTGAAAAAGAATTATCATGGTTTCCACAAAAATATTAATCATTGATAATAATCAGAAATGTTTCTTGAGCAGCAAATCAGCATATCAGAATGATTTCCGAATGAATGAAGACTGGAGTAACGATTCAGCTTTAACATAACAGGAATAAATTACAAATTTAGAACAAAATTTAAATTGTACTAATATTTCACAATATTGCTGTCTGTACTGTATTTTTATTAAATAAATGCAGCCTTGGTGAGCATAAGAGACTTCTTTCAAAAACATTTAAATATCTTACCCCAAACTATTGAATTATATTTTCTTCTATAATCAAAATGTTAGGTAAAATTGACAAAAAAAAAGCCAAAACTCGATTTTGCTCTAATGATCTCACAGCGATCACGGTTTAACATCCCCTCATAATCAAACGCTTCCGTTTATAAAGATTGTTGGTCATTCATACAGTACAAAGAATAAACTATTAACATTTTTCATCTCCAAAAACATTCAAAACATTTGTTTGTGCAACAAATACTAGTTTACTGTACATTTACAGTATTTATGCATTTCACTGGATGGATTCAGACTGACTGTTTGATTAGTGTAAAGGCTTTGGCTCGTCTCCGACTCCTCCGGCGAGACGATACACAGCCAGACTGACCTCATGAGCCAGACTATCAGCACTTTCCTGCACAAAAACACAGAAAAAGTTGCAATTACAATCAAATATATTGCGATATATAAGAGAAAACGAGCATAATGATCATGCGCACCTGTGTGTCAGCCTCAGCATATACTCTGACCACATCTTCGGTTCCAGACGGTCTAACGAAAGACCGAGCGTTTTTGTATTTCTTTACAAGCGAGTCGATGGCGTCCTGCAGACCCTCTGGAGTCACAGCTTTCCTTTCTGCATCTGTCGTATCTATAACACGCCGGTCTGACACCTGCAGCGTACAACAGTTAAATATACGTATATACACTCAAACAGCTCACAGACACACACACAAGCACACACCGTGACTTTAAGTTGGCGGTTGGGCAGGTCTGTGTAAATTGCGTCCCAGTCTTGCACAGACATCCCTCGGATGGCCAACACTGCTTCAATCACCAGCATATCCGAGATTGCGTCTCCCACCGTCTGCAGAAGAGAGAAAGGGAGTTAAGTATTGAAAAATAGTTTGAATAATTGAATAGAATAGTTTAAATAAGACATCTGATCGTCTAGTGTGATGGTGTTTGTCTATACCTGGTTGATCAGATTGATTGTGCTCTCCAGGAGTTTCACCGCTTGTTTTCTCTCATCGTTTGTGTTCGAGTCTTTCACCAGCTCCTGAATCTGTTTCTGTGCTGCTTTGCTAAACAAAACCTGCAACATACCAGCAAAAACTCAAAAAGTTTCTAAACTGGAAAGCTAGATCAAAAGTTAGCGTGAATGAAATCACATAAGCATGCAGAACTGTTGTCCGATGGACTGAAATTTGCTGAACTCGTTTGAACTAACGTTTGACCATCAGAGGAACTAAATCAAACATGAAGGAGATGCTAAACTGGGTGGTTTCATATGAATGCAAGTTTAAAAGCATTTAAACTCTATTCAACTGAGAAACAGCATAGTTTGCATTGTAATGGAAAAATGAAGTATAGTTGAATATTTGAATAACAACAGAATGATATATATCTCCTAGTCCTCACATTATCAGCAGGGTAATTTACAATTCAAAATTTAAACTTTAAAATTCAAAACGTAAATTGAGAAATATAACATGTAAAATTCAAACTTCAATACGTACTATTTTAAAATAATTTAAAATATAACATTTTGAAACAAAGTTTAAAATTTGAAATGTAAAAATTTAAATTCTAAATATAAAATGTAAAGTTCTAAATTCAAAATCGAGTGTTGCTGCCATTTTTTAATTTATGAATCAAAACCCCTCAACCAGCTTGTATACTTTTATGTTGTATATTCTTCATATTGTATATTTTGAGTGCTTTTTTTCTGCCTTATTTATAAAATGCAATTATTTTGCAGTGAACTCACAGTTCCATGTCCATTAGCCTCAAAATACACTCCAATATCATATTCCTGTGCCGCGTGATGTAGGTGCTTCACTCCTGTTTTGGTACAGCATACAACAACCTGTGGAGACGTCAAAGCTCATCTTAATATCTCATAAACACTGAGTTTACGCATGAATAGGAGCATGCAATAGTACAAGGAGGTATTTTGTAGACCATCACCTTCATGACGTCCTCCAAGTAGCGAGTTGAGCTCCCATTAGCATATGCTGTCTGAACAACAGCAATCTGTAGGTTCAACCCTGCCTGAACACACACACACAGATGAAATTAATATCTGAATTCATATTTGGATGTGGTCATTTTCATTTTAGACTGTGTTTGAGCGTGTAGAACCTGTGTGAGCAGCTCTTTGAGGTACGTGCTAATGAGAGTAGCGATCTTGTCTCCGTCCAGCAGATGGAAGCAGCCTTTAGAGTCGGTGTAATAGTAAACAATCCGATCGGCATCACCATCAAACGAGCAGCAGCGTTCACCTACTCCCATATTCATACCTGGAGAGAAAAAAGTGAGAGATTTCTCCGAAAATTCTGAATGAAAGAATGATGTGCATTACTGGTCAAACGTTTGGAATAATTATGATTTATTTTAAGAATTTTAAAAGAAGTCTAATATGCTCACCAAGGCTGCATTTATTTGATCAAAATACAGACTGAAATATTGTTAAAATATTATTAGAATTTAAAATAACAGTTTTCTGTTTTAATATGTTCTAAAATCAAATTAATTCCTGTGATGGCAAACCAGAATTTTCAGCATCATTACTCCAGTCTTCAGCGTCACATGATCCTTCAGAAATCATTCTAATATGCTGATTTGCTGCTCAAGAAACATTTCTTATCATTTGTATATATATTGAAAACAATTTTTGCTGCTTATAAAGATTTTCTGGAAAATGTGATACACTACCATTCAGAGGTTTGGCATAGGTAAGATTTAAAAAAATAAATATCTATTAAATAAATGAAGCAGTGAAGCACTAAATTGATAAAAGTGAGAGTAAAGATATTTATAATGTTACAAATGTATAATTAAAATAAATGCTGTTCTTTCGAACATTCCATTCATTAAAGTATCCTAAAAAATGTAAATCAAAAATATTAAGAAGCAAAAACATTTTCAACATTGATAATATAGATGCAAATCAGCATATTACAATGATTTCTGAAGGATCATGTGACATTGCAGACTGGAGTAATGATGATGAAAATTCAGCTTTGCATCACAGGAATAAATTACATTTTAAAATACACAGAAAACAGTCATTTTAAACAGTAATAATATTGCACAATATTATTTTCATAATGCATTTATGATCAAATAAATACAGCCTTGGTGAGCATTAAAAATCATTTTCAAAAACAAAAGATCAGTAGTGACCAGTAGTGTAGTGTTTTTCAAGGCTTCTATCATTATATCATAAAAAAAAACTATCTTGGTCAATACAAACACAAATATTACACCATCTTCATATAAAAGGGTTTTTCCCTGCTGGGATCAGACGTGGAGTTTTCTCATCCTCAGGGAGTTCAGACAAACCTTGAGGCGCTTTCTGCTGGACTTTGACGTAATCTGCTCCACACATGTGGTTGAGTTTCCCACTACTGCCGTCATTCGAAAGCACCACCTGCAGTTCAGAGCGAAGAAACGCCTCCATTTCTCTCATCTTCAATGCGCCGATGCCGTTGGCTCCATCCAGCTGAAGCCTCTTCTGATCATCAGTGCGGTTTGAGGCCTTTGGAATACAAAGAGGGAAGCAATTAATGCTAGAAATAATCAGCATCATTAATGTTTGCTGTTTTCATGTCTCTCTTACGTTCTGGGTGAGCTGAAGGAAAGCCTGTGAGAGTTTTTGGTAGTAGCCCTCAACAGTGGGACTGCCGTAGCAGCCGCGCGTGTTGCAACAGCACACCATATAATGCAGCTGGGGAGTGGTGACCAGACCATAGTCTTAAAGAGAAACACACACCCATCAATCTGTCACAATATAGTCAACAGAGCAATTCATCAAACTTTGTACAGTCATAAGCTGTACTTACAATCTAAAAAAATTATGCAAATGCAAGTCAACTTTAAATGAGCTTTTAAGCTAAATAACTGAGGTCAATAAATTCAAGTTTTGTAATCCATAACCACACCATGAGTTTTGCCGCCCAAACTGGAAACGCCATCCAGTACAGCCTGAGAGAGACTAGCACTGCTCGGTCTGAAGAAAACAAACACAGAGAAATACAAGTTACACTACACTTAAATTATGCATTTTATATATTACATTCAACCAATTTACATGCTACAGATGAGTGCAACAGGGAATGTAAATCAAGTAAATAATAAAGAAAAATAATATTTTTCTTGTTTACAACACTAAATTGTATGTACCTCATAAATCATGCATTGTAAGAAAAAGTTGGATAATAAAAAACACAGATCTGGTTGATCTCAAAAATTTACTTTTAGCTTTACTTTTTTTTTTTCTTTTTTTACATATTTAAATTTACAAATGAATTCAGAGGCTCTTTGAAATAATAAGTGCAAGAACAATTACAAAATATATATATATCTATATATAAAGTGGTGAAATTGTGGAATAACAACATGACAAACAAAACTCAAAAACAGATCATTTGTACAATATGTGTAATACTTGAAACAACTGTATGAAACTTCTGTGACTTTTAATTATACGAAATTTGTCTTAACGTTTTTTTGTACAAATTTCTGTGCAAGTATAAATCCAGTAGTGAAAGTGTTGCTCATTAGATTTTTAACGAAATAGGGTATTATGTATGTAATGTGTATATGAAATCAATCCTGATGATGATAACAATCAACTACACTTGATATTCAATCACATTTTCAGACTGTGAAACCTCTGTTGGCCGTTTCTGACTTGATCTACTGGCTTGGCCACTATGAAGTCTACAGGTTTGGTAACTTCTCTCTTTATGTACTTAAGCTTTCAATTTGAACATTTGTTAACCTTGCCGCTGTGTAAACAGAAGCCAGGCTACCTGGTGTCTTTGCCGACGTAGACACTTGCCGGCTCGCTCATGTTGATGTCCTCTTTCTCAATAATATCCTTCAGTTCTTTGAGAAGAGAGTCCTGCTCGGCGTTAGCGAGTTGTGTGGCGTATCCCTCCCACACCGCTGTCACCATCTCTCCCATGGGGTCAATAAGCTTCACCCCATTGTCTTCCTGAAAAGGATGATGAGAACATGATGAGAAAACCACAGCACTATTCTATTGTTATGACAGTACATGTGGACACAGGTGGGTGCGTTTCTTACTTCTGGGTTATGAGAGGCGGTCACCATGACTCCAATGGTGGATTTGGTCTTTTTGGACCTCAAAGTTGCCAAAAGCCCCATGCGGAACATGATGTGATCCAGATGTTTGGCGTGAGTGCGGAATCCAGCTGTGCCATACTGCAACGTCAGGCCCTCCGGCTTCGGATGCAGCTTGGACTTTTGAGATACTTCCTCAAACTGAGCCATCTCTGAAAATAAACACAAAAACAACTTAGCTTGATTCATTCATTTTGATTAAATTATATTCTTAACAACTTTACTAACAGGATCACCCACTGTGATTAACATTAAACCAATGCATATAAGAATTAGTATATAAAAATTCATTAAAAATTACTATAAAAACCCCAAGCAGTTTGTGATTTATGATGCCCATATATGCAATAACCAAAACAATAATTAACAAACCAATCCCAAGATAAACAACAATTAGCAATTTAGATTTTTTAAGAATTATAAATTGTAATAATTTAATTCAATTATTACAATTACTACAATCACTTATTACAAATAACAACTTCATTCAGTCTGAAATGAATGAATGAAATTCCTAACCACACAGCTGCACACATTACCCGGACTTGCAAACGAAAACAAGACATATGCAAACTAACTACAGCTGTTTTTGTTATTTGCCATTAAATCATTTTAATATGAACACAGCTGATGAAGTTTATACTCACTGTGCTGTTTCTGCGACTGAAGGGCGTGCGCGGCACTTCCTACTTCCCGGATTACGTGGATACATTGACGCACGTCGCCACGCCCCCTTTCCTGACGTACTCAGGGACTTGGTGCATATTTTAATCAAATGAGTTTACGGATCAAAGTCTAATTATGTTAAAGTATTGCAGTGTGTGCTAACTGAGAATTTTCATTATTATTCCTGAAATATTTAAAAATATCAATAAAAAATAATATTTCTTAATAAGACTTCTAATCTTAATCATTATTGTTAATTATATAAATATTATGAATTATTTATTTCAGCAAACTCAATTACATCAGATTTTTGATTAATTAATTGATTGATTTAATGTTTTTAACTTCAAGAACATTTTCTCTGACTTGTAGTGAGGAAGCTAAAAGTATTAATGTATTTTTTTTAATATACTTTTTCAGCCCTAAATTTTTTTTTTTTTTTTTTTTGGTTCGTTATCAGCTGTGTAAACATGCTCCGTTAACATGTTGCTGCAGATGTTGTAACTCTGTTCCCATTGCACTATTGAGGAATGGCTTCTCAGATGCCCCTTCACAGTTTATGCCTGTCATTTTTAACAAACTTCATGCTTTTCATGGCACATAGTGTACATGAATATGAAAAACACAATAGAGCCCCTTCACGGTTCGCAAGAGACTTTAACACACATGTCTGATGTCTGAAAAAATGAAGTAGACAGCCAGACACAGAACAAGGAGAGAGAGAAAGTTGGTGGCCCCTGGCCAATAACAGTTTACTGCTAAGCTCCCTCTCAGCGAGGACTGACCCTCACACACACAAACTAACACTGACTATAGCATGTGCTGAAAGAGCTTTCAGTAATCTGTGTGGCAGACTTAACAAAACCGCTCTTGGATTCTTATGCACTCTCTGTAGTCAACTTTTGTTTGTTTTTATGTTGCTGCTGAAGAAAAGTGAACTTTGCAGCTGCTTCAACAAAAAGAGGAGGTCCTCATGGCAGATTCCTGCATCCCGCTGCTCACACTGTACCTACACTCACACACACGGCACAATGGCACATGGCTTTCCCCATCTAAAAGGCTTTAATTACTGGTGTTGATGAATCTGGAGAAGACTGCTGGCTTTGTTTCTGGCCCGAGCTCTGAACTGGATGGTGAGTCTCCAGGGTTACTCTGCATGAAAAGAGCTGCAAAACAAGCTGCATAAACAGAAAAAGAGAAAGGTTTACTGGTCGCACTATTTACTACTTCTGACTGGTGAGTAGAAAAAAAATTATTGATGGGTCTCATATTTTTCTTAAATGAAGATTTGCATTTGGAATATTTTCCGTGTTTACCAAATGTAATTTAATAACATATTTATGAGTAAAAAATAAAGTTTCTTTACTGGCATCTGTGGCTCCATGAAGAGCCTTTAACGCTTATGGAAACTTCACAACCCAGCTAACGATAATGTGTTCTAAGAAGATTTTGCTAACGTTCCCATTCAATTATGAAAACATTATTTCTGAAAGTTATCTGAACATTCAAAGCATCCAGATGTTTTTAAAATGTTTTTTGGTTTTCTGAGTGTAGCTTCAGATGGACATCAAACTAAAACTTTTCATTAATAAAGTTCCGTGAACAATGTATAAACAACATTTTTGTGCAAATGTTTTGAGATAAATACCAGACAACACTCTTTAAAAATAGAGGTTCTTTAAAAATAAAGAACCTTCAACATCCTTGGAAAGTTTTTTAATTGAACAAAAATCATAGTGGAAAATTGGTCCTTTTAAGAACTGTTCACTGAAGGGTTCTTCTATATCATCACTGCAAAAATCCCTCATTTGGAATCTTTATTTTTAAGAGTGAAATCTGAACAAATATTCTATTACTGTTACTGGATGTACATTTATTCAAAACATTGAGAGAACCTTGCCAGAACATTCTGAGAACGTTCCCTGTTAGCTGGGAAAAGGTTCTTTATAGTGGAAATGGTTCTTTAGATTTTAAAAATGTTATTTATGCTATGAAAAAAATGTTTTTTTTTTAAGAACGGTTCACTGAAAAAGAACCAAGAATGTTTCTTCTATGGCACTGACAGGAAACCCCTCTTTTAGAACCTTATTTTTTAGTGAATGATGAACATCACTCCTATACTGAAAATCTGCTTTGAAAGTGTTTCATAAGTCTTCTTGTTTGTTTACTATGTTTTTTTGCTTTTTTTGTGCAAATTATGCGCATATATTCTTTGTTAAGAGCTAAATCGGCCACTTACAGAGATGATGGTCACTAAAAGAGAGTCGGCTACTGATAAAGTGTCAGATGAAGGTACGGAAAAAACAGCGAAAGATGATGCAGTTCATCTCAGGAGGAGTATAGGCCTGCTGCCATCAATTTCCTTTATCATCGGCACTGTGGTGGGCAGCGGCATCTTCATCGCCCCCAAAGGCGTGTTGATTAATTCGGGCAGTGTGGGAATGTCCTTGCTGGTCTGGACTCTCTGTGGCGTCCTCTCCACTTTTGGTGAGGGACATCTTTGATGCTTATACACTACTTGTCAAAAGTTTGGAATAATGCTGAATGATTTTGAAAGAAGTCTCTTATGCTCAACCAAGGCTGCATTTATTTGAAAATGCTGTAAAAACAGTAATATTGTGAATTATTAGTTACATTTAAACAACTGTTTTGTTTCAATATACTATTAGAATGTTATTTATTCCTGAGATGCAAAGCTGAATTTTAAACACACTTTAAAAAAATCCCGTAAAATTTATGGTAAAAAAACGGCAGCTGTGGTTGCCAGAATTTTACCGTAAAAAATACGGTAGCAACATTTTAGGGTTTTACGGATTTAACTAAAAAAAAAAAAGCAATTGAAACCCGTGTTTCTTTTACTGATGTAATGTTAATATACCAACCTATTAAAGTTCTGAAATCTGTTTTTTACCTACACTGATAACCATCAAAATCAGGTGGTGATGAGAAAATCAGGTGGTGATGAGAATGACAGCTTTTCCACAAGCTGAGAAGGCCAATACTAATATATATAGATATATATAGAAGGTGCACAGTGTCATTCACACAAACACTAAACACCATCATGGTGAGACTCATTAAACTGAAATATGCAATAAACATTAGTTTAACAACATTAGATGTAACATACAACCCTAATAAACATAACTGAGAAGAAAAAACTAAGAAGAAACATAGTTATTTCAAAGAAAAGACATCCAATTTGAAATGCAACGCAGGGAATTCTGGGAACGTCAATTTACGTTTTTTCCCTGTAAATTTTACATTCTTTTTCACTTCCAAAAACGGTATTTTACCATAAAATTGTCTGAAATGTCTATTACAGTTTTTCACTGTATATATTTACAGTATATATATATATATATATATATATATATATATATATATATATATATATATATATATATATATGTATATATATATATATACTTACCATTAACCATTTAACAGGTTTTTACTGTTAAAATCACGGTCATTTTTTACAGTGCATCATTACTCCAGTCTTCAGTGTCACATGCTCCTTCAGAAATTCTGATCATTTTATCAACATCAGTGTTGAAAACACTGCTTAATATTTTACACTACTATTCAAAAGTTTGAGATAAGTAAGATTTACAAGACACATAGACCTAATACTTTTATTTAGAAAGGATGCGTTAAATTGATCAAAAGTGATAGGATATTTATATTACAAAAAATTTCTATTTCAAATAAATGTTGACCTGTCAGGGTTATGTTGACCTGTCAGGGTTATGTCTTGTTTAGATGGATTTTTGTTCTTGCATCTTGATTTCATGTTAAGTCTTTCAGTTTAGCCTTTAACATGCCTTAGTTACTTTCCTTAGTTACTGATTACGTATACCTGTCCATCATTAATCACCCACAAATTCTGTCATCTTTTTCTCACCCTCAAGTTGTTCCAAATCTGTATAAGCTTCTGTCTTATGCTGAACACAAAAGAAGATATTTTGAAGAATGATGTCAACCAAACAGCTGACTTTGACTATAGTATTTAGAAGTCAATGATTCAACTCTTCGGTTAACAACATTCTTCAAAATATCTTCTTTTGTGTTCAAAAGATAAGTTTTAATCCAAGTTGAATCCATTTTTTGACATAGCATGTTCTCCTCAGGTGCTTTATGCTATGCTGAGCTGGGCACAAGCTTTAGAAAATCAGGCGGTCATTACACTTACCTGTTGGAGACCCTGGGGCCCCTGCCTGCCTTCCTGCGACTGTGGACTGAGTTCATATTCATCAGGTGTGTGTGCATGCAGTGTTTATATTTCACTGTATTCACCAAATTCATTTGAGTGTGTCCAATCATAATGTCATTTCAGACCTGCAGTGGCCTCGTACGTGTCTCTGGCTTTTGGCCAGTATGTAGTAGAGCCGTTATTCATGCCGTGTGCTGCTCCAACAGCTCTGGTCAAACTCGTCAGCATGCTGGGAGTCAGTGAGTGATGTTACTTTACTGATTCCTTTAGTCTAAATATCTAAATCTGTCAAAAATCTGTCTAACCTGTCAAAAACTATAAACTGTTCTGCCTAGCGCTTGTGGTGGCAGTGAACTGCTGGAGTGTGACAATGGCAGCTCGTACACAGGTCTTGCTGACCTTCATCAAGATGTTTGCTCTGATTCTGATCATCATCCCAGGCATCATAGCTCTGGTCAATGGTAAGAGTCACATGCTGATTTATCTGCTGCAATACAGTATATGATTACTCTGCAACATTTTCAAAGAAAATATATTCATTTTACTTCCATAAGCCTTTACTTTGAGATGAAAAGGTTTTTTTTTTTGTGCTGCAATGGTTCATCAATAGGCATGCATATTTATGTTTATCAAGAAAGATCCTTTCTTTCGAAACATCCTTCACAACTCCTTGTTCAAGCTCTTGTTCTGTCCAGGCTGGACTATTGCAATGCTCTCTTGGCAGGTCTTCCAGCCAATTCTATCAAACCTTTACAATTAATCAAGCACCCCTTTACCTAAATTCATTACTTCAGACTTATGTGCCTTTAGAAGCTTGCATTCTGCAAGTTAACATCGCTTTATTGTGCTATCCCAAAGAGGCACAAAATCACTTTCACAGACTTTAAATTAAATGTTCCCTCCTGGTGGAATGACCTGCCCAACTCAATCAGAGCAGCTGAATCCTTACCCATCTTCAAGAAACAGCTAAAAACTCATCTCTTCCATCTTTATTTTACCCTCTAACTCTAGCACTCTCTATTCTAATTCTATTCTTGAAAATAAATAAATAAATAAATAAACTTACCCCTTTTAGACTTGCACTCTATTCATTTACTAACTGCTTGTTTTCTTTCAAAAAAAAAAAAACTAACATTAGCTTCTCTATTCTTTTTGTATTCTGTCTATTTCTGTTCTTTTTATTTATTATACAATTAACAAAAGCAAAAAAGGCCTCTAACACGGACCTTGCTCTATTCTGTTTTCCTTTTATTTATTATATAATTTTAAAAAAAACTTGCTACGTGCATGTTCTGCCTTAAGCTAACTGAGACTTGTTATAGCACTTGCTCTTTTGTTGATTTTGATTGCTTTGGATAAAAGCGTCTGCTAAATGACTAAATGTAAATGTAAATGTATTTCAGTCCCAGAAGTGTGTGTGAGAAATTGAAAAGGGGCTAAGTATTTTTATTATTATTATTATTTTTTAAAGAAATCTAGATCCAAGAGATTAAAAAAGAGTAACATAATGTGTAAAGCCTCAGTGGAAACCCTGGTCAAATATAAAAACTTTTTTTTTTTATCTAAATAGTTTTTTAACTGATTTTTAAGGAAATTTAAATGATGTGTATATTGATAGTTGTTCCACAAAAGTTGATAGTTATGACATATTTCAAAAGTTTGGTTCCTATACAAAAAAATAACTATGCATTCTAAGACTTTTTATATGTATCTCTTCTGGGTCAAAATGGACCCGAATACATTACAAGAAATGTACTTTTTATCTCCATTTTCATTTATTTATTTTTTTTCTGTTTCAGGGAAAACTGAAAATTTCCAGAATGCCTTTGTCTCAGATTCTTTATCTCTGACCAAACTGCCTCTGGCCTTTTATTCAGGTCTGTATGCATATGGTGGATGGTGAGTATTAGCAAATATATGTCAAATATATATATAAAAAATCTAAAGGAAGAGATTTCCAAAATAATGTAAAAGTGTTTATTTTTGCTTCCAGGTTTTATTTAAATTTCATAACTGAAGAGGTAATTAATCCAAACAGGTATTCAGAAGTTCTTGCATTGCCAAATTTATAACTTGACAGCATGTTTTTAATGTGTTTTTTACTGTTATTATACAAAAGCACTTAGATTCATTTCTCATATATTCTTGTTAGAACCATTCCATTGGCCATCACTTTGTCTATGGTGACTGTTACCGTTTTTTACGTGCTGGTCAATATGGCTTACTACACCATGATGACCGCAAATGAGTTACTGATGTCAGATGCCGTGGCAGTGGTTAGTAGTGATGGACTTTGGAGATGCTATTACAGGCTTTAGTTTGGAGAGTAAATATCATGACTTTGCTCTCCTTAATGTATTGCAGACATTTGCAAGTCGGGCTCTGCAGGGTATAGCTCCAGCAATACCAGTATTAGTCGCTCTTTCCTGCCTTGGAGCACTTAATGGAGGATTTTTTAGTTCACCCAGGTAAGGCTGTTAGAAAAGTTTTATATCTAAATGTATGCTTTATCTTTGTAGCAGTCTTTGACTTTGACCAGTTAAAAGTTAAAAGAATAGTACACTCAAAAATTATCATTTGCTAAATATTTACTCCCTCAGGTCATCTAAGATGTAAATGAGTTTGTTTTTTCATCAAAACAGATCTTGAGAAATTTACCATTACATCACTTGTGCACCAGTGGATCCTCTGCAGTGAATGGGTGCCGTCAGAATGAGAGTCCAAACAGCTGATAAAAACATCACAATAAGTAATATACACGACTCCAGTCAATCAATTAGCAATTTGTTAAGTGAAAAGCTGTGTTTATAAGAAACTAATTAATCATTAAGACGTTTTTAATTCCAAACCATTGCTTTCTCTTGTAAAAAAGCTTCAGGAGAGATATATGCACACATCAAGCCCGTTTACAAGCAAAAACAGTCTAAAACAGTTCTAAACAAAGTTTTAATGAATTATACATTTTTGAAGAATTTTGATGTGAGAGGACAACATAGGATAGACTTTTTCACTGGAGGAAGCGTTATTATGAATTATGGACTATCAACCAGAAGCAACAATTTAAAGTTAAAACACCTTAATGACAGATTTGTTTCTTACAAACACAGCTTTTTGCATCATAAGACGATAATTGATGGACTGCAGTGGTGTGGATTACTTTTGTATTATTGTGATGTTTTTATCAGCTGTTTGGACTCTCATTCTGGCGGCACCCATTCACTGCAGTGGATCCACTGGTGATGTAATGCTACATTTCTCCAAATTTACTCCAAGGAAGAAACAAACTCATCTAGCCAACTTATTGGATGGCCTGAGGGTGATGTTTCAGCAAATTTTCATTTTTGGGTCTACTATTCCTTTAAGATTTGATAACTCTCTTTCTGCAGAATGTTGTTTGTGGGAGCCAGAGAGGGTCACTTACCGGCTATCTTCTCCATGATCCATATCCACAGACAAACACCACTGCCAGCTGTGCTATGTTTGGTACAACCACATCCATTCATCCATTCATCCTTTTCTCCCGATTCCTTCATGCCTGCTTACGTTTCTCCTGATGTTTGTAGTATCCTCTGGTGATCATCATGATGGCGAGAGGAGAGATCTTTCAACTGATCAACTTTGCATCCTTCTCCCGTTGGCTCTTCATCGCTTTGGCCACCTTAGGAATGATCATCCACCGCTACAGATTTCCAGATCATCCCAGACCATTCAAGGTCCATTTAAATGGCTCATTACTGATTTATTAATAGGAATTTATCACTGTACTAATTAAACATTGTGTTGAATGTGCTCAGGTCCCTCTAGCAGTTGCGGTGATCTTTACCATAGTGTGTTTCTTCATCGTGGGCCTGTCCTTGTATTCGGACCCCTGGAATACAGGCGGCAGCTGTGCCCTCACATTATCAGGAGTACCTGTGTATTACCTGACAATCAAGAAGTCATACATACCCCAACGCTGGAAAAAAGCCTTCAGTGAGTAACGCAAAACACATTTATGCATTACCCTTATGAAGATTAACCATGGTTTTACCACAAAAGGAAAAAAAAAAACTTGGTTACTACAGTTAAACCATGGTAACCACAATGCTTTTGCTACACTAACCATAGTTTAACAATGGTATTTGTAGTAAAACTTTGGTGATACAAATGGTAATCAATATGCAAAACCATGGTTAATTTTCGTAAGGGAAAAAGCTAAACATTCATTCATTCATTCTATTTAGATCTTAGTCCAATTAGATGCCATATTGAATTTAACACTGATGAAACGAGGCTGTGAGGGATCTTTACAATGGCACTCACTGTATAAAGTTTTTTGAGTTTTTGTCTACTTAAAAGTGTTTTTCGGAAAGATGTTTCGTCGGCTGAAAAAAACAGTACAATCCACTGAATGCACGCACTGCATTTCTATTCCTCAAAGCCTCGTTTTCAATCCAATCGAAAAATAAGTGGCGCTACTCAAAGGTCAGAAAAGATCCAATGACTGACCTCTACTTCCTCTTGTGCAGATTATTTAAGCCTACATGTGCAGATATTCCTGGAAGTGGCTCAGCAGGAAGTTCAGACCTACTGATGGAGCTTCACCAAACTACAGACCTGAGTGTTGCAAAGGGCATCAAAGTTAATTTTAGCGGTGTTTGCTATTACTATTAGCCCTAACCACTCCAGCATTCTTGCACCCTATCCATTAGTGCAAGCATCACTTACATTTCATCTAGTTAGTGTTCACATCAAAAACAGGACTAGGTCCTGGGAAGTCATTGTGTTTGGGTTAAAGGGATAGTTCACTCAAAAATATTCTGTCATAATTTACTCACTATGGTGTCCAAATTGTGGGTGTGACATTTAAAAGTGGGGAAGTTAATTGGACCAAATGATGAGAAGTCCAGTCCAATCGTTTTCTCTGGAAGATCCTATTCCAAATCTATTAGACTTCGGTTAATCTTCAAAACATAAACGAAGATACTTTTAATGAGATCTGAGATGTTTCTGTTCCTCCATTGAACATCAAGGTAACCAAATCTTAGAAGATCCAAAAATGTCTTAAAATAATTCATATAAATCAAGCAGTTTAATGTTCATTTGATGAACTATCCCTTTAGGGCTATTTTATAATAATTCACCAATGCGTTTATATAAAGTATCCCTTTATTCTCAAAAAATAAGTACAATAAGAGAAACCAAATTGTATGCTTTGCTGGAAATGACAATGGGTGTTTCTGGTTAAAGCCTGTTATATCAGAAAAATGCCAAGTAGATAACTTTCATATTTCAATACAGTCTTCAAAAATAGTACAAAAGACATCCTATTATGGTTCTTTCAATGGCAAAAGGTCTGAATGGGACATTTAATTTTGTATCACCAAAATGTTTGCCGTTGAGAAAAGTTAAAGTTGATTATTATTACATGACTTTGAATTCTTACAGAAAGCAAGTATCAAGGCACTTGACAGATTTTTAAATGTCTGTGCATCAATGTACTATTATTAGTAAATAGTACTTAGTAATGCTCGTGTAACATCTTAACACCAAAAATCTGTCAATCGTTTAGTTTTTGTATGTTTTTATGACATCTTGCCGTTTTTACATTGGAAGAATGCAATGCAATATATCATGAATTAACACAGCTACATATTGATGGTAGTCTTCTAAGCATATATGAACTCTGTGCATGCTCACTAATTACTCTACATACGCAAATGAACATTAAAAGCTTTGTAATACACCACAAATCTCTCTGAACTCTCATCTTGGTCATATCCAACATTCAGAACACAGTCTTAAATTGTTCTTAATAGCAAACACAAATGAATGCAGAAAAGCAGCAGCAGCAGAGATGAGTCACTATTCTGACATGCTTGTAACCATGAAAACGCACATTATGGATGTTATAAACAGCTCGATACACTCCAGATGAATGACTGGCAAATTCTAGTACAGTGCAACACTTACATGACCATCTGCAATTAACAAACAATCATTAAGGGATAGTTCACCCAAAAATGAGAATTCTGTCATTATTTACTCACCGTCAAGTTGTTCCAAAACTGCGAGAGTTGCTTCCTTCTGTTGAGAATAAAAGAGGAAATTCTAAAGAATGTTGGTAACCAAAAAAAATACTACAATGGCTACCGTCAACTGTTTAGTCACCAACATTCTTCAAAACATCTTGTGTGTTCAACAGAAGCAACTCAGGTTTGGAACAAGTGGAGGGTGAGTAAATGACAGAATTCTCATTTTTGGGTGAACCATCCCTTTAATTCGAATGCGAGTTTATTTTACACCCCAAATTCTCTTAAAAATCTATTTTTGTGTGCTATTTTTACTGTCAGTCTCTCTGGCTAATCCAAGGTGTTCAAAATCATTCCAAAACAAAGAAATACTGTAAAATTGGGTAGTGTAATTTAATTAATCTGGTAAATCTGTATGTTTACTTATAATACACACTCTCTCTCTCTCTCTCACACACACACACGCGCGCTCATATTTATATATTACAACTTGTGCAAATTAATCTTATCTAAGTACATTCGTCACTAACAGTTTTGCTCGCAAATAAAGGCTTACACATCCAAAACACAAACACGTACAGTAAAAGGCAGTGAAATACCAATAGAAATTAAGAAAATACTTAAGAGATCAATAGCAAGTGAATAAGAATCAAAGGCAGTGAAGGAAGTGTGAGCAGCTCGGATAAAGAAACAGGAGTCACTTGAGCTCCGGGATAAGTTGGGACCAGCTGATGTTTGCCATGCTGAGATCATCATCCTCCAGGTTGGGGAAGCTGATATCCACTAGGATTTTACTCAGGCTGTCGTTCATGGTATCCAGGACGAGGCCTTCGGTGAGAGAGCGGTTGGCGGCGCCCACTTGCAGCAGCTCTCTGGAGCAGGTCGGAGTGGAGCGTCTCGGAGATGGTCTGGAGCAGGTGAGCAGCTCTCGAGGGGAGCTGAAGAGCGGCAGCTCTTTGAAAGGCGTGCTGTTGAAGCTGAAAGGCGTGTGTTCGTGCCGTTGTGGGGTGAGCTGTGGCCCGCTGGGCGTACGGATGGGGCTGAAGTCCAGCACGCCTCCCTTTCTAACGGGAGTGATCCTCCAGGGCTCCAGAACTACGGGAACCTTACTGGGTGTGGATGAGGAAGGGTGGCTGCTCTTGATGGGCGTTTTAAAAGTGTATTCTCTGTTTGGGCTGTCGGGGTCGGGTTTACAGGAGGGCTGGGGCTCCGGATCGTGAGTGTCTTGGAAGGTGGAGACGTCGGAGACCACGCCCGAGTCGAAGAGAGTGCTGTCGGGGTAGAGCAGGACGGGTTCCTCTGTGGCTGGCAGGACTAGACGCTGTTTGCGGCGGGAGCTGCTGTTTTCTCGCTGTCTGGTTTTGGAGGGCAGAACTTCAGGAGCCTCGGGAGTCACAGACACGCTCACAGGCTCCTCCTTTATGTCCTGAGAGGTGGACGCACACAGCATCACCGAGCTCACGTCGCTCTGCGAGACCTTTCACAACACACACAAGCGTTAAACAACCAAACCTTGCTCTAATTTAGTTCTATACACTTTTTTCAAGTTATGAATTCCCGGCTGAAATAAAATTGATTTGTTGGCTGCACTAAAGTGGGCTACCAGCCCAAAACCAGGTAAAAATCCAACTGATCAACCATCTAGACCAGCCTGGATAAGACTATAAATTAGTTTATTGGTTTTATAGATATAACCAGGCTTTATATTAGGGGCAAACCCTTGTAGACTGCTCTAAAATGGTTTACAAGCCCAAAGCCAGCTGGATCAACTATCTAGACCAGCTTGGATCAGTACAGGTAAATGACCATAAAAGTCTGATTTTAGCTAGATTTTCAGTATTATTTCCCCATGTGAAATGAATGAATGAATGAATAACACGCAACCAGATAATTAAGGGAAAATTCATTTTATAAATTAATAATTAAATAATTATAAATAAATCTCTCTTCCATAGCAAAGTATTGACACATAATGGTAGTGTGTGCTGTACTGCATTTAAAATTATGCTGGAGAAAAAAAACTGCATATATTACAATAATCAGAATCACCACTGAGAAAAAATTAGGTTTAATTTTTCTATAATATAACTTTTTTTCTTTTGATGAAATACGACCTGGGTCAGTTTTTGTGAAATTCATTCATAGAAACATTTAAGGTTTACCTTAGGGGCAATCCGGACCCTCTTGCTTGCCCCGCTGGAGCCAGGAGTGGAGGAGCTCGGAGCGTGTGGAGGAGTGGCGAGAGTCGTGAGAGTCGCAGGACTGGAGGAGGGCAGGAAGAGCGACTGACCCAGAGGAAGCTGGATGGGAACTAGGTACGAGTCAGTCCGAGGCAGAAGCGGCTTCATCTTCCTCTCTGAGGACGAGCAGCGATAAACGACTGTCAGGAAACAAACTTATCACACATATTGAGACATTCATCCCTCTCATCCAGCCAACACTCACCTGTGCCGCCCATGGCAGATATGGCTTTCTTCAGCTCAGGAGGACCTCTCTTCTGTTGCTACAAAGCAAAAAAAAAAAAAAAAAAAAAAAAAAAAGAGACTTTCTTTACTTTCACACAAAGTGTGTCTTTCAATCTAACTGCAGTCTCAATACTGTCTGCCTTTTTGATGACTCTCAGCTGATTAAAAGAACAAAACAAGCGATGATCTCGAGCTGAACTTTCTTCCTTCTGTCTGACTGTCCCTGAAATAAAATAAGTGATTCCTGGAAAAGTAGAAAGTCTGGTCCCTGTCTTACGCCCTGTCGTTCTGTCCTGAGAGGATGAATTAGGAGGAAAAGGGGTCTTACTTGATTGAAACCAACTTGTGGGATCTGAGGGCAAGTGGGGGTCACTGGGTCAACCAAAGGCTGTGGGACGAGCCAGGAAATGAGAGATGACCACATTTGAAGCATAAAATTGCATATGAACACAGTAATACAGTAAGTGATACACACCTTGTAAACTTGGTCCAAAGTAAGACAGCGGTTTGCTTCCGGTCGAATCGTCCAATAGGAGATCTTGCCATCGGGAGATGTCTCCCGGACAAACATGTCATGCAGTGAGAGATTATGACGTATGGAATTCTAACAAAAGAATTAAACGAATCACACTCAGAAATCTTACAAGAGAAGTTTGTGTAAACTGAAACTATACTGCTTTTATACACTACCTTCCATCCGGGTTTGGCAACATTTCTGAAATACGGAAAATGGTCCTCGATCCAGTTGTAAATTTCCTTCAGGGTCATGTGTCGGTTCTTCTTGCTGTTGATAGCAAACTGGATCATAGCCATGTAGGAATACGGGGGTCTCTCTGACAGAGGGTCCTTCTCCTTTTCTGGAGCTTTGGGCTGCTTAAGAGGAAACAAACAAACAATTCTAAAGAATGAAATTTAAAAAGCAAAATATAGAAGAAACATATAAAAAACAAAAAACTACTTATTAAACCATTTTTAAAGCTGCAATGAAATGGAAGCAGTGACAGATCTTTTCCTCCATATTGTGGCATAAATCCAAGTGCAATGGATTATTGAAAAATATATGGCAGAGGCTCAGTTCTATTCATGTGTTCTCAACTGGATGTTGATATGTGGGTGTGACATTCAAAAGTGGGGAAGTTAATTGGACCAAATGATTTGAGAAGTCCAGTCCAATCGTTTTCTCTGGAAGATCCTGTTATGACATTTTAATTAAATATAGCAGGGGTCAAAACATTTTTTGAAAATGAAACATATGCACTGAAGTATTATTTACAATAAGATCTATACATTTTTATTTTAATACGAAGGGCCAAAAATCAAATTTGACTAAGGGCAGTGGGCCAAAAACAAATATTACATTATATTCAACAATACACTTAAAAGTATGATATATATATATATATATATATACACATACATACATACACTTTTTTTTAAAAATTTTTTATAATTATTAATTAATCAAGTTCATATAGTTTTTTTATTTACAAAAATTAAACAAAAATGCTAAGTCATAAATTAGAAATAAAGATATACATGTTTTTTCCTTCCTCTTGTGGATACAGCATGGCAGGCCACATCAAAGATCATCACAGGCCAACTATTAGGCATCTCTGATCTATAATGTGCATTTAGAAAATAGAGAGGATGATTTTAATTTCATGCCGACTTTAATGTTGTGTACCTGATGACAGTCACTTGGATTGTCCTTGCTGGTGCATTTTTGGTTCGACTCCGATCCAAGCCCATCAGAGCTCATTTTTCCCAGCCACTGGATGTTGGTCAGACTGTCATCAAGCGGGAAGCACTCCGTCTCCTTTTTCACTGATATCACAGCAAAGAACATTTCAGAAAACAGATTTTTCAGAACATCAACAAGCTCAGTCTTAGCCACATCCCTCACCTTTCTCGAGATCATCCTTGGGTTCTGTAGATAGACACCCGAGGGTTTTGCTCTCCTCCAAACTGGTGCTGCCACTGAGCAGGATAAACTTGTTTCGGCCTTGAGGGCCACACTCCTTCCCTTTGGCCGTCAGGGCGCTGATGACACTCTGCAGATCAGCTGCTTTAGGGATCACCACCACCTGAGTGTCCGGCATGGTGGGGTGGTCCATCATGCGGATGCCATCGGGGAAGCAGCGGGCGGTGGACGGGGTCAGGGTGGTCTTGGAGCGAGGCCCATCCGCCTCATCGCACCCTGCATCAGACTCACTCTTCTGAAATGGCAGCTTCCTCCTCTTCAGGATGATGGGTCTCCTTGGGCTCTCTCTCATTGTTTGCTCACAGCAAAAAGGCCTGGCTGATTACTGTCTACATATAAAACAAACAATAGGTCATATTTACATCTAACTTAAAAGTTCTTTGTCCTAAATACTGTACACAAAGGAACTAACGTTATCCAACTACGTTACACGAAACTAACGTAATACGTAAGATCATTCATACAAACAATAAAACAACATACAATCTTGATTCAAAAGCAGATTAAGTGTCAAAATAAATGTGTGCACGTAAAATATACATTAAATACATTTTAAAAAAGTCATATATATTTGCAGATCTTGGCCAAATATACCGATAAGAAGGTCTGTTGATAAACGACTTTTTTTGTCTAACGACTCTCGAATGACGATTTTAGTTCTAGAATATAAAATACCGTTACAAATTGATTACTTTCAATCTGACCTACTGTTATTATTATTGTTATTATTTTTGTTTGACAGATCGTTCAGAAGCAAAAGATTTCGTGAAAGGCAGGTTTGTAAAATATTTGTGTAAAAAATAAAATAAAAGTGCTTTAATTTTTTTTACAATGACCTCATCGCGTTCATCGTCGTTTTAAAATACATGAGAGCTTGTTGTCGTCTTAATATTTAATATAATTAAAATACTAAACTATTAATGTATAAACGATCTTCCTTTATTATCTGACATGCGGCCTAGTGATTCGTCTAGCTAACTAACCTACTGAACACGTTTAATTTATTAAAAATACAACACACAACAAATAATACGAAGCGGATCAAACCTTCATATCATGTCAGCCGTGCAGACGGTGGTTTATTGGAGTTAATCTGGCAGTGTCGAGTCATAAAATGTATTTTGATGGGGTAAATGAAAAACTCGAGTCCCTGGACTCTTGTGCGCATTTGGTGAGATTTTGAATTTTGGCGCAGAGCGGTGCAGCGCTATCACGTGATCACGCCTAGCCCAATGGCGGATAAACATGGGCGGAGCCATCGAGAGGAGAGTGAGTGGTGATGTTTGCTAAGGTGCAGTAAGCAGTGGTCGTTTAGGGGGCGATCGGCGGCTCCGAAATACATATTCTTTAATTTTCTACAGCGGAAACCTTCTACATTTCTTCAATAGAAAAGTGTACAGCAATCTCTGCAAGTTTTTTGTTTTTTAATATTCTATGCCTGTAATTACATACGTGTGTGACTGTGACTGGTCCGTTGAGAAACGCGCTGAGAAAAGTAACACCATTTATGTACCGCTTCAGCAGCGGTCTGGTTTAAATTTTACACCTGAATAGTAACACTGATAAAAAAAAAATAATAATATTGGAACTTTAAAAATACAATGAATAATTCAAAAGAATAATTAATATTGAACTCGTCCTACCTGACCAATCAAAACAACATCCGGGCCACCAAGCCCCGCCTCTTGAGGTATTCCATTGCTAGGCTAACCAATATTCAATCAGTTTATATTTCTCTGGGAGGAACTGAAGTGTGTGAATGCTTGGGGGATGAACTTTCCCACAAACCTCAGTCAAAAGTTTATCATTCTCTTTGTCAAATTTACATGGTCCAAAGAAAAAACACAATGCGATTGAGAAGAAATACAAAGCGATGCGTGAGTATCAGCTAAGGTTTTCATGCCATGTATTTTATCAACACGCGAACTTTCTCCATAGTTCATAGTACGGCTACCATATCTCACTGACAAACATACGATGAAATGCGAACGAGATGAGTATTATGTATTAATGGTTTTAATGCCTCTAAATGTGTCAGTAGTCAGTATCTGTCTTAAAGAATTGAAAGTTTATGCATGCATGACACTGACAGATCAGTAGTAGTAGTAGTAGTAATTCTCTTCTTCATGTCATCTTGTTTTCCTCCTTGCAGCATATTATGTCTTCTAATGCCCCGCAATTCACATAAGAAGAGACTGCTGAACCCAAACAAATCTCAGCTGTTGTTCGTAGAGGCGCCCATCAGTGGACCAAAGCACGAGTATGGACCACAACTACGGAGTGCCATTCATCCCAAGTCATTTATATCAGAGAAACAACAGCGGAGTGGTGCACCATGTACCTCTTGGGTATGTGTATGCTTTGCAAGCCTTGCTTTCATTTTATGAGCGAAGATGTTTCAACTGAAACTGAAGCATATTCTCTGTTTGTAGGTGTCTTCGCAGTTTAATTTGCTCGAAACCACAACGGTTAGTCGAGGTGGTCGAGGGAGGAGAAATAACCAGATGGCTACGAGGATCTCAAACGAGGCACCAGTTTTGGGTTTCCCTCAGACTAGAAGAGCAAATGACTGCAAATATATTCCCTTGTCCTTTGAGGCAACCACAGCAGGTTCACAATACCAGCGTGAAAACTTTAGTAGTTCACGGACAAAAAATGATAGGCTTGTTTCTTCGGACAATCATAGCAAGGAGCTTCGAGAAACTCCAAGAAGAACCTGTTTTCCTCAAAAAGGGGTGGAGAGGAGGACGGCTGCACGTGTTATATCCACCTCCAGGCGTTCAGACGTTTCAAAGAACGTGCAGTTGCACAAAAATGGAACGACTAGGGATTCAGTTCAAACACCAAACACAAGCTCGGTTCCCGAACCCCCGAATGTAGAGACGCCTGAAATGCCACATTGTTCCAGCACGTCTCCATCCAATGTTCAACATCTCCTCTTCCCCCCAAACCAAGCAAAAACTCCTCCGAGAACTGAGAACTCAAGCGTCCTTGTGAAGGACACGCCTGAGAAAGACTATGGGCTGAGGGTAACATGGAGACGGAGGAAAGGACTGATGAAATTGTTGATTGCCAGAGGTCAGCTTCTTCCAGCAGATGCTGGAGTTGCCAGTGACTGGGCTTAAACCATAAATTAACAGATATAGCAATAATTTGATTTGTTTTGTAGTTTTCTGTTCAATATGGATTTGAAAAATTTTGGGAAATTGTACAATTGAGAAAATGTAATATATGAACACTTAAGGAGAGATTAAAGATGTAATTTTGATGTCCCCAGCCTTATTTAATGGAAGCACCTTTGTACTCTGGACATCAGTGAATTATGTACTTAAATATTAAATGCACATATCTGTCAAATATGCCTTCATTCACAATATTTGTATTTATGTATTTATTTTTAACTAAAGGGAGTTTGTGTACATTTATGTGTGCAGGAAAAGTCTAATATTTTTAGATTTTATGTTATAGTACTTTGAGAAAGTCTAAAATTGAGAAAATATGAAAAATATAAAATATTAATTCAGAAATATAATAATTTTGATGTAAAATATTTTTGGTTTCTAATTAATTCCCATAGTTTTTACAGTGTGTGTGTGTGTATATATATATATATATATATGCCATGGTCTGTCTGAATACTCGATTCTGATTGGCTGGCAGGTGTTGATTAAATTCGTTTAACTGCACAGGTAGTTCCAGGTCAGTTTAATCACGTTCTATATTAATGCGCTTCCTATAAACATTGGTAACCATAGTAAGAATACCTTAAAGAGACTTTGGTAATACAGACGAACATAACCATCATTTTTATTGTTCCGGTCAAATATTGCAGAGCAAATATTATTAACATCTTTAATATGTGAATGCTGGCAAATGACCATGGCATAAACGGGATAATCAACGGCTGCACATCTGGTGGTTCTTCGCCTCCACGTCGTGCATTCAAATCGTTTAATGCACAGCTAGCCGTTGATTATCCCTTACATATTCCATGCATACATATATATATATATATATATATATATATATATATATATATATATATATATATATATATATAAGCATTATGTAGTTATTATTATTGTTATTATTTGATTTTAACTTCTCCGGACTTTTATCTTGTCGGGTATTTTCTTCATCGTCCATTGCGGAAGTGGCGCAGTGAAGCTTGTTTTGTTTACAGAATGGATATATTCCACGTGTAGTGTCTTAAATCAATTAATGACTTGGAGAATTCACATTGTATTAATCCCAATCGTTTCTTATTTTGATATTAAGCCTGTAATGCACTAAACGCTCAACAGCAGTCCGGTATGAGGAGCAGTTCGTCGGTGTCTCTGGCGGGCGGTCGTGGCTCGGGCTCGGTTCGGCTCAGCAGCCCACCCGCGTGTCCGTTAACGTCTCCGGTGGACGCTGCCCTTGAATATTTAATGGTAAAGAAAGACTTTCAAGCTGCTCTGGATACGTGCGAGAAAGGGCTTGAGAGTTTGGGCTCTTTTGCAGAGCAGGAGGACAGCAGGTGAGTTTTTATATATTATGTACATGTTATAATGAAATCATATTTTGCATTTATAGTTATTTCTAATCTAATTCAAATTTTTTCCTCACAGCTTCAAGTATGCAGAACTGAAAGCAGCCTTGACTATAGTGGGGATTCAGGCTTTGGCGGAGCTCAATCAGTGGCGTGGAGTTCTGTCATGGGTTTTGCAGCAGTATGGAGAAACAGAGAAAATTCCTGCCAAGATTATCCAAATGTGGTCAGAGGAATCGGCATTAATCTCACAAATTACATTAAACAGCACTTGACTGTGGGTGAACACACTACATCACTCCTAATGCTGTATGAACTGTGTTTCACAGCATTCTGCTCTATGTGAAAGTGGGTGAGCGGGCCGTGATGAAGGATGCGGTCTGTGATTGGCTGCACTGCTCTGGTAACATGAGTCAGTTGGGGTTCAGCTCTGTGGCTGAGCTGTATTTCCTCCACATACTGGTGCCGATGAGTCACACGGCCGAAGCTCTGGAGATGCTGGAGACTGATGTGGGTCGGGTGGCCTTCACTGATGAACAGAGACAAGCAGCTCGGAGTTTGGTAGACATTCAGAATGAGAAAAATGCAACATCATCCTCTACAAATCCAGAAACTGTAGCTGTGACGACAGCAACTAGTGCTTCAAAACAAGGTGACTTTCTTTTGTTAATGTGCTTAAAGTCAAAAATCGCAATGTAATTTGATGCTTCAAACTATATGATTGATGAGGAGGTCATTTTATTGTAGAGTTGATAATGGATGCAATTTGTGATTTACAGATAAACTGACTCAGCGACTGACTTCAATAATGAGGTTGTTATACAGAGGTCTTTCAGTAGCCAGTGTGAGAATCAGATCCATCTCTCTGCGCAGAGTTTTTCTGGCTTTAATATTGCTGTATCTTCTTCTCGTCCGTATAGACCCGGGTAAGAGATCCGCTGGCCATTTTTATGCAATGCATCCTTAATAATTAATTATTGATCATTTTATTTCTGCTATTTCTCCACTCTCAGCTCTTCCCTCGGCTTTCCCATGGCTGCTCCGCCTGCATGGACTCCTACAGCAGACGTGGAACACCATGTTTGGACCTTATTACAAAGCCAACAGCCGGAGTTAGAGTTTTAATGGGGTTATCCTGGAACTAACTGTGAAACAATGTTTCCATCCCTGATTTGTAATACTTAATACATCCTGTGTTTGCCATGGGCATCTCTTATTGGTGCATTTACTTACATTATAAATAAATAAATCACTGAATTATATCAAACTACTGATAACCTATTTAAAATGGATGGTATCCTGGAGAGAAGTATTTCATGCAGATCAAATGTAAATTTATTATATAATAAATGTGTAAATATGTTTTTGAATGTATAAGTTCATGTGGATCACATTGAATAGCCATGGTTAAGGCTAGTATTAAGGTTTATTAATATGTAGTTTTAAAATGCAATTTTATTAAGAATATACAGCCAAAACAACAGAGGTTTTTATATGGGATATTATTAACTAAAATTAAAACCATTAAAAAACATTTTTGTGATTTAAAATGAATGTTAACTTAAAAAACAAATGTGTTTTATTTCTGCTAGTTGCCAAGGCAACATTTCTCATTTTTATTTTAAGGTGAAGAACTAAAATAACTAAAACTAATAAATAAAAATGAATAAATACAGACATATTTGTAAAATCAAAAACTAATAAAAATGACAAAAACACAACAAAATTACTAAAACCTTAACTAAAATTAAAGTGAAAGAAAGTAATAGCTTATTAAAAAATATTAACATAAACCATAATAGGATATACATCATAGTGAAAAAGGATATATAAATTAAACATAAATGTGTATTGTGTCCTGATATTTCTATCGATTTAAAAATAATAATGATTAAATCATGTTTGTTTATAATAATAACAATACTATTAAAACTTGTTTTAAAAATGTTGCCTAGCCTTTTTATTCTGAACTGGGTGTAAGTTTCGTATCTGTGACAGAAACTGACACGTGAATTGAAAGTGAAAGTAAAATCAGCTGCTTGTGTTTATGTCTGTATGAAACTCATTGTTATGCTACGAGTAAAACGGGAGCTGAAGTATCTTGAAGCGGGTAAATATTTCGTCAGTTTAGTTTGATTTTCTATAACCAATGCGCAGTTTAATGTTGACACAACAGGTTTCCATAGATACAACACCGAGAAGCATTTGCAGTCGTATCTGTCGGTGGATAGGAGAGTTTTGGAGTAAAATGGCTTATCGGCTATACAGCCGCTCTGTATCATGTGATTATGGTATGTCATCGGAGACTTGCATCCATCATATCACATATTTTTAATAATAAGAAAAAAATACTGCTACTGTAACTACTGTAATTTCAGTCTTTTGAACCATTTTTGAAGTTTATCCAGAAATGATGGCACTGTGATCTAATGTTTCAGAAGTGAGGGGCCTTTTAAACTACAGTCTGTCCTGCTGTATTAATGCTTTGCTTCAGTCCTTCTCTGCCACCACTGAGCTCCTGGACATACTGAACAAGTAAAGCACTATTGTCTTTTGAATAAGATTGACACTTGCAAGTAGCCATGCTTAATTTGGACATCCAAGATTTAGAGTTTGTTTCTGAACAGATTTGGAAAAATTTAGCATTACATGCTCACCAGTGGATCCTCTGCAGTGAATGGGTGCCGTCAGAATGAGAGCTGATAAAAACATCACAATAATCCACAAGTAAGACTTCAGTCTGTCATTTAACATCTTGCGAAGTGAAATGCTGTGTGTTTGTGAGAAACAAATCTATCATTAAAGCATTATGAGTCTATAATATATAATATCGTATCCTCTGGTGAAAAAGTCCATCTCCTGTCATCCTCTAACGTCAAAATCCACCGACATATTTGTTTTGTACTGTTTTTCTGACGAGATGACTTTTTTTTTCACTTAAGAAAGCAATATTTTGGATAGAGGACTCAAACAAAGTTTTTTCACTTCACAAGATATTAATTGATGGACTGAAGTCATGTGGATTATGAGATGTTTTTATCAGCTGTTTGGACTCTCATTCTGACGGCACCCATTCGCTGCAGAGGATCCATTAGTGAGCAAATGATGAAACTCTGATGAAGAAACAAACTCATCTACATCTTGGATAGCCTAAAGGTGTGAGTAAATTTTCAAGTATTTTTTTTTTATGTTTGGGTGAACTCTTTCTTTAAAGATGGCATCCATCAGATGGGACTGATGAGTGGGACGTCCCACTGCGGTTGAGGAACACCCTGGAAGCCATGAGGGACAAATCACATCCTGCTCCACACAAAGACTTCCTCAACTGCCTCTACCGTCAAGCCATCCGACGTATGCATCATATCACCCTAAAATCTTATACTTCTGGAAATAATGTCACTCAGTGGTGTCTTTCTGTCATTCTGCTGTAGCATCTACTCAACAAGATGCAGATGAAATATTTCACATCATCCTTAATCTGAGTCAGAAGCAGATGCTTGATGCTACTGTGGTGGGTTTTCATTAAAAATAGATCCACTGTCAGTGTAAATGAGGATAATCAGTTATGTTAAATTCTTTGTCTGTCTACTCTTTCAGGCTCAGGAGATCCGCAGTCTCTATGAGATAAAGGTAGAGACCCAGGTGGTGTGTTCAAAGTGCAAATCCATTTACAGAACGCCAAGCTCTCTTTTCAGCCTTCCTTTGGCAATCTGTGAAAGAGAAAACACCCTGGTAAACAATTTAAAGTGAAATTTAAAGGAAAAAAATAAAAATAAAATTCAGTCATCTAAACCTGTTGAACACAAAAGAAGATATTTTGAAGAATGTTGGTAACCAAACACTGGTAGCCATTGACCTCCATAGTATTTTTGTCCATACTATGGAGGTCAATGGCTACCAGCAACTGTTTGGTTACCAACATTCTTGAATCTACATTCATTTTTAGTCATCGTGCATCAGTAATGTACATTGTAATGTAGAAGATTTTGAGCTAATCAAGCTTTATTATTCTTCCTTGTGTTCTTTAGGAAAGCTGCATCAACTCTTTTTTCAAGCAACAAAAGCTGCTGGACAGCGAGAAGTATTACTGTGACCGGTGTGATGAAAAGCAGCCGTCCACTCATGTGTGTGCTTTATTTGTTATCTAATAGTATAATCTTTCATAAATATCGACGGTTTGTTTTTATGTGGTAATATAGCAAATCCAAGTAAGATTTATCCTGATTTCAGCACATAGTGCAATGTAAGTTAATTGTTTATTTTTTATTTATTTTTTTTGTCATGTAGGAAGTGAATCTGGTCTCATTGCCTCCGATTCTGTGTGTCCAATTGAAAAGATTCAGAAACGATGATGGTTTCACCAGGAAACTCTTCAACAAAGTCACCTTTCTTGAAACAATCAGCACTGACATTTTTGCTGCAGGAAAATCAGAAAATGTATGTTTAGCATATATTTAGTAAAGAACTCTGCAGTCATAGTAATATTGCCATATGCTTGATTTGTTGTATGCTTGTTTTAGGCTGATTGTCTCAAGGCTGATGAGTATTACAGTCTCTATGCTGTAATAGTGCACACAGGAACTGCCATGTTTGGACACTACACTGCTTTCATCAGCCCGAATCAGGACCAGATGTGGTTTTATGCTAATGA
Organism: Acrossocheilus fasciatus; assembly: GCA_036784905.1. Classification (NCBI taxonomy): domain Eukaryota; kingdom Metazoa; phylum Chordata; class Actinopteri; order Cypriniformes; family Cyprinidae; genus Acrossocheilus; species Acrossocheilus fasciatus. The sequence continues at coordinate 4,788,467 of CM071941.1, forward strand.
CTCCAGCGTGCAACCAGTAAGAGATAGTGACTGACTGATTTAACTACTAATATCTGAAATAGTAAAGACTGAAATGAAACTGATATTGATATGTAATTATTTTATTTATCACAGTCCACATGGGCAGATGTGCAGGACACATTTGGAGGGTCCTGTCGGTATGTTAAACATCAATAATTCTAAACTTATATAGCTTCTCACAAGCAAAACAAAAATGCAAATCTTTTAAATAATTACTTTGTTCTCTTTGCATTTTTTTCCATGACACCTTCCAGGTTTTAATTATAATTTTGCATGCTGTTTTCAGAGACACAGCCTACTTGCTTCTGTACAGGAAGAAGAGCAGAAATTCATCAGGATAACTGTTGGGAACACTGCAGCACTTGATGAACACTATATGAATTAATACAGAGAATATTCCAAGAACAGGACCGAAGTCTATTTATATTTTGAGTATAAGTATGAAGAAAGGTGTTTAAGAATGTAAATCAGTATATTTTCATGTTGATTGGGGTTTATATAGGACAGTATTTTGGATAGGATTATGCTATTTTGCCAGAGAATGTTTTGTGAAATTTATGGATAATGTTAAATACAAATAATAATATGTTTTGAAATAATATTGTCTTTTATCTCAAGTTCTTACTGTAAAGCTCTAATGTAAAAATACTGTGCAAAAATAAAATGTTTTCTCGAGTTAAAAAGGTTGACAGGCCACGTAGCTGACTGGTTGAAAGCCACAATAGATATATATACGAAGTAGATATGTCTATGGAAAGCCACAACGAGACTTTTATTCTGAAAAATGCAAAGACGCACCCTGGCTTTTATTTTGAGAAGCCATCACGCTTCGTGACTTTTATTTTGGAAAGCATCCATACCATGGCATCGCCTCCGCACGTCCTGGTAAACACCTCTGTTATGATCTTGTAGGTGAGCAAACGTTGTCTTAAACCATATTTCTTACAAGAAAACAGTACTACGTAGATGAAGATTACTTTATCCATTCAATAAATCGGCTTTTAGCACCATAATAATCTATAAAGTATAACAATACAATATGAGGAGAATTATGTGTTAGGAGAATTTCAGTCCACATTTTTTGTGCTATTTGTGTGTTGCATGCTATTAAACAAAATAGGCAATACACTGTGGTGTATTATTTTTGTTCTCTGTTTGTTTTAGGTTTATTGTCTGCCTCAGGATAAAAAGAGAGACATTAAAATGAGTAATCCACTTAGAGGTGACGTTATAAGGTTGTACAAAAATGTAAGCAGCATTTTTTTGTATTAGTTTCCTTCTGCTTTCTTTTTTCATCTGTTCTTTTCATATGAAATGTTGTCCAGTGGTACTTTGTGTCTTCCTTTACTGGACATAACATTGCATGGCAGCCAAGTCATAAAATAACCAAACACAGAAAGAAAAAATGTAAAATTGTAATGATGACTATGCATTGCTTGGGTAATGCATTTCTTTTCTACAGCTTCTGTATCTTGGACGGGAATATCCAAAAGGCACTACATATTTCAGGGAGCGTCTGAAAGCAGCATTCATGAAGAACAAAGATGTCACCGAGCCTGAGAAAATCCAAAAGCTGATTGACCGTGGAGAGTTTGTGATCAAAGAACTCGAGGCACTTTACTTCCTCAGGAAATACAGAGCAATGAAGAAACGCTACTATGAACCAGAGCATTAATCGATGTTTCTGTCGCATGTGCCAGACTGTACAGTATATATGTCAAATAATTATTTTCTGTACATTTCTGAAAGTCTGTATTTGATGTGTTGCACATAACAGATTTTGACATAAACATTTATTTTTACTACTTCTAAGTCCCTGTTAGATTTACAGTAGACAGTTATTTGTAATGACAAATACTTATGTATATTTAAAGACATTTCAGTTTTATAATGTTCTAAGCAGGTGTTTGTGTAGACAGCTCTACATCACAGAAAGCAAAGTTGGTTTTTCCAAAGGATTTGTCCAGCTCCTGCACCAGATCAAACTTTCCTGTGTTTCCGGAAACCTTTTAGTGCAAAAAAATGAAAATGATAAAAGTGATGGGAATTGTGTGAGTATATTTGTACATGCATGCATTAAAGAATATACTCACTTTTGCTTTGAGTATATTGTAGGCTTTGTAGAAGGTGAGGTCTTCTTTTGATAGCGTAAGCCCAGACTGCACTTTCATCTGTCTGCCGCCTTGGAGAGAAACTAAAAAACATCAGTTACTTTGAACAAAGACAGCAGGGTGCTTCACATATCAGAATGTCTCATACCTGAAAGTATGCTGACAATGAGACCCACGGTGATGACCGTCACAGTCCCCAATGGGCCAAAGTACAGGTATGAGAGCGAGTACCAATTATCGGCAAGGAAAGGCCTGTTAAGAAATGTATCTTGTTATCTAACAGCCAATAGATTTTGATTTAACTGATTTTTGCAAACCTGCCTTTCTAGATTTTCCTCTGTGTTTGCAGTCCAGTTAGTGCCGCCTGAGAAGTTACAGCCATGTGTCACCAGAGCCAATGGTCTGCTGTTCTCTGGTCGCGGAGGGTATATCTGTGCCCCGATGCACACCCACAGTGACAGCGCCAAACCAGATATCAACCCTGCCAAACCTCCCTAAAACAGCGACACTTTTAAAGGAATAGTTGACCCGAAATCACTGATAATTTACTCCGACTCAGGCCATCCAAGATGCAGATGAGTTAATTTCTTCATCAGAACAGATTTGAATGTAATTTATCATTACATCACTTGCTCACTAATGGATCCTCTGCAGTGAATGGGTGCCGTCAGAATGAGAGTCCAAACAGCTGATAAAAATATCACAATAATTCACAAGTAATCCACACCACTCCAGTCCACTTTTCCCTGGATGAAGCATTTTTATGGATTATGAACTCATATTTTGGTTAGAAGCAATGGTTAAAGTTTCTTACAAACATGCAGCTTTTCACTTCACAAGTAGTTAATTGATGGACTGGAGTCATGTTGTGGATTGTGATGTTTTTATCAGCTGTCTGTGATGTTTTTGTCAGCTGCCTCATTCTGACACCACCCATTCACTGCAGAGGATCCATTGGTGATCCAGGTGATGTAATGCTAAATTTCTCCAAATCTGTTCTGATTAAGAAACAAACTCATCTACATCTTGGATGGCCTGAGGGTGAGTAAAATTTAAGCAATTTTTCATTTCATATTAAAATCTATTCATGCAAACCTTTGCATTAGCACAAGGAAACAGGATGCCAAGAGAAAAAAGGCCCAGTAGAGGTCCACCAACCACTCCTGCGATACTAATAGCAGCCTGTTGAGGAACGAACAGACAGAAAAATTAGGATTATTTCACCATTCGCCCTGTAATTTCACATAATTCATCAGTAACCCACCTGTAGAATCCCTCCCATTAAAGATGCAACACCAGCCATTCCTATGCACACGGCACCATAAAACACACCTGTGATTGGGGAAAATCATCTAGTTTAGTATAGGTGGACTCACTGATTATGCATTAGTGGGCTCTAAGTGAAGATATTCACTCACTCATGCCCTTTGAAGCCCAGGACAGCTGCTTTTCTGACAGACTGAGGTATGGCCGTATCAGATCTGCAATAGTTACTGCAGCCAAAGCATTTACACTGGAGGAGACTGTACTGTAGACAGTAAACATGATATAATACAAGATATTATATTATTATTCTATAATAATATAAGATAGTAAACATGATATAATACATGCTCAAAAATGTTAATTTGATAAATGTGGTATGAACATTTTGTCTTTAACTCACTCACATATCGTTCCATATTAGGTTTCCCAAAGAACCTTTCATTGAAGTTTTCTTATGCTGCCTTCACGTGCTATCGGAATTATCGTAATTACGAATTTCCCAATCGGATATTGGACGTGAACGGCCTCTCAAGTCGTATTTACTACTGGGAAATTCGGAAATAATTTTGATACCCGAGTTTCCGAGTTGGGCGGGTCATAAACTTTAAACATGGTGGACGTGACAATCATTGCTGCTGTCAATGCTGTTCTCACAGCAACTACATCCCTTTGTCTTGTCGCTAAAGTAGTGTATTTATAGGCCAGATATGAACGATCATGCGAAGCATATTGTATGTTTTATAAGCAGTGAAAATAAGCATGCATTTGACCGGAATTCCAGAATTGTCAGCGAACTGCATGTATCGTCAACCAATGAGATGCTACATATTTTTCTTTCCGACATTAAAGCACTTGAATACGAAAAGCTCGTAATCACGACTTCATTATAGTTTAATGGTAATTTATTGTCCTTTTTTGAGTAATGCTTTAATTGTATGTCAAAGAGCTGCTTGGACATTCTGTTAAATATCTTCTTTTATGTTCCACAGAATTTCAAATGGGTTTGGAACGACATTATGGGTATTAGTAAATGATGAATGTACTTTCTGGGTGAACTATTTGTCTTAACAGAGAACAAACCTTAATGTGCCACTATATGCTGCTGCCACAAACAGTCCTGGCAAGCCAGGATATTCACTCAGGATGTCCAACACCAGGTATGGCATAAGCTTATTGCATACAATTATAAGAAACATTAATGTAGCACATTCCGAATTGATCAATAATGTCATATAAATGTTAATGGAGATTTTTAATAACATGCACATGCACAGTTATTTATTTATTTTTTTGCATTTGAGATGCATTGTTGTGGTTTGTACCTGATCCAGAGCAGACACTTTTCTTGCTGTCCATGGATCACAGTTCTTATAAAAGGAGTATAGACACAAGCCACAAAATACTGAGCTTATCGATATAGCCAAGAGACATACTAAGCTAATATATAAAGCCCTGGATAGAGACAAAAACAAAGAAAAGTGGTTCAGATATTGCATTCCTTTTAGTGTGAATTTGAGTTTTATGATTTGTGTAGTGCTCACATTTTTGCATGGAACATGGACTTGCATGATATGTATCTTTGCACCTGAGATTGATTGATACCATAGACACTGGTCCAGAGGAACGTCCCTCCCACTGTGATGCTCCAGAAAGTGTGCCTCCTCAGAGGGTTCGGATCGAAACTGAGAGGGTTGGACACAGCATGAAAAAGGCAAGCGTTTAAAGAGATAGTTCAAGCAAAAATGCAAATTCTGTCATTTACTCACACTGTAAAAAGTAAGTTGTAAAGTTTACTTAATTAAATTGTGCAAACTCGTTGCCTCAATTCAATTAACTAATCTTAACTTTATTGTTTTAAGTGTCATTTAAATCTCTACTAATATATTAAAAGTATTCCTTACTTATTTTGAGTTCAATTTACTTATGCCATTTAAGTAAACTTAATTGATTCTGTGATCTGAGGAACATTACTACTCAGAATTACTGACTATGTAATATTACTTTGTAATATGCTTATGACACGCAAATGTAATGCTCAGTTAACTGAAATAAACCAGGCTTGATGACGTATGCAACCTACAAATGTGACCTCCGGAGGATGCAGCCTTCCGTTTGAGAAACGGCCTAAGACTCTTTCTTTTCTTCTTCTTCTGTTGTTATGTTGCACATTAGCAACATATTAGTGCACTGCTGCCTCTCACTGGTTTATTAATGTCATTGGTTCCTTTGTGGCTACTTGCAGAGCTGGGTAGATTACTTACAAATTGTAATCCATTACGGATTCCAGATTACATTACAAAAATTGTAGTCAGTAACGTAATCCCTTACATTATACATTTTAGGAAATATAATCAGATTACTTTTAGATTACTTTTGATTTAACTCGTTTATCACACTGATTTAAATAACATTATCTTGTACCATAATGATGTAAAAAATGCAAAGAGTAAGAAAACTTGTTCCATTCATTGTAATTTATAACATGAAGTGCATTAAACATTATATTACATCAAGGTTTCCCAAACTAGGGTTCATAAAGTTAACTGCAGGGGCATTGTGAGTTTAATGAAAAGCTGACAATTAGTTAAATCATAAAAAATGTAAATGAAAATAAATCATTTGAAAACAAACTCCCTTTCGAGAAAGGTCTCTTTACTCGGCAGCCATATTTGCAACGCCTTCGGGCAGCTCGTACAAGACCTATCTTAATGAATGGGGGAATCCTGAAATCTCAAAAACTGCTCACTGAACTCACAATTAAATTACATATGTCAAATCAGCAACAAAAATCTGAAATTAATTGCCCAAATAGCAGTTAAAAAAGCGTATTTTTCAGGCTAGACCAGCCAATGCGCGTGCGTAGTTCCAATGTGCTTTTGACTGCACATGTGCATTGGCTGGTCTAGTCAGGTTTCTATGGGAAATTTGGCTCTTTCATTTAGAAAGTGGGACTATTCCTCCATATTGCACGTTGCGGTTTCTCCCATTCATAAGGATAGGAGTGAACCGTCTTTGTATTTCTAGTCATTGTTTTAAATAAAACACTTACTAAAAAAGACAAATCATTTTTATTTACCTGCATGCCATGTGATCATTAATCAACATCAAAGAAACCGTGAACATGCAAACGTGATACTTGATTATTGAAATATTTATTTTAAAATCTCAGGGGTACTTAAAGCAAATATATTTGGTGAATAAGGTTTAGATGAAAAAAGTTTTGGAATGCCTGCATTACATGTAACTAAGAAATAACGTGAATATGTGCATTTGAATTAGTTATAATTAATAATACATAGTTAAAAAACCTACAGAGTAATAATTCAAATAAAAATGAATGTGTTCATCAGTAGCCTAGTTGATGCAATGTTGAAACCCTTCTTAAACCTGAAATGATTTTTGTAAATCCAGTGGTCAAATGCTATCGCCACCCGACTAATGGCTGATCTTTGTGTGAATGTCCACAAAACTGGGCTATATATACATAATATGTATATAATTGGTAGGCTATTTTAGAAAGGAAAATTTAAAAGATTAAAAAGAGAAATTAGGGAAAATCAATTAGTTATGAATAATTTTTTGATATTGTGTGAATAATATGTAATCATGTAATCCATAAAAAAGTAACTGTAGTCTGATTACGAGTATTTTAAAATGTAACTTACTCTAATTACAAGTACTTAATTTTTGGAATCTGATTACGTAATCCGGATTACATGTAATCAGTTACTACCCAGCTCTGGCTACTTGAATATTTTAAGTAAGTGTCACTTAAAACATAAGTAAATTGTTTTATTTGCCTTGAAAGTAGCTGTAACTTAATAAAACCTAGTAAGTATAACAACTAAGTAAAGATAACTAACTATATCTAAGTAAGGTAAACTACTGAATTTTATAATGCACCCTCATGTTGTTCCAAACCTGTATGAGTTCCTCTCTTCTGTTGAACACAAGGAAAGATACTGAAGAATGCTGGTAACCAAACAGTTTCGGTTCCCATTTACTTCCATTATATATTTTGACCATAAAGTGGAAGCCAAAACTATATAGTTTCCAACATTCTTCAAGTGATCTTTTTTTGTGTTATGCCGAAGAAAGAAACTCATACAGGTACACAACGACACGAGGGTGAGTAAATGATGACATAATTTTCATTTTTCTCTGGACTATCCCTTTAATTATGCATTCCTATAGCTGTCAGTCATGTCATAACTCACTCCCATAGGTTGAGCCGCCCGCCCTGAGCGGAGTCACTGATGATAGTGGAGATCCCGCCCTGCAGCAGCACTGATTGGACGATAACTGCCAAGAGCCCAGCCAACATGATGCCCATCTGGAATACATCTGTCCACACCACTGCCTTCAGACCGCCCTGCCAGGGTAAAGGGACAGTTCTTTATGATGCACATTTTAATAAATATACATTATATAAACATAAAATTCCAATTCTAACAAGTGTTGCTACACTCTTAAAAATAAAGGTTCTTTATTGGCATCAATGGCTCTATGAAGAACCTTGAACATCCATGGAACCTTTCAAATGCAGAAAAGGTTCTTTATATTTGAAAAAGGTTTTTTAGATTTTTAAAATGTTCTTCAAAATGGTTCTTCTACGGCATCACTGCAAAAACACCCTTTTGGAACCTTTATTTTTAAGAGTGTTCTGTATCATTTTAATACTGCAGGGATTCTGAAACTTTTTTGTCTGTACATCTTGTATATTTTCACTCATCTGAAATAAAATGTCAATTGAAATAAAATAAAATGTATGGTATAGTATACTGTACATATTTTTTGTTTTAGCTAGTTGCCAAGGAAACATTTGCCATTTAATTTAATGTACTAAAATAACTAAAACTGGAAAAAACAACAACAACAAAAAAAAAACAATATAGACAATAAAAAACGTATTAAAAACAAAAAATAATAAAACTTTAACTGAAGTGAAAATGGAAAATATAAAAATAAAGACTAACTCAACATATTTATAAAAAATTTAGTGTTAGTATCTCAGTGACACCAAAAAAAACACTACTCTCCTTCTAACTTACTAATGTGCAGTAGAGAGTGCAAACCACTCCGGTCGACACGACAGCACCCCAGAGATCTACACCTGTGACTGAGAAGTGGAGAGAATGGAGAGAGTTCACTTGACCAGACAGCACTGTGCACCATCAAGCATACTTGTTACACCATACACTTCACAAATAAAGCCGTTTCTCTCACACACTTAAAAATAGAGGTTCTTTACTGGCATCAATGGTTCCATAAAGAACCTATCCATGGAACCTTCCAATTCCACAAAAGGTTCTTTATAGTGGAAAAAAGGTTCTTTAGATTATTAAAATGTTAAGAACAAATGGTTCTTTTTAAGAACTGCTCACTAAAAGGTCCTTTGGGGAAACAAAAATGATTCTTCAATGGCATTGCTGAAGGAAACATAGTAGAAACTGCCTCAAGAATAAGATTCATCTAGAATTTTGGGTAATTGTTTGTAAGATTTGCAGAAGCGCAAAAAATCCTACCTTGGTTTAAAGCCAAAGCTGGAGCATAAATAACCAGACCCGTGTATAACACCTGAGAAGAGATGCAAAATAGTACATTGAATTCACTGTATGATTTAATAAGACTGATAATAACAAGAAAACACTCACTGTCTGTATGATAAACAGGACTGTCCCAAATAGTCGGATTACTTTATTGTAACGCATCTCTAGATACTGCAAACAAAGGGGGGGAAAATACATTGCATAAGTTGCAGAATTAATGCACAGTTGAAACATTTTAACATTAATATGTTCTACCTAAAAAACCACACTATTTTAGATTACCAATCAAATGTTTTTATGCATTATTTAATTTTTTCCTGTCATCTCACCTCATAGGTGCTGGTTATTCCTAGTCTGTAGAAGATCGGCAGGAAAATCTCAGAGCTCACAGCCGCCATCAGAACATAAGTAAAGCAGGTGAGGATGAAGATGGCTCCGTACTGATACACCTCCACCGGGGTCCCCAGAACGGTGATGGCTGACATGAAGCTGGCTGTCAGGGACAGAGCCACCGGCACCGCCGTCATGCTCCGTCCACCCACCAGAAAGTCTGCGGAGCTGCTCTGACCTCGTCCACTGAAGGCATAGTAAACCCCGATGCCTGCTGAGATCACCAGCATTAAGGTGAAGACCACATAGTCCCACACACTGAAGGACGCCGCACTTGACATCTTGGTGCACGTCTGGACTTCTTTAACAGGGTCTCTTGATTTTACAAGCAAACCTTTGTGACTCTGTTTGCAAAATATTATCAGTGAGCATCAGGAATTTACTCATTGAAAGCTGATTGTTAGGTCAGAGATTGAGTCATGACAGAAAGAGGCGTTTGTTCAGTCAGAGAGTCTCTGCCAAAGCTACTGACTGTGATTGTTCCTGGAGCTGCTTGCTTGTCATCATCCCGCCCCTATCACATTCATTCCTCCTTACTTATACTGCAGTTAGACTGCACTGCCCCCCCCCCCCCCCCCCCCGCAGTTATCAGATAATGTGTTTATACTTGTGTGTGTGATACACATAGATAATTCACTCCCTATTAATAACAAAAGCTGCTTTATGTTATTAACCTCCCAACATTACTAATCTTTTGTGTTATAGGTTAAATTAATACAATACAGCTTTATTAGTACTAGTAAAAAAAATTGGGATATGTCGAGATAATGTTTAGCATAAAATAAATTAGATTATGAATAATAAGTTAGTAAATGTTAAAGAAAATAACATGGCCCATGAAATGTTATATTCATATTAATACATTCAGTTAGTTACAGGTACAGTTTTGTCATAGTTTTGTTTAAATATAGTCAACTTTCATGAATAACAAACCATTGACCAAAAATAAAAATATATCTGTATAACACATTAATAATGTTTAGACATGAATATAAGTCTTTGGTTCTTTTAATTGTGATGATTTTGGCTCACATTTAACAAAAACCCACCAATTCACTCTCAACAAATTGGTGACATGCCAATCAGCTAATCAACTCAAAACACCTGCAAAGGTTTCCTGAGCCTTCAAAGTGGTCTCTCAGTTTGGTTCACTAGGCTACACGATCATGGGGAAGACTGCTGATCTGACAGTTGTCCAGAAGACAATCCTGTATCCAAGCATGTTATCCAAGCATGTATCCAAGCATGTTAACAGAAAGTTGAGTGGAAGGAAAAACTGTGGAAGAAAAAGATGCACAACCAACCAACGTTTCAAGAATTTGGGTGAACTTCACAAGGAATGGACTGAGGCTGGGGTCAAGGCATCAAGAGCCACCACACACAGACACATCAAGGAAATTGGCTACAGTCATCGTATTCCTCTTGTTAAGCTACTTCTCAACCACAGACAATGTCAGAGGCGTCTTAGCTGGGCTAAGGAGAAGAAGAACTGGACTGTTGCCCAGTGGTCCAAAGTCCTCTTTTCAGATGAGAGCAAGTTTTGTATTTCATTTGGAAACCAAGGTCCTAGAGTCTGGAGGAAGGGTGGAGAAGCTCATAGCCCAAGTTGCTTGAAGTCCAGTGTTAAGTTTCCACAGTCTGTGATGATTTGGGGTGCAATGTCATCTGCTGGTGTTGGTCCATTGTGTTTTTTGAAAACCAAAGTCACTGCACCCGTTTACCAAGAAATTTTGGAGCACTGCATGCTTCCTTCTGCTGACCAGCTTTTTAAAGGTGCTGATTTCATTTTCCAGCAGGATTTAGGATTTGGCACCTGCCCACACTGCCAAAAGCACCAAAAGTTGGTTAAATGACCATGGTGTTGGTGTGCTTGGCTGGCCAGCAAACTCACCAGACCTGAACCCCATAGAGAATCTATGGCGTATTGTCAAGAGGAAAATGAGAAACGAGAGACCAAAAAATGCAGATGAGCTGAAGGCCACTGCCAAAGAAACTTCCATACCACCTCAGCAGTGCCACAAACTGATTACCTCCATGCCACGCCGAATTGAGGCAGTAATTAAAGCAAAAGGAGCCCCTACCAAGTATTGAGCACATATACAGTAAATGAACATACTTTCCAGAAGGCCAACAATTCACTAAAAATGTTTTTTTTTATTGGTCTTATGAAGTATTCTAATTTGTTGAGATTGGTGGGTTTTTGTTAAATGTGAGCCAAAATTATCACAATTAAAAGAACCGAAGACTTAAACTACTTCAGTCTGTGTGCATTGAATTTATTTAATACACGACTTTCACAATTTGAGTTGAATTACTGAAATAAATTAACTTTTCCACGACATTCTAATTTATTGAGATGCACCTGTATAGTTGAATTATATTTTCATATTTCTATATTAACTATAACTGTAATGAATTACCTTAACAAACTATTAACCAAAAAAAGTCTATACAACACAATATTAGAGTGTAGAACAAATATAATTAAAACAAATAGAATATTTTATTTTATCTTATAATTTATATTATATTTCCATTATATATATAATACAGTTTATACGCTGGAATAATTTCAAAACCCTTGCAACAGACCAAAAAAAACCCCAACAGTTCGTAATAACTGAGAAGCTAAACTTTTAAGTATTGCTCAAAATAAGATATAATCTTTCCAAACGCTATTCCGAATGAAGAAGGCTTTTATTTTGAAAAACGGTAAAACTCTCCACGGTACCCATAATGCGTCATTCAAGATGGTGGCCTCCTGATACGGCATGTGTATCAACAATTTCAAGCCATTGATAACGCATTTTATCTTTTAAATCACGGGATATACATAATTTCTGTATTTGGTGGTGTGATAATACAACAAAATGAAGCTCAAAGCCAAGCCCCCGTCTCATAAATCACAAAACACTTACCGCGTAAGTTTACAGAGCAACGCATGCTGGAAACTGCTGCTCATGCAGCTGACGAACATTACCATGTTTTATTTCATATACATATCGAAACGAACTGAGTTTTGCGTATTACATATCTGTATTTTCAGTTTTAAAATTTGAATACAAAGTTGAATACACTTGTAGTTTAAGTGACTGTATGTTTATATTTCAAATATGTCTTCTGATGCATCGATCTTTTACCTTTATTAACCAGTTTGTCACGTTTTCTGAGAGGCTCGCAAAAGTAAACATTGATGTCATTCATCGCATTGACAGGACTGGAAGTTATGGAGAGGTATGAGTCTTGAAGATCACTTAGTATTTTCTATATCAGATAGCTTAACTATTTTGTAGCTGCGTTGTATTATTATTATTATTAATGTGTATGTGGTGAATTCTGCTGCTTTATTTTCTCAGGAGGTAGAAACCTATTTTTATGAAGCCCTATTAAAATGGAAAGACCTGAATTTGACAGAACACTTCAGTAAGTAACATTTTTTGTGTCTGTTTAAAATGGCAATGTATGTTGTATATCACGAGGATATTTTACATACTGTGAATTTATTTTGTCTATATTGTCACTCTCTGTCAAGGTTGTTATAGTTATTATATAACATTATAATATATAACATCACTAGATAAAACCTTAAAAAGCATTTTCATTACTTGAAATAAAATAAACATTAGTGGAAGTAAAAATATATTTAAAAACGTAAACTTATTTTATTTAAACTAGTTGCTAAAAACAATTTTTTTATTCATATAGTTTAACTTAAGGTACTAAAATAACTGTAACTGAAATGATGATAAATACATAAATAGAAATAAATAAATGTTAAAAATATATAATAATATTTACCACAAAACAAAACAAAAAAACCCTCACACAAAAAAAACAACAACAATTACTAAAATAAAAATGGAAAATAATTTTTTTTTAAAAGATGTATAAAAACTCTAATAGTATCTCAGTGCTACTAAAATAACAGGTTACTCTGACGTACGTTAATTTAATCTTCTGTTCTACAGAGAAGTTTTTTCAAGAGGTGTCAAGCAAGAGTCAGTCATTCAACATGCTGGTGTTTCACCAAAACGCTATCGTGGAGAGTTTGAAGACCTACCTGTCAGTGAAGAACATGGCTGTGCAGCCTCTTCTAGAGTGAGTTCCTCAGTCTTTTCTTTGTAATAAACAGGGAAATGATATTATGTTAACCTCACTGTTAATTTCAGTCTTGTAGTCCAGCTGGCTCGTGATCTCCAGATGGACTTTTACCCTCACTTCTGCGACTTCTTCGTCATCATCACGTCTGTACTGGAAACACAGGACACTGAGGTGTTGGAATGGGCCTTCACGAGTCTGTCATACCTGTACAAATACCTGTGGAGGATGATGGTGAAGGATATGGACAAGATATACAGGTGAGAAGTACCAGATAGCATGAGTTACGTAAAAATAAATCCTAGCAGATTATATTCTAGTTTAAATTCTTCTCTGTCAGACCTTTGAACCTCAAAAGGATATGGAAGCTTATTTCTGCCATGGAATAAAAATAGAAAAATTGTGACTTTTTATCTCTCAGTTGCAACTCACAATGTTTATGTTTCGCAATTACAAGTTATAAACTGGTAATTGCGAGTTTATATCTCGCAATTCAGATTTTCTTTTCTCAGAATTGAATTACATTTCACAATTCTGTTTTTGTTGTTTACACCACAGAACAAAAAAATTAAAAAGGTGATTGTGATAAATTTTTATTTTTCTTGTAATTGCAAGTTTATTTCTCACAATTCAGACTGATTTTTATTTCACAATTCTGATTATATCTTGCAATTCTGAGATTATGCCTTTTTTCCTCATAATTGGAAGAAAAGTCATCACAATAATGGAAATGAGCTTCCATAAAAGTATGTTTACAATCGGAATTTGTAGAATTATAATGATATATAATAATAATTTCTCACTGCTTTTCTAATCCAGTCTTTACAGTAAACTTCTGGCACACAAGAAGGAACACATCCGCAATTTTGCTGCTGAGAGCTTCTCTTTTTTGATGAGAAAGGTGAGGTTTTAACATCTCAGGTTATTTTTTTACCATGTCTTCTGTGTTATGTCGGTAAAGTCACCACTTCTCTCTCATGTCCCACAGGTGCCCGATTATGATGCTCTCTTCACACTCATGTTCTCCAATCTGTCTGAGAGCCCTCAGAAGGCCAGAGGTTTAGGTCAGCTGATCTTTGAGATGTGTCGAGGAGTTTGTAACATGTTCCACTCCTGTGCCACCAAGGTAAGATCACATCACTGAAAACCAAACACATCACACAATTAAGTGTGTCAGTGATTAACAGGACTGTTGTCATCAGGCTCTTCCAGTGGTGTTGCAGAAACTTGGCCCAGCAGCCGGTCAGGACATTGATTTACCTTGGGATTCAGTAAAAGAAGCTCTGGATCACATGGCTGAGTCTTCAGCCAACTATGTTGACAAAGAGCACCTGCTGGTCCTGTGGGATGCCTTACAAGTAAGAAAATGCCTTACAAGTTTTTTTCATGTCTTAAAATGTATTTTGTTGGACAATCTGTATAATATTGACTTTGTTATCATTATTAATGTGTTATGCAGTATTTAAGTGATTGTACCCATCCTAGATGCTGATTGGTCGCTGTTTCAGTCGTGTTAAAATATATGCTATAGTAACATCTTGTAATAGATGATACATTGGGCAGGTAGATTAACTGACATTTTTTTTATTAATAATTGCAAATTATATACAACGAAATAGCTAAAATTAAATAAATGCTTATTTACATAATGTTTATATATGTATATAAAATTATTTACTTTTTATATGGATTAAAATCTAATCTAAATGTATATTTTTCAATGATTACATTTTAGTTATGTATGTAAGTGCAAATCTATTTATTTATATATATATATATATATATATATACACACATGCATGCCTGTGTGGGTGTTTTATATATTCTCTAATATAATTAAAATCTAAATCAAAATAAATCTCTTGATTATTACATTTTAGTTATGTTAGTACATGTAATTAGATTTTAATTAGATTTTATATAATTAAAATAAAATAATGTATATAGAAGTAAAGTTAGATTTTAATTATGTTAAAATAGTTTACATTTTTTTAGTTTATTTATTCATTTATGGTTTGCAGGTCTCTCTAAAAGAAATTCTTGGAAAGTTAGAGACAAGCAATGCTGATCAAGCTAATGAGCACCTGGAGAGGATTCTGTACATCTACCACACACTTGTGGAGCATCGCAAAGGAGCAAAGATAACAAAACCACAGTCTGTTTGTGAGGTGTGTATGTGTGCGTTTCTGAAGCACTCAAACATTGGGTTCTCATTGAGTTCTATTGCATCTCTGATATCTCTTTCCCCTTTTTTTTTGTTGTAATATTTAGACACTTCTTCAGCTTGCTCAGGCACCAGGACTGTCCTACTCCTGCCACAGGCTGCTTTTACAAGTGGTCTCTGCTCTATTGATGGGGGAGAATCTGTCATTACCTGCAAGTAGCATCCATGAGCTACTTAAAAAGGTTTGTTTAATGTGCACCTATACATACGGTTTTCCATCTGTTTTCCTGTTGACCTCATTTCCTCTCTGGTCCCATACGCAGGTCTTCAATAGCAGCATGGACAGAGACCTCATATTATCGTTTACCAAAGAGATGTTTGACATGAAACAGTTTGAGCAGGTCAGTATAAACCCTCATCAGCAGGATTACGTTCTTCAAGATCAACGTCCAACCCTTTTAATGCTCCTGTGTGTTTCTCTAGTTGCTCTTACCCAGTTTGCTGCAGTATCTGGAGCAGCTCTTCTGCATGGAGGACTCTGTAAACCGACAGCTGGCTCTGGAGCTGCTGGTTGGTCTGATTTTGTCTAAAGCTCCACCCCCCACTGACGGCTCCATGGCTTTTGAGAAGTACCCATTGATCTTCACTGGACAGACTGTCAGGTAAGAGCTAGGCTTCTGTTTGGAAAAAACTACTCAGTAAAATAATTGATACTTCATAGATGAATACACATAAATTCCAAATTCTGTTTTAGGTCAACTGGACCTGAAAGAGACCAGGCAGTCTCTGTTCCCCAGCAGATTCTTTCTGTCATAGACATCTCTGCCGATCAGCCGCTCTCTGATCTTTCCCATCCCTGGGCTGCATTGGTGCTGCTCCCACATGTCAGGTAAAGACTTAATTAATTACCCACAATCCTTTGGGTGTTACAGGGATAGTTCACCCTAAAATTCTGTCATCATTTACTCACCGTCAAGTTGTTCCAAACAGTTGCCGGTAGCCATTCACTTTCATAGTATGAAAAAAAATGCTATGGAAGTCAGTTTAACTCAATGTTGGTTCCTTTTAGTTCAAACAGTCTGCATGATGCAAAGTACATTGAAGAAAACAAGTATCATAGTATCATTACTTAGCTCAATTTAGTTTAGTGTTGATTCATTTTAGTTCAGTGAGTGTGCAAAGTTATGTAATAGTCTTTTGCTGTATAGTTTGGTATTGGTGTAAATATGCAACAATTCAAATGTTTTGCAGACCGTTAGAAGCATCAAGCGTTATACCGGCCATCACTGCACTACTGAACAGATTACTGCAAGAGGTGTGCAATGAAACTCTGGGGAGAGGTCAGTCAAGTTTGTGTGTGTGTGTGTGTGTGATTGATAGCCTCAATCACATAGTTACAAGCTTTAATGTTCAATCTTTAACTTTGTGAGATGTAGTTTGTTCCTAATACGTCCTTCTGTCCCCTCAGGAGGGCTCTTTGTAGCCCGACAGGCTCTAAGCACCCTGCTCAGCTTCAAGGAGACAGCAGCGGTAGAGTCGCTCCTCCCAGCAGAGTTGGTCAGAAACATCATCGAGTATGTGCTTCAGTAATTGCATCTGAACATTCTAGAAAAATGGACCTTGCTTGTTAAATTAGGAACTTGTAGAATACATTTTTGCTTGCGTTCATTATAGGAAATTCCCCACGGATCTGTCAGCGCTGCTGTTAGGAGATCTGTACTACACCAGACTGGCACTCAACGGCTGCTCGGCTCAGCTGTCCCATGATTCTCTTCTGGAATTGTACCAGATACTACATTCCAATTTTTCTTCCAACATTTCCAAGGTGAGGTTAAGCACAGTGAGGGTTGGTGTTGTTAAATGGGAATAGGGTTCCCATGGTCCTGGAAAACCTGGAAAATTTATATAAATTTATTAAATCTTTTAAGGTTATGGACATTTATGCAGTCCTACATGTACAGTATCTCACAAAAGCGAGTACACCCCTCACATTTCGGCAATCATTTTAGTATATCTTTTGAAGGGAGAATTTTATAGAAATGAAACTTAGATTATATTTTAGAGTAGTCAATGTGCAACTTGTATAGCAGTACAGATTTACTGTCCTCTGAAAATAACTCAACATACAGCCATTATTGTCAAAAAAGTTGGCAACAAAAGTGAGTACTCCCTACGTGAAAACAGCTATATTTCGTTTAACCATGCAAAGCCACATGTCCTATTCATCATGTTCGTGTTTTTGTCTGCTTGACAGGACCATAAAAATTAGTGTATCTTGTTTTAGAGCAGTTAAAATTTGGTGCTTTGAGTACAGTTCTCTCATACTGACCACTGGATGTTCAACATGGCACCTCATGACAAAGAACTCTCTGAGGATTTGAGAATTAAAATTGTTGCTCTCCACAAAGATGGCCGAGGCTATAAGAAGTTTGGTAACACCCTGGAACTGAGTTAAAGTACAGTGGCCAGAGGCATACAGAGGTTTTCCAAGACGGGTTTCACTCGGAACAGGCCTCGCAAGGGTCGATCAAAGAAGTTGAGTCCTTGTGCTGTGCGTCAGGTGCAGAAGCTGGCTTCAAAAAACAGACGCATGAGTGCTGCCAGCATTGCTTTAGAGGTTGCAGAAGTGGAAGGTCAGCTTGTCAATGCTCAGACCATACGCCACACTGCAACAAGTCGTTTGCATGGCCGTCCTCCCAGAAGGAAGCCTCTTCTGAGGCTGGCTCACAAAAAAGCCTGCAAACAGTTTGCTGAAGACAACCTGTCCAAGAGCATGAATTACTGGAACCATGTCCTGTGGTCTGATGAGTATAATGTAAACTTGTTTGGCTCAGATGGTGTCCAGCATGTGTGGTGACGCCCTGGTGAGGAGTACAAAGAAAATTGTATCTTGCCTACAGTCAATCATGTTGGTGGTAGCATCATGGTGTGGTGCTGCATGAGTGCTGCTGGTACTGGGGAGCTGCGGTTCATTGACGGAAACATGGATTCCAACATGTACTGTGACATTCTGAAGCAGAAGATGATGCCCTCCCTTCAGAAACTGGGCCAAATGGCAGTTTTCCAACATAATAACGACCCCAAACACACCGCCAAGATGACATCTGCCTTGCTGACGAAGCTGAAGTTGAAGGTGATGGAGTGGCCAAGTATGTCTCCAGACCTGAACCCTATTGGGCACATGTGGATCATCCTCAAGCTGAAGGTGGAGAAGCACCATGTGTCTAACATCCAGCAGCTCCGTGATGTCATTATGGAGGAGTGGAAGAGGATGCCAGCAACAACCTGCGCAGCTCTGGTGAACTCCAAGCCCAGGAGGATTAAGGCAGTGCTAGACAACAATGGAGTCCCTACAAAATATTGACACTTTGGACACAGTTTTGACATGTTCACTTAGGGTGTACTCAATTTTGTTGCCAGTTATTTGGACAACAATGGCTATATGTTGAGTTATATTTAGAGGACAGTAAATGCTGCACATTGATTACTCTAAAATATAGCCAAGTTTCATTTGTGTAGTATTGTCCCTTGAGAAGATATACTAAACTTTTTGCTGAAATATGAGGGGGTGTACTCACTTTTGTGAGATACTGTATATATGTTATTTCTGTAACTATTTACAAAAATAGTTTTATGTATATTTTAAAAAATCCTTAAACGGTCTTCACAAATGACTATAAAAATCATGGGAAAACCTTAGAAATTCTTTACTTAGAACATGAACCCTGATGTTTCAGTTCAGTTTCTTTTTGTCCTCCACAGATTCGTTTGCTGACCCTCAGAATTATGTCAAACTTTGAGGCTGATCTTCCTAAACCACCAGAGGTAACATTTATGAGATTTTCCAACAGCAATGGCTGTAAAAAGCACATGCACCTATTTATCATTTCATATCATTTCTTGTTTAGGGAGAGGAGAGCTCAAATGCGCAGACGGTGTTTGCCGTGTGTCTGCAGGCAGAGCAGGTCCCGGCCACAGTGCAGGACTACAGGGAGAAACTGCTACACCTTCGTAAACTCCGTCATGACCTGGTGCAGCCCTGTCTGCCCAAGGGACCTTTCCATGAGGTAGCTAATGCCTTTTACTCCATATCAAATATTGAATTATTTTTGAAAATCGTGGTTAAGGATGCTTTTGTGTTTAACAGGTTCCTCTTCGTTATCTTATTGCAATGCTGTTTGTCAATTTCCGACCTCTCTGGGATGCAGTTATTGATCTGTTGGTGTAAGTATCATGCTAATGGCCATTGCTTGTTTTATTTTTGATCTTCTGCCTTTAAATCCTCATATCCTCACCCTGTGTCTCCAAAAATATTCTCTGTTTCTCTATTATTTCTGCCTTGGTTTAATATGCTTTCATTTGCTCAGGACCCACGCTAAAGAAATGGACAACAAGTCTTTCTGGACGGTCTATTATGAACATCTAGAGATGGTTGCTGGTCTAGCTGGTGAGTTTTCATTGAGTTGTTGACCTGTTAGACCTTCCCTCTAGTCTTCACTTTAAAGATGCTTGAATATTTATTCTCAGAGGAAGAGCTTCAGGCAGATGATGAAGATGATGAGGAGGGAGGCAGTGAACAACATCAAGCCGCAAAGCAGCTTCGAGGTCCAGGGACCAGTGTGATTGAAAGCGGGGATGTGGGAGTTTTGTTTCTGGAACTGCTGGACCTTGTGCTGAATCCCACTGAACGGACGGACTTCACAAACTTCCGCAGCCTGCTTTGGCGAGTAATGGCCCAGTTTCCCGACAGAGTGGAGCCACGCAGTAGAGAGCTCAGCCCATTACTGCTGCGCTTCATCAGGTGTGTATGAGCTTTGTGTCATCAACCTCTATTTGTCTTTTTAGAAAGTTCTCCATAACAGCCTTTTCTCTGCCTTCACAGTAATGAGTTCTACCCAGCTGACCTGCTGGTGGCTCCCACACAGGACCTCATAAAGAAGACCAGCTCCTCATCAGAGCAGGAAATGGGTGAAGAGGTAGATGCTGACATGGAAGAAAAGGAAGAAGATTCCAAACAACCCAAGAAGAAGATCCCTAGAAAAGCAGCAGCCAAGTAAGAGATGATCTTATCTTCTAACATTCGTCTTTGTGTTCTAGTTACGTACTTGCACAGACTAGATGTGCATGCCTATTATACCAGAACAGTCAGCATTCATTTGTTTCTTGTCAACATATGTACTTATTTTGTTACAGGCAGCTCATTGCACACTTGAAGGTCTTTTCCAAATTCTCCAACCCAAAAGCTTTATATATGGAGGCAAAACTAATTGAACTGTACACCCAAGTATGATTTCCCATCTTTATGTGAAAGATTATTTTGCTTATTAATGGCCATCTGAGACTAATTTTTTCTCTAACCCACAGCTTCTGTGCCATAAAGACCAACAAATCCAGAAAATAGCACTGGACTGTCTGATGACATACAAAGACCCAAGCATTCTGCCTTACAAGTAAGTCTTATAACACAAAGCACAAAATACACTGTCCCTTCTCTTCTTACTTTCCACATTAGTTTTTTTTTCTGTAATAATGTTGTATTATACAGTAATTAGGTCAGTTTATGAATAGAATGCTTTATATCCAGAGCAGAGACTGATGGTATCTTCCCACAGACTTCTTTGGTTACCTTACTAACTTTCACTGCTGAGATACCGGAATGTACCAATTGCCTCAGGAAGTCTTTTAGTCTATTATGATATTCATTTCACATCTTTGGGTTACTTTGAGCCACTTTTGTCATTTGATGCAGGGAAAAAATAACTAAAGGCAACTCTTGCTAATCTAATTTTAAGCCTGTTATCAGGGCTTTTCTCCAACCTCAAACTTGCTGTAGGGATGCTTTGAACAGGTTTTAAACATTTTGTAGTTATGTGGACTTTTTATTATTTATGTTTGGGGGTTTATTAATATGATGGCTTACAGCAATACTTTGAGAGCTTTTTTTAAACATTGCTGCAGTGGCGGTGTTCCCCAGGGCTTTGTTTTAGGTCCATAATAATTGTCTATTTGTCAATGTTTACAGAGAGAATCTGGAGAGACTTCTGGATGACAAGCACTTTAAAGATGAGATTATCCATTTCAACATCTCAGAAGAAGGAGCTGTGGTACTTCAGTCGCACAGACCCCAGCTCATTCCCATGCTTATGAGGTGTGTGTTTAGATGCACAATGCATATTAATGATGTCATTGCTCTATCATCCACTGTTGTTTCTTCTCTGAAGGTTAATGTTATATGCCTGCAGTTAGTAGTTATTTATATATTCTTTCAGGATACTATATGGGCGGATGTGCCCTAGGGTTGGTAACAGGTTTCAGGGTAAGGCGAACACAGCTTCACGTTCCTCCATAGTGCTGCGCTTCCTGGCAGGCTGTCAGCCAGAGGAGTTGGGCATGTTTATAGATCTTCTGCTGGAGCCTGTTTGTCATCATGCTGAAGGTAATGACTTGAATTTAGGCTTTTTAAAATGATTACATCCTAACATACCCCTTAAATACGCTTATTTTGCAATTAATTAGAAAATGTATTATTTGGACCATTTATGAACCTTATTTAATAATGAGGACCATCTTCACAATATAGGATATTTATAAATTGACTTCTTTTTAATGAGACAAGCTAAACCAACAGAATTTGTTTTACTTTTTCAAAAAAGAGCAGATAGATAAAAAGCAAACATTGATTTTAAAGATGCATCAACGTACCACAGAAAATGGATAATTTGTTGCTTGCAGGAGCGTGTCTGGCTGCGGTAGAACGAGCTGTAGCCGAGACGAACCTGTCTGCTGTTCCCCCTCTGGGTCGCCAACACAGCCTGCTCAACACCATAGAAATGCTCATCCATAAAATGGGCCATCTCATCCACATCTACCTGCCCAAAGTTCTGCAGATCCTGCTGTGCATCACGGCCTCAGTGTCATTTATACTGGATCACAGAGAGCAGGTCAGCTGAATGCAGAAACAGTCCTTATTTATCCTTTTAACTATATATGCAAACCAAAATATTTGGCTTAATTGTGTAGATTATGAAATAATTCTGGAATTCCTCTTCAAAGTTAACAATTAGAGGACCAGTATGTTTTTTCAAAGCAAATTTTCAGATTTTAGAATGTTGTTTTTTTGTATTGTGTAATGTTTAGATCTATTTTTGGGGTGCTGATCTCAGGCTTTTTGATGTTCCTCTAGCTCAAGCCCGGTTGCATCAATCCTCTGAAGAACTTGCGGCGTCTGGGGATTCTGCGCATACAAGACTTCTTTGATGACTTTGAGTCTTACAGCTTCACTGCAGATGAGCTGGACGCAGTGTTTCAAGCTGTGGTGTGGCCTAAGGTGTGTGTATAAGAGAGAAAACTGTCTGGATAACTTAAGTAACCTTAAGCCATCAAAGACAAGAAAAAGTGTGGCTCGTTGTAATTTAAAGAAGTTTCGCACTTTCAAAAGAGGCTTGGAAACTTGTGTGAAAGTCATTTTTTATTACCAGACAGTCTTTGACAGTGATTGTGAGATTCTGAATATTTAAATAAGGACTGGAGTCAGTAACCCAGCTGACCCGGTTGTGTTTTGTTCATTAGGTGTGTCTTCTTCCCACTGAAAGCCCGTATTCACCAACGCCCCTTCTGAAAGTCATCCGTGTGTGGAGCCAGAATCCTAGGTGAGTTCATTAACCACAGGTTTGTGGACTCGACACAATGGTACCCTAAAGGAATAATTTTTCATTTTTAAAGATCATTTTTTTCTTTAGAAGTGCTTTATAGCTGGATATGATTTGTTCCTAAATTGTTTAACTTTGTAACATCTGACATTGAACTGAATCAAATCAACACTGAACTGACTTAATCTGAATAATGCAAGTTGTCTTGAAAGTGAAGTCACATTGCTATTTTCCTGTTTATTTTTGCGAAGCTGCTTTGAAACAGTAACAGTCTATATAAATAAATGTGACTTGACTTGAATAATAAAAGTGTTAACACAATTTGTGATGCCGTTATCTTATTTTATTTTATTAGTCTGATTATAATATAAATGTTGTCTTTTCTTCCTGTCAGGTATTTTCCTTTGCTTGCTAAGCAGAGAACAGGCCACCCTGAGTGTGATGTCCTGCGCAATGTATTTGCTCTGTTATCCTCCAAAAACGTGTCTGCCATCACGACGGCCATGGTGATAGATATAGCCGAGAGCTTGCTGACCACTCCAGACTATGAGCCCAAGGAGAACGAATCAGATCTGATTGTGAATAACTGTGTGATCCCTGAACCCGATCAAAGCTGTGATATATCAGGTAGCCATCAGGGGTGTTGATGATTATGCTAGAGGACTCACTGTTATTTGTACATTTAACATCTCTGTTTCTTTTCTCCGGGTAGATTCTTTGACTATTGGCTGCCGTCTGCTCCTTCCTCACATCCCAGCACTGCTGCAGTACCTCAGCACAGTCGTGCGTAACTCTGAACGCCTCAAGAAGAAGAAATTCAGAGCTCAAGTCAGCAAAGAGCTC
The DNA here is from genome assembly GCA_036784905.1 of Acrossocheilus fasciatus. Classification (NCBI taxonomy): domain Eukaryota; kingdom Metazoa; phylum Chordata; class Actinopteri; order Cypriniformes; family Cyprinidae; genus Acrossocheilus; species Acrossocheilus fasciatus. Next base: position 4,812,558 of record CM071941.1, read on the forward strand.
AACATCCTCTCAAAGTATGTCCATGTAAATCTATTTATACACAGAGGCACCTTAAAGGGCCATTCACCCCAAGAACTATAACATAAATGTTTAATAATCATTCTTTTTCTATGACAATTATGAATTCCACATCATAATAAAGACACAGGAACTATATCATTGGAATCACTTTCAGAACGTTATTTTCAAATCTAAATCCACTGACATTATAGAACTCAAACATTTAATATATAGTTATCATTCTTGGTGTGAACAGGTCTCAACTGCTACTTCAGTAGTTCTCTACTGTTTTTTTGAAAAGATCTGCAGCCCAGTTTGGCCCACCGAGTTGAGAATTTGTGCTGTATCATATGCTGTGAAGTAAAATGTACAAACAAATGATTGATTTAATGGTTTTAATTCTGTTCCAGGATCAGTAGATTTGTGACTGAAAAAGAACAGAGTTCAACACTCATTGGTTTGCTTCTGCCTTACCTTCACAAACTCAAAAATGCTGAGGTACATTCTTCATGTCTGAAAATAATGTACACTACCGGTCAAATGTTTGAAATAATGCATTTATTTGAACAAATATACAGTAAAAACAGTAATATTGTATATTATTATTACAATTTAAATAACCTTTTCTCTGTAAATATATGTAATAATAGAATTTATTCCTTTGATTCAAAGTTGAATTTTCAGCATCATTTCTCCACTCTTCAGTGTCACATGATCCTTCAGAAATCATTCTAATATGCTGATTTGCTGCTCAAGAAACATTTCTCATTATCATCAATGTTAAAAACTATGGAGCCCTTTAAGGGACATAGTGGTGGGAAAAATTCGGGGTGGGAGGAAAAAATATTTTCAAATGTTTTGCGTTCTCTCACAAAACCATTTGAGTTCGGACAAATTCTTCCTGTTTACTTTACAGCTTGCAATGGTTACAGCTCGTATGTTCAAAATGGAGCGGTTCATAGAGTTTTATTTTGAACTTGGACTCAAGTAAATTAATAAGTTAGTGCTTAGTTCAAGGCATGGTTTTGGGAGATAATAAAACGCTTAATGTTTTAAAACAGTGACATTGGAGGACCAAATTCGATAATAATAAAAGCTGATAAAATTATTAGGCTAATATTAATAACCTTATTAATAATATTACTAAGCAGAATAGCCCAGAATATGAACGCGATGCCCTGCACATTTTCTCCCCCATAAAATGCTTAAGGTAGGCTAATGACTGAAAACAGTGATTTAAAAATACCAAATCTGTTGCATTCATATTCTGGGCTATTCTGCTTTTTATTCTGCCATTGTGAACATACGGAGCTGTAACCACTGTTACAGAGTTTGTCTGAACTCGAATGGTTTTTGCGAGAGAATGCAAAAGTTTCTTGAGGGAATGCAAAAGTTTTGTGAAAGAACGCTTACATTTTAAAATACATTCAAATGAAAAAATGAATTTAAATGAGTGTATATTATTACATTACTGTATTATATCTGTCAAATCATTTTATTTTATGGATATTTCCTTTTTCTCTCAGGAAACAGAGCTGGATATCCTGGGTACGGTGAAGAACCTGCTGAGACAGTGTTCAGAGCCCAGCATGTTCCTCAAGCCTCTCAGCAAGCTTTTGTCCATCGTCCACAACAGACTTTCACGTCAGGCTCTGTGTGAAGTGTTTCAGGTTAGTTTCTGCAATTCTATCTACTTTCACACCACTTTAGTGGCTTTTTTAAAATACTACCTGACTGACCATATCTCTTTCCGCAGACTCTGTCAGACATGGAAGCTGAACTGAAGTACATCACAGACGTTGTGATTCAGGTAATGGTTCATTGAGGCCAATCAGAAACAGATTTAGTTTTATTTCTTCCAATCATGTTCGTGTTTGACCGGCTCTCATTTCTTCCCCAGCTCAACGCGTTTGATAGCCGCCATTTGGACGTGATTCACTTTGACGTGCGTCTCGTAGCGTTCCAGAAGGTCACCAAGCATGTTAAAGAGATGAGCGCTCTGGATATGAGATACCTGACTGCTATCATGCACAACTGTTTCCATTCTCTAGAGGTGAACCGTTTTTTTGATGTTACATTTACCCTCTAAATGTCTTTTTCTGTGTCTTTTTGCTTCTTGACCTGCATTAATTTTTGAATGCGTTTGGTGTGTTTCTGAGACAGATCGGTGACATGTCTCTGGCAGACAACGCCACCATGTGTTTGTCAGCCGTAATAACGCAGCTCTCTGAAGTTGGATGCCCAGAGGCAGAATACAAGGAGATTGTGCAATACATGATACTGGATGCAATACGAAAGGGTTTGAAGAGCAAGACTGAGGTAACCAGTCACATGTTAGCTTACATTAGTACATCACTGCTGTATATTTCACATTTATTTATTTATGTTTTTTTTTTTGTTCCACAGAGTGTACGAAATGATTACACTACAGTTCTGGCCTGCCTGGTGAAGACCTTCCCAAACCGATCAGAGTTTCATGATCTGGTGCAGCTGATGGACTATAATGATCCCGAGTCCGATTTCTTTGAGCATATGAAGCACATACAGGTAAAACAGATATACATAAAAAAGAGATATGCATTAAAAAAAAACATAATAAAGAGAAAAATTGTCTCCAACCTTTTCACTGAAAAGTAAGAATACATTAAAGTAATATTAAATAAAAGTAATTAAAAATAATAATTAAAAAGCAAGTAAAATATTAAGACAAAACATACATAAAACTAAATATTAAAATTGCCTGCCCAAAGTTTTCTATAAAAACAACAACAAAAAACACATCAAATGAGCATTATATATTTAAATTAAAAAGCAATTAAAAATTTGAAAATGAAAATAAACACATTAAACTACTATATTTATAATTTCCTATGTATATATAGACATATTTAGATAGACAGGTATGGTGTGTATTAATAAATTAATAAATGTAAATAAAAAAAGTACATATTTTTTATTTAATTTGTTAACACATACATACATAAATTAACACATGCATAAACATAAAATAAATGTGTACATACATTAGTGTGTACATGTAGTAGTAATTAGAAAGTAAAGTATTAATAAATAATACATCAAAATTCTATTAAACATGCCATTTATAAATATGTAACTTGATTTCAATATTGATAAATGTTAATACAACAAATACAGGAAACATTTTTTAATATTTGAATTACTTTTTAATTTCTAATATAAAACCAGTGCTCTTATTTGACCCTTATCGTTCCAGCTCAAAACACAGAAAATGGAGAAGTCTGTTTGTTTTCCAGGTTTACAGAAGGGGTCGAGCGCTCAGGAAGTTCGCCAGGCAGCTGACCGAGGGCAAGGTTGTGATGTCATCGCGCTCCATGCAGAATTACATCATGCCCTACGCCATGATCGCTCTAGTTGACGAAAAACTGCTGAAGGTTGTTCTTGAGTCAGGTTATAATTTTAAATATTTCAGTTATATGTCAGTAGACTGTGCTTTAAACAAATACATTCTCTTTGTTCCCAGTATGAACCCATGACAACAGCCGCCGTAGAAGTTATTGGTGCCGTGTGCAGACGCTTGACCTGGTCCAAGTACTTGTTCTACCTTAAACACTTCGTCCATGTTTTGCAAACCGGAATAGCTGAGCAGAAACTGGCTGTCAGGTACACTTCCTATGCATTTGTGTTTTTTCTGTGATGTTTGTCCTTGATATGACATTGAATGATTTTCCTAACTCTTTTCCTTGGTGTAGCATGTTGCTGACTGTTCTTGATGCGTTCCACTTTGACCATGAGACTCTCAGTAAAGAAATCGAGGCAGTCAAGAACAAGAAGACAGGTGAGAGTGTCACAACAGCCACATTAAACGTCCTGTTGACCCACACAGAGCTTAACATGACAAATGTGATTCATCAACTTCAGAGCTCAGTGTTGTGGTGGAAGCAGCTGAAGACGAGGCAGTGGAAACCATGGATACGGATGAGAGTGATGCTGAAGATGCCATGGAAACCGATGAGGCTGGAGCAGCTGTTTCCACAGCCACAGTTGCTGAGACGGAAGGCCCTGCCAAACCAAAAGAAAGCAAAGCGAGTCAGATGAAGAAAGTTCCCCCTGTCGTCAGCAGTGGTCTTCCACAGAGTGAACGGGATCTAGAGGCGCTCATTTCCAGCATTCATCGCACGGTCACTCAGAGCGTCCTGCCTAAACTTCACAAGTGCCTCACTGCAAAGGTCTGAGCTCATATAACATACTTAATGAGTTTAGTTTAAAGCAGAGCCAGACTGAAAGCTTTTAGTGGACTGTATTGCTGTCTGAAGTCTACAAAGGACGTAACTAACAATTGAAGGCTCACAGTTGATTTCATCAGGGTTTGGTGTTAGCCAATAAATAATAATAATAGATGGCACAGACAAGTCTTATATGTTTATGCAATGTTTCTGCAGGTCTTAAAAATACAAATACAACCTTATTCAAATTAAGGCCTTAAAAAGGTCTTAAATCAGAGCAGAAAGTCTTACATGCATAAAATCATGGTATTAAATGTTGCAATACTAAAAAAAAAACTTCCTTTAGTATTTTTGATTTGTTTTCCAATATGAATATCTAAACATCCTTAAATCAAGATGCATTTACTTGAGATGCAAAATGATGATAAGAAGTCTTGTTTTCTGGAAAATGTATCAATAAGTGAGTAAAACGAGAACAAAAGTGTCAATGGGGTATAAAAACTTGTTTTCCCCTTGAATTAAGTAGATTTTTCTGAGCCTGATGGCAGATATATTATATGCTCTTGTTTTAATAATAAAATCACTTTAGATATGTGCACTGGAAAACAAGACAAAAATAATACGGAAGAGCATCACTTTTGATGCAGTCGTCACAACATTGTGTTCCCTTTAATTTATTGCTTCAATTTTATTTGGTTGGTCTTAAAAAGGTTTTAAATTTTCCTTTATAAAACCCGCAGAAACCATGTTGTAACCCCACAAGTGCTTGCTCATGGAAAGATGTTTAGCATCAGCTAATAATACACCAATATTCATTTCTGCAGGTTAAACGAGATGACGAGCACAAGATGGTGAAGTCTAAGGAGGTGAAAGATGAAGAAGTGGTCAGAGTGCCTATTGCATTTGCCATGGTTCAGCTCATGAAGTCTCTGCCAAAGGAGGTCATGGAAGCCAACTTGCCTGGGTATATTTGCTCGTTTTCTTAATACAACTGTCTGTTTGATTTTGGGAAAGATTGATGATCAGTTGTGCTGCAAATATTCCATCTTTTCTTTAGTTTTGAGTAGTAGTCGACCGATATTGGTTTTTTGATAGCCGATGCCGATATCTTGGAAAACAAGGTGGCCGATATAATTTATTTTAATTAATATGTAAGAAATTTGAAATCATTTGAAAATGGATTCAAAAAATAAATGTGTTAAATAAACATACTTATACTTTAGATGACAAAGTATTTTTTACAAATAAATAAATATTTAATAAAAATATAATTAAAAAGCAAGTAAACACTGTAATTAACAGGACACTCAGTATTCTTTTAGGAAGTTTGTGTGCATTGGGAATCATATTTTTTAATATTTTTTTTGTTTAACCGTTCTGTCTGATTATTAGACAGACTTCTATCTGTGTTAGACAGAACTGTTAAAGACAACAGCGAACAAGAGGGAGAATGTGACCGCTGTGTGCTCAGGCGCTGCCGTTCTCAGAGCCGTCAAAATAAGTCCCGCCTCGAATGCATCGGCCAAACAGGAAAACTTATAGGCCGATATTTGAAAAATTCCAAATATCGGCCGATATATCGGCCTTGGCGATATATCGGCTGACGACTAGTTTTGAGTGTTCATCAATGCAAAAATTGGGTGAATGATGCAATATTTTCAGTTAATGCAACCTCTGATCATAAAGTGAAGTGATGCTCAGTTTGATGTTTATATATGCAGCATCTTCCTGAAAGTGTGTGTTCACCTGAGGAGCCGTTTCCAGGAGATCCGTGATGTCGCTCGAAACACTTTGGTGAAGATCATAGAGACGCTTGGGCATCAGTACCTTCATTATCTGCTCAGCGAGATGCAGGCGGTCTTAGTGAAGGGGTATCAGGTAAAGTATAGTTTTTATTAGCACATGAGTGTATGGTGCAAGAAAAGAGTATTTCGTAAATAAGTGTCGTAAATCAGTGATGAATATGGTTGAATAGTAGAAAATTTTAAATTCTAGTGCAAAACACAATAGTAATGTATTCTTTGGATATGTGTTGTTGGTTTCATACAGTTTAGAAGTATATTTATATAAATAAATACTATTTTGTATACATTGTGCATCAGAAAAAAAATTCAAGACTTAAATTTAAGGTAAAAAAATAATAAATTATTCCTCTAACACTTTAAAAACACTTTATACTTATACGTTTTTATACTTTTATAAATGTATTATATTTAATCTTAAAAATCTTATTTAGTTTTATTTTTGACTAACTAAACCTGACTTTCGCCATTAATATAGCATAGAAGCTGGCATGGCATTAAAATATATATATGTATATAAGTTCTATTGAGGTTGCTTGATTTTGCATGATTTGAACTTGTTATAAAAAGGTTAAAATATCTATTTTTTTGCCAGACAAAATTAATAATGTAATTTTAATTTTAATACAGTGTAATAATATTTAAAAGCAAAACAGCATGACATTTTTATTAAAAAAAAAAAAAAAAGATGCAATTACTACACTTATGACAAAGAATTTCAGCCTGCAAAACAAAATTGATATGCAAACTTGATATGCAAAACATATCAAAATGATATGCTCATAGAAGATTTATGTCTTTGTCTGTTTCTTTTTGAATAACTTGGACCAAATAAAAAAAGCATCATGTCTTTGACCCGTGTTTAATTTGTCTCCTCAGGTCCATGTTTTGACCTTCACCGTGTACCATTTACTGTCTGTCCTAAAACCATCCTTGACCGGAGGAGATCTCGACCCATGCATGGACATGCTCATCACGGTAAACTGCACTTATATTTTCAATAATAATCACAAACAATCATGCCCTTTTATCCACTAACTCTCCGCATCCTTTGCAGATCTTCAACAACGAGTTATTTGGACCTGTAGCTGAGGAGAAAGATATCAAAGGAATCGTTTCCAAAGTGATGGAGGCCCGTCACAGCAAGAGCTCCGACTCATACGAGCTTCTTGGCCAGTTCTGCGGTCAGGAGCGCGTCATTCACCTCATCCTGCCACTCAAAGAGGTGAGTAACCAATGCACTGCATCTATAAGAGGCTCACGATTTCTCAAGAGACTAATCTGGTCTTCCTCTTTCTAGATACTTGAGAACACAGCCAGTCTGAAGGTATCGAGGCGAGTGCATGCTGTGCTCAGGAGGATTGTGGCGGGACTTTTACTCAATCAGAGCATGAACCCTCAGTCTATCCTCCTGCTCAGCCACGGTCTCATCAGTGAGAGTCTGCCGCTCATTACCAGCAAAAACAAGTATGTCTCACACACACTCAGGGATGCATTAGAACTGGTTTAATCAGATGTAATTTGAACAATTTCACATCCCATATTCACCCAGAGAGAAGCAGCGTCTACCTCCAGATCCTCGCCTGCCTCCGCCAAGCTGTTTACTGCTGCCGGCCACTCCTAAGAGAGGAGGCGCGAGAGCCGTCATTAGCAGCAGAACAAACATGCACATCCTGGTGGAAACGGGTCTCAGTGTAAGAAAATAATGCATTGTTTTTTGATTGACAGCTAGGAAATTAAATGAGGTTCAGTCTCAAGCAGAAATTATTCAAATCACACTCCATCAGCATTTAGGCAATTGTACATCAGTCTGAATTCAGTTGTTTGCTAAATGGCAAGTAACCAAATTAGATTGTGTTGTGAATTTATTTTGACTGTTCAAAAGTTTGGGGTCTGTAAAATTTATAAATGTCTGTGAAAGACATTGTTATGCTTGTTAAGTCTGCATTTAATTGACCAATGAAAACCAGTAATATTGTGAAATGATATTAAAATTTAAAGTAACTTTTTTATTTTAATGTTTGTAAAATGTAATTTATTCCTTTGATGCAAAGCTGAATTTTCAGCATCATTACTCTGGTCTTCAGTGTTACATGTTACTTCAGAAATCATTTTAATATGCAGATTTTTTGCTTAAGAAACATTTCTTATCAGTATTGAGAAGTTGTGCTGCTTTTGTGTAAACCACGATACGTTTGTTTTCAGAATTAGTTGATGAATAGAAAATTCAAAAGAACAGCATTTATTTGAAATGTAAATATTTTGTAGCGTTTTAAAAGTCTTTACTGTCATATGTAATCAATTTAATGCATCCTTGCTCAAGAAAAGTATTCATTTCTTTTCAAATTTTTCTTACACACTTTGAAAGCCACTTACTATTTCATAAATATTTTGTTACCATATCACTTTAACCACCAAAATCTCTCTTCCACAGCTGCTTCACTGTAGTCTGAAGAGTTCAAAGATCAACTCATCTGTCCTGTCAGTAAAGGAGATGCTGGATCCTTTCGTTTCTCTCCTCCTGGACTGTCTGAACTCTGTGCATGTGAAGGTCTGTCCTGCCTGTGTTTAGTTCATGTGTTTTATTGTGCATGATTGCAGCAGTTTCTTTATATACACGTGATTGCATGCATACAGCAAGGTGTCTTGTGCATATCAGGTGATTACAGAGGCTCTGCAGGCCTTCATCTGGATCCTGAAGTTTCCTCTGCCGGCGGTGGAGCAGAATTACGACCAGCTGACCAAGCAGCTCTTTGTCCTCCTGAAGGACTACGCTAAAGCCGGAGCCGGCCGTGGAGAGAACTTCCACCTGGTTCAGAACTGCTTTAAGGTGCGAGAGACTCTCACCACTGTCTCATGTTCTCGTTTTGAAGTCTAAATGTGAATAATCCAGCATGACTTGTTCTGTTTTATAGGCCATTTCTGTTTTGGTGAAGAGCATGACAAAACCTGTAACAGAAGCACAGCTGCAAGTGCTTCTGGGATATGTTGAGGAGGACATTTATGATCACTCGCGGCAAGCCACCGCATTCGGTCTCCTGAGGGTAACTTAACCTACTCATCTAGACTGTCTTGATCACCTGAGATACTTGTTTGTCAGACGAGGCATATTCTAACGCTTTTTAGTGAATGCACATTTTACTAGTTATGCTCATGGTTATTATTGTTAACTAAAACCAAAATCATTAAAATGTCTTATTTAAAATAAAATAAACAGTAATTGAAGTAAAATATAGAAACACTTAAATTATTTAAGTTAATTGCCAATCTAACTAAAAAAACATGCCTATTCCTAGAAATAAAATAAACTTTAACTGAAATAAAATATTAAAACAAAAGTTATACATTTTTCAGCATTTCTCATTTTCATGTAGTTTAACTTGATGGAATGAAATTAATAAACCTAAATGATTAAAAAAAGTTTATATTATAAAAATAGGTGTATTGTAGTGTATTATATTATATTATAAAAATGATTAAAAACTATATAGCCATATCAAAAAACTCAAGCATGGCGAAAACACTAAATTAAAAACTAAATTGCTAATATTTGAACTAAAATTAAAAAAACAAATGCAAAACATTTGTAGTGATTATTAAAATAACAGTTACTAATTTTAGTTTCATTTTTGCCATTTTTGTTTTGTTTTTGTTTGGTTTAAGTTGAAGTACTAAAATAACTAAATAAGCTAAAACTAAAAAAATAACATTTAATAAAAACTTAAAGGAACACTCCACTTTTTTTGGAAATAGGCTCATTCTCCAACTCCCCCAGAGTTAATAAGTTGAGTTTTACCGTTTTTGAATCCATTCAGCCGATCTCCGGATCTGGCGATAGCACTTTTAGCATAGCTTAGCATAGATCATTGAATCCGATTAGACCAGTAGCATCGCGTTCAAAAACGATCAAAGAGTTTCGATAGTTTTCCTATTTAAAACTTGACTCTTCTGTAGTTATATCGTGTACTAAGACCGTCGGAAAATGAAAAGTTGCGATTTTCTAGTCCTATTTGGCTAGGAACTATACTCTCATTCCGGTGTAATAATCAAGGAACTTTGCTGCAGTACCGTGGCCGCAGCAGGCGCAGTGATATTACGCAGCGCCTGAAAGTAGTCCCCAGCTAGGTAACTAGTTATAATATAGCTGGGGACTACTTTCAGGCGCTGCGTAATATCACTGCGCCCGCTGCGGCCATGTTACAGCAGCAAAGTTCCTTGATTATTACACCGGAATGAGAGTATAGTTCCTAGCCAAATAGGACTAGAAAATCGCAACTTTTCATTTTCCGACGGTCTTAGTACACGATATAACTACAGAAGAGTCAAGTTTTAAATAGGAAAACTATCGAAACTCTTTGATCGTTTTTGAACGCGATGCTACTGGTCTAATCGGATTCAATGATCTATGCTAAGCTATGCTAAAAGTGCTATCGCCAGATCCGGAGATCGGCTGAATGGATTCAAAAACGGTAAAACTCAACTTATTAACTCTGGGGGAGTTGGAGAATGAGCCTATTTCCAAAAAAAGTGGAGTGTTCCTTTAACTACGCAGACATACTTTAAAAACAAAAACACAACAAAATGACTAAAACTTTAACCGAAATTAAATTGAAACTGACAATATAAAAATAAAATTAGAATTCAAAATAATAAACTATAATAGTCTGTCAATGATACTAAAATAGAACTGGTTATGCTCTGCTATTACTATGTAATTGGCTACATATTGCTCTTGTTGTAGAGTCAAATTTGTTCATAAACAAATGATGTGAGCTCTTTTTTTCAGTGAGTCAGACTGTTGATTCATTAGTGAATCAGTGTTAATCAAAAAGGTTTTTAGAAATCCTCCTCCAGTAATCATGAAAGCATCATGGAAATGAATGGGTTTGTTTATCTGGCAGGCGATTCTCTCCAGGAAACTGGTGGTGCCGGAGATGGAGGATGTTATGAAAAAAGTGGCCAAGTTTGCCATCGACGGGTCAAACGAACAGGTCCGCATGCGCTGCAGACAGGTCAGTCAGGATACTGCAATCGTCATCATCATCCGTGTTGATGCTTGTCATAACTATCATCAGACTAATATCTGTCCTGTGCTGTGACTGCAGATCTATCTGAAGTACCTGATGGACTATCCACTGGGCAAGAAACTGAGGAGACATTTCGACTTCATAGTTGCTCAGCTTACGTAAGTTTGGAACAGCTGATTACAGGAGGATGTGGATTGTTTTTGTTCATGTCAGGCAAATTAAAAAAAATTTCTTGTTCTCTTCCCAGTTATGAATATGACACTGGAAGACAGTCTGCCCTTGAGTTAATGGGTTTCATTTTCCAGAAATTTCCTGAGGTACTGTAACAAAAACAGTCTGAAATGGTCATGCAAAACTAATAATAACATTTTTGTTTTTAACATTTTCACTTTAGTGTCATTGAGATTAGGGATGCTCATTTTAACCGGTTAACCGACTGTAAGAATTTTGACCGATTACTATCAGTTAAGCGGTTTAAAAAGTCATTTATTTATGCATTTTTTTTCAGTAGGCCTAATTTATCAAGATATTTTAAAAGGATTGCTGCATGGTTAAAATACGCTACGCGTATAAAAAATTGCGTTTTTTAGAGAAGAAAAAAAAACATGTCGCATATAAGTCGCATTTTATTAATTAATTCTGAAATAGGCCTAATGCCGACGCGAAATGTTTACAAACATTATAATAAACACTGTAAACATAGCTAGGCTATTGTAGTTTCCTTCACTCCACAACAAATCCTTTCAACTGAATAGTATTTAGAAATTAAAAATATAAGAAGCTATAGCTATATAAACGACAAGCCAAAATGTATTCATTTTGGCTAAAACGAAACTGAAACCAACGTTGAGTCTCTCATTCGACAAAATCAAATGTTTCCGTATTCGTGATGTATTTGAATGCCAAAATATTATTTATTATTATTAGCCTACTTCATTGGCATTCCAATATCCATGTAAATGTTTTGCACAACATCACGTCGTTATGGTGATAACGCTTAACGGCATAGATTTGACTACATATTTAAACTGAGCAGTGTTTTATTTTCCATATGTTTGACTGACTGTATTTTACTATGATAATGAACAGGCAGCAAAGCTTAACTGTGCACGACACACACACACACACACACACACACACACACGTAAATGTTTCTCAAATAAATGTGTGTGTTTTTTATATGTATCTATTTACATATAAATATACACAGAACGCACACATCATGCTTGCTTACACAAACTTTTATTTTGGCTGTGATTAATTGATTTGACAGCCCTAGTTAAAATGTATTTTAATGTTTTATAATGACTCTGAACATTTATTGTGTGGAGCAAGGCATTTTGAAGAAACAAATTGATCAAAAACTTGGTTTGCATCTGAATTGATTTTCTTTTTTATTTAATGGCATAAATCCCACTTAATTGTTCAATAAAAAAAATCCTTGCTCCATTCTCTTCCATTCTACTTTTTTTCTTGAATATCCTGTTTGACTTGGAAATGCTTTATATTATGCAGTTTATTCTATACATGGTGTTTATAATACGGTAAGATAATTGTGTTTTTTGTTCACAGGCTCTATTGCATGAGCACTGCGGTTTGTTTTTTGTGCCTTTGTCATTGGCCATGTTGAATGATGATTCTGCGACCTGTAAGAAAATGGCAGCTCTGGCCATCAAGTCTCTGCTGAGTCAGCTGGATTTGCAGCATCAAAATTCCATGTTTAACCTGGTTAACACCTGGCTTACAGCCGAGAAGGTGAGTAGGAAAACTAAAAGCTGAAAAAGTCTGCTTAAATGTGTTTTGGTCTTAACGGTTTGCATGTTTGGGCTTTTGTAGGCGGCTCTGAGGCGACTCGGAGCTCAGGTTTGTGGGCTGTTTGTGGAAATTGAAGGGGAAAAATTCACCCGGAGACTGAATGTCCTGATACCTCTGATTGAGAAAGAGATCCATGCTTCCAACTTTGAGGACGTGAGTGCAGAGTTTCATAGTATGTAGACTTATTTTGCATGTTTAAGTCTCTTTGCATTGATAATGGCTATGTTTGATCAGATTGAGGAAGAGGAGGATGAGAAGGCTGCAGACAGACTGCTCTTCTGTTACCTCACGTTCGTCGTCAAACTCATCAAAGGATGCGGCTTTTTGGAGCTCCACAAACCCGCAGACCTGCTCAACAGCATCTGGAGTATGAACAAATACAGCTAAATCAAGTCATTGTTAATAAACCTGCACTTATGAATCTGAGGTGCATCATGTTCTCTATCTCTCTCTCTCTCTCCAGGTCATATTGATTCTCATCTGCGTTACCCTCATTGCTGGGTCTGGCTGATGGCTTCTCAGATCTTTGGCTTGCTGTTTGCTGCTCGTAAACCAGAGGAGCTCTTGGCCTTATGGAGCTCTCAGGAGAACATGAGTAAAACCACACAGCCTGTGGCCACCGCTTTTCTCATAGACAACCTGTCTCAGAAGGCAAGTGCCCTGAGAACCGGCAAATAAAGGCTCATTTCATGAAGACAGACTGAATTAATGAATGTTTTGTTTCTGAACCCTTAGATGAGAGAGCTGGTCCTGGCCTTCTGTTACCAACTGCAGTCCAAGTTCTTGGATATTTCTGCTGGAGAGCAGGTAGGAAATTATAAAAATGGAAAAAAAAAGTGTGTTTGTTGTGTAATTATATATTAATATATTGAATAATAATAATTTAAGTATATTATGTAATTATTTTTAATTATAAAAAACATCAGAAATCATGATCATCATGTTAGTGAATACATTTTAAAGTTTTACCTGTTTTATTTGTCTTATTTAATTTGTTTTCTAGACTTTCTAGGTGGCTTTTAATATTTAATTGTATAAATTATATAAATATATTATTTACTTGTATAAATTAAACTTTTTTGTAATATTTCAGTTTTCATTGTACTTTTCTTGCAAATTTAATCTTGTGACTCAAAACATGAGATTTGATTGAGATTCCTCTGTTGTTGTTTTGTTCTGATCAGGTGGTCAAGAACTTACTTTATGTGGCCAAAGTGATCTACCTCGTCTCACCAGAGTCTGATACCACAAATCCAGCTGAAGAACAGGAGGGTGAGGAGAAAGAAACGACGGATAACATGGAGGAGAACGAAGGGGAGGAAGAAGAGGAGGAAGAAAAGAAGCAGGAGCTTGAGGAGCAACAGAATGAGAACAAGCCTCCGTCTCTCCTCTGGGTGATGAAGAAGCTTTCATTACTGGCCAAAAGAGAAGCAGCAGACACACCGAAAGTGCCTTTGAAGGTGGGAGTTAAATCAGTCTTTCTGTTACGACTTGACTTCTCTGAATGATACAGATGGATCGCTTGTAGGAACGTCCTCTGATTTGAGGATCTCCAGCTCAGGCATGCGTGTTAAGCAATGGTTTGCAAAGGTAAACAAGTTTTTCTGTTACTGTTTTCTTTTTTTTAGAGAACTTGTGTTTTTAAGTTCTTGGGAGCCATAGCTGTGGATCTCGGAAAAGATCGACTTGGACCGTATCTGATCACTATCATCGCTCCTCTCTACAGAGAGCTGGACAGCACATATGCAGACCAAGGTCAGGCCACACCGTCCTTACAGTATAAACAGAAAAAACCCTGCATGGAAAGAATTTTTTTTCATATGGGGAAAAAAACAACAATGATGCGCAATTAGGCATTTACTAATACCTTGACTAAACAAATGTATTTCTGTAAAAAAAATAAATAAATATATATATATATATATATATATATATATATATATATATATTTTTTTTTTAGGTTGTTGATGCACAGTATAACTTTGATTTAATCTTTAACTCTCTAATGTTGCCTGTATCATATTTGATACACAAACCTGTAAGGCCTCTAAATGATCAAAACTTGAAAAACCTGCTGTGCACAATATACTACAGGCCTTTTGTCATTTGAGTGATAGCTGTATACTTGTCAGCAATCAAAAGGCCTTTTAGCATAACTGTAGAAACATCCACCTTCAGGTCATACGACATGTGTCTTTTTGTTGTGAAAAACCTATTAACAACTTTTATATTGTTAGAAGAATTTTAAGATCAACATTTACTGGACTAAAACAACTTACGTTTATTTGATTATACATCTTTTTTTTTTTTGAAAAATCATGTTAAACTCTATAGAGCTTTGATCCTAAATCTGTGCATTTAAATATTATGTTACTAAGCTTTAGCTCCAAGCTATAATTTTATCATAAAGATCAAAATTTCATCTTATATGTTGCCCATGTAAGTCAGCGATTGCATCAAATTTCTCAAACTGTCTCTAAATAAAATTGAGGTGTTGTTTTTCTTTCTGGAGTGTGAGCTCTGTATTCTCACTATATCATACAATACGTACCATAAAAGTCAAACAAGATACTGACTTATTTCATGTGTTTTTACAGGGTTACGCTGCTTTAAATTCCATGTAGCAAAAACGCTGACATTTTTGAAAGTAAAATAGAAATGAAAACATCACAACTAAATGTTTATTGTTACTCTCAACAACTGACAATGTGGCTGAAACTGACATTTGATTGATCTTTTTGTCTGGTTTCAGACCCCACACTAAAGAATCTGGCTCAGGAGTTGATCGAGTTGTTGAAGAAGCTGGTCGGTCTGGAGCGGTTCTCTCTGGCTTTCGCAGCAGTGCAGAAAGAAGCCGCTCAGAGACGAGCTTCACGCAAGAAAGCCAAATCCATGCAGGTAAGACATGTTTCTAAAGGCTGCTCAAATCAAGCTGCATAATTTGTGTGTAATTTGTTCTTCTAGTCTTCAGAGAAAACTATGTATAAACAATTTGTTTAATTTCTAGGTCTCACATCTTTATAACACAAGTAAGAATGAAATAGTAATTATATTCATGATTTCTTAAACCATGCATTCTATTTTTGTCCCTTGACAGGCTGTTGTAAATCCTGATATTGCTGCCAGAAAGAAGGTTAAGAAGCAGTTAAAGAAAAACGAGGCCAAAAAGCGGAAAATCGCATTTGTGCGTACAGGACTTAAAGCGAAGAAACGTAAAAGCACATCGCTGAAAGACTTGGCTATAATCAGCTGATTCATTTGCTGCCGTTTAATCTTTCTTTGCTAAATAATACATGGCCAAATGTGTACATGACAGTTGAGAGGGTCTGTCCGTCGACTGATAGTCTGTATCAGTATATGGATTTTTGCAACTTGTGCAATGTTTTTAAATAATAAAAAAAAAAGTGCAAAAACAGCCCAGCCGTTGTTTGATGTTATGCATGATGCAATACAAGTTGACTGCATATTTATTTCACAGCCATAATGCAGGAGTGCACGCCCCTGTACACGTGCCCAAATATAAATATGCCATTACAAATCTAAAGCATACAAATGACGGTCAGTTAGTCTTAAATATCTACCCACATATTATCAAACTGAGCTTCAGTGATTATTCCGAAACAGGCTAAATTTAAAAAGCAAACACCTCTCAAATTACAAATGTAGTGGATACGGTTTACCAAAAACTCAAGCATCAGTAGAGACGAGAAGCAAAAAGGGGGAGTTCATTCGTGGAGAGTCCGTTCAATGCCGCTCAACGTTTCTGTACTAAACAGGAAAAGAGGACGGTCTTCACACAATAGGAAGAATGCAGTCATTGGTCCAAAGGACACCCAATAGTCTCTGAAGTTCCTATTTACAAGATGTTTCTGCGCTTTTGCATTTACTGCCGGCTCTTCAGTGACTCAACCAACCTGAAATGTGGGAGAACAGAGGAGGTATTAGTAAATACAACGCAAAGAATTTGTATTTAAACTCTCAACAAAGTTAAAACCCTTACCATTCCATTGCCTCATCCAGGCCAGTGCCTTTAGTAGCAGACGTCTTGAAGATCTGCCACTTCCTATCTTTGAGCGCAGGTAAACCGAGAGCGTTAGCCACTTCGGTAGGCGTCATGGCCTGTTCCATGTCCTGCTTGTTTGCAAACACCACCAGAATGGCTTTCTTCAGCTCCTCCTCCTGAAAAACAAGACGGATGACTTTACAGGTACTTTACTGGCATCTTGGCTTCCATGAAGAGACTTTAACACTCATTGCTCAAAGGTACTTGAAACAGCACAACAATAGAAAGTTGCGCAACAGAAACCACATCTGACCGACCTCCAACATGGCCACCAGCTCAGATTTGGAGATGCCCATCCGGTCGCGGTCACTGCTGTCCACCACGTAAATCACTGCATCGGTGTTGGAGTAATAACACCGCCAGTACGGCCTGTGGAGGATACAGTTTAGATCTTTAGCTTCATTTCTTTATTTAATATAATACAAAGCAAAATGAAAACGTCTTGCCTGATGCTCGTCTGTCCACCGAGGTCCCACACTTGAAACTTTAAGTTCTTGTATGTCACAGTTTCCACATTAAAACCAATTGCTGTGTTCGAAAAATAGCAAATTAGCTCACAGTACATCTCATGTATAAAGTTGTGTACATAAATCATCAAAAACACGTACTAGGAATGGTGGTCACCACTTCTCCCACTTGAAGTCTGTACAATATGGTGGTTTTTCCAGCTCCATCCAAACCTAAAATGAGGATTCTCATCTCTCTGGTGCCAAACAGGCCCGAGAAGAGGCTGGAAAAGAACCCCCCTGTAAACACAATAGAATTATATGAAATTATGGAACAGATCAGGACAAATGGTGAACTTATGCCATTTTAGATCAGTTATCTCTCAGAATCATAGTACGTGTATGTCACTTATAGGAATTACACTCGAACACACTGGAATTAAACACTATAATCATTATGAAAAGTGTCGAAAATGTTTTAAAACTGAGCTTTTCAATAACTTGAGTTATTCTGCTGTCTGCTATGCTAACAAACAAACTAGCGTCGCCAGGCGAACCAATGCGAGATTCCCTTTGGAAGCACACAGAAAAGCGTTCGTATTAATCGCATTTTAAAGCGAACTGTCCGTTATATCCAACGAAATGTATCTGAATTCACGCGGACCTACCCATTCTGGATGAAATACTTTAGTAGCGCTGTCTTCCTGATGGCAGATCCGTGGAAACACTTCCGTGCTCGAGCTGCTGAATGACGTGTCACCATACACGTGAACGAGGCGTTTACCCGTCGATCCACCGCGCGCACATTCGACACTCTTCTTAGCGAATCTGCTGCTGTCTGTAAATACCTCAGATATCTTGAGTATTATTTTTATTATTATTAACAATATCAGAAAGATACACATAAACATTAGAACCATACCAAAACACAAATAACTAACCACTGCGCCACAGAGGTTATGATGTTTCAAACTCAGGCTTTCACGTTTAAAACACAACACTTGATTATATTGCTGTAACTCTAATTAAAGTAAACGTCTTATGTCATCCTGTGGTGATTTTCGTGAATTACACCGCTGCAAATCAAGTCTGTTCAACTTAAACGGCGTGCGCCCTCTTGTGGTGATTTTTGGGAATTACACCACCTTTTATCGAGTCTATTCAACTTAAAGGGGGTGCGCCCTCCGGTGGTGATTTTTGTTAATTACTCCGCTGCAAATCAAGTCTGTTCAATTTAAATGGGGTGCGCCCTCTTGTGGTGATTTTTGGGAATTACACCTCTGCAAATCAAGTCTCTTCAACTTAAATGGGGTGCGCCCTCCTGTGGTGAATTGGGTGAATTACACCACTTCAAATCCCGTCTGTTCAACTCATAGAGGTTCAACTTAAATGGGTTGCACCCTCATCTGGTGATTTGGGTGAATTACACCTCTGTAAATCGAGTCTAATCAACTTAAATGGGTTGCACCTGCCTATGATTTCTATGAATTATGCTGCTATAGTAATTTATTGTAGTATTATAGTATAATCTGGTATAGTATAGTGTAGTAGTATAGTAAAGTTTATATTGATCAATATGCATTTCTCAAGAAAGACAATGCATTCAGTGAATGCTTTTTGTTTGTTTTATCCAAGACCTCTTTCTATACTTCTGACTTTCATTGGTTTCATAATATGTTGAAATGGGTTTATTATTAAGATCATATTGGCTTAGAGTCACCAGGACACTTTGTAGGCAGTTTGACTCTTTTAATGTTGCAGGGATAAAATGAATGATACAGTTTATTGATGATTGCAGAATACTTGTGTGTCTAAGACAAAAAAAAAAAAAAGCAGAACTAAAACAGGAAATCAGTCAAATACGTCACTTCACTGTCTCTACATGTGCAATCAAACAGAACAATGGCTTTATAATGACTATAAATGCATATGTGAAGAAGGAGACA
Source organism: Acrossocheilus fasciatus (assembly GCA_036784905.1). Classification (NCBI taxonomy): domain Eukaryota; kingdom Metazoa; phylum Chordata; class Actinopteri; order Cypriniformes; family Cyprinidae; genus Acrossocheilus; species Acrossocheilus fasciatus. Next base: position 4,831,862 of record CM071941.1, read on the forward strand.
AAGTCCTCTGGATCTCTGTGATGCCTCGATTCGCTGCACGTTTACCTCAGCCTGCCACCAACCTTGCCCTTGCCACGACCTTTGGCACTGAAATGAGAAAAATAATCATCAAACCTGCATACAAAAACGAAAACTTTTGAGATAATTGTTGATCCTTTCATCAGTCCATTGATCTACTAAATCAGAGCATGGCATTATGCTATTGAAATTATTTAAATGATTTTGCACATTTTATTTCTAATCAAAATGCATTTAAATTTTTACTTGCAAATTAGCAAATTACAGACTTGATCTCAGATCACAGACTATTTATCTGAGCATACCCTAATTAATATTCATTAGCAAAAACTATGAATATTAATTAAAACAACAGCCATAAACCAAAAACGATTCCTGTCCTTACACATTTTAAAAGAAGTGAAGTGGAAACTAAATTAAAAAACGTTATCAGAATAGCAGTTCACAAGATTAGAAGAGACACATTTCAAACACATGCAAGAAAAAAGCATCACTCATTCGCATGCAGTCCATGTTTCAGTCTTGTTTTGGCCTAATGTGTTTCTTACCCTCTCGTTCAGCCTACAGATTCCGTCTCCAGAGGCAAAATATTCATTTTGAACTTACCGTTTTACTGGAGTCTCTCTCATCTATGTCCAATCAATATAGTTCACCCAAAAATGAAAATTTGCTCGACTTCCAAGATATAGGTGAGTTTGTATCTTCATGAGAACAGGTTTGGAGTAATTGAGTCCAAACAGCTGATAAAAACATCACAATAATCCACATGACTCCAGTCCATCACTTATCATTTTGAGAGGTGAAAAGCAGCGTGTTTGTAAGAAACATATTCATGAAGATGCACCTATTCACTGCAGAGGATCCACTGGTGAGCAAGTGATGTAACGCAACATTTCTCTGTTCTGACGAAGAAACAAACTCATCTACATCTTGGATTTTTGAGTGAACGTTTCTAATAATTCATGTGTGATATATGAATGTTTCTGTCAGTTTATGTGGACAAATTCATGTATTGTATGTGTTGGCGATGTCAATAAAGTACTGAAGGAGCCACTTGAACTGGTCCTATTAGGATTGAGTGTAAAAATCCTAAAAGTTTCCCCTGTTTGACGCTGGGATTGAGCTGGACCACATGCTCCAGCCTCGCTCCCGTCAAGATTGTGCGGTTTCATCGGGCCTGGGATCTGGAAGGAGCAGGGTCTGTTGAGCAGATCAAACCAAAACGGCTTCGCCTGCTTCCTTCCTCTCCCCCAGACCTCGTTGAAACCAGGGGAAAGTGACCAGTGTGGCTCAGGGTACTTACCTCTGGTGATCTCTGACTCTAGCCAGTAGCTGAGTGACCTGTAAGGGACACATACGGAAGCCTTGCTAAGCACAAAAGACAAGTTGAACATGACCAGCTGATGGGGAAACCTGTGGATTCGCAGATGTCCGCTGCCTGATTACTGCCTCCCTTCGGCCGATCGAGAGCCCAGACCCGACACAAATCTGACCAACAGTTACTGACAGCAGGCTACACACCCTCACAGCCGGTTACTTACAACTTTTGTTGTTCATTGATTCGGGTCTGGAAAACATTCATCTGGAAGCAAGTCACAGATTTAGACAGCCTGTTTTCACTGCGCCCAAGTGGGAACTATTTTACTGTCTTTTTAAAGTCAGCGTGAAATATTCGCAAATGATTTTACTTCAGTCATTTTAATACATCGGTGTGTTCAAGTCCTTCCAGGAAGTTTGTATTTATGGAGTTTGTATTTAACTACGTCGTCAGGTGTTTTCAAATAAATTTGGTTGGAGCAGGCTGCATAAAATGCAACAACATTTTTTAACTGTACATATATAAAATTATTAATAAAGAATGCACATTGGGCGTGTTTTTTTAATTTATGTTTTTATCCTATTTAAGAAGGTGTATTTTATCGGGATTGTACAATACTATGATATTTGGTACATGCAAATTAGGTTTATCGTGAAATTGTATAATTATTATTAAAATAAGAATTTAATTAACTTTAATTAAATAATATTTGAATTAATTTGAACAAATTAACCATTAATAATTTGGTCCATTGCATCTGACATGTTTTCTCAACTCATAATCTCTGCAAAAGAAAAAAATAATTTCTTAAAGAAAATCAAAAATTTCACTCATATTTCTGATTTTGTGATGATATTCATGCGTGTTCAACTCGTAAATACAATCTTTCTGACATGACTTGATTGCACCATATGACATTTCAGAGTAAAATAGATATTTAACAAGACAAAAAAATGTAAGGTAGGACTTTTACCTTACAAAAAAAAAAAAAAATTATTGGGAATATGTTAAAAAAGTGATTTCTATATGACAGCTTGGATGTTGTCATTTTTGGGTGGAAAACCAATTGTTTACAATAACACACAAAAAAAAGTGTTTTAGAAAAAGTAAACTAAGTTTAAGTGATTTACGTCTTGTGCTTAAAATATGTCGACAACTGATACAGACATAAATAAACAATTTTTCTTGAAATTAAGGCCATAGAGCAAAAGAAAATGGTTGTTTGCAACAAAAGCAATGTGCAAAATTCATATTGACAGTGATTCGAATCTGCAGTTTTGCTGTTTTTTGTATGTCAGCACTTACGTCATATTTCTGTCTCTTCAGTTTCTCGCTGAGGTCGAACTTCTCGGCCTCCAGCTGCATCATCCACTGCCAGAGCTCACTGGCCTTCTCTCTGCGAGAACCAATCAGAAGCTTCGTCAGTGGCCATTTCCACACCACCAGCTGATCATGTTCAGCGGTGACTTACTTCAGTTTATCTTCAGACAGGTGATCGACGTTGAGTGGCTTCCTTCTGTCCGCCAGGATCTTCTTCTTCTTCTCTCTCTCCGTCTGTTTCTTCGCCCCCTTGCGGCCCTCGCCCTGCAAGACAAGATTGAAGGTGTTTGATTCACTTTTACTTGATACTGCTGCAGTAGCTTTATAAAAGAAAATGTATTTCCTAATGCATGATGATTTAATAATAATAATAATATACATTTCCAGTTTGCTAGAAATCTCTTAATTCAAACCTTCTGCTGGATTCCTCCGTACTGGTGTGTCTTGTTGGTAAGCGCCTTTTTCTTCTTGGCATCTTCATCTTGCTTCTTCCTCTGTTCCTCTTGCTCTCTTCTCTCCTTCTCTTCCTGATGAGGGACAATGGAACGAGTTTTCACTACATTTCTGTTCAGAGTTATGGAGGTGAACGGCTGCTGAAGCGAGTGTCACTCACGGCCAGACGGGCTTGTCTCTCCTTCTCCTTGTCCGCACGGATTCTCTGCTGCTCCGCTCTCTCGGTACGACGCTTCTCCTGCACAGATACAACACTGTCCATCACAAGTCGAGACTCAATGATATTTAGCACTTAAAGCTGTTTAGCCCTGTTCTGGATTAGATCAGTTTCTCCAGGACTTACGATTCTGTTGACCAGAGCGATCAGCTCCTCTTCATCTTTCTTCCTCTGGATGAAATGAGCCTCGATCAGAGACTGAAGCTCAGATAAATCCTTCTCCTGACGCTTTCTGTGGATGTCCTGTTACACACACATGAAAGCAATGTTTACACTAACACGCAGCTCTATAGAACGTACAGTATCCATATTTGACAAATTGTAGAAGACAGGCATAAATGTGTGGTATTCAACACATGCCGCTTGTTTTTACACCGAAAAGACTGAAACGGTGGAAACCTTGGGTACATGTAAAGCTCTGAAGTTCTTTGTTCAGTTTGCACCATTCAGATGAATCCAACTGAAAAATGAATTTTCCTTTTTATAACTTGTCTCTTAGTTTAATTTTCAATTCTGAGGACTGTATTTTACAATGGGCTCAAACTGACCATCCATGATGAATGTAATGGAAATAGTATAAATCTACATTTTTAATATTAGCTACTTGACCAGACTGTCAGAACTTAAAGGGACAGTCCACCCAAAAAAGAAAATTCTGACAGCATTTACTCATTTGTAACCAAACGGTTGACGGTGGCCACTGAGTTCCTTAGTATGGAAAAAAATACTATGGAAGTCAATGGCTACCGTCAACAGTTTGGTTATCAACATTCTTCAAAATATCTTCTTTTGTGTTCAACAGAAGAAAGAAACTCTTACAGGTTTGAAACAAGTGGAGGATGAGTAAATGACAGAATTAAAATCTTTGGATGAACTATCCCTTTGAGGTTTTCTTTATATATGCGAAAGTTTGGGAACCCCTTGCAGAATCTGTGAAAATGTGAATAATTTTAACAAAATAAGAGAGATCATACAAAATGCATGTGATTTTTTTATTTAGTACTGTCCTGAACAAACAAGGGACTCATGAACAACCATCACAAAACAAAAAAAAACAGTCGTAGATCATCCAGGTAACCACACACAGTATTAAGAACCAAGTGTTCCCAAACTTTTGCAGGGGGTTATTTTTTATTTTTTTTTGTCTTGTGGACTATATGTAAATTTTTTTTTAAAATGTAAAATATCTTACTCAGGAAAAAAATAAAAATAAATCCAATGCATTTTGTATGATCTCTCTTATTTTGTTAAAATTATTCACATTTTCTGCAAGGGGTTCCCAAACCTTCGCATGCCACTGTATATATTACATTGGATTCAAAATGGAAAATAAGAGTTTAAACATACAACATATATTTAACATCGAACACAATACTTGCAGAACTAAAAAAACATAATAAAGTCATGTGAAAAATATAGCATAATATAGCATATGCTGTTGAAAATATTCATCATTCATAATGTGCAGATTTCCAAAATTCAGTGTAAAGCGAGAAGCTAGTGTTCCATTCCAAAACTCTGAAGCCACTGTATAAGTGATGCAATTCAAATCCAAACTCACATCAAAGTCCACCTTATCTCCTTCGGGAATCTTTGGAGCAGTGATATTTTGCATGAATCTGTAAAATAATTGTTAGTCATGAATACTGACGGTGTGCCGTCTTCTCGTATGAACATAGAGATAAACAAAGATATCAGTGTAGAACATACTTTGGCTTTGGTTTTGTCTCATCTGGGGATTAAAATGTACAAAATACATCATCACTATTAACATGACGCACAAAGTATGTTACAGACTCCGAGAGAATGTGTGCGACTTAAGGAGCAGTTACCTGCAGCCTCCTCCTCCACAGGAGCTTCTGTTAGATGAAGACAGATGAACAGACACAATTTCACATTAAGACTACTTGTATAAACACATTTTACGTGTTTTAATGAAAAACCAACAATATTTGGAAATAAAAAACGATCCAGAAGTAAAGAAAGGTTCTGATTTTGAAACAAATGCCCGGCTGAATGTGACGACCCAATGTTCTGACAGCAACAATCATCACACATGCTTTCGAAATTACAAACATTTCAAATAAACACAGTTGCTGTCCTCCAGCCTTCACGATGACACATCATGCAGTTGCAGTGATGGTAAACATTTGATTTAGATCATCACATTTTGAATTCATTAAGAGATAAATGAGCCACAAATAGTTTTGGCCTTTCTTATTATTGAACAGAATATATTATACACTAAACAGCCCATTGATCCATATTGCAAAATCAGCTGCCAAGAATGAGAACCTGAATATCATGCTAAATGATTTGTTCATAATCTATATTCTATGAATGAATATAAACCTGAGGAGCTTTACCTTGTGGTTCAGGTTCTGGCTCCTCTGTTCAGATATGGGATAGTTATAAGTGGTTAAAAAGAACGAAGATTTACAGACACTTGTACATATAAATAATTAGAACTGAAATAATTACCTTCTACTTCCACAGGCTCTATTATAAGAACAGCACAACGGTTAGTTTATAAAGACTGTAGCTTGAGAAATTCTAAACATAGCATAACATAAGTCCTGGCAATCAGGAACAGATATTCTTTTATGTATTTTTTGGATAAAACAAGTTGCTATGTCAGTTTATGACATAGCATCTGAATTGAAGTTAAAACTTTGAGTTGCCTGAATGCAGGTCTTGGTTCAAATGATAAGAACTAAAACCGAGAAATTTGGTATCATGCAAATAAAAATGTGCAATGTTTTAAAGATATGATTTTTATTTATTTATTTATTTTTTAATCATAAAACATTTAAATAACTGAATTACAAATAAATGAGGGAATGATTACCTTCCTCCTCAGGGGCAGGTTCTAATATGAAAATATAACATGAAATATTAAACACCTTGCACTGGTGATGGCAAATTTACATGTACAGAAAATCACCACAAAATAAAGGTCAGACTGATGATTTACCTTCCTCTGATGGAGGTGGCACTATTGAAGAGAAAAAATTTATATGCATACAGTAAATGAGTGTAATGCAATGTGTTATTAATATGGTGCAAGTTTATAATGAATATTTTTAATTATTAAAAAAGGTGAATTTACTCAAAATACTGCTGAAGTTGCAAAATCTGGAAGCTTGTTTCTGCCACAGAGTTAAAAAAAAATACTTTTTTTCTCCCTATTAAAAAATGAAACGTGAATCATAATTTGTAAACTATTCTGAGTTTATATATCTTGCAATTTTGACTTCTTAAGAAACAATTGTGAGATAATTTTTTTTTTTTTAATTCTGTGGTGGAAATGGCCTTTCATAATATGGTGTAATATTATATCACTAAAACAATTAAAAAGTGAGTGAACAATGAAATAATGGGTTCACAAAGTCATGTTGTGAAAAATTTACCTTCCACTTCGGGAGGAGGAATGATAGATTCAATGAAAGAAGGAAGGGAGAAATAAATAATAGCATAAACGAGGATAAGTACGTGAATGAATTAACTGTGAAAATGAACTGAAATATCAGCATGCATAGACTCTAGTCTATGAAGGAAGAAGAAACTGATCTTTTAAATGGGTTTAGTTCACATACGTATAGTATCAATATGATCTAAATCTAATTTAATCATATTTACTTTTACAGTTAATCTTCAATTTAAACTCATGCAGCAGGAAAAGCAACACAACACACAGCAAACACGGTTTTACCTTCCTCCTCGGTTTCCTCCACTACAGTGTGAACATAATAACCATTAGTAGCAAATACATTCAGAAGCATAAGAGGAATATTTGCATGATCAAGATGCTGAATCAAGTCAACAAATCATCTTTAACCTTTGTCAGAACATTGAGATCCACCCAACAGCGTGTAAATGACATTTTAAGAAAGTTCATATTCAGAATCTAATGCCATTTGCGTGATCACATGGTCCAAATGATGTGTTAAATGAATTTAATGTCATTTTTACATAATTATATTTACTACACCAGACAAGCATCCAAATATTAGATTCACTGTCATGGACAGAATAAAGGGACTGAGACGAGAGGAAACAAACATGGGCAGGTTATACTTGATATTAATGTGTCACTCTGCACATGTTGATCTTAGTACTTGAGTAACTCAACTCCACTGGACATGAAGCTGAGGACAAAAGTTAAACGATCACAGTCTAAAATAGCACAAGCATGCAGAACTTCCTCTGGACCAGCCTCCATTTCCATGAGGACATAATTAGTGATTAGCACATGATTAATGTGATGCTTTAAACAGTAGATACTCGACTCATACTGGCTTACCTTCCCTATTACATGGTGAAAAGAGGGAAAGAAAAGCATAAACAGTTGACACTGAGTTAGATAATCAATTAAAGAGTTGGTTACACTCTCAGAAACAAAGCTGTCACCCTATAGGGAATTTTCACTAACATTTTTTAAAAGTTATCGAAATGTTAAGACATTATGCACTGTAAAAGGTGCTTGACAATTCACTTAACTTATTTTTTTTTAATTATCATTTACTTGAAAATTTTAAGGCAACGGGTTTCCTCAATTTTTTTTAAGTTAAGTCAACTTAGCACTTTTTACAGTGCATGTATATGTCCTTATAACAATGAGAGAAAACGTTCCAAGGTCCACAATCTCGGAACGTCATAATGACGTTATTTGTGCTTGAACAATGTTGAGAGAAAACGTTCTTAGAATATTAAAAATAAACATTCACATACTGTTTTATTTTACTGTAAGAAAGGTTTAGGAACCTTTAAAGAGTGTTCTAATCATCACAACAAGAAAACTGGAGATTTTAACCCTTTTCTGAACCGTTTGGCCTGACAGTGATTCCAGTAAAGAACCTTTATTTTTAAGTTTGAACAGTCTAGACTTTGCAGTATTCAGTATTCCATTTGGAATACAAATGAATTTAAAATAGTTAAAAAGTAATGAGTTCATACGTACTGAACTTCCTCCTCCAAGACTTCTTCTGTGTCAGCCATGGCTTGTTGATTTCTGATAAAGTATATGTGTTTAAGTTATAAAGGGACCTTACATGCACATCTAATGAGTTCATTCAATTTCAGTTTATTTCAGCATGTATTTACAGCAGAACAAACCCGCTTTAAACTTCTGCGAGTGACCCTGATCCCACAGAACAATAATCTTTATGTTCATCATTGTTGGACCATAACAAGGATTCATAGTAACAACCGTGTTTAACAAGCTTTGAAAAAGCGGCATCGCTGTCCTGAAGACTATAAATCACACTATAAAACATTTGATGAATGAGTGCAGGAGGCTATTTTTGCTTGTAATAAACTATGGTGTGGAACAGGTGCTCCACACTTTTCCAGACAATGAACTTGGCTGAGCTCATCCAGGCCTGCCATTCATTCTCTGTGTAAATCAAGAGCGTGTGTGTCCTTGGCATCTATTTTTGAAGCACATTGTTTGCGCAGAGCGTTGTTCCACAGCTTCTGTTGACGTTAAAGACACATCTAGTTTCAATGCAACTCATTATGATGATATAATCATCCCAAAAAGTACACAGAGAGAGTGAAATCACTCCAAAATTGCTTGCAAATTTCACTAATAATTACAAACGTCCAGTTATGCATTAAATTAAACATGAAATTTTGAAGCAGAAAGAATGAAACAGTATTTCTTGAAAAATACACTGCAATAATCTTTTTTTTTTTTTTTACTAAAAAATATATGAATGTCATTGTACTAGGCAACAAATTATCAATACTTTATTTTGAAGTTGACTATTTTTGAAGACTATTTGGAAATTTAACAAAATAAATGTTTTTATGATGTTTATTTTTTTTAACAAAATGTATTTCTATAAAAAATTAAAGTAGGTATGATGTTCGCAATTGAGACAAAAAGTGGAACATGTACTATAAAAATATATTTTTTCAAAGATATAAATAAAAACAGATTATTGTAGTTGATTTTACAAGAAAATACTATTTAAGCTTTTCTACTTCAAAAATATAATTTCTTTGTAACTGTGAAATTTACAAGCAATTTCTAAGTGAAAATAGTTTCCACACCATTTTTTTCTTAGTGTGTTGATAGGTCACATAATGAATGACACCGGCGTAAACTGAAGGAAAACAAACAAACAAAACACCAGCTGACTGATTGATTAACACCACTGGTTTGATATTTGCTTTTATGAAATCATACATTGTAAAAAAAAAAAAGAATTTTTTTTTTTTTGGAAGTTGTAAATAAAGATTACCGTAGTAAATTCAGTATACTTAAACATTTCACATTTAGATTAGTGTTACTTGTCTTTTTTTATTATTTGTGAAATGTATTATCAATTTCTGAGTGAAAATGGTTTCTCTAAGTAAATCCTATGTCATTTTACTTTTCATTGTATGGAAGTATCAAAATTCAGACTAGTTGCTGAAGGTCCAAAGGTCAGCAGGTCATCTAAATGAAAGGTTTTCATCATCTTATTTTCACTCAGTATTTGCAGCACAATAGCTGTTGGGGTCTTCAGCCTATCTTGTCTGATGGCACTCAAACTAATGGCTCTTCGCAAAGAGATCATCTTGGATAAAGCTTGATTTTGAATCAAGTCCTCGTGATAATGAGAGCAGGCAGTAGCAGCCAGAGTTCTGAGTGCAGCGTCTCTGACCAAATCCATCAAGTCTTTGCAGCAGATTAACCGTCTCACTTTGGAGTTACGTGCATTTTACGTTAATAAGCGAAGGCCGGTCGTACTCCATTCGAAAGGCTGGAAAAATCACAGGCTGACAGTGGCAGGAATGTTGCCATTGATAGTCTGTATTAAGCTGCATTAAGGCAAAAACCCAAAGCATGCAAACCACCAGTCCCTCTGGCGAACAAGATGAGCATTGCATTAATGACTGCACAGACTACGCCATGCAAAGGAATGAAGAGGGTGATCCTCAGGCCTGATTCACACATTATGGGAAACTTCCCACAATCAGTTTAATCCAGTAGGCATGCAATTGTTGATTTTAGCTATGAAGAAACTGTCAATTGGATCCAATGACAAAATCTGAAGCCTCTTACCTTAGATCTCACCAGGAAGAATGAGAGATGGGGTCTTATCTCGAGGGTCCGGGCAGCAGACAGTTTCAAACTAACCCAAAGCTCACCTAATACAGACCTGCCAGGTCATGTGACCTCACTGCTTTGCTCGGATTGGCTGCCAGAGCTAAGCCTATTGTTAGAGGGAGCGGAGCATGCCAGTTATGTGATATACGGCGGCTGGAGTATTGAGAAGCACACAATCACAGGTGGTTTTCATTGGTCTCTTTATTGTGGTCACTGAGACAATGATACAAGTTGAAACATTTGCTCTGTATGGAACTACTGGCTACAAACGGTCTTATTTGTAACAAGGTAATTGCAATTAAAGGTGGTGCGACTTGCATAGTGTTACTCTGAAACAATACATAAGTGTTGAAACAAATAGTAAAAAACTTGATTGTCAAAAAAAATACAAGCAGAATACAGGATCTTTGAACATTTAGAGACATTAGCGATAAGCTACGGCGGCAGAACTGGATATTCTTTGTCTGACAAAAGACGTCAGAAATGATACGCGTTTAAATGACGGCGTTACTAACGTTCTGCCAACTAGCGCTGTATTGAAAGCCGACGACATCCGTGTTGCAATTTATTATGAATGACTGCAACAGAAAGTAGAAAATGAAACACTTGAACAATGATCATGAATTGACTTTGTCCTTCTTGTTGGATGTTTTTGGATGAACCAAGGCCTTGCATTGTATGCAAAAACTGTGAAATGTACTCATCAAATATGTGATTTAAGCCAAAAAGTGCACGGTCCCTTTCTTACGAGTTTTTTTTTACCCAATACCGATTGTTCCACATGATTAACACTTACAAAAAGATGGTCACAAACAACTTCAGACCAGTGTTACTCCAAGAGTAAAAAAGCCAAAGGTAGTGTAATAAGGCTAACGGTATGACTATAATGGACTTCTTCTGAATTAAGACTTGCTTTGATATAAAATAATAATGAGAGCAAAAGCAAAGACCATTTTGTTTCAAGCAGTAAAATATATAGTTAATTACAAAAACTTACACTATGTGCTAACATATATTATTAAGACAATTTTTATTAAAAAAAAGTGTCGTTACGACAAAAAGTACAAAATACAGCTACACTACGGGTGCTCATATTCGGTCTGGAACTGACGAACAGGCATGAAATGCAAGGTGAAGCTCTGCTTTAGTTATAAATTAACAGGTGAGAAGGGTAACTAACATGTTTAAAATGAATGTGATTTGACAAAAGACAGTTCGGAATGCAACTCCTCGTCCTCCTTTTCAAAGAATCTCGTAATGTTTTGAGTTGGCTGCTGTAATATAATTGTTATATAATCTAAACAAATTACTTTTCACAGCCTTGATTTCAGTTTAACAGAAGTTACATGCAAAGGCATTGCGTTTATGTTACGATGGTGCAAGACGGTGACCTGTGAATACAGTGATAATATATATATATATAATTTTTTTTAATTTTTCTCTCTTTTATACTGTGTCTACTCACATAGATCTTCCTGGCAGTATAAAATGCTTGTATTTTTTTTTGGTATTAATAAAAGTAAAAAAAAAAAAAAAGGAATGTTGTGCATTCTCTTGGTCCCTGCCTCTCTGGCGTCTTTGAAAGGTTAATGGCCCATTCCTGTTAAAAGACAAAAGAGAAATTAAAATTGAATGCAAACTGAATATGCACTATGCAGGATTATGCATACATTAATACATTAAAATGAATTGAAAAATACACTGAAATAAAAAACTTTGAATTCACAAAATAAAGGCTGTTGTTTTCAACATTAAAAATAAGTAGCATGGCCTGCACAAAATATGTTTTTAGCATTGATAATAATAATAATAACAGTTATTATTATTAATTTTTAAATTTTAGTTTTTACTGCAGTTTTTGACCAAACAAATTCAGCCTTGTTCAGAACCAGTAAAATAAGTAGATGTATGCCAAATTTGACCCAAATTTGCAAACTATTAAAGAATGATTATCATACAAAACCTGATTGTTGCCTGTTTTTATGGGACCTGGTCATATTTTGAATCTGAGACAGTTAAAAATCTTTGTACACTTAGCTATGTGTATTTGTGATCTACACCCTTTTATTTTTTATGCTCCAGAGCTAAAAACAGCTCAAAGAATCTCTTAAATGTGCGGCGTCGGACCATTTTTAAGTGGTTGGAAGGATTTAAGTTTTCATGACATCTCCATACGGCATGCGGGCGCGCTAATCTTCTACCGCCCCATGCAGTAATGTGACAAACATGCAGCTTTAGCCCTGCTGGCACTGACAGACGCCCAGAATCCACGGCCTGATACTGAGACGAGCAGAGCGGGGAGGGGGAGGCCACGTCAGGCCAGGCTAAAGCAACGACCTGTCGCCCATTACCCAAAAACCGCTTGGCACGCCCGAAGGCCACCGCGTCCTCATCTAGAGGAACAAATGGCCGCTATTCAAAATAGAAAACAATGCCAAAGAGGCATTTTAAAACACTGCAGCGATGATTTATCATTGGCAGGGACTCCTGGCAGAGTGGATTGTGGGTGTTGTGCAATATGGCGGAAACTGCCCTTCACAGCAAGACTTCATTTTGACCTCAGGGACACAGATAGATGTATAGGCTATAATGCAAACACACATGCACAATAAAATTTACAAAGTGTCCTAACCAAGCAGGCTTTGGTTTTTTTTTTTGCTGTCTAAAACCTAAAAGCTAAAAACTCTTTCAGAAAAATCCGAATCTTTATCTGAACAATCCACTAGGACATTTTGATGATCGCTTAGCTTCAATTGATCTTTTTTTTCCACATATTTGGGTTCAAATTTATATCGGTAAATGGAAACTTCAACAATTGTAACTACAACATTAACTGGTTTTCTGTAATTAAATTCCAAGGTAATTTCATAAAGTATAGTGCTATAAATGTACTTTTTAAAATGAATATGTATTATGTTAATTTTATGATGTTAGTACTCTTCTCTGCTGGTTGTATAAGGGTAAATGTAAGACTTCTTAAGATGAATTCAAGAAAATTTAGGGAATAAATTGAATGGAGCACAATATGTCAATATGGTCTCTAAATGTAAAAATCTTGTATTAGCAATGCATAAAAGTTTGAAAATACGTCTTTCATCAGATCTCCATTCATTTTTAATTCATTTTACAAAAAAAATAAAATAAAAAAATAACAAAACAATACAAATTAAAAGCTTATGGTTTGCTCTGCTCCTAACCACTAGAATATGGAATTATCTGTTACTGTACCTTCTGATCACATTGAAAAAAAAAAAAAAAAAGAAGATTTTTCAGATTTTTCATCTGTATTTTTCATCTTTCTTGTTTTGTGTGTAAAGATTTTTAAATTAAGATGCATGTACTTGAGAAGCTAGTTTTTCATAACCAGTAGACAGGTGTTTATTCTTGTTTTAAGCATTAACTCAGTATTATTCAATTTCTCAGAAAACAAGACTTCATATGTTCAATTTGCATCTAAATGCATCTTGATTTAACAATATTTAGATATTTGTACTGGAAAATAAAACAAAAATACAGAGGAAGATACAATTTTCTGCAACAGTGTATGCAATGACTTTATGAATTTAGGACTTTCTCTCTGATTTTAGAACTTTTTAGACCTTCATTTGTAGAGGGACGAAAAGAGGGTTAAGACCTCTTTAAGTCCAGCAGAAATCAGGAATCACTTGGTAGCCCCGTCCACTTTGAAATCTTATTGGTCCGAAAACCTGCCCATCATAAGTGTATATGAATCCTCAAATACACTCCAACTGCCTGTGACTGAATTGCATCATGCAACAATTTTGAGCTGACTAAACTTTTCATTTGAAATTGGTTTCACTTACCATTGGTGACGGATTTGGTCTCTCCTCTGTTTGTGACCTGTGTGAAGTTTAAATCAGAAAGAGAGATGGAAAACGGGAGAAAGAGAAACAGAAACAGAGAGAGAAAGAATAAGATTAACATAAATACAATCTAATGTGCTAATCAGTGTGGCTGAGCCCTTCCCAGCCCATCCGTCTGCTATTCCACTTACGCCTTCACATTTTATTTAACATTTCCTTTTTAACATACTTCTTTTGTGCCTGTGTGCTCCAAAAAGTCATCAGTGAAAGCGCTTGTGGCCAACATGCTGCGTGTACAATGACAGGAACATGCTTAGCATGGTTTCATACAGCGCTCTTTTTCCAGATTCACATACAAGTGAAACCCTCATTCCTTCCACTCCTGACCAAACAGCACTGCTGGTTTTGGTAACATCAGTGCGGTTATGACCACAGATTTCCCTTCATTAGGCTCTTTACGTCACCATTTACCAGTCCTTTAAGCGCTCGGGGCCAAAACTGCAGTCTGTGGCTAACCGCGGCCTTGGCCTGATCTTGACGCCTCGCTGACAGTCCAGCAGTGAATTCTATTGTGCCTGATCCAAAGATAGAGCCGCCCGCTCCGAATGACTACCATTATTATCTGTTTGATCTGTGGATATAAAATATGAAGGCCAGGGCTCATGGGAATGCCTTTTCAGGTTCAGACGATGGGATCGACTCGAATTGGTTTCTATTCATGACCCGTGAGCGTCTGTGTGTGTGTGTGTGTACATGACCGCCATGTTTGGTCAACTGGATCCCATGCTGGTGTTAAAATAGATCTTCTCACAAGAGGCAGTCCTTTGTTAAGGGGTGATGGGTGTTAAACCTATGTGTGATGGGAAAAAGAGAGAATGGAAGAGAGAGGGAAGGTGAAACTGATCCTTCGCTAAGCTCTGCCCTGCTGATCATTCCGACAAGCTTTCGCACATTTTTAATGAGCGTCTATGGAAGTCCGGTGTGTCTGGATAGTTTTAAATGGAATTTTATGTTTTTATTACATTTAAATTATATATTTAATTAAAAATATGTATTATCATTGTTATTTTTGTTTTAAATAATATAATATATTTAATTTTAAATATTTATTTTAATTCATTTTTTATATATTTCAATCATTTTTCTTATAATGGTAATTTCCTTTTCCAAATCTTTAAATAAATCTTGACCTACATTCGCTACATTTAACTTGATTCTGATTCACAGTATCCACAGTTTCTGATTACATTACTGAATAATTGAATTAGTTTTCACTTGCAAAACTGCATATACAAGATGCTCCACAATGTCACACTTTTTCCACTTCATGAGGACATTGTACTGAAAAATTTCACTGCTTCTTGAAAATCTCCTATTAGATACATTATAC